>CM067167.1:249292210-249445803 GCA_034093135.1 Erigeron breviscapus | reverse complement strand
ATTGTTGTGACAAACAATAATATATGTACTCTAAATAACTATTGTGATGATAGAATTGGGTGGCTGTATAGTGTATACATGGTGTATAAAAGAAGAGGAAAATTCTAAAGGGTATTTATTAAGCTAAATATTTATGGAAGGAATGTTAAATTTTAGAGGGAATTATAAAACTTAAAAAAAAATGAAAAGGAGAAGCAGATGATACGGTAAAAAAAATGGAATGAATTTGGAGTAATTAATTAATTTGGAGATAATAATTATTTGGAGTAATTAAAGGAGATTATAAAGGAAGGGCAAATTTGACAAGAAAAAAATCACAACTAATTAAAAGGCTTTATCAAGTGCCTATAGGGCACTAATTAGAAAACTCCTTTTGAAAATTCAATTTTAAAAACACAGAATTTATTTTGAAAATGTAAAACCAAACACCCCTTAAATAAATTACTCTATTTACAAATTAAAAGACTTAGCCCAGCATCTCTGACGGGTCGGGTCCGGATCATTTCATTTCAGTTTCACTTTGTAAAACCCCTTTTGTAGGGTTTGTTTCAGGTGACACCTACTAAAACCCTTTCATATCTACCTCGTATACTTACACACTCTTTCAGGTAGAAATTCATATATACTCACACACATAAATGTATGTGTATTATATATATTATGTATGTCTACTTATATACATATATGTATGTTATGTGTATCTATATGCCTGATGTATTAACTGAATAATTTATCTAGTTTTAGAATGTTGCAGGCTTCACCTTTCAAAGTCCATAAAAAGGATACTTTTTTTTTATCAAGTTAACTTAATTATTACTTATTTTCTATCCAATTTTTTAGGGTACACATTTTAGTAAAGTGCTTTTGGAAGATTTAATAGTATGTATTGAGTTTTAGTGATGATTACTTGATTGTTTAGTGGTAATGGTTATTTAAGAAGACTGGCATTGAATTCGATGACTAATTAAGTAGACTTTTACATGTAGGACTGGTTGTTGGTTACGTTTAATCTAACACTCGATGCACGCGGCTAGAGGAGGCTGGCTAGGGCAAACATATGCTCTAGCGAAGTTCGATGATTCTTTTGAAGGGAAGAAATCAGGGATACGGCGGTCAAAGGAGGAAAGGAAGGGAATGGTCGAGGATTTTATCAAAAGGTGTGTTCTCAAGTCTCTTTGTGTTTGTCATTTGGCTTGAATGATGAAAGATGATACTTAAATATTTGGATATTTGTGCATAAGTATAGTTTTATATGTATCTGGCTTGGTACCCTTTATGTCGTTAAGATCAATGCACTCTTGTGGAAAATGTAAAGATGGTTGTAAAATATAGTGAAGTGCTATCAATGTACTAGCTATGTTGGTGGCTGCAGAATGCCTAAGTTTATGCTCCAATATCCTACTGGTTATCGATTACACATGAACATAGTTCAGTATGAGTCAGATTTCCGGTTTCAAACCATATGTATCGGTGTTTCTTAGAAATCCTAAACACCATCCTAATATTAGTGAGTGGTGGTTAGTACAGAAAGTTTGCTAGAATCCCCTCAAGTCAGTATACCAAATAAGGTTTGGCTATATAGTTACTGACAGGAAAATAAATCTTATGCGCTAAGTGGGAAAATATATTTCAATAGAAATTGAAGCGATATTACTTACCCTTTGTGGGCCATAAATTCCGCATGTTTGCCTGAAGTATTGATATAACGTTGTGGAGTTTTGACACTTGAGAATACTGATGCAAACGAGTAGATTGTAGAAGTGGAAGTGATATGATTAGTTGTGATGTTGTTCTTGTTAAGTGAATTGGAAATTTGGAATTATGATTGTAAAGTAGTTTGTAAAGTATAGTTTACCTGATAATGAGACAAATTTCAAGAAAGCACTGAACCTAGCTAGCTTGGCTAAACCTGCTGTGAACATGCTAGATGTTAGGATGATAAAGAATACATGCAGAGAGATTGAAATATTGGGTCATATATACATTTGCAGTAGGCTACATGCCTACATATTTATTTGTTTATTTATCGTTATTGATATTACATTCTGCAGATACCAAAAATCAAATAACAGTTAGGGTTGTTGCAGATATCAGAAATTAAACAATGGAGAATTCCCATCACTCAATCTCACACGCAAGGAAGTAGGTGGGTCATTTTACACGGTGCGTGAAATAGTCCGCGAGATAATTCAAGAGAATCGAGTGCTGGGCCCACCTAAGTCACCTCCGGGTGATCAAAACTTGGAAAACCTTGATAGCTTCTTAGAGGACCATCCATTGGGCTCAATAGCCGTTGATCATGTACATTTGGTACCTCCAGTTGACCTCCAGAGGCTACATGAGTATGAGTTTATAAGTGAAAAAGCTCTGAATACAAGGAGCAGCAGTGAATATCATCAAGGGCAAGACCATGACAACGTTGTTGACGGAATTATGAATACCACGGAGAAGGATGGAGAAGCTAAATATTCAGGAAATTCAGAGTTGCTAGTGGGAAAAGATGTGGAAAAACATACAGATGATGAAGAAAATAGTTATGTTGAAACTAGCCAATTATCAGGAGGTGATATGGCGGAGACAACTTATGAGACTGTAAATAATGAAGCACTCGAAAAGCCAAAGAAAACAGAGTTAGTAACGGAAGGAGATATGGGACGACAACAGGATAAGAAAACTGAAGTAGTAGCCAATCAAACTCAAGTACATCAAAAGTTGGAGGATATAGAGATAGGGAATTTAGTTGGTAACACAATTCATAACATGGATGAAAAATCAAGTGAGAGAGAATTAGTGGATGCTGAAAGTGATACTTTGCTTGCTGTTAATGGCAACACAGGAGCTATACTTGAAGACACTTTGCTTGCTGAAGAAAAAGTGAGATTCTATTAACATTTTATATCACTTGATTATATACTGTGTGCATGCATCTTTTGGTAGACTTGTCAAGTAACCTAAAAAATGGTGCTCTGATCTTGAATGCGGCTGCTAAAGTTTATGCTATGCTGCTTACATACTTTGTTTTTCTTGACAAAAATTCATTAGGAATATACATGGGTCTATTTTCTTTAAATATTTTAACTGAAGTTAAAGATTTACCTGGATTTTATTCGTTACCACATTACAAGTTTGTTAGATCCCAAATCATATGAGGATGCATTAGGGAAGGAATCTAATCACATAGAGAAATGCAAAACAAAAATCCAACAGATGTACCCAAATGTATCAAATGAACTGCCTATATGCCTGGTAGAGTAAGTAAAAGTTGTTCAAACTAGGTTTTCCGGTACCAACTTGCTTTTCATGATACCGTTGGTAGAATGTCATGTTAACAACATTTGATCTTCAACTTAGTATAGTATATACTGATGTATCTCTCTGAATAATTGAGTTTGAATTATCAAATGCTTAGGGGTATTTATTCAACAATTGATATCAGTTGTCTACTAGGTAACTCTTTAGAAGTTTTACCACTTATATTTTCTTCCGGTTCCAGCTAACAACCAAGTCCTTATTCCGTCCAAATTAATTTTTTTTCCCCTAAATATATCATCTTTTTTATAAAATAATAAAAATATCCTTATCTTTCTCTAAGTTGAAACCAAAGGCCTACATTGAGTCCTTATCTTCTTTGTTTAAATGCAAATAAGCCCAACACAGCGGGCATGTAATAAGATATGTCTTTATCTATCCTCTTTATTTACCCATTATATATTTAGGATATGTTTAATGTGGTGGCCTGGACCTTTGTTGGGTTTGCTTGTTGATTATAATAGTTACAGTAGCCAATTTTATGCACCATCGTCACAAAAAAATGTCTGCGTATCTATTTTAGTTTGACCCATCACGAGTGTCCACCTCTAGAAGCAATATTTTATGTTTACTATTTCTATCCTTGATACTCACGAATTTAAAAATCTCTGTAGAAATCTATGGTTAAAATGTCATCCAGCTATTATCTAATACTACTTTATCTGAAGTCTGAACGTAACACGCCGTGAAAGAAAAATATTGATTACGTATACCGTGTGCCATTTTCAATCTGGACACTTAGTTTTGGGAGGAAGTGTTAATGCACATCTCTCTCATAAACCTGGACCTCTACTAAAACTGAAAGGGATAATGACCTGTGGATGTAGTGAACTATGACAAAATGTCTATGTTATGTATTGATCTAATCGGGGGTCTATGTTATGTAACGAACTTACCAAAACTGTCTAAGTGATGCATGTTACCGGGTAATCTACAGGTAGCCGGTTACCATCCACAGGTCATTACATAAGTTCGTTACATAACATAGACCCCCGATTAGATCAATACATAACATAGACATTTTGTCATAGTTCACTACATCCACAGGTCATTATCCCATAAATAAATTAATTATTAAGATTAAAAAATAAAGGGAAAAAAATTGATGACCGGCTTTAGCCTGTAACATGCATCACTTAGACAGTTTTGGTAAGTTCGTTACATAACATAGACCCCTGATTAGATCAATACATAACATAGACATTTTGTCATAGTTCACTACATCCACATGTCATTATCCCAAAACTGAAATTGCTATCCACCACCATGGCGTGCAACACTTGTGTGTCAGTAGATTTGGCTTATCATGAGACAGTGTTCCAATGGGTGTGATCATTATGAATAAGATATCTCATAGATACCGACTTTTGTATTATTTTCTCTTGCGATAGGCAAGCTGCATGCTCGTGAACTTCTGTTCTTCAATGTGTATGATCTTGTATTTGTAGTTATCGGAGACACCTAAACTATTCATCTTACCAGTTTAGATCATGTGTTATTCTGCCTCTTCTTTACAGACAGTAAATGGTGACAATGCTCAGAAACTGTACAGTGAAACTGCTTGCAATCCTGTACAACAGCCAACAATTGATGAAAGAAGTGCAAATGTGAACAAATCTACTGACCAAACTGAAGGCAGTTCCCAAAAGAGAAAAACCAACACGACGCTGAACAGGATTAATCTGTAAGTCCATGTGTGTGTTTGTGTGTGTGTTGGCAGTTAACACCATTTTTTTTGCTTTTGTATTGCTGTAAGAATACAATGTAATAATGTGATCTCACATGATTGAGCATATAGCTCTCCTTGTGCTGGTTCTAATTTAAATCCTATGATTAATTCGATTCTTTAAGCAGCGAGTCATGGAAAGCAGCATCAAAGAAATCCTATGGCCGAGAACCTCACCCACTCGTGAAATTTGTCAAGTCTTTCATTACAGCATTCGTGAAGTTTTGGACCGAGTAGTGCATTCTTTGTTTTTAGTTGAAGTTTCTGTTTGAGTTAGAGCAAGACGAGAGCCTAATGCCTATATGTAGTGTGTGTTTTTGTCCAAACTTAGGCACGTTGTGGCCCGATTGGCTGTTGCAAAAGTTGTATTTAACATGAGAGTGATTAGTTCTGATTTTGCATGTATTATTATGTCTACTTGGTTTTATTACAAGTATTTGTTGTTCACAAAAGAAGTTTGCTTACAAACTTTTACCTGAGAGCTATTTAATTTCTTTTATATTTGATAGGTCAAAAGAGAAGATGAATAGCATCGCTTTCTTTATGAAATGTGCTACATGTTTACTATGATAGTAACAAGTTTTACTACAAAACAACAATGAAGTTGAAGCTTACTAGAATGAGGTTCTCTTCTTTTCTACAGCAGGGTGAAAAGATTCTCTTACTATGTAGAAATACCATCTAAAATCATAACCACATTACAACTTACAAGACATTTCTTTTCATTTATAAACATAACTTCTAGGAAAATCTTATACGAGTAATTTGTAAAAGAATTTAGCACCATTATTATATCATTATAACTATAATTATAATAATAATTATATATATATATGGGGAATTGAGGCGTGTATGGGCATGCAATATCATGCAAACATGTATTTTATGTATACATACATGGCTACTATATATGTGGCGTTGAGCCAGCCATACCTTTTCATGTTTTTCTATATTTATGTTTTGTTTTTTTAGCAATTATATATTTGTATCCGTTTGTCACAACTAAAACGACAATTGTATATTAATATTCGCTTGTCACAGCTAAAATGGTTGTCTTTTACTAATTTGTATACTTTATTAGCATAAAAATTTCTGCCAAAGGCTTTCGGTAAAATAAAAAAAGAAAAAGTGCAAGGTGTTTTGAAACCGATACATTATGTGTTAAACTACTGGTGTACATAAATATGTAAAATCTGGTGATACGTATGAAATAATGTATACATTTATATAAACCAAATAAAATGGGTCTAGTCTCTAGTGGAAGGTTTTTTTTTTTGTTTTTTTTGTCTCCCTTACCACACTCTTTTTTCTTTCCGTATTTAGAGCTCTTAGATATTTTATTTTCTTTCTGTATAAAATTAAAAACTTTTTGTCAAACAATTACATATCTTCCTTTTTAAAATTATTTTTTTATAACGCATTACATTTTTTAACGATAAACTATATATCACACTTTTACTTTGAACTATCCGAATGCCTAGAATAAACTTAGTACTTCCAAAAATTTCCTAAATACCCCCCTTCACTTACACACTGTCTCCACAAATGTGTCACCACAAAATGTGAAGAGTTGACACATTTGTTAAAACCCGGGGTTAAAAACCTACAAATAAGCATGTCAAGGATGAATAGACAAAAACATTGACTATATGTGTTACTTTACTAAATCATTTACAAACTGAACCCATGTATTTGTCATCTACAGTACATACATCATACAAAGTAAAAAATGAGTTTTCTAAATATATATCAAAATTATATAAAGATGTAGATAAGATAAATTGGATTAGTTAAAAAAATGAGACAATAGATATAGGATTAAAAAAGATTTACATAGGGATCCTATCTGTAAGAATAACGGCGTTCACGGAATCCTATGCCAAAAAGGTTAGTGAGTGTGTGTTGAGGGAACATGGGGCCGGAAAGACTTTCATGTGCAAAGATTCATTCATTCATCCCTCACATGTGGATTATATTGCGTATTTGGTAACCCAACACCTCACATGATCATCTTTCATTTTAATTAAAATTTTAATTTAATTTTTAATTAATTTATAATTAAATTTTCAAAAAGAAAAAAGTAATTTATAATTAGATTAATTAGGAGATAATCACTTATAAAAACTAACATACTTCGGTGTGGTGTTTAACTTTGAATTAGAAAGTTTCACATGATGCTCTTTCAAAAAAAAAAAAAAAAATTTCGGAAATCATGTACAATACGATATACTTATGTCATCTTGAAAGAAACGAAAGTATCTGAAGGTTTCTTAGAGTAGCACGAGAAAATTAGACGTCGTTTAATACTCAGATACATCATCAATTAGTGTTAGTTGAAAAAATTGAAGCATAATCAAATTATAGTTCCTTTTAGTTAGGATAGTTTGATGAACGTTAGCGATCATCGTTATTGGATCCACCATTTTTCAGTTTTGAGATTAATCTAGCTTATAATTATATTATACAAATGATATATGTATGTTTTTCTATAAGTTATATATCAATTATATATCTATCAAACTTTTGGTTTTGTAAAAAACAACTGACTTGACAATTACCATTAGATGGTAATATATAGTGTTTTTTAGATAAATGTATTGGGCTACTTTCACTGATGATGAAGGCGTTATAAGGTTGCTTTACTGATACACCTTCATACATGATACTTACAAATTATTCATTAAAAATAAGTGGCATATGAAATTTATTTCTACAATATATATTTCTCAGAATATCCACGTAGATATCCATCCAATCATATAAATCCACCATGCTCCATACGCATGCCCCATGCTCCATTTGCATTTGCATGTCTTGTATGGTATGTGTTTAGTAAAAATTAGCAAATAAAATATATAACAAAAAGGGCTCATTGGATTCCTCATTCTTACGTAATTCCAATATATGGTTAAAAAGTCAAATTTTAGTGCAACGTATTTACTTCTTTTCTATTATCTATATACCTATACAATTAAATAGTCAATTAATTAAAAAACTAGCTCTCGGATTTACTTTTTCATGCACTAAGACTTCGATCTCTTTAATATATAATTTCTTACGTCAATGTTAGTTCATATACGTTTATTGTTTTGACTAAATATTTTAACAATAAAATATTTCATTGATCATATGAAAACATATCAATTATAGGGCACGCAACATAGTTATCATATATAAAACTTCAACAGTAATAGTAATAATACGACTTTGTAACTCTCTCATACACATGCATGTAAATACATATATCTATGTACAAATTTACAAACCAAACAAGAGACTGGCTAATTATATATTTTTGATATTTGGACCAATAATTCTGACTAACATATATAATCGTATCTAAAAAAGGGTAACTCGGATATAACCTCTTGATCCCCGGTACCGCATTGGTACCAATATGCAATTCACATAACACATGTTTCAGTTAAACACCTCCACCGAATACCCTAAATAAATACCTAATTGGATACTTTATATATTAAAACTTTCATTTCGAGAAATAATATATATAATTATAACTGGTTGTCTAAAATTACGTACCAACTATTTATTGTCCGTGTAAAATTATCAGACAAGTCTCTTTCTGATATTAAAATAACACTTTATAACTATTTGATGAGTATTTTCTTGCATTTAGTCAATAACTTCCATCACTATTGGTGCAATTGCACTGGTGGTTGAACTTATAGTTGAGGATGATGACATTCATAGCCTTAATTACGATTTAAATGTAAATAAAAGCATTAATTTGAATAATTAAAATATAGTAAAGTATTGGTAGTTAAAATTAAGGGGCAATTTTTATGTAAAATATGTTAAAACGAGTGACCATACATAATATTATGTTTAACCTAATTTTTAAATACAGAGGTTATTAAGTTCATTTTTTATTATCTTTTTGACATGTAATAATGTAATATATATATATATATATATAGGGTAAAGATCCAGAGAGAAGGTTCTTAAGGAGAGAAGGTAGAGAAAGTTCGTTTTTTATTTTTTTTAGCTTGTTTTTTTTTTATTTGTTTTTTTTTTTCACTTTTTTCATTCTTTTTTTTAATTAATTCAATCCATAAAAAAATTTAAAAAATAAATAAAAATAAAAAATTTCTAACCCGAGTTAGTGAGTTATACATGTAAGGGTACGGTACGGGCTTCGTCCTTAAGGATATTAATAAGGGGTAGCTGGTGGGAGTGATAGGTCATAGAGGGTGATAGGTCATAGGGGGTGATCGGTGATGGGGTGATCTACCTAACGGCTTCGCCCTTAACTATCATGGCTCCGCCATAGACTGAGAGGCTTCGCCTATAGCTTACAGGCTACGCCCTTTGAAAAAAAAATATTTTTTAAAATTTTTATATGGAATTAGTTAATTAAAGAGAGAATGAAAAAAGTGAAAAAAAGAAAAAAAGTTCAAAAAAACAAGCTAAAAAAAAATCAAAAACGAACCTTCTCCTTCTCTCCTTAAGGTACCTTCTCATTTGATCTCTATCCTATATATATATATATTATATATAATATATTATGAATTTTATCATATATCAATATCAAGGCTATCATATCTACACATACAAGTAGAAGTTTCCAAAATGAGATATGTAGGTGTCAATTGGCAGTTTGGCACCTTTAGTAGATGTGAATGTGAGCCTGATGGGAGGGGGAATGAGATGTGGTTGTCACCTTTTGGCATCCACTGATTTTAACGTGATTTCTAAGTTCCAATACTGACCACCACCACATGATCATATCATCATCACCACTTCCTTCATATTTACGATACATCTCTCTTCTCCTTCCATCACAATTTTCATCTTTAATCTTATTAATTAGAGATCTTGGTTAATTATATATGCTTTTACGTATCCTATGTTTAATTTATCACAAAGGCTTATTGCCGAAAAATGTAATAATCTTTACTCAAATTGTCATTGTATATATATAATAATTTTTTAACCAATGGGTTGGTAACCCACTAATAAGGTCTTTGACTTAAAAAAATTTATTTGACCGGTTTCGAGTCAACTCTTCACATTTTATGGGTGCAGATTATTTGGGTTTTGAAAATCTTGGATTACATACATCCCAATCATTCGTGTAATTAAAAGTAAGAGTAAATAAGTACCATTCTTTAAAAACAAATATATGAATTTTCAAAGTTGACATGTAATGCTTTAAACGGGTATAAATATGTATCTGTTTGCGGGTTGCGGATGAGTAATGGGTATATTATATCCGTCATGGATAAATCCTTATTTAATTGTATATACAACTTAAACTTTATTTGTGATATATTAGTAAATTTAAAATTATATAATATCAATACTCTTTATACTCGTATATAATATAAGTTTGTTGGCAACTATATTTGATATACATTTTAGTACAGAACCTTTGCTCAGTTTGTCCAACAACCACTATCCGGCACATGTTTAAATGTTTCATAGCATTCAACGACATAAAACTTCATGTATTCATCGGCACATATACGCTTCTAGAGGTTAGCATCTTCGTATTGAAAAATGAGCTGCCATATCAAGCGTCATTGGGATCTAAAATGTCAAGGCGATTTAGACAAATGATAACCCGCGGATCTACCCGTGAGTTTGTATAACCGCGAATAATGGAGATGGATAAAATATTTAACCCATCGGCGGATACCCGCGAATTAACGAATAAAAAAAAATGCAAACATGCATGGTAACGGGAAAAGGGTATCCGCGCCCGTTACCCGAGGGTGGCTAACTCCATAAAACGATACCGGAAATGATAGTGAAAGCTAGCTAGGAATGGAATCTGTTTATATTTCTATACTATGTCGATTAATTCGTTACAACTTATTATTGTCCACAAATTGAAGTAAATTAAGAGTACGTCTAAATTTTCGTATCTTGTCCTATACTATATATAGAGAATTAATGACATTAAAACGAAATGATGGGTATGTACGAATCCTATTAATCGTCTCACCAAAAAATAGCTTTTTGCCTCAAAACAAAAATGATAAATTTTCATTTGGATTGTTATAGATAGATAAATACAATATTTGAATTTGTAAGATTCTAATTTCAACTTCTTTTTTGCATGACACATGTACAAAATATATGTGATTGATGGTATCTGAACATGGACATTCATTACATTTTACGTTTTTTAGTGGTTTCTTTGAGCATTCAAATTAAGAGGTTTTGTATATCTTTGTTTGACAATAATTAATAAAAGTGTTTTCTCAAAATTATAAGATAAAATTTTCACAAGGACCTAGTGGTTTTGATTATACTAGTATAATACCCGTACAAATGTACAATATGATTGTAATGAAAACTTTTTAACAATTTCTCGAGTTCGATCTGGTTTTATATGGATATATGATGATTTTTCAAGTTTTTGTGATTTCGTTTTTATTGTTCAATAATCAATCACCATTCACCAATGCAATTCGCACCAGCGTTAGAAAATATAACTTCATATTTTCACCTAACATTACTAGATTTTTTTGAAAATTTTTAAGGTTCCATCTCTATTCCGTATTTTAGCAAAAGACAATGCGGGACAATTATAAAAGTTTAATTTCATCCCGCATTGAATAGAGAAGCTTAACACCACTTATTATATGTCTATAAATATTTTCAAACTTTAAGACAATTTGTCAATTGCTAATAAGTAATAAGATAATCTCCGTCCATACGATAAAAAAAAGGTAAATAAATGATATGTTACCATTTTTTTTATGGGAATATTATCTAGTTCTACACCTTACTCTTATTGTGGAATTTACATATGCTAAAACATTTTTATGACGATACAAAATATCATAAATTACACATTTTTATGACTGGGTTGTGGTGATGGCAACCATTGCCATGAGTAGCTACATTATATTAAAAACGGGCCAAATCCATAGTATTTTTGATAACTATGTATTGGGTTGATAGATTATGACATTTTGAACTTATCAACTTCTTATGCTTAATAGGAGGAAAGGTAAGATGTATGATTACAGAATATAGATATTTACTATTTACAATTCGTATATTTTTTTTTTTTTTGGACTTTCTTTTTCCTTTTATTTTTTAATCATTTTTTTTTTTTTTTTTTTTTTTTTTTTTTTTTTTTTTTTTTTTTTTTTTTTTTTTTTTTTTTTTTTTTTTTTTTTTTTTTTTTTTTTTTTTTTTTTTTTTTTTTTTTTTTTTTTTTTTTTTTTTTTTTTTTTTTTTTTTTTTTTTTTTTTTTTTTTTTTTTTTTTTTTTTTTTTTTTTTTTTTTTTTTTTTTTTTTTTTTTTTTTTTTTTTTTTTTTTTTTTTTTTTTTTTTTTTTTTTTTTTTTTTTTTTTTTTTTTTTTTTTTTTTTTTTTTTTTTTTTTTTTTTTTTTTTTTTTTTTTTTTTTTTTTTTTTTTTTTTTTTTTTTTTTTTTTTTTTTTTTTTTTTTTTTTTTTTTTTTTTTTTTTTTTTTTTTTTTTTTTTTTTTTTTTTTTTTTTTTTTTTTTTTTTTTTTTTTTTTTTTTTTTTTTTTTTTTTTTTTTTTTTTTTTTTTTTTTTTTTTTTTTTTTTTTTTTTTTTTTTTTTTTTTTTTTTTTTTTTTTTTTTTTTTTTTTTTTTTTTTTTTTTTTTTTTTTTTTTTTTTTTTTTTTTTTTTTTTTTTTTTTTTTTTTTTTTTTTTTTTTTTTTTTTTTTTTTTTTTTTTTTTTTTTTTTTTTTTTTTTTTTTTTTTTTTTTTTTTTTTTTTTTTTTTTTTTTTTTTTTTTTTTTTTTTTTTTTTTTTTTTTTTTTTTTTTTTTTTTTTTTTTTTTTTTTTTTTTTTTTTTTTTTTTTTTTTTTTTTTTTTTTTTTTTTTTTTTTTTTTTTTTTTTTTTTTTTTTTTTTTTTTTTTTTTTTTTTTTTTTTTTTTTTTTTTTTTTTTTTTTTTTTTTTTTTTTTTTTTTTTTTTTTTTTTTTTTTTTTTTTTTTTTTTTTTTTTTTTTTTTTTTTTTTTTTTTTTTTTTTTTTTTTTTTTTTTTTTTTTTTTTTTTTTTTTTTTTTTTTTTTTTTTTTTTTTTTTTTTTTTTTTTTTTTTTTTTTTTTTTTTTTTTTTTTTTTTTTTTTTTTTTTTTTTTTTTTTTTTTTTTTTTTTTTTTTTCTTAGATGGACCTTTAATCTTAAACGAGATTGTATCATGGATCAAGAAGAGCAAGAGAAAGGCCTTTATATTCAAAGTAGATTTCAACAAAGCATATGACAATATGGGGATTATGGAAATGATGGGGTTTCCAGAAAGGTGGCGCAATTGGATTTATGGTATTCTCAAGTCTGCAAAGGTCATTGGTTTTGGTAAATGGCTCACCGAATTTTGAGTTCCAGTGCCAAAAAGGAATGAGACAAGGTGACCCATTATCTCCATTTCTTTTTTTTAATTGTTATGGAAGGTCTTTTATGTATGATAAAGATAGCTTGTCAAAATGGGTCATTCGAAGGCATTGCACTACCAAACAATGGGCCGATGGTATCACACCTTTTGTATGCGAATGACTGTACTTTATTGGGAGATTGGTCAGTTAATAATATTAAAGTGTAGTGAGAATTCTTAGATGTTTTTATGTGATTTCGGGGTTGAAGATCAATATGGCCAAGTCTAATCTATTTGGGATTGGGGTAGAGGCAAATGAAGTCAGTAGGGTTGCCAAGATGGTAAGCTGCAGAGAAGGAGAACTTCCGTTCATCCATTTAGGCATTCGAATTGCTGGTCAAATGAGTATAATTGTTAATTGGTAATTTTTAGTTGAGATATTTGTTACCAGGTTGTCCAACTGGAAAGCGGGGTGTTTATCTATTGGCGGAAGGGTGACGCTCATAAAGTCGGTGTTGGAGAGTTTACCCACTTATTATTTTTCTTTGTTCAAGGTCCCAGACAAAATTATTGATAGGTTGAAGGTCATTATTAGAAGGTTTCTATGGGGTGGAACTACGGATGCTAGGAAGGTTCATTGGGTGACTTGGGATCGTGTCGCTTCTCCGAAGAGTGCTGGAGGTTTGGGTTTGTGCAAATTAAAGGATTCGACCCTAGCTTTACTTTCTAAATGGATCTGGAGATATCGAAACGAAACAACAGGATTATGGAGGTTGACTATCAAGGCTTTACATGACACCAGAAGGTGTTGGTCGCCTTTACCTATCAACAAATCTCTGTCGAGGGTTTGGGCTTCAATTTTAAATGCCACTAGAAAAATCAACAGGGCAGGAGTAAATATAAATCAATTATTCAAAGGGGTTTGTGGCAATGGCAAAGGGATTCGGTTTTGGCTTGATCCATGGATATTGAACGCCACACTCAAGGAGGTCTTTCCTTCTGTTTTCAAACTTGAAAGAGACAAAAAATGCTTGGTGGAAGATCGGTTCAGTGTGGATACCAAAAGGTTCTCGGGTAGTTGTGACTGGATCAGACCGCCAGTTTCTGCCGAGGAAACTGGTGAATGGGTTGAGCTTAAAAGGATACTGGAAGGTGTTGGATTGGGCTCGCAAAATGACAGGTGGATATGGAATGGGGACAACAATGTTGTTTTTTCAGTTAAAAGAGTCAAAGAGTTCTTAAGAAGTAATGAAGATTACAGTAACCGTTTCATTTTCAATTGGTCTAAGTGGGTGCCACTGAAGTGCAACATCATGGTGTGGAGGGCTTCCATGAATCGCATCCCAACTAATGTGGAGCTTCGTGCCAGGAACTGCTTTGTGGACACGACAATGTGTAGTTTTTGCAATCAGTGGGACGAGACTGTGGAGCACATTTTGTGTGCTTGCGAGATAGCGATAGGGGTCTAGCAGAAAGTGGGGAGCTGGTGTAAGTTACCTCCTGTCTTCTTATTTTCAATCAGGGACATTATTGAACTGCACAAGTTCAGTAGCTTGGGAAGAAAGGCAAGTAAGGCGCTTAAAGGAATCTGTTTTGTTACGTGTTGGTGCATTTGGAAGGCGAGAAACGAAAAGTTTTTCAACAACGTCAATATCTCTGTTGACAAGGTGTTTCACGACATTAGGTCCATTGGCTTTTTATGGTACAAATGTAGAGGTAGGAATAATGGAATTTGCTGGAAGGATTGGATAAATTTTGATTTTATGTAAGTATTCCACTTTGTACTCTTTGCCTCTCTGCGTTGGTGGAGTTGGCTGTATGTTTATAAAACGTCACTTTTCAACAACAAAAAAAGTATTGAGAGTGAAGGGCTCTCTAACGCGGATCCCCTGTTGCGAGCAAATGATCCACACTTTTCAAAAATAAAAAATAAAAAAACTCACATAGTAAAATTTGTTTTCAAATTAGCCTTTGTATATGAAAAATGAAATTGATTAACATTCTATCAAGGGGATATCATGCCTTCGCTAAAAGCCACTCTCGAGACAATATGATTTTTTCATTTGTGAGTTAGAAACAATAATTTTTTTCATATTTTGTTTTCCAGTTTTATCTTTGTGGTTTTAATTTTCATTACAAGAAAAAAAAAGTTCATTAGCGACAATGAGGTCTTTTAGACTTAAATTATTATTTTTTCAATTTTAGCCATTAAATTTTTGCTATATTTTTTTTATGGATTAATTTTATAATCAAATTAATATTTATTTAGTATCATTTTAAAAAAAAACATTCTACATTTTATAACATTCGAATACACATTTTACATTTCCATGAATTTCAGAAAAACGTATCCGTAGCCAAATGCAAATATTAACCCTCGCTACTATATAAGCTAAAAATTAATGAAAAAAAAATAAAATTGGTGTAAAACAAAATTGAGGGAAAGTACAGTGTAACACACAACAGACAGCTCTGCATGGGCCCTGTTTTCTATCCAACTAACAAACAACAAAAGACCGATCAAACACTATTCACCGTTTCTATTTATTTTATTCATTTCCCAACTTTTTAATTTCATATACCGATAACTTTTTTTCTTTTTAAAACAACAACGAATAAATGGCTAACAATTTTTATATACCGATAACTATCAGATTATTGAATATTTAATTCAAATAATATATTTATAGTTTGAAGTTTTCCTTAATTCAACACTAGTTAAACGGGAAAAACTGTAAAACAGTATTAAAAAAAATATAAAATTATCCTGTAAATTTTATTAAATCTTATCGGTTCCATTTGATTATTATCCGATATATTTTCAAATTCAAAAATTGTACACCTGAAACATTCTTTTATAGATAATACATAAATACATATAGATCCCAAAACACAAAGAGTAATTAACTAATAAGCAAACAAAATTATACATAAGAAAATACAATAGAACACTTAAGTTAAATTAAATATATAATTCAGATCTAATTAAGCAATTAACATTACAAAAAAATAACAATTCGATCGATCAAACAAAGTTAAAAGTTAATCAAAGTAATTAACATGATCTCAAATCAAACAAATTCGTGTGTGTAGTAAAATAAAATAAAATATGAATCTACATCTACATACACATATACTATTTATATATAACTTATATATATATATATATAACATAACTCATATCATATTCATATGAGAATTAAAACTCGAATTTTGAAAATTACTCATAATTCAGCTAGCTGGATCACTGCACCTTCGTTTTCTGCTGGAAGAATTTTTGTTGATTAAATCATAAGCAGACTTGAAAAACGAATCGATTTCGTCTCCAGCAATAACTTCAAAGAATTGCAATTCAGATAGTTTTCTTTTGCAGGAAGGGACGAAATGGCGCTGTTTCTTAGGCGGTGGCGGACAGGCGGTAACCGTCGGAATTCGATGCTCGGGTGACGTAGGTGTTACGCATTCTTCTTGTGGTCTGCATGATGATGATGATTCTTGATCTAATGGAAGTTTGAGAGTAAGTGATTGTTGTAGATCTATTGAAGACATTATTATTAATTTGTTATTGGATTGAAAATGAATGATAATTAAGCTCTTAAAATTATGGAGAGAAAAAATTGGGGGGTGAATGTGTGTTGTTGGTTGATGATAAAATATGGAGGGAGAGGAAGATGCGTGTACGAGTGTTTGTTGATAGTTGCTCACTTCACTTTTTATGTACGAGTATTTGAGAGAGAGAGGCGTGCAATGGAAGGTAATTGAGTCATATAGGGAAAGAATATGCCCCATACAAGGCTATTTTTGTCATTATCGTTTATAAGGGTAATTTAGTTTTCCTTTTTACATGTCAAGTGGCTAGAGTTGTGATATCTTTGCAAGTTGCAAAATAAGTTTTACTAGGTAACCACATCTTTAAGGTTTTCAAAACGGTTAAAAAATTATTTAGATTAAGCCAAATATTTCTGACTCGCCTTTCTAGTCAGTAAAATATTCATTTGTTTAGATTGGGAGTTGTACATAGTGATGCAGAACATTGCTGAGCTATGTTTATAAATAAAATTATAAAGATTGATATATATAAAATTAGAGTGTTCAAATACGAGTATGATCGTTATGCAAATGGATGTTACTAATTAATTTTGTTTTCAAATGATATCTCACGTCTACGGACTGTGATGGTCTATTCAATTGTAACATAAAAAGTAAGTGAGTAATTAACACCCAGTGCTGTCTTCCAGGGGTTTTGGGTCCCAATACTGTTGACGGTGTTTCGGAAAGGTTGAGATGTAGACATCCTTACTACTACCTAAGGTAGAGAGGATGCATTCAGGTTCCATCTAAGATAGAAAAAGGACCTCCAGTCTTGCAAAGAGTGAGAATCAAATCATTTACCTTTGTCTTAGGAAACAATGGTGTTAACCATTTGATCTAACCTTGTTAGACGGTTGTAACACGATGACTTCCTAGAAGATCACCCATTCTAGTACTACGCTTTCGCCCAAATACGTTTAATTGCGAATTGAAGTTCTAATTTAATTGTGACATATATCCTTTGTAACTAGACTTAAAGGTACCAGCTTTTTCCGAAATAAAAATGATAATGTAAGTAAAAGAAACGTGATAAGTAAAGTCATATTTAACGTCTCATTAAGTGTACTTATTATATTTCAGAGATATTCCTGATAACTGAGACGGTTGTAACTAGAAATTTAGGATTTTTCATGTCATTTTGCTTAAAATGTTAATGGATATGATGTTTGTTTCTTAAATATAGAGTAAATTACAATTTTGGTCCCTGTCGTGGGTCAAAAATTACCGTTTTCGTCCCTACCTTTCATATATTACCGTTTTGGTCCAAAAAACTTTGCCCCGTCAACGCTTTTGGTCCAAATTCCAAACGGACGTTTATTTGCCCATCACGTGATCTGCACGTGATGGGTATTTTCGTCTTTTACTTTTCACAAGGACCAAAACCGTAAATATCTATAAACAATCTCGTCTTTACATACAGCACAGGGACCATTTTTGCAACATTTATATGTATCTATCTTCTTTTCAATTTAATATATATCTAACTTATTCATCAGATATGTAGATATGTGTACAACCACCACCTCCAGAAACATCACCGGAAAATCAACCTCCACCTGAAACATCACCGAAAAAATCGACAACAATAACCACCACCACCAACAACCTCTCCCAACCATAACAAAAAGTATGTATTACAACAACAAAAACAGATCGAAAAAGATGTATACAACAACTATCAATCGATAAATGAATAGTGAGATTGGAAATTACCAAATCCCCTTTTCACACTAGAAATAGGAAAATCAGATAATTATATTTAGATAGATATGCTACCTCTAAATATATGACTATATATGTATCTATTATGATGGCGAGGTTGTTGTTGCTCAACAAAAAAACCAATATCGATTGTTAATAACCGGATCTTGATGGTTATTGATATAGATCTATATCAACAAACACATCTCCACCACCATCCCATTGTTAATAACCGGATCTTGATGGTAGTTTAATGGTAGTCCAAAATCTTTTTGCTTATTGATGAGTTTATTTTCCACTATTTCTTCTTTATAGATACCAAAACCGCCGCTACTGGTCATCACTACCACCGAGCCACCCTACAGTCGTCATCCCCATGAACCACCACAGGACCAGAGATACCGGAATGATGGCCGGATACGGCGCTGCTACGATGGAAGGATGATAAAATGGTTTCTTTGTTTGCAGATCTGAAAGTATTTTTTGTTGGGGATCTTTATAGTGGTGTATGTATGTGTATGAATAGAAACAATTATAGATCTATGTGTATATGTATAGATATGTCTGCGTGTTGTATAAATGAAGAAATCACTGTTGTTGACATTCACCATATATACCACATTCAGTTATAGATATTTACGGTTTTGGTCCTTGTGAAAAGTAAAAGACGAAAATACCCATCACGTGCAGATCACGTGATGGGCAAATAAACGTCCGTTTGGAATTTGGACCAAAAGCGTTGACGGGGTAAACTTTTTTGGACCAAAACGGTAATTTATGAAAGGTAAGGACGAAAACGGTAATTTTTGACCCACGACAGGGACCAAAAATGTAATTTACTCTAAAATATATGAAGGTAAGTAAATATGCAATTAAATGATGTAGCTGTATGAAGTTTAAGAATGAAACAGAACCTACATAAATAGAAGTGCATTAATGAAGCTCAATTGATGTTTTTATGAAACAAATTAAGGTTGTATTCAATTAAATTTTAGACTAATAAATTTTTTATCTATGGTGTAATTTTTTTCCTTTTTTCTTTTGTATTGTTTAGTTTTTGATTATAATATTACTATATATAGTTTTGTCAGTACTTTACATATTGTATTTTTTTGGTTAATGAAATAAGAGTGATTATTTAATATTTTTCTTGAAATTTTACTTGAATCAATTTCTTATGTAGTTTTTTTGGTGTGTGTGTTTTACATGAACAAATACATATTTATCCAAACAAATTGGAATCGAATTTACATTGTTTGATTAATATAGTTTTTCCTAGCTACCTCGTGACCTATAACTATCGTTAAGTCAACCCAATATATGGGATTTAAAATTAATATTTTTGGATCTGGGGTGCTTTGGACACGGCTTTGGGATTGCTGAAAACACAATCTTTCTTAATAATTACAGCTCCAGTACTTCTGTCTCTAGTTGGAACTACAATGCTACTACCACTCGACATACTCTAATTTTACAACGCTATCTACATAGGTAAATTTTTTAATTTGCAGTTATAGGACATATGTTAAAATATGTTATTTTCTTTATAAAAATAACAAAACTTAAAGTAAAAAAGTATACACATCTTTATTAGAATAAAAAATAACTTGTATAAAAAAAACGATTTTTGGTTCTTTTTCAATTACAGGAATATATATATTATTAAATAAAATACCATTCACAAGAAACTAATTAATTGCAAAAGAGTACGATATAAATCTAGATGTCATACAAACTTACATATACGAGATTCATCATGGGGTCTTAATTGCTAAAATTTCAAATTTAATGTAAAAGACTTGTGTCAATTACGATAACAAAAACTGGAGAAGATCTTCATCAAATGAGACTGTGTCATCGGTTTTCACCTCGTGATATTTTTTATGCAGTCCCAAGCAGACACCAATAAATGCTACAAGAGGCCAAACCCAACCTTATAAGTTATAACAGGGTAGCACTTCGATACTAATTTTGATGTTTTAACATGTAATAAAAGAATGTTGGTTAAATAATCCCATCTATATTATTATATATACTTACAAAACCAATACTCCATTTGCATTTCTCGTATATAAATAATCATAAATCCTCAGACGTCTAGCCTAGGAGCCCTTTTTTTTTTGGCCTGGATCCATAAATCTTCAGAGACGTCACTATGATTCATATCTTCTACGTAAAATTAACAGACCAGTGAAATTAAGTATAGTCCATTGTCGACACATTGACCCAAATCTCCAAATATGAATGATACATAAATAAGTAGTTTCAAAAAAAAAAAAGGAGCTTCAGACACCGATTGATATAATATAATCGATTGTTGACACATTCAACCAACATAAAAATATGCAAGGGAAATATGGATTTACATGCATTTAGATAAAATAAACAAAATCTTATAGAGATGAATAGATGATACACTAATACCAATAGTACCACTGTGCTTGCAGTCTGTCCACATTCATATTGCACAGTATCTTTATATTTATTTTCATGTATATTTAATCATAGCCCCACTAATTTAAATGGTTATTTATTATTATTTCAGTTTATTTTAACTATCGCCATATGGCACAAGCAACCAACTTCAATTTTTTCTAGTTATTATATTGTGGCTACATTAACTATTTAAATATTATGCCATACTTTCACTTTATTAGCTGTAGATCGTAGAACAATGATATATTATTACAAAAATAGTTAAATAGTTATAAATAGTTAAAATACAGATTAAACATATATAGCAAGTGACCGAAAAGCTTCTAGTCATATGAAGATGTATTTATTCATAAAAACATCTCTTCAATGTTAAACATGTCAAATGCATTATAGGTACGTTGTTCACATCAAATTAAGATGTTTTTTGACTGTAAAAAGGAATTTCATGCAGAGAAATCAAATTATTAATATACTTATCTTTTGTTGTTTCTTTCGAAGACATACACACATTGTAGTTTAATATACTTTTAATATGTATGAAGAAATCTCGGCTTTGAATCGGCTCCTGTTTTGGTGAGGAATTTTCTCACATCTCGGTTTCCTGTAATTGGTGTGGGTTTTTTTTTATCCTTTTTACAGTGGTGAAGCTAGAAAATTTTCAGTGGGGGGTCGGGATCTAATTTTTTTTTCCTAACGCTAAAATGGGGGGTCGAAACCGAGTATATCGAAATTTTTCTACACGAAAACTATATACTCCCTACATCGCAAAAAAAAATTCGGGGGGTCGGGCGCCCCTTCCCGCCCCATTACTAGCTACGCCCCTGCTTGTAATATATCCTTGCAGGATTCTTGTAATTGGTTTGAGTTTTTTTTATCCTTTTTGTAATCCTTGTAGTTTAAGTTTCAAGAAGTATCCAGGGTTATGTATCGATAAATTCTAGATAATGTAATTGTAATTGTATTGTTTGCACTCTGAGACCTAGCACTTTGCCAGATGTTTCTTGTTTTTAATATATGATGTCGTTCTGGCCGATTAGGAAGGAGTTCAAAACAGATGTAGAAATATTAATTCTATATCTAATTCAAATACTCGATGTCGTATATAAAAAACCTCATTTGTTTATTCATTTTAATAAAGTATGAAATGATAATAGACAATATGTTACTGGTGTCGATCGGTAATAATGTTCCACATGTTAGTTTCACTGATTAATTTCCTAAACAAGTACACTTTTATCATGTACAAAATTACTATGTCGCTCATCCTACTTATGATTGAAACCTTTAGCACTAAAATTAATTAACATGATTTTAAATAATCTATATTTCTAATTTAATTTGTATATCTAAAAAACATGTCTCTGTCTTTTTGTTACGTTTGTCATATTTCTTTCATATTTACCAAGTTAACATGCATCTATATGATAATAGAGATGAATACTTTATTGGATTGTTTTACTGTTAATTACAATTGTACCAACAAGGAGTTAGCCTAGTGGTAAGGAAAACACATAGTGACCTTAAGGTCTCAGGTTCAATTTCCGTTTGGCACAAAAAAATAATTCCTTTAAGGTACCCGTTACCAATGAAGCCTAGACCAACATGTGAAGCTTAAATACGCGGGTTCGATCCTTCGGGGTGCCCAGATCATGTGGGGATTAGGATGGAGGTATTGTATCGGCATCATATGGCTCATACGGGGTGAGTCGATAGGTATCCAATTGTGGTACCGAGGCTAGGGTTCCCTCCATTACCCTTTTACTGTTAATTACAATTGTATAGTTTATCTATCATAATCTTATTATGTCTTTCGTTATAGATATTAAACAACTTTATGTATTAAGGTAAAATAGCTATCTTTTGCCATTTTTAATTTGTAAAACAAAAGTAGAATAGTTGGTTAAAAAATGATTTGATTTTTAAAAAGAGAGTAGCAGCTAGAGGATGGGAAATTGGTCCCAAATGGACGAAAGTTAATTGGAGAGTAAGTGATGTGATAGAGCATATGCATGGTGTTTCTTTATAGAATAATTAATCACACACGTCCTATACATATATTAATGAATTTAAAGGAAAAAGAAAAATTGATAGAACTTCTTGTGTTGGTTTGTGTAAGTCTAAAAAGATGGATAAACAGAAGCATTTAATTGAAAAATTTTCCGTATTAACGTTCGTTTGCTACAATGCTTTCTATTACAATATACTAGAAGGTTACCCACGCAATGCGGCGGCAGCGGTAAATAGTGGCGGCAACGACGACGGGTGGCGCCGGTGGTGGTGACCTAGCGATGTATTTATTAATGTAAAAGGTAATTGATTTGATGGTGGTAATGTGAAAGTAATAAATTTCATTAAGGGTATTATAGGTATATTAAGTGTAGATATTTAAATTAGTTAATAAGAGAGAGGGGTAATTTAGGTATTTTAAAGACTGAAAGTTAAAAGATGGGAAAAGGGTGATTTGCTTTATAAGAGAGTATAGATATAAATATATTAATATTAATATTAATACGAATATAAGAAGCATATTTATTGTATCGTACTTCTCATCAGGTTACTCTTGTCTAATATCAAGAGTGAAAAAAATTAATAAAAATGATAATGACAGCGATTGTCACTAACAACTTATTACATGCTTAAAAACTTATACATTATATATTAAAAACCGTCCCCTGAATTTTCTAGCAGCAAGGTACAAATTTTAATGCACTAAATTGATTTTTACCGACAACCTTAAGGGACGTCATTAACAAAACCTTAAAAAAAGATACCACTTTTTTTAAGCAGCCAACAAAACCTTTAAATTTATTTTAATCTCGGATAGTAAATTACTACCCGGCTGATAAAAACATAAGTCTTCACAAACAAACATACATACAAATTTAGAAAACTACGGAGTATTAGAAAACAAAACAAAGCAGGAAGTGAAAACATAAGAATGCTCCTCTTGTAGCAACCTATCCGTTATCCCCAAAAACTTTTTAAATTGAACAGTCTCCAATCTTGTCAGGTATGCTTGGCAAAAGTGAAACTGTAGCTTGTAGTTGTAGCTTTTAGTTAGATCTGTAAGTTATGGCTTTTAAGCAAAGCTGTTAGCTAGAGCTTTTATTTTTTAAAAGTGTTTGGTATGGTAGCTGTAGCTGTAAGCCTGTAACTTCAAGAGGTATTTGTGTAATTTTAAAGATTAAAAGCTTCATCGAAAAGCTAAAGCTCCTGAAACGCTACTTCAAGTAGCGTTTCATTTTGGAGCTTTTTCTTTCAAATAAAAGCTAAAGCTAATTGCATCCAAACAAAACTTTTAACACTTTAGGAGCTTTTAGTTTAAAATAAAAAGTTAAAGCCTCTGAAAAGCTCTTGAAAAGCTTGTGACAAACATAACCGTCATGTGAGAGATTCCATCTTCAACCTATTTTGGACCCACGAGAAACTAATTATCTTTATTTCTTCTATAAGTTTTGCTAGTTACGTTAAGTGTAACTCAAAGAAATAATCTCATACGGAAAACGCGTATATAGCCGCTATGCACCTTTAACTTTTATTTTTTTTAAACGTATTTTAAAAGGAAAAGGGTATTATCGAATTGTTTAAATAAAAGGATATATTTTTCCAACAAATTAGCCTAGTAATATATTTAACGGCTTAATCATAACATTTAATAAAATCAAATGGTAAGATTAAGAATGATAATCAATATATCACGCTTATCATATAATCAATATGTTTGGAGAAATATTAGACTAAGTTTTTAAAAGGATTTACCTATTTCATTTTAATTGTTTAAAGATGGTTAATTGGAATCAACATGTATTTGTGTGTCCAACCGCAACA
This sequence comes from Erigeron breviscapus, assembly GCA_034093135.1. Classification (NCBI taxonomy): domain Eukaryota; kingdom Viridiplantae; phylum Streptophyta; class Magnoliopsida; order Asterales; family Asteraceae; genus Erigeron; species Erigeron breviscapus. Next base: position 249,420,891 of record CM067167.1, on the reverse strand, counting down.
TTGGATTCCGAGCTGAATTGAACCATAAAGTTGGGGAAGTGATATCCGTACCACAACAAATAATTAATCTACCACATATACGCAATACTGGCTTATACTGTGTGCTGTAAAACTTATACATTGTGGTAAGTTAATTAAAATTAGTGGTAAATTAGTGGTACTATTATCATTTCCCATAATGTTGAGGGAGGTGTGAATGACAGTTAGGTGATATGATGATTAAAAAGTATTACCAAATTGGTGGAAAGTGAACTTCATCTTTTGCTCACCTTCTATTTGACGTTTAGATTATACTTTTCCACTTTTTCCCCAACATATAATGCATCATCTAATTTCCTCAAAACGAAATAAATAACTATCTATAAACTGTATATATACTGATGATGAGTTAATTTTGACTTATAGTTGATTTAATAAACAAGTTTTTGAATTGATTATATCAGGTCGAATTGGACCACAATGTTAAATACGAAACAAACTATCAGAGGGTTGTTTATCTTTATTGACCATTTGATAATTAGTTATTTAAATAGTACTATGATTTTTAAACTTTTTATAAATATAAATAAGAAGGGTTTTAGATACTTTCTGAAACAAGTAGTACTACATAGGGTGTTTGGTGTTACGTTTATAATAAACAGATTTTGTTTTTTCTAAATAAATTTTGCGTTGCGTTTTGAAAAAGCATGTATGTAAATGTTTCCCTAAAACTGTGTTTTCATAGCAGATAATCATCTTTTCATCCAAACACTTTTCTAAATTATTTGTGTTTTGCAAATGTAATAATCAAATAATTACTTGAAACCGTAATCCTAAACACCCTCTGTATATGATTTATTGAGCATAATGAAGGTACCACTATCTACTTCTTACTAATTATTTTATTTTATTTGAGCTCGACCAGAATTCTATCATACAATTTCAAGTCACCAGTATCTTCTTCTTTTTTTTTTCGGCCGGAATTCTATCATACAATTTCAAGTCACTGGTTAACATCAATTTTGAAAAGGATTGACAAGTTATTAATAGACATGACTCGAAAGTGAATTATTTATTTTAATTTATACAAATGGGTTAAATTTATAACTTTAAATTTTTTTGAAGTCCTTCACGTTTTGTAAATGTACTTGGTACAATAATATGTTGTTTCGTGGTGGGATCTTATGGATGTCCCATTAGAACAATTATAAATCCTGACACATATCCAAGAAGATATAAGGATAAAAGAATGAAACAAGAGAGACTCACGCCGAAAAATGGAAATAAAATCCAAGAAAGTTGAAAAGTAAGAGAGAAGAGATACCTTTTTGATTATTGAAGCAATGCAACAAAGTGTGTCTCTTACTCAACCTTTTTGCCCCTTTTCTCATGTTTGGTTACTCAAAAAGTGAGTTTGGTAAATTAAAGGATTTTATTTTCAGTGAAACAAACAATGATGAGACATTATATAAAAAGTGATTTGGAAGAACTGCTCAAGGGAAAGTGGTTATGATGCATAAAGTTAGAGGTGGCAAAATGTACGGGTCGGATCGGGTCGGGTGACGTGTCAAAACGGGTCCGGGTCAAAATGGGTTCGGGTCAATACGGGTAATTTTGAAAATGGGTCAAAATGGACGGGTCAAAATGGCCGGGTCAAAACGGACCCGGGTCGAAACGGACTATTATTTATCAAATGACTAAAAAAAGAGCAAAGATTTGCTTATTTTTGTAGGAAAATCTTTTTCAGTTATTTGCTACTCGTATTTTATTGATTTAAGTTTGTACGGATATATTATATTTTTTTAATTTTACTACATATAATGAATATATAAATATTATACTCCGTAAGTCCTAGTATATTAATGTATATAAATTTATTATTCATACAGCCAGCTAAGCTACCCGTGTTCTATACCTTTTATTAATATAAATAAATAATAATGGTGTAAAGCTGTAAATCTTAGTTCTCTTTCTTACTTTTTAAATTTACTTTTCTCTTTTTAGCTTTTCATTACAGTGAACGAAAGCAATCACAAAGTTTTGTTACTCTTCCTTATCTGTTTGAACGACTTCAATTTGTTTCAATTTGATTTCGACATCTAACGTGGTAACTGGAACGGTGGTCGGAAGTTGGTTGTAACGCTAGTTGTGACGGCGAAGGTGGTGGTAGGTTGTGCTCGTGGTGGCCGGAAGTTGGTTTTAACACCGGTGGTTCGAGGGTGGTTGTAACAGAGAAGGTGGCGGTAGGTGGTGGTCGGAAGTTGGTTGTAATTCGAGGGTGGTTGTGACAGCGAAGGTGGCGGTAGGTGGTCGTCGGAAGTTTGTTGTAATTCAAGGGTGGCTGTGACGGAAGTTGGTTGTAACATCGGTTTGTTTTATTGAGTTCGGGCGAACAACAAACCGTACTCTGCTGATCTTTCCGCCCAATTTGACCCGTTCCAAAATTGAAGATAAAGTATTATGGTCCATTCTCACCCGTTGCAATCTAAAACATCATCCAAAATCACCCAAACAATTAAGAATATCACCCAATATAACCCATATTTAAGAGTTTGGGCGGAAGTTGCCGGCTCTACATAAAGTAATTATTGTTTCTCCAGTAACTTGTTGGGGAATTTTTTTAATTGAATGTCGTTAAACAAATGTCGTAAATTCCGGATTAGCAATTTGATGAAACATTAGCCGCTAAATATGAAATATAGAGACATGTATCATATAGTGTTGTACGATTAAGTTGAGTCTATATCAACTTAAAGTCATTCAAGTCGAGCTTATTTTGAATTTAAACTCGAGCCAGAACGAACACTGAAATGAATCAGAAGGAGATCTCGAGCTTATAAGGACTTAATTTGAGTTCTTTTTGCTATTTTTAAGCCTTGTATATACATGAATTTACATGGCACTTCAATTATTATTTGGAAATGATCTTGTGATTGTTGCACTTTGTTAATGTTTCAAATTTATACAAAATATTTGATTTATGCTCTTTTTGAAAGAGAGCTTAATTTTATAAGCCCTGTCTCAACTCTTAAAAAGGTCCCAAAAAACTTTTATAAAACATGTCCTTTGTGTGGGTGTTTATATAAATTTCTTACAAAATTTAACTTGTATATATATATAAACTCCTGTAAAGTCTTGTGTATTACTGTAGTAGTAGTACTCGATAGCATACTTAGATAAAGTTATCATAATTTTATTTGTAATACATTTAGTGTATGTTTGGCAGAGGGCTTTTAGGAGCTTAAAAACCCCGAGCTTTAAAAAAGAAGCCCCTTTTAAAATGGTAGCCTTGTTTGGATACGCATCTGAGATCAAAAGCCTCAGCCCCAAAAAGCTCCTAAAAGCCCCGAAAGGTCTTTGAAATAAAAGCTTGTGTAAGAAGGGTTGAAATAGAAGCCCCAGCTCCTAGCCCCATTTTCAAGCTCCAGCTCCAAGCCCCTAACTACAGTCTCAGCTCGAAGCTTTTGTGCCAAACATACCCTTAAAATTATAGAAAAGCCATATACTCTACAATCTAACAAAAACAAAAAAGAAACGTTTAATATCATAAAGCTATATAAAATACTTATCGCAAATCATTTCAAACGAGATGACCAATGTGATTATGTTTGTTTAAATTATAAAACTAAGGAGAATATGATGTAATTAACATGTTTACAATATATACGTATATATTTTTAGTAGTGACACGTACTATAAATAGTGGTATGGGTCGATTTCTACTCCTCAATGTTTGCTAATATGCGACTCATTGCTTTTACATGAGACTCATAAAGTGTCTTTCGGACTTTTAAGGTTAAAACAAGTGTTTAAGTGCTATATAAGTATCCATATGACATGTATAGGTTCTAAAAGTTAATTATGCCTCATTTATGTTAGATTATTGATTCTATACTCGTTATAGGTAGTCGGGAATACTTGCAAAGCTCGGTAACTTACGTTATCATTTGTTGTGCGCTTCTACGAGGTAAGATACACAACTTTGTCACGCGGAGGGTTCAACAAAACATAGTTTTCATATAATAACTTCCCCAAATGGTATCTATTAAATATATATGATATAGAATTAGATATGATATCATCTAAGCTATATATATATATATGTATAGATAGATAATCTATTCTAATGCAAATAAGTCAAAACAAACATCACTCCATTTGTTTTAGACAAAGTCGATCTCCCACGTTTTTTCTCGATATGTATCAATACAAAAACAGCCATGATAGGAAAGATCTATATCATTTAGTTATATACTTTAATAAACCAACAAGGAATTAGCCTAGTGGTAAGGCAAATACTTGGTGACCTTAAGGTCTCAGGTTCGATCCCCGCTGGGCACAAAAAATAATTCATTTAAGGTACCCGTTACCAATGAAGCCTAGACCCATATGTGAAGTTTAAATACACGGGTTCGATCCTTCGGGGTGCCCAGATCATGTGGGGATTAGGATGGAGGTATTTTACCGGCATCATATGGCTTATACGGGGTGGGTCGATGGGTATCCAATTGTGGTACCGGGGCTAGGGTTCCTCCCATTACCCTTTTTTTTTTACTTTAATAACATAAAAAATAATAATTTATATAGCATTAAATTAAACTTTAACCTAATGACACATATGAATTAATTCTCGTATATGTATCCGACTTTTTTGAGTCAACCTACAACTGAAAACTCATTTATCGATCTAGTTTAACTTGGGATTAGCTTTAAGTAGACAGGAAATAAGCTTAATTCAATTCGTTTTCATCACTTCACTATATGTAATACTAGATTACGACACATGCGATGCATGGTAATATACAAATTACATTAAATTGATTACAAATATAATATTTTAAGTAATATTACTTGAAACAATGATTAACATATATACGTCAAAAGTATTAATAAATGTTATATAATAATAATAACTAAAAGGATTTTTAATGATATTATACTTTTATTATGCATGTAAAATATGTGTGTGAAATTGATTAAGTAAATATCTAATTTAACATTGATAATATAATCGGATAGTAAAATATTAGATAAAATTATCAATATAATATAGTTTTATATTATATTAAAGTAAATTATATTCCACGTACAAAGATAATTAAATACAAAGAAAAAAAAGTTAGTTATATAGAGAGATGTAATGTGATGTGATGTGATGTTTCATGTAGCTTAACCAAGTAATTATTTGGGTAGTCAACGGGTCAAAACACTAAACAAGATGCGTCTACATAAATCATCTTTAATACTATTATAATCAATTTTTTCTTAATTAAGAAATATCTCAAAAAATAAATATTTGTACATAATACGTTGGCAGTAAATTATTTAGAAGCCAGATTATCTTCTTTAGTTCTTTATAACACTGTTTCGACAACCTCATTTACTGATTTATAAAAGTTAAAAACGAAATAACTAAAACATAAAACCCATTCGCCGATCCAACCCATCTATACATGTCTGCATGTTACTATGTTAGTATGGTAGAAAAAAATGTTCTAGGCCCGTTAAACAAAACTAGAGCTGGGGGGGGGCGGGGGGGGGGGGGGGGGGGGGGGGGGGGGGGGGGGGGGGGGGGGGGGGGGGGGGGGGGGGGGGGGGGGGGGGGGGGGGGGGGGGGGGGGGGGCCCCCCCCCCCCCCCCCCCCCCCTATTTTCCCCTAATGGCTTTATATGGATTGGTTCTAGGCCCAATAAACGACAGATACTTTGCTTTAGTGGGCCTATTTGCTCTTCTAAGTTATAACAACATAAAAACATACAGAGTTCAAATTTTCAAAAGCTTTGTTTGAGTTTTTTTTTTTTCCAAAAAAAAAGCTTTTAAAAGGCTTTTTAAAGTTGCTTTTGAAACTAGATGAAGCTTTAAAATAAGTAAATTACGTTAATACCTCCTAAAAAATTATATTTAAAGCTTAAAAGCTTTATTTATTTGTCGTTTGTTATTTTATTAACTTTAGCTCTAACTACTTTAGGATAAGGGTAACACTAACGTTTTCGTTTGTGAAAGACGAGACTGTATTTGGTTGCTATATTTTGTAGATATATACACTAATGATCTTTAGTCCAACTGGTTGAGCTAAGATACTCAGTGATTTTAATAATGGAGTGATCGTTGGTTCATGTCTCACATTATGACAAAAAGTTGAGGTTCCATATTGGGCCGGGGTTTTTTTTCTCATCTATGTGGGTTTCCTGTTATGGAGAGTGAAGATGATCGGGTAGACTAGTGGCCCATCAGTAATCTCAATAAGCGTGATGAAAAATGAAAATGACATTGAAGTAGGTAATATAAATTTAATGGGGATGAAATACGCATGAATATAGCGTTGAATATGTAGTTACAATTTAGAAAGACTTATTCGTCTTATACAAATTTCCATTTCAGAGTTACTATTAGTCAACCAAAAAATATTGGTTGACATGGTTAATGACTTAATGTCAACTGTTTGGCTTGCCTACAAAGTCAACTGTGTTGGCACATTCAAGATTCTAACACCATCATTGACTTCGTTCTCTTACCCATCCATTATTTAGTAATTACTTTATCCATCTTTTCTCCTTTTTTTTTGAAAAGTAAAATTTCTATTATAACTCATACATTCTCTAATAAGTAATAAATCAACACTTACAACTCATTAACCCTCAATTGATATATCTATTACCAAGAAGGCAAGAAGTTAAATGAAGATATATAATCTCTTTAAATCGTGATTTGATGTAGTTTTCTTGACTCTAAGAATCTCTTACACTTAAAATCTGTTGACGAAAGATAACTGAGAAAATCGGCAAAGCTTGTATCTCTATAACATCTAGGATTCAGCTCATCGATAAGTTTGGATGATGGCCTAACGTTACGGCTTACATTTAAACTATGTAATGAGGCCACGGAGAGTCGAGAACTCATGGAGTTGACTGCCACCCTATGTACCACACTCTTGTACCTTCCGTTGCTAAATATCTGTCATGAAAAACAAAAAAATTATGTATTATTAATGTCAATCTAACAACTTATCATAAAAAAGTACGCATAAATTGTGTCATAGATTTTTCTTAATAAAAAGAGGTGTAATGAATAAATGAAGAAAGAAAAGGGATTGTGTGAGCATCCCACATCGGTGGATAATAATAGAAGGTTGATAGAAAGGCTATTATAAAAGATGAGGTCAGGGGGATATTGAACGGCATCTTTGCGCTTGGGGCAATGACGCAGCTAATGAGGTAATAACCGAGGCGCGTCAATTGCTGGTTGAAAACTATTTCCAAACCCCCTCCTCGGCTTTGGCTTTGCCTTAGCCGTCGAGAATTTCTGGAAGGGCTCCCTTTTTCAAAGGGTAAAGCCCTACAATTTTCTAGTTTCAAACTATTTTTAGCTTTATGATTAAGATCATAAGTGATTATATATAACGAACCTCAAATTGGTCACCGATATTGACAACAAAAGAATTGGGGATGGGTTTAACAGTAGCCCATTTGCCATTGTGTTGGATTTGAAGACCTTCAACTTGATCCTGAAGAAGAAGGGTGAGCAAGCCATAATCTGAATGAGGTGGGAGACCAAGTGTGAGTTGAGGCTGTGGGCAGGCTGGGTAAAAATTAACCACCATAAGTTGGTTTCCTTCTCCTGAAATATTGGCAATATCATTAGCCACTCCAACTCCAAGGCTTTCAAGTATACCCTCAATCACACTTTCATACAAATAACGTGTTTTCGTTGAGTACTCGCCAACTGCGTCCCTGTTAGAAAAAATTAAAGGCTCTATGGTTAATATATATACGAATCGACTTTTATGAATACCATAATCAAAGTAAATAAACAATGAACTTGTAAGACTAACTACTTATATACTCGTAATAATCTAGATTTGAGCACTTGTTACACTGCTAACTTGAATGAAAAATACACTTCAAGAGTTGCCTATAAAACATGTATGTAAAATGCTCAAAGGAATTAACATCTTTTCATCTACAATAGTTGCCTTTTATTGATAAAAAGGCAATGATTTTTGAGAACTTGAATGTTGACGTTGCTTTGAATGTCTTCAAGTACAATGGATATTAATGTTTTTAACTACTTATCCATTTTTTTTCTTAGTACTACTTTTGTAAAATAAAAAAAAATAGAAAATTTAAGCCTTCTTACACAAAGTACATTTTTTTGTTAAGGTTTTTACCTTGGTTAACTTGATTTTTTATTTTTTATTTTTTATAATTTTTATTTTTTATTTTTTATTTTTTATTTTTATTTTTTTTTTTTATTTTTTTTTTTTATTTTTTTTTTTTATTTTTTTTTTTATTTTTATTTTTTATCTTTATTTTTTATTTTTTATTTCTAACCGATCATTTTATCCACTTGAAATTTTTTAAGTTAAAAGGTAACCAATTTATGGTACCTTGTAAAGTTTTAGGTTGGGTCGAAACAATGATATGGTTAAAAGGTTGAGCCGACAAGAAACTAATTACTTCATGGTTTTTTCTTTTAATTTTTATAAGTGTTAATTACTCGCAAAAATTAAATATTCTAGCATACATTATTTACCGGGTTCGAAGCAGAAAGACCTATCGCCAAATAGATATCTAATTTAAATCCTTGTGACAACCGCAAATATTATTAGGGTAAGACTCGAATTTAAGACCTCTTGTCAGGATACAGCTCTCTTTATCACAAGACCATTTAGTATGGTTAACTACTTTAAACTATGTATTAGAGAGTTGGTATTATTAGAGTGTAGAATCAAATGAATAGTAGCATTTGACTTTTTATTTTGAGTTATCGATACGAATCGTCCATATAGTTTACCTAAAAGATCATCTTTCGTCCTTATATATTGGAAAAGACATTGAGAGCGCTTTGTGGGTGAATGAGATTCAGATTCAATCCTTTCATATGACGGTCATTATCTCTTCTCCGTCAAATCCCTCATGTGCCTTCCACATGAAGGTAGTATGGTCATTTACAAAACTAAAGTACCAAATTTAAATTATTCTTTTCAGGAATATAAAACTCTTATTATCCATCCATTATCATCAACACTCCTTTTCCTTCTTCAACAAAAAGGATGATTAGAGTGGTTGGCTGATTAGAACAACATGATATACTTGATGGTTGTCAACGGTGGTTGTTAACGATTTATTTACTACAACCTGAAGATCTGAAGCCACCTGGAATTAGCTTCGTTGAAATACTTATCAGGCCGGACATTATCAACATCTTCTTCATCTTTATCGAACCCACACAGATCTGGAAATCGTTGAAATACTTATCAGGCCGGACATTATCAACATCTTCTTCATCTTTATCGAACCCACACAGATCTGGAAATCGTTGGAATACTTCTTCGTCTTCCCTTACCGCCGCGGGTCTCGCAACATCTCTTTGCCACGTGGTGGTGTCAATAAAAACTATAATCGAAGTTTGACTTACGAGATCTGGATACAATGGTTCTTTTATTGGATGTGGTTGTTTGTAATTTTAGGTTGGGTCGAAACAATGATATGGTTAAAAGGTTGAGCCGACAAGAAACTAATTACTTCATGGTTTTTTCTTTTAATTTTTATAAGTGTTAATTACTCGCAAAAATTAAATATTCTAGCATACATTATTTACCGGGTTCGAAGCAGAAAGACCTATCGCCAAATAGATATCTAATTTAAATCCTTGTGACAACCGCAAATATTATTAGGGTAAGACTCGAATTTAAGACCTCTTGTCAGGATACAGCTCTCTTTATCACAAGACCATTTAGTATGGTTAACTACTTTAAACTATGTATTAGAGAGTTGGTATTATTAGAGTGTAGAATCAAATGAATAGTAGCATTTGACTTTTTATTTTGAGTTATCGATACGAATCGTCCATATAGTTTACCTAAAAGATCATCTTTCGTCCTTATATATTGGAAAAGACATTGAGAGCGCTTTGTGGGTGAATGAGATTCAGATTCAATCCTTTCATATGACGGTCATTATCTCTTCTCCGTCAAATCCCTCATGTGCCTTCCACATGAAGGTAGTATGGTCATTTACAAAACTAAAGTACCAAATTTAAATTATTCTTTTCAGGAATATAAAACTCTTATTATCCATCCATTATCATCAACACTCCTTTTCCTTCTTCAACAAAAAGGATGATTAGAGTGGTTGGCTGATTAGAACAACATGATATACTTGATGGTTGTCAACGGTGGTTGTTAACGATTTATTTACTACAACCTGAAGATCTGAAGCCACCTGGAATTAGCTTCGTTGAAATACTTATCAGGCCGGACATTATCAACATCTTCTTCATCTTTATCGAACCCACACAGATCTGGAAATCGTTGGAATACTTCTTCGTCTTCCCTTACCGCCGCGGGTCTCGCAACATCTCTTTGCCACGTGGTGGTGTCAATAAAAACTATAATCGAAGTTTGACTTACGAGATCTGGATACAATGGTTCTTTTATTGGATGTGGTTGTTTGTAATTGTTTATATTCTTAATTTAAACATGATTGGTTGTAAGTGTTTATATTTCTTGAAAATCAATCTTATAGAAGTTGGATAAATATCTACATGAAAATATACAAATAATGATTTTTAATGGTTTTGGTTATTTGAAAAGACTGAACCTGAACTTTATCCATCCACAAAGGACTGCCGGCATCTTTTTTTGATTGATTAGAATGAAACATGATTTTTTAGGTACACTACACGAACGATTCGTTTCCATAACTTTTTTATTTTTAAAAAGGTAATAGCGTTTTTCTTTAAACTAACTAGTCAAAAATCATACAAAAGAAAAGGTTGCAAAAATCACTAGTGGTTATCTTGACAGTAGAAACGTTACAATAGGAAAAATATGTGAGGCATGTGAGGACCGCTAGTAAAGGGCTAAAGGCCCAAGGTTGTGCAAATCCCCTAAAACATCTTCAATGCAAGAACTAGTTTAGGACCCACCATATACCACTAATTCCCTAAATATCTCATATACTCATACATATTTAACTCATTCGTGGGGGGACGAGTCAAGCTTCGACGAACAAGGGACGGGTCAAACCTAACCTGGAGGAGGGACGAGGGCGCTGTGAAGTCCCCAAGTAGCTATAAATAAGGAAAACTTTATAGGCTCTTGTTAAAATGCATAAAATAGTTCTATTTTTAGAATAAAGTTTAGACGATGAACTTTTGATATAAAAGGTGCAATTTTTTTTATGAATAATAACGATAATCCCTAAGGTTGTAATTAGTATTTTCTTATAAATAATAATGAATTAAATGAAACTCTAACCGCTTTCAATTTCAAATTCCTAATGTATTAGAATAAACATGAAAAGAAAAGTTGTATGTATTTAAAGAATATAAAAGAAATTAATCACACAGTTGGATGTACTGGTATTTCAATAGCCCAGTGGTGGAGGGTTTGTCCCTTCTTGGTGTAGGTGTGGAGTTTGAATCCCACCAGTAGAGTTTTTTTGGAGTTCAACTTATTGACATTCTTTATTGTCTAGCTAGAGTATACTTAAAACTGGAGATATCAATTTAATTACTAATTTGAAAATATTGACTAATCAGATAACTAACTTTTGCTTGTAAAAGAGGACACTTAGGGTAGCAATTTTTGACATACGCTAATGTTGTATGTTGAATTGAATTCAAATCTTCAACATACTTTTATTTTATTCTAAATTTTATATTTTAAGTTTTGTGTCAATACACTGGTCAAATGCATGCTCAATTATTTCGGACATGGTTTCACTAGAATTTATTGAGTCGGGCCATTAGTTCATATATTGACTATCAAAATATTGGGGCGGGTCACATAATTTTCCCGGAAAGTTGCGCGGATGGATTATAAATACAAGTTTTGCTAATAACAGTCGTATGGATTTAACCCATTTTAATCGGGTTGTTATATTATCATACATAAATTATTATACTTTTAAGAGAAAATTACATTTTTCGTCCTTAAACTTGGCACGTTTTGCACTTTTCGTCCTTAAAGTGAAAAAATAGCAAAAAAAAACCCTAAACTTGACACTTTTTTCACTTTTCGTCCCCGGATAACGGTGTTAGTTTTTCTCCGTTAAGGTTGCCAACATTCGTTAGTTTTTTGTTCACTTTTCGTCCTTCCCATTTTTTTTTCACTTTTTTTCATTTTGATAATTTCAAAACTGCCCAATGGTACATAAACCGTATTTGAAAGTAGAGTAAGAGACATATTACAATTTTTTTTATATATTTATACTTATCAAAATATATTTATTGAAATTTAGATAACACAATATACTTAACAAAAGCATAATAGTATAATTGTGGGTTGGTTTGATGATTTGTAAAGTTCAATAATCGAAATGTTAGAAAAATAATTTACGTATATATGTTTAATTAGATATGATCATAATAAATATAATACTAATTTTAATAATACTAAAAGTATGAATATTTATTGTTTATTAATGCTATCTTAAAATTTTTTTTTTAATTAAGTATAGCCTAAAAAAGACATGCGTCGTTTAAATATAGTGTCATGCGTCACTTAAAGAAAACCTCAATCGTATTTTAGTACATTGGTAGAGATGACATATTATGTGTTTGAGTTATTATTTGATACTGACTTCTACTCATTCAATAGTTTCTTTTAAGATTTGTTGCGTACTCCTTTACGATTTCTACATCGCTGGGCAATTTTGACATTTTCAAAAATAAAAAAAAACTGGAAAAAAAAGGAGGAAAAGTGAACAAAAAACTAACGAATGTTGGCAACCTTAACGGAGAAAAACTAACACCGTTATCGCAGGGACGAAAAGTGAAAAAAAGTGCCAAGTTTAGGGGGTTTTTTGCTATTTTTTCACTTTAGGGACGAAAAGTGCAAAACGTGTCAAGTTGAAGGACGAAAAATGTAATTTTCTCTACTTTTAATTATAAAAATCAATGCAAGATATCATTTTATATGTATATTATTGACATTAAGCAAAAACCAACAAAATACGAAAATAGTTTGTTATGTTTAATCCAACATCTACCAATAAACTAAAACAAGATTGAGATGTTCTTAAAACGACACGTGGCGTAATCCTTGATCGACACGTGTCCTTTTAATTTATCTATTTTATTAAATTAGCATTTTTAATTGTATATAGATTCAATTTTCTTATTAGACTTAGAATTAAACTCAACTCTTAGCTATAGATACAAAACATATTATAACCTTATTTGATTGATCGTTTTCTCATTAATAAAGTTGTCTCTTTTCCTTTTTCAATTCTTCAACTTCTATTACTTATATATTACTTATATTAAGTTAATAACATGAAGACTTCAAAAAATTGAGTTTACATCCGAAATCACAAGGCTATTTGCGGTCATCCTCTATGCTTACAATTTCCGATTTTGATGTGATTTTAAAAATTTAAGGTAAATCCAAAACTTTAACTAAACATATATTATATTTATCATTACTGTTTATTATAACTTAGTTTCGATTATCGGTTTACTTTAACCACAATTTATTTCATACTCACAAATCGTGTGTATGATCATGAATTTTGTAAGATAGAAACAAAAAGCCGTTACGTACATATAAACAAAAACATACATGATTATACAATATACATAATTTGTTAGAATATAAGCATATAAACGTATAACAAATCACGAGTACGCAGCGGATAAGAACGTATATGCAATCATATTAATTAACAAAGAGGGAATCGAATATGTACCTTTTAGCGTAAGCTTCCAATAAGATAATAATATTATTATTATTATTAATTAGGGTTTAAAGTAAACCCCTCTACGATCGCACACTTGACACCCCTATGATATATGCTAGTACCCGATCACGAACTCACAACCCCTTGCGTATAACCCTTTCTAATTGTCATACAATACAACAACCCTTAATTAATCTAATTCTTGTCGACGGTTTCAAGGAGAAAAGATAAGTCTTCACAATGAACAAAAGGATTATTTTAGTGTTTTGTTTTGTTCGACTTTTTACATCAAAGAAAGAAAAGTCTTTCTTTTGTGTTCGATGGCTTCATAAACCAAAAACAAGTAAACACCTCCTTTTATAGTTTAATTAAGAAACACAAGGGTTAATTATTTAGGGTTATTAAACTTGGTGGACAAGTTTGTGTTGGGTTACAAAACCCATTGTAAAACCGGCCCCATTAGGATAATTAGGAAGTTTCCATAATTCCTAATTTTCACTTAAGTCCTTCTCTTTTCAATGTATTTAATTAATAAACGTTTATTTAACTTTTAACGTTCGTTTATTAATCATTTCGTGATCATATTAATTAATATATCACTTTAATTTATTAATTAATAACATAGAGTTTACGTGTCATTTTGTGTGACCCCGTAGGCTTAAATAATTTCCGGACATGCGTTTATTTAACGTGATCACATACCAACAGCTCCCACTTGAGCATGTTATATAAAGGCAATAACATTGGTTAGCGTCTAGCAACACGCCAATGCTCCCGGAAATATTTAAGTATAGTTTCTTAAAGTATCATTTGAAATGATTTAGTCTTTATTATCCCTTTGTTTCAGATACCTTGTTAATTATGGATATGGATCAATGTCATTCCATAATTTAACGATTACGTTTCTCATTTCTACAACTAATTAAGATTACCAAATTAATCGAGACAACCTCTGGAGTTCATTTGGGTATGGTCATACAAACATCTTAATTAATTAATGAGGGCGCCAAATGGTATCATTCTTCAGTTGCAGATTGAAGAAACAAATCCTATATTGACTACACGTATTAGTCATGTCGTTTCACTACATTTCTGAAAATAGCCCTTTGTTACTACCTTGTTCAGGATAGTTAGAACTATATCAAGAAAATGCAATCCACACATGCATAACCTGCTTGTATCTCAAGTCTAAGGATAAATAAAGCAACCATTTCACGAATTTCACTTAATGACGCCGATCCATAAAGTGATGATTCGTTAAGTGGGGTAGTCCAATATGCATCTCTATGGATACCATGTGAGTTTGGCAGGACCATCTTCATATATTCATAAGAATATTACCAATCTCTCAGATATGTCTTAGTTTAACCATATTCCCATATAGTTAATCGACAATGGACATTTAGAATATTTTAAAATATTCATGGATTTAAACATGCAAATATAGGATACAATTATTATTGAAATGAAATCACTCATACCAAGTATATAAATTCATTTATTGAAATAACAATTGTTTAACATCCCTTATCCAAATACCAATCACAGATTTACATGATATAACTAGCTAATTTTAAGTCCTCTGCCCTCGGCATGCTTATTGAGCTTTCCTTTGACAATGCCTTTGTAAAAGGATCAGCTAAGTTATAATCTGTGTGAACTTTGAGTATCTTAATTTCTCCTAGTTCGATTTGTTCACGTGCAAAGTGATATCGTCTAGGATAATGTCTGGCACCTTTCTGAACTCCGGGTTCATTGGCAATAAAGATTGCACAAGTATTGTCGCAATACATATCTAAAGGTGTGTTATTTGAGGGCATCACGTTAAAACCCAAAAATAATCTTTCTAATCCAGACAACTTTCATGGCGGCTTCTTGAGGCGGCAATATACTCAGACTCTGTCGCATACATAGCAACTGTGGTTTGCTTCTTGCTCTTGCAATCCACCATGCCTCCATATATAATGAAGACGTATCCCGACTGAGATTTTGTATCAGTCTGAAATCCACCATCACAGTATCTATTCACTTTGAATTCTGGATCGGGATTTCCTCCATACACCAGAAAATCTTTAGTAGCACACATGTACTTAAGAATTATTCTTCACAGCAATCCAGTGATCCTTACTCGGATTCTGTTAATATCGGCTAACGATATTTTGCTCGAACGCAATTTCAGGTCAAGTGCATCTCATCGCATACATAATAGATAGCACCGTTCTTGCTAGATAAATTAAGTCCTTGCATAGGTATGAAACTACGCTTAGAATTCTCCATCTTGAATTGCTTAAAGATCTTATCAATATAAGTACTTTGACTTAATCTAAACAACCGTTTACTTCTGTCTTTATAGATTTTGATTCCAAGAATGAATGTTGCTTCACCCAAGTCTTTCATAGCAAAACACTTTCCAAGATGGGATTTTACATCTTGCAACATTGGAATATGATTTCCTATTATCAATATGTCATCTACATATAAGACAAGGAAAGTAACATTACTCCCACTAGCTTTGCGATATACACATGGCTCATCAGGATTTTGAGCAAAACCAAACCTTTGATTTTCTCATCAAACCTTTTATTCCAACTTCTTGATGCTTGCTTTAGTCCATAAATGGACCTTTGAAGCTTGCACACTTTGTTGGGATATTTTGAAATAACAAAACCTTCTAGTATCATATAAACTTTCTTGTTTAGAGAACTATTCAAGAAAGCGGTTTTGACATTCATTTGCCATATCTCAAAGTCATAGTACGCTGCTATGGCTAAGATGATCCTAATAGCTCTAATGTCCGCAACGGGAGAAAAAGTCTCCTCATAGTCAACTCCATAAAATTGAGTATAGCCTTTCGCCACAAGACGAGCTTTATAGGTGTGTATATTTCCATCCATGTTGGTCTTCTTCTTGAAGATCCATTTACACCCAATGGTTCTACCATTAGGTGGAAGATCAACCAAGCTCCAAACTTGATTATCTTTCATGGATTTCATTTCCACATTCGCAGCTTCAAGCCACTTGTCAGATTCTGCATCTGATAATGCAGCTTTGAAATTAGGTGGTTCATTAAAGTCTCCTAATACGTGTTCTTCAGATTCAACCATAAGATTCAATCTTTCACGAGCACGTATTGTCCTTGAGGACCTACGAATTGGAATCGCATTATCTTCAACTTGAGTTTCATGAGATTCATCTCTTTGAACATCCCCCCCCCCAAGTTGATGATTGCTAGTATTCAGAATTTGACACATCTTCTCCTTGAGTCTCATCAAGCTCGACAATCCTCCCACTCTCTTCTCGAGATATGAGTTTCCTTTCAAGGAACTCAGCATATCGAGATACTTTAACAGTGTTGTCGGTAGGAAAGTAGAAGTAGTAACCCATCGTTTCCTTTGGTTATTGTAACATCTCAATCTTTTTAATTAACGGTTGACTCGAGTCGTCAAGTCAACATAACGTGTCTGTTAAGCTTATGGTAGATTTAATGCTTAAATGTAGTTAATGTGTTATACGTGCGAGACTTGAATGTCTTATTAATGGATGTAGTAATGTGTTTAAAGATGTAGTTATGTGCCTTTTGAGGTACTTGAAGGGTTCATTGAGTTGTATATAGTCCATAGAGGTGTTTTGGGCTAATAATGTGATGTTTGGAAGTCTAGGGACCAATTTTGACCTAGTGGGAAAGTCAAAAACGGGTTTAGAGTCCTAAGGGTGATCATTAGTTCCTCATAACTGATATTATCATTTTTCTCCCAAGCCCTAGACCACCCCTTGATTCCCAATCGATTTCTAAGCCGAAAATCCTTCGAAACGTGTGATTACGGAGTGTTTGATCGAGTCTTTTGCATCCTCATTGTGATCTACAGGTATAAAAAGGTATAGTAGCATGGATTTAACATCTTTTCAATCTTTTGAGTCATTAGAATGTGGATCTAGGTCATTGGAGGGTCAATTGATGTCGAAATAATGCTTGTTTTAATGATGCAAATTATGTATGGTTTAATCAAAGGTTGTAATGCATCATTATGGTCTAAAAATGAAGGATTTTGATGTATTAAAGTAGTGTTTTTGATCTGGAGTCGTTTGGAATTGGTTTGAAGGTTTAATCGATTTTCAAAGTGCAGAATCGGGGCTAGTTGCGGCGCAACTAGCTAGCTGCGGTGCAACTAGTATCCAGAAACTTAAGTTGCGGCATAACATGTAGGTTGCGGCGTAATTGAGGACTGGTGTTGCGGCGCAACTGTAATGCAGAAAGATAAGTTGCGGCGCAATAAGGTCATTGCGGCGCAACAGTGGCTGAGTTTTTAAATGTTATAACTTTTGAACATCCAATGCGTATGTCGTTGTCGTGGGTCATGTTTGTAGGTGTTTAGGTCTGAGTTATGACCTTAATAACGTGAGTATTAGCGTGTCTAATGGTCGTTTACTAATTATAGGTAGACGAGACTAGTTGCTTTGCACGGTAACGTAGTTGTCTATTGTCGTGCGCTTCCCCGAGGTAAGATACACTACTTTGTCACGCTGAGGGTACAACAAAAAAAACATAATTTCATATAATAACTTCCCAATTGATATCTTGAATTGCTTATGGGTATGCGGGGTTATATTGGAGGTGATACGGGCTATATAAATGACCAATGAGGCCTGATATGCAGTCCCTATGATATGAAATGAAATGATGTGATATGTGATGATTTGTAATGCTATGAGATGTATTGAAATATGCATATTTGTATGGCTTGTTCATCTAGCTCACTAGAAGTACTAAGTTGCCATGACACGATGCACGTTTAAGGGCCCAAACGTTAATGTAAATTGATGTGATATGATATGTGCTAATGCTCGAGCTATTTTACAGAGATGAAAGTGTTAAGCTTAACCCGTACATGCCTTTGCCAGGGTTGTGCGTTTGATGTGGTTGCTTGGGTGGCTCCTTGCAACGAGGTACAACGTGGAGAGTAATACGGGAGGTCTTACCAACCCCATTTGTCTTGTACATACGGATTACTCCGGAATTGGCTTGCCATTCCTTAACGACAATGATGTACTACCGAATGGTCGTTCATCTAGTCGGGTGTGACTTATGTCTCACTTATGATGATGTGTGTGTTATATGAGATGTAAATGATGATTAGGCTCATATAGGGTGGTTCATCCTAACATGAGTATGTTAATGCTATGACATGATTAATGTGACTATATTTAACGACTCAAATGTACTTCCATAATGTTTTAAATGGACAAAAGCTTTATGATTAAGTGATATCTTACTTAGCTAATTCATTAGCTAACACTTGTTTTCTTGAAATGTGTTGTTCCCTCAGGTTTAGCTAGATCGAGGTAGTTGATGAATAAAGAGCGAGGAATGGGTAGATTGCAAGAAGTTGACATAGTTTACCCATAGTGGCTGCTCACTTTTAACATTCGCTTATGTTGAGATTTTTATGACTTGTATTGGTTTTGTGATCGGTTGTTTTATGTTGGGCAACCGATGGATTTCCATTTAGACTCATTTTGATGATATGGCAAGTAACACCATTTAATAAAGGAACCAAGCAGATTCTGTGGTTTGAACTTTTGAAAGTTTATCTCCGTTTTCTTTTGATGCCGTTAGGCGAAATTTTTTTGGAAATCCTTATTTTTAAATGATGGGTGTTACAAGTTGGTATCAGAGAAATGGTTTAAGTGAACCAAAGTTCGACCATGACCGTAGGATTTTGGACTTAAACCGATAGAGGATAAGTTAGGCTTAAGTAGGAAGGCTTAGCCGTTGAGATGAAATGCTTTAGGACGGGTTTGGGATTGAGTGAGAGTGTAGGTTGAGTCTTGAATGTGTTTGTATGTTGCTGAAATAGATGATATGTAGCCTTAATCTCTTTGTTCTCACTTATACTTTTGCTAACCGTCGTCATTGCATTGTAGACAACATGGTTAACACTCGTACTAACAGTCAACGTGATAGAGCTACCCCAAGTAATGCTCAAACTAATCAGAATGGGGCTGGAAATGGTGTTAATCAAAGGCCTCCTCGAAGGCCATTACCGGGTGAACTGCCCACTAGATCTGAAATTGAACGAGCTAACCCAGTGATTGAGCAGATTCCTAATCAAGCTGAAATGCATGAAGAGTTGAGGGTTATTCGAGCTCTTTTGAGAAGGAATGAAGAGGAGTTGGCTCAAATGAGAGCTGAAAGGGAAGCTAGCTTGCACCGAGATGAGCATACTGATGGAAACTATTCCAACTGCTCAAACCGTGCTGAGCCATCTATTGTAAAATCATTGGTTGCTCCTGAGAATGTGGTTGTTGTGGTGAATGGTGTGGAAAATGTGGTGGAGCCTCGTGTTGTGGTTGCCCCTCGTGCTAATAACTTTAAGTCTGAGAGCTTTCAAAAGTGTGGTGCAAGAGCGTTTGATGGTACTCAAGACGCGGTAGGTGCTATGGAGTGGTTAAAAGACATTGAAGTTGTGTTTACCTCTTGTTATTGCCCTGAGGATATGAAGGTATTGTGTGCCTCCCGTATGCTAAAGAAGAATGCTCATAATTGGTGGAGGGCTGCTACTGTTTCTTTGACCCCCGAGGTGTTAGCTGCTATGCCTTGGGGTACATTTAGGGAGAAGTTTTTGGAAGAATGAAGAGGAGTTGGATCAAATGAGAGCTGAAAGGGAAGCTAGCTTGCACCGAGATGAGCATACTGATGGAAACTATTCCAACTGCTCAAACCGTGCTGAGCCATCTATTGTAAAATCATTGGTTGCTCCTGAGAATGTGGTTGTTGTGGTGAATGGTGTGGAAAATGTGGTGGAGCCTCGTGTTGTGGTTGCCCCTCGTGCTAATAACTTTAAGTCTGAGAGCTTTCAAAAGTGTGGTGCAAGAGCGTTTGATGGTACTCAAGACGCGGTAGGTGCTATGGAGTGGTTAAAAGACATTGAAGTTGTGTTTACCTCTTGTTATTGCCCTGAGGATATGAAGGTATTGTGTGCCTCCCGTATGCTAAAGAAGAATGCTCAGAATGGGGCTGGAAATGGTGTTAATCAAAGGCCTCCTCGAAGGCCATTACCGGGTGAACTGCCCACTAGATCTGAAATTGAACGAGCTAACCCAGTGATTGAGCAGATTCCTAATCAAGCTGAAATGCATGAAGAGTTGAGGGTTATTCGAGCTCTTTTGAGAAAGAATGAAGAGGAGTTGGATCAAATGAGAGCTGAAAGGGAAGCTAGCTTGCACCGAGATGAGCATACTGATGGAAACTATTCCAACTGCTCAAACCGTGCTGAGCCATCTATTGTAAAATCATTGGTTGCTCCTGAGAATGTGGTTGTTGTGGTGAATGGTGTGGAAAATGTGGTGGAGCCTCGTGTTGTGGTTGCCCCTCGTGCTAATAACTTTAAGTCTGAGAGCTTTCAAAAGTGTGGTGCAAGAGCGTTTGATGGTACTCAAGACGCGGTAGGTGCTATGGAGTGGTTAAAAGACATTGAAGTTGTGTTTACCTCTTGTTATTGCCCTGAGGATATGAAGGTATTGTGTGCCTCCCGTATGCTAAAGAAGAATGCTCATAATTGGTGGAGGGCTGCTACTGTTTCTTTGACCCCCGAGGTGTTAGCTGCTATGCCTTGGGGTACATTTAGGGAGAAGTTTTTGGAAGAATATGTGGGTACTCGTGAGTTGAGGTTGATTGAGAAGGAATTCAGAGCTTTAACCGCTAAGCCTGGTGCCATAACTGAGTATGCTCACTCATTTATGGAAAAGCTTAAGTTTGTTGGTCACTTGGTTCGTAGAGATGTTGATCAGGTTGAAGCTTACTGTGATGGTCTCCCTGCTAGTTATCGTGGCCTTTGTAGACAACATGTTACATTGTCTGCTGCGATTAAGGAGTCTAAGAGGTTGGATGATGATTTTAGGGCTGAAAAAGTGGTTGATAAAGCTGATGATAAGAAGTCGGGTTTCAAGAGAAGGTTTAATGGGTCCTCAAATTCAGAAAAACGGTTTAAAGGAGGTTCTTCCTCCCATAAAGGTAAAGATGATAAGAAGATTGCTCCATGGTGTTCAGCTTGCAAGGCCCCGCACAACGGGCCATGTTCTGAGAAGACAAAGAGATGTGACAAGTGTGGCAAGACGGGACATGCTACCTCGGTTTGTAAGGATAAGACTCGTTGTTACAGGTGCCAGGAGACGGGCCATTTGATTGCAGATTGTCCCGTGAAGAAGAAAGAAGATGAGAAGAAGAAAGGCTAAATCTCGTGCTTTTCAGATGACTTCCGACCTTGCAAAGGAGAATGATGAGGTAGTAAACGGTACTTTTCTTGTTAATTCAAAACCTGCTTCTGTTCTTTTTGATTCGGGTGCCAATAGGTCTTTTGTGTCTACTTTGTTTGCTCCTAAGCTCGAAAGAGTTACTACCCCCCTTGATTGTTCTATAGAGGTTGAAATTGCTAACGGTACTATTAGTGACATCCGTGTGGGTTATGATGATTGTTCTATCGAGATTGAGGGTAGTTCCTTTCCGGTCCAGTTGTTGCCTACTACTCTTGCTGGTTTTGATATAGTGATAGGCATGGACTGGTTGTCTCAAAATGATGCTACTATTATATGTTCTCAAAAGATCGTGCGTTTCTCTACTCCGGATGGTAAGGTCATTTCTGTTTATGGAGATAAGAAGAAAGGGAGCATAAAGATCATTAATTTGATGAAGGCTCTCAATTGCATTCGGCATAATAAGAATCACTTCCTTGCTTATGTTATCGATACACGAAAGGAGAAGTCTTCTATCTCTAATGTTGATGTGGTTTCTGAATTTTCTGATGTTTTTCCGGATGATCTTCCCGGTATTCCTCCTGATCGAGAGGTCACTTTCCAGATTGATCTTGTACCCGGTGCTACTCCTGTTGCAAAAGCACCATATCGTTTAGCTCCAATAGAAATAAAAGAGTTAATGTCTCAGCTTCAAGAGCTACTTGACAAAGGTTTCATACAACCAAGTTCCTCGCCTTGGGGAGCTCCGGTTCTCTTTGTCAAAAAGAAAGATGGCTCTATGCGCATGTGCATAGACTACCGCGAGCTGAATAAGCGAACGGTTAAGAATAAGTATCCTCTCCCGCGCATTGATGATCTCTTTGATCAGCTCCATGGTGCTTCATACTTCTCTAAGATTGATTTACGGTCTGCAGAGGCGGAGGGAGAGGGGGGGCTAGGGGGTGTTTGGTCCCCCCCCAACCATATTTTCACCGGAAGTTACATGGTATGGCGGAGAGAATTGGGGGTTGGCAAGCACCAAGCCACCCCTAACTAGCAACCAAACTTTTTAACATAAGTATTTTTATGCCTTCTGAGATTGAAATCAAGTAAATGTAAAAGTTTTTTTGTAGGTTGTGTTTTAATGAAGCAATCGGAGTGAGGAAGAAGACGACTCTGCCTATCACTTTTTTCTATGTGGCTACTTTTACTTTAATTTTTCCATTAAAACCCCTCTTTGTTAGTACAAACTCAACTTTTACCCTTTAACTTTGTAATTCTTTTAGTTTGTTGATATAAATAAATATCTTAGTTATCGATCAACATAAATAGATTATACTGTACCTTCATCATATATGAAATAAAATATTAGATCCATCAATGAAATACAATAATAGCAAGAAGAGTATATTATTATGTTACTAGATACAATGTGTTAAAAGGGCTCTTTGTAGTATGGCAACAACTAAAATTCATTAAAATTTTGATGGTGATGAAAATAGAAAAATATATTAGCATGTTTGAAGATGATGAAAATATGAAAGTCTTTAAATTTTTTAGATGTCAAAATTGATGTCTATATGTATTCGATGTCACAATTTGTGATGGTTTAGATTGGAAAATGAAAAACATACCTTTACCAAGAAGAGAGATAAGAGATTTAATTTTGGAAAAATAAATATTCAATGCAAATTAGGTGGACATGTTTCTTGCATATATTATGTATGTATGTTACTAAATGCGGAAATGGTAATTGATTTGACAAATTCTTGTTATTACTTGAAAAATCTCAGTTAAGTATTTTTAGTCATTTAAATTTAATAATATACATTGAGACATTGTTTAAGTTGACTATATTTCGTTCTCAAGAATAACGTGCTTGGTTATTTAAGGAAATTTAGTAGGGGCATATTTTGATCGTTTCGTCCTAAACATCTAATTACTCAGGACCGGCTCTAGCCTTTAGCTTTATAATATTATAAACTCTTAGGTTGTTTGTTTACTAGAGGCATATTTCTTTATTTATTTTTTTAGAACGGCTTACTAGGGGCATATTTTAGTTATCGTCCTAAACATCTAATTACTCAGGACCGGCTCTAGCCTTTAGCTTTATAATATTATAAACTCTTAGGTTGTTTGTTTACTAGAGGCATATTTCTTTATTTATTTTTTTAGAACGGCTTACTAGGGGCATATTTTAGTTATCGCCTCAGGGTCTAATTATCGACCGTATGGTTTAGATTGGAAAATGAAAAACATAGCTTTACCAAGAAGAGATATAAGAGATTTAATTTTGGAAAAATAAATATTCAATGCAGAAATTAGGTGGACATGTTTCTTGCATATATTATGTATGTATGTTACTAAATGCGGAAATGGTAATTGATTTGACAAATTCTTTTTATTACTTGAAAAATCTCAGTTAAGTATTTTTAGTCATTTAAATTTAATAATATACATTGAGACATTGTTTAAGTTGACTATATTTCGTTCTCAAGAATAACGTGCTTGGTTATTTAAGGAAATTTAGTAGGGGCATATTTTGATCGTTTCGTCCTAAACATCTAATTACTCAGGACCGGCTCTAGCCTTTAGCTTTATAATATTATAAACTCTTAGGTTGTTTGTTTACTAGAGGCATATTTCTTTATTTATTTTTTTAGAACGGCTTACTAGGGGCATATTTTAGTTATCTCGCCTAGGGTCTTAGATAAACTCAAGGCCGACCCTATATCTTTCATCATTCGGCCCCCGTCAATTGAAAATCCTGGCTCCGCCTCTGACGGTCTGGATATCATCAGTTAAAGGTCAAAAAGGAAGATGTGGCCAAGACAGCTTTTCGTACACGATATGGGCACTATGAGTTCCTTGTCATGCCATTTGGGTTGACAAATGCTCCAGCGCTTTTATGGATTTAATGAATCGGGTATGTCGCCCATTCTTAGATCATTTTGTGATTGTATTCATTGACGACATTCTGATTTATTCTAAGTCTGAAGCCGAGCACCGTGAGCACTTAAAAGCTGTTCTTGAGGTTCTTAGGGAGAAGAAGCTCTATGCAAAGTTTTCCAAGTGTGAGTTTTGGCTTCGAGAAGTTCAGTTTCTCGGGCATGTCATCTCTTCTGAAGGTATTAAAGTTGACCCCGCAAAGATTGAAGCTGTAGCTAAATGGGAACAACCAAAGACACCTACCGAAATCAAGAGTTTCCTTGGTTTAGCGGGCTACTATAGAAGATTTATTCAGGATTTCTCCCGTATAGCTAAGCCTATGACAGAGTTGACCAAGAAAGGGGTGAAGTTTGTGTGGTCTGAAGCTCAAGAAAAGGCTTTCCAAACCTTAAAGACCAAGTTGTGTGAAGCTCCAATCCTTGCCTTACCCGAAGGTACTGATGATCTTGTTGTTTATAGTGATGCTTCTATTTCAGGTTTGGGTTGTGTTCTTATGCAAAGGGATAGAGTCATTGCATATGCTTCTCGTCAGTTGAAGCCTCATGAGAAGAACTACCCGACCCATGATCTCGAATTGGCAGCTGTAGTGTTTGCTTTGAAGTTATGGAGGCATTACTTATATGGCACTAAGTGCACCTTGTACACCGATCACAAAAGTTTGCAATATGTGTTTTCACAAAAGGAAATGAATTTAAGCCAAAGGAGATGGATGGAACTTCTGAAAGATTATGATTGTGAGATTAAGTATCATCCCGGTAAAGCTAATGTGGTGGCGGATGCATTGAGTAGAAAGGTGCAGAATTTTTCTTGTAGATTGATGAGTATGGTTGTACAAGCTAAGTCTGGGTTACTTGACCGCATCAAGGAAGCCCAAGTTAAGGCTTTAATGAAAGATAATATCGACAAAGAAAGTATTGGAAAGAAGAAACGTCTTGCGATGGAAACGAACAGCCGTGGATTCAGGACATATAAGGGTCGAATTTGGGTACCATTGCTTGATGGTAACCGAGAATTGATCCTTGAAGAAGCTCATAGGTCAAGATATTCAGTTCACCCCGGTACTACAAAGATGTATGCAGATTTGAAGCCTATCTATTGGTGGCCAAACATTAAGGGAGAAGTGGCACATTTTGTTGAAAGATGCTTGACATGTGCTCGTGTAAAGGCTGATCACAAAAAGCCATATGGAATGTTGCATCAGTTAGAGATTCCGGAATGGAAATGGGATCATATTACCATGGATTTTGTAACCAAGTTGCCTAGAACTCCAAAAGGAAATGATATGGTATGGGTTATTGTGGATAGATTGACGAAGAGTGCTCATTTCTTATCAACACGACAAGATGTACCCTTGACCAAGATGGCAAAGAAGTACATAGATGAAGTTGTCTCAAAACATGGTGTTCCTTTATCTATTGTGTCAGATCGAGACACGAGATTTGTATCTAGCTTTTGGAAAGGTCTCCAACGAGCATTAGGTACTAGAGTGAACTTGAGCACCGCCTATCATCCTCAAACTGACGGGCAAAGTGAAAGAACAATTCAAACATTGGAGGATATGCTAAGGGCTTGTGTATTGGAGTATGGTGGAGCGTGGGACGATCATTTGAAGTTGATTGAGTTTGCTTATAATAATAGCTATCATGCAAGTATTGGAATGCCACCATTTGAAATGTTGTATGGTAGAAGGTGTAGGACTCCAAGTTGTTGGATGGAGCCCGGTGAAAAGCAAATTACGGGCCCTGAAATTATAGAGCTCACAGCTGAAAAGTTAACATTGCGAAAGAAGCGCTTCGTGTAGGTAGAGAACGACAGAAAACGTATGCCGACAAGAAAAGAAGACCGATTGAATTTGAAGTCGGTGACATGGTGATGCTGAAAGTTTCCCCATGGAAAGGAGTCATTCGCTTTGGAAAGAAAGGAAAGTTAAGTCCAAGATTTATTGGACCATTTAAAGTGCTGAAGCGTATCAAAGATGTGGCGTATCAGTTGGAATTGCCTCCAGAATTGGATGGAATTCACAACACATTTCATGTATCCTATTTGAGGAAATGTTTAGCGGAGGAGTCTAGTGTGATTCCTATTGAAGATGTGAGTATTGATCCAAGTAAAAGAATGATCGAGGAACTGATAGAAATACTTGGAAGGAAGCAAAAGAAGCTACGCAGGAAAATCATTGACCTTGTATTGATCAAGTGGAAGCACAACCATGGTGAAAGTCTTACTTGGGAAACCGAATCCGTGATGAAAGAGAAGTATCCAGAGTTGTTCATTTCGGATGAGATTCCGGGGACGGAATCCTCTTAAGGGGGAGGTAATTGTAACATCTCAATCTTTTTAATTAACGGTTGACTCGAGTCGTCAAGTCAACATAACGTGTCTGTTAAGCTTATGGTAGATTTAATGCTTAAATGTAGTTAATGTGTTATACGTGCGAGACTTGAATGTCTTATTAATGGATGTAGTAATGTGTTTAAAGATGTAGTTGTGTGCCTTTTGAGCTACTTGAAGGGTTCATTGAGTTGAATATAGTCCATAGAGGTGTTTTGTGCTAATAATGTGATGTTTGGAAGTTTAGGGACCAATTTTGACCTAGTGGGAAAGTCAAAAACGGGTTTAGAGTCCTAAGGGTGATCATTAGTTCCTCGTAACTGATATTATCATTTTTCTCCCAAGCCCTAGACCACCCCTTGATTCCCAATCGATTTCTAAGCCGAAAATCCTTCGAAACGTGTGATTACGGAGTGTTTGATCGAGTCTTTTGCATCCTCATTGTGATCTACAGGTAGAAAAGGTATAGTAGCATGGATTTAACATCTTTTCAATCTTTTGAGTCATTAGAATGTGGATCTAGGTCATTGGAGGGTCAATTGATGTCGAAATAATGCTTGTTTTAATGATGCAAATTATGTATGGTTTAATCAAAGGTTGTAATGCATCATTATGGTCTAAAAATGAAGGATTTTGATGTATTAAAGTAGTGTTTTTGATCTGGAGTCGTTTGGAATTGGTTTGAAGGTTTAATCGATTTTCAAAGTGCAGAATCGGGGCTAGTTGCGGCGCAACTAGCTAGCTGCGGCGCAACTAGTTTCCAGAAACTTAAGTTGCGGCGTAACATGTAGGTTGCGACGCAATTGAGGACTGGTGTTGCGGCACAACGTGTGGGTTGCGGCGCAACTGTAATGCAGAAAGATAAGTTGCGGCGCAATAAGGTCATTGCGGCGCAATAGTGGCTGAGTTTTTAAATGTTATAACTTTTGAACATCCAATGCGTATGTCGTTGTCGTGGGTCATGTTTGTAGGTGTTTAGGTCTGAGTTATGACCTTAATAACGTGAGTATTAGCGTGTCTAATGGTCGTTTACTAATTATAGGTAGACGAGACTAGTTGCTTTGCACGGTAACGTAGTTGTCTATTGTCGTGCGCTTCCCCGAGGTAAGATACACTACTTTGTCACGCTGAGGGTACAACAAAAAAAACATAATTTCATATAATAACTTCCCAATTGATATCTTGAATTGCTTATGGGTATTCGGGGTTATATGGGAGGTGATACGGGCTATATAAATGACCAATGAGGCCTGATATGCAGTCCCTATGATATGAAATGAAATGATGTGATATGTGATGATTTGTAATGCTATGAGATGTATTGAAATATGCATATTTGTATGGCTTGTTCATCTAGCTCACAAGACATACTAAGTTGCCATGACACGATGCACGTTTAAGGGCCCAAACGTTAATGTAAGTTGATGTGATATGATATGTGCTAATGCTCGAGCTATTTTACAGAGATGGAAGTGTTAAGCTTAACCCGTACATGCCTTTGCCAGGGTTGTGCGTTTGATGTGGTTGCTTGGGTGGCTCCTTGCAACGAGGTACAACGTGGAGAGTAATACGGGAGGTCTTACCAACCCCATTTGTCTTGTACATACGGATTACTCCGGAATTGGCTTGCCATTCCTTAACGACAATGATGTACTACCGAATGGTCGTTCATCTAGTCGGGTGTGACTTATGTCTCACTTATGATGATGTGTGTGTTATATGAGATGTAAACGATGATTAGGCTCATATAGGGTGGTTCATCCTAACATGAGTATGTTAATGCTATGACATGATTAATGTGACTATATTTAACGACTCAAATGTACTTCCATAATGTTTTAAATGGACAAAAGCTTTATAATTAAGTGATATCTTACTTAGCTAATTCGTTAGCTAACACTTGTTTTCTTGAAATGTGTTGTTCCCTCAGGTTTAGCTAGATCGAGGTAGTTGATGAATAAAGAGCGAGGAATGGGTAGATTGCAAGAAGTTGACATAGTTTACCCATAGTGGCTACTCACTTTTAACATTCGCTTATGTTGAGATTTTTATGACTTGTATTGGTTTAGTGATCGGTTGTTTTATGTTGGGCAACCGATGGATTTCCATTTAGACTCATTTTGATGATATGGCAAGTAACACCATTTAATAAAGGAACCAAGCAGATTCTGTGGTTTGAACTTTTGAAAGTTTATCTCCGTTTTCTTTTGATGCCTGTTAGGCGAATTTTTTTTGGAAATCCTTATTTTTAAATGATGGGTGTTATAGTTATCCTACAAAGATGCACTTAACAGATCTAGGTTCAAGTTTGTCAGGCGTATCTCGTTTCACAAGTGCCTCACAACCCCAGACCTTTAAGTAAGACAAATTGGGAACACTCCCATGCCACAAATGATGCGGTGTCTTGTCAACCTTCTTGGTTGGAACCATAATGAGAATGCATACAGCAATCTCTAGAGCATAATCCCAAAATGAAATTTGGAGATTCTTAAGGTTCATCATTTAATCTAACCATGTTCAACAAGGTTCGATTTCTCCTCTCAGATATACCATTATATAGGAGTAAGCTTTTGGATAAATCCACAAGCTTTTAGATAATCCTTAAACTCTAGGCTTAAGTATTCTCCACCTCGATTCAAACGAAAAATCTTGATGGTTTTACCGAGTTGATTTTGTACTTCATTTTTAAACTCTTTGAATGTTTCGAAGACTTCATGTTTATGTTTAAGCAAGTAAACATAACCATAACGACTGAAATCATTCATAAAAATGATGAAGTAGCTACCACCTTTCTTGACACATGTCTAAATGGGCCACATACATCGGTATGTATAAGTCCAAGTAGATCTTTAGCCCTTTCCATTTAATGCGGAAAAGTTTTTCTTGTCATCTTGCCGTAAACAAAGACATGCATTTGTCAAATGATTCATCATTTGATTGTAAGACCCCTTCACTTTGAAGACTTTCAATGCGTTTCTTGCCAACGTAATGTCAAAGACACGCATTCATCAAATGATTCATCATTTGATTGTAAGATCCCTTCACTTTGAAGTCTTTCAATGCGTTTCTTGACAAAATAAACAAGATGACAATGTCAAAGATAGGTAGAGTCTAAGTTAGACTTGACTCTTTTGCTATTTGAATTATCATTTGAATCTCATCAACACTTATAATTCAATTGAGAAGATACTTGAAGAACTGGTTAAACCAGCTTGCTTCTTCTTCTCGTTCAACTCAGCTAGATACTTAGGACAATTCCTCTTCCAGTGTCTCACTTCAGCATAGTGATGACAAGCCTGGTCTTTAGCCGGATGCTCTTTTTTCGTCGTAGGGGTCTTTTAAGGTTTCGAGACTAAAGTACTTTGCTTTCCCTTACCAAAGTTCTTGCCCTTAGATTTCGGTTGTTTTCCTTTCTAAAACTTTCCCCCCTTGATCATAAGAACTTGGGGTGTCTCAGATTTCTTGGGAAAGTTTTCCTCATACTCAATTAACATGGCATGAGATTTAGCTATGATTTTGCTCATGTTGTGCATATTGTAATTGCGCATACAACTCTTAAAATCCCTTGAAAAGGAATTTAAGAATCATGCCAATAGCAATAGGCAGAGGATATACATAGTTTAGCCTTTCCAAGTGCTCAAAGTAACTCTTCATCTTGAGTACATGAGTGCTTACCGGTTTCCCATACTCGTATTTCAAAACATGAAGTGTTTCAACAAGTTCAAACAATTCCACTTCAGCTTGTTTTCCATACATAGACTTGAGTTCTCTGATCATATCATACGAATTTTACAATTCGAACTGCTTTTTGAAACTCGGGAGTCATCAAACAAGCAACCTCATTATGTCTATCATACTGAGTATTATATGCTTCCAACTGCACAGCAGTGGCACTCGCATCAGGGATAGCGGGCATCTGAGTTTCAAGGACATCAGTTTTCATTTCAACTCTTAGAACGATTCTCAATTGACAAAACAACCATTGAAATTGGTTTCAGAAAGTTTTTCCCTTTCTAGCATCGACCTGAAAGCCGATTGGTGTATGTTTTGTGAAGGATTTGTTGCCATTTACAAAACAGATTCAAGTTCAATTATCGGTATTTTCGATAATAATCCTTAAGAAATATAATTTACCCATGTTAAATTCATTTAACAATTAATTTCTTTAAGGCTAGGATCCAATTGACATACCATCATTTCATCAGTTGATCTGCTAGAAATGACGTACTCAAAAGGTAAGTAACGAGTAATAATTGCATTACTAGTGCAACTCCTAGATTTATGGGACTTACAACAACACTTTAAAGGGGTGTTAAGTGTTTTGTAAACATGTTTTGTCCCATCTTATGCCACGGATCAAGGATCTCACCTCTTAACTCGCTTTAAGTCGCCTAATTTAAGAATCATGCCAATAGCAATAGGCAGAGGATATACATAGTTTAGCCTTTCCAAGTGCTCAAAGTAACTCTTCATCTTGAGTACATGAGTGCTTACCGGTTTCCCATACTCGTATTTCAAAACATGAAGTGTTTCAACAAGTTCAAACAATTCCACTTCAGCTTGTTTTCCATACATAGACTTGAGTTCTCTGATCATATCATACGAATTTTACAATTCGAACTGCTTTTTGAAACTCGGGAGTCATCAAACAAGCAACCTCATTATGTCTATCATACTGAGTATTATATGCTTCCAACTGCATAGCAGTGGCACTCGCATCAGGGATAGCGGGCATCTGAGTTTCAAGGACATCAGTTTTCATTTCAACTCTTAGAACGATTCTCAATTGACAAAACAGCCATTGAAATTGGTTTCAGAAAGTTTTTCCCTTTCTAGCATCGACCTGAAAGCCGATTGGTGTATGTTTTGTGAAGGATTTGTTGCCATTTACAAAACAGATTCAAGTTCAATTATCGGTATTTTCGATAATAATCCTTAAGAAATATAATTTACCCATGTTAAATTCATTTAACAATTAATTTCTTTAAGGCTAGGATCCAATTGACATACCATCATTTCATCAGTTGATCTGCTAGAAATGACGTACTCAAAAGGTAAGTAACGAGTAATAATTGCATTACTAGTGCAACTCCTAGATTTATGGGACTTACAACAACACTTTAAAGGGGTGTTAAGTGTTTTGTAAACATGTTTTGTCCCATCTTATGCCACGGATCAATGATCTCACCTCTTAACTCGCTTTAAGTCGCCCAATTAAGAACATGTAAATAGTCTACCACCGGTCTCACGATGGAGTAGTAATTTACCTTTTAGATACAATTCACCTACGGTCTCACGTATAGCAAAAAGCACTTGCAAGTGTTCTTAGCAAAGTGGGTGGCAAAGACTTAACTTTGAATGGGTAATGCATTTGATGTGAATCAAAAGTTTATGTATGAAGACTCATACAAATCTTCATAACATAATGTTTAATAAAATCATTTTTATAGTCTTAGCAACACAAGAGAGCTCGGTAGCTCCATTTGAACGCACAAAGAAGCGCAAGAGCAAAGGTTTGCGATAGACGCAATTAAAACCCGCTCTTTTAGGAGGCTAGCGCACTCCGACTTATACCTCTCTTAGGCGGTGTATCTAATGGTTGTAAGACTCCAATTTTATTAAAAATCTTATTTCGATAATTCTTAGTCAAGTTTATTCTTTTCTCTAAAACAATTTTGCATCACCATTTATACCACAATAAATATGCAAAATAATAAACTTACTAACTATTAACTAATTAATCATGCAACGAGTTAAGGTGGGCCACCTAAACATGGTCACTATGGTTCATGCATATGTCTAAGTCGGTTCACCCTTCCAAAGAAGAGGACCACATACATCAAGTTACCTTGATTGCGTAAGCCTTTAAACAACTAATTAGCAAGTAATTCACATAAACATGCTGACTGGAAATTTCCAGTAGCTTCACGACCTGTTTAGACCTGTTTCTGATCAGAATAAAGCTTCGACCAGAACTACAAAGTTGTAGCCCTATGAGTTGGGCATCTACAGTCCAAAAATCAGCTTCTAACTCATTACGGTTAATCTTTTATGAATTTTTTAGTGAACTGTCGCAAAGCAGAAAAATCACACGTAAAAAATTCACATAGTCACACAATTATCTAATAATTAACCCTAATTATTGGATCATTATGCTTAGCTATTTATATCTCTATATCTAAGTAATAATCATAAAGAATTTTGCATGAATTCCTTATGATTTTTACTTCTATTTAACAACTTTAAATAAATGAGGTACATAACATGCAATTTATATCTAATAAACATGTTAATTCATATTATCAAAACTTGCTTAGAGGGTTTCAATTAACCATTAAAATTAGGTTGAATTAATTAAACAAAAACCCTAATTTTATTTAATTAAAAACGAAAAATTTAATTAATAAATAAGAAAAACAATTTTAATATTTAATAATTAATTAAATTCAAACCAACCCTTAAACCCCCCTTCAAGTTTTGATCTTTGTAACTAATAGATCACATATGTGGCTCGTGATACCACTGTTAGAATATAAGCATATAAACGTATAACAAATCACGAGTACGCAGCGGATAAGAACGTATATGCAATCATATTAATTAACAAAGAGAGAATTGAATATGTACCTTTTAGCGTAAGCTTCCAATAAGATAATAATAATAATATTATTATTAATTAGGGTTTAAAGTAAAACCCCTCTACGATCGCACACTTGACACCCCTATGATGTATGCTAGTACCCGATCACGAACTCACAACCCCTTGTGTATAACCCTTTCTAATTGTCATACAATACAACAACCCTTAATTAATCTAATTCTTGTCGACGGTTTCAAGGAGAAAAGATAAGTCTTCTCCTTTTTGACATTCGACGGCTTCACAATGAACAAAAGGATTATTTTAGTGTTTTGTTTTGTTCGACTTTTTACATCAAAGAAAGAAAAGTCTTTCTTTTGTGTTCGATGGCTTCATAAACCAAAAACAAGTAAACACCTCCTTTTATAGTTTAATTAAGAAACACAAGGGTTAATTATTTAGGGTTATTAAACTTGGTGGACAAGTTTGTGTTGGGTTACAAAACCCATTGTAAAACCGGCCCCATTAGAGGCTCCCCAATGGTTCGTTATTTCGCTCGTTCGACTCACAAGGACGAGTCCACACCATTGGGTGGGACTCGTTCCCCTCTCGTCCGCCTCACTCGTCCGGGTGCTTCGTTCCTGCAGGGACGAATGGTTTTTTTTTTTTTTGTTTTGTTTTAATGCTATATACAAAGAAGAAGACAAAAAAATTAGTGGGTCCAAGACTAGTCCTTGAGGGATGAGTGCATTGGGTGTATTTTGGGGGGATTAGTCCTTGGAGTGTTTTTTGCTGATGTGGCGCTGACATGGACTAGTCTTTGGTGGATTAATGCATACCATTGGGGAGCCTCTTAGGATAATTATGTTTCCATAATTCCTAAATTTCACTTAAATCCTTCTCTTTTCAATGTATTTAATTAATAAACGTTTATTTAACTTTTAACGTTCGTTTATTAATCATTTTGTGATCATATTAATTAATATATTACTTTAATATACTAATTAATAACATAGAGTTTACGTGTCATTTTGTGTGACCCCGTAGGCTTAAATAATTTCCGGACATGCGTTTATTTAACGTGATCACATACCAACATAATTTACGTTTCCATTTATATTTTTTGTATTCAGTAATTACTTCTATATTACTCTTGATTTAAATATAGATGTATGTATAATGTATTACAACGAGTATGATAGTATGTGTATGTGTGGTCAGTGTGTAATTAAAGCTTGGCGATGGTAGAAGTTAGCATGTCGATCATTTCTTATGTATACACACAATATGGCGGTCGTTATTCTTATAATTTTTATTTTACGGTTCATATGCAATTGTACGTTAAGTTTTTTCAAAGGTGGATAGTTTTATTAACAAATGACATATTTCTTAAAATTTAATTATATATATGTAAAATTATTAATTGCCATTAATCCGAGATGCATCTTGTGAACACGTACAACCTAGAAAAATCCATTAAGAAATAAAGTAAATTAGAAAGTAAGCTTGATATTTTGATTATATGTTTCTCACATAGATTGTTGCTATTTAAGTCTAAGGTGGTGTTTGTTTGAGACTTAATAAACTCAGTCATGACTTAATCAAAGATACTTAATCCATTAAGTCATCAAAAGTGTTTGTTTTTTGACTTAATAAACAAAAAAACAACTGTATTGACTTAATCCATACAGACGTTATTTATCCATTCAGTCACTTATCAATTCAGTCACATAATGGTTAAAAAACCAAACATGTAAGTTCTTTGTTAATGTATTATGATAAAAGAAATGGTGGCAATGAGATACCGAGATGAAAGCCACCGGAGGCCATGTGTGAATTGAACCTATTAAGTGTTTAGTTTTTTGTTAGTCAACTGCAGTCGTACCAGGACAAGCGACCCTTGACCATTGGGCCTAAAGTCAAGATGACTTTTATATATGCTGGTTTTTCAAAGATAAGAAAATATTGGGCACAATAATTTCGAATAACTATTAGATATTTAAATGTGAAAAGAATACATTGTTGACAATAGATTTAAGTCTTGTGTATACATATGAAAAATATTAAATAATAAAATAAGTTTAAATGTTTTTAATATTATAATATTATGTATTTTTTTCTTTTGAACAGCGAGTTAGTATTTATTATTTAAGACTCCATAATGACATTCAGTGGGACAGTATGCGAAGCTCGAACCATGCATGTCTGGAATGAAACTCAGAACTCTCGAAAACCTCCCCTAAAAATCCACTCCTAAAAATGTAGGGAATAAGATTCGAACCTTGGTGTTGAAATTTTTGTTTGAACAATCATCAAATGATACGATTTTTTATTATTTTTTTTAAGAAATTTAAATTACTATGAGAAGTAAATTATTAAAAGTATTTTAAATAGAAAACACAGTTTAAGTCTTTTGTTTATATATTTTTTATTAAAATTAAATGGTTTATTGCATTTATTTTAAAGACAAAGTTTATTTTTAATTTTTATTTTTGAAGAAAAATGATTTATCGAATACCCACTTATAAGTCTGTTTTAGGGCTTTTAACTTAGTACGAACTACTCAATATATTCATACAACTTATATCTTAATATTTATCCTATTACTCAAACTTTTATTTATGAAACTGTCTCACTTAATCTTAATATATACTAAAAGGCAACTAACCTAACATCAATTGACCAATCACAACTCTCGATTTTTTTAATTTGAGTTATTAAACATGTGACTAAATTATGTTATTCATTAATAAAAATAATAATGATATTAATAATAATAATAATTAATAGACAAATAAATAGGTAAACTTACGAAACTTGATTTTAGAAAACTAAAGTCTTATTTAAACAACTTAATAATTATTTCGAAACAAATGAGTTATCCGTAAAGTTCAAGAAGTTCGCAAATTACGATGGATAAACGCTAAACGGGTCGAGTTGGCCAGAATCGGGTGAAAACTCGGTCAAATTCGTCTGGATCGATCAAGAATCGCCCGGATCAGGTTAAAACTCGGGTCAACTTTGGTCAAATTTTTCTTAAAAAAATCCTAAATTGGTTTAAGTTTATGTTTCTAATGAATGAAGTTTGAATTTTGAAGTATTATGTTAAAACTTCTAAACAATTATGTTTTAAGTTGAAGTTTATTACATATAATTTCAAAAATTATAAATTTTTAATACAAAAACCCGATCTGGGTTCTCCCCGATTCCAATCCGGGTTTTTAAAAACCCGTGACTTCCCTCTTTGCCGATCCGATCCCGAGTCACGAGTTCCTTAGATTCATAGAGAAAGAGATGGATGTGACCAGTTAAGATGACCAAGATTCCTTATTACTCGGCCAAATCAGCTTACTCAAGTTGATAAACAACTACTTATCGTATGACTCTTGAGATAATCATTTAAATTAACCTCACTGTACGTCCCATTCCCTCACTTAATTAACAATAATAACAAATCAACTAGAAAGTAGAAAAGATTTTGATTGTATTGCTAAAAAAATTGTTACAACAGCAAGCCTTAACATGATATTGATGGACGAACAAGTTAAAACACTTTCGTCAATGTTCTGATAGTACATTCCGCTACTTTGATTTTCATTTCATTATTTGTATTTGAATTTACCGGTTTGTTCTTTCATAATCTTAGTTACATTCTTGAATTCACTGGTTTGATTTTTATAGCTATTCTTGGATTAGATATATTTAACTTTATCTTTAATATGTCATAAAAAATATGTGTATTTGACACGGGTCTAAATCTAGTATATATTATAACTTATATGTTATATTTTTAATTACGATACGATAATTCCAAGCTTGTCTTGCACAAATCAAATAAACTTCATCATCATTTAAAATACACATAAAACTATTTTTTATTAATTTATTTTCTCTCAAGTAAACGATATTTTTTTGGACGTCAAATTATCTTATTTCTATTCCTAAACTATAAGAATATTACCACATAAATGTAGGAAATAGACTTGATGGAATACCAAGGTCAAAACATTACCAATTGGTCACCAATCTTTTGACAAAAAAAAAAAGAGTGATTTAACAATTTACATTATCTTCATAAAAATCACCTCCGAGAACCACCATAGTAAATCATCTGATGCTACCAAGAGCAAATATTTATACCCATTGCAATGCACGATTTGATGTCACCAATAAATACTTACTCTTACCAAATTGTGTGGGTACTATATATATTATTTTTATATAACTAGATGAATATCTGCGGGGATAAAAAGTTTATTGTAATTTTATGTTTGATCAATATTTAAGCTCGGCATAAAGGTTTGAATTATGCAATCTTACTAAATAAATAAATAAATACTCCATAGATTTGATCACGAATCACGATCCGACGCCGAGTCGAGTGGGGCTCGGTTTGATGCTGACCCGCCATCAGCAACGCCTACCTCCTTAAATAATAAATAAAAATAAAATATATACTCCATACCTTGTGCTCTTAGAGGGTGCCCAACGCGTTCGTTCTTGGACTCGTTCGAGGTAGAGGGACGAGTCCACACCATTGGGTGGGACTCGTCCCACACTCTTCCGGGTGATTCGTCCGATGGGTTCGTTCCTGGAGGGACGAGTAGCGAGCATGCTTTTTGTTTTTTTTAATTGCAACGGCTATATTTGGAGGTAGAAGACAAACAATTGCAAGTTTGAAAAGTTGGCAAAACAGGCCCCTTTATCAGCCATTTTGATCAAAACAGGTTCCAAAAAGTGTCACTTTTAGTCCTTTTTGTAACAATCAAACACATTTTATTATCAAAACACATTACATGATTAAAACACATTACAAATAAAAAAGAACACACATAATTAAAGAAGACATTACATGATTAAAACACGAAATACATAATAACGATTCGATTACTCGTCATCATCTTTGATTGACATTTTCCCTAAGCCACGGTGAGCGCTTTCGTCGAGCCACCACTTGTCGTGTTGCGGGCATTTGACTTCTCACGTACTTTTGTCTTCCCCGCAATTGTCGTGGTACGATTCGGCCCAAGTACATTGGTCACCCAATGTGTGACCGGCGTTAAAAACATTATCGACCACCCTCTTGACCTTCTTGATCTCATCCTGCAGAAACAAAGAATATGTCTCTTCGTGTTTCGATGATGAGGACGCCATTTGGAGGGACTTAAAGTGTAAATATTTTGATTTTTGAACGTTGGAGGAGCGTCTTTTACTTTACCTATAAATATTGGCTTCTTATTAAACATTTCAGATCAAATCACAAACTTTTATACATCTTAAATGGCTTCTTCATCAAATGTCCCTAACCGAGAACCACCAATGACTTTCGATCAAGTGCATGAGAGTATCATGGCTGATATCCTCGACCAACAAAGGTTCAAAGAGGAACTTGTTGCAGTTGGTCGAAAACTAAATGCGAAGAAGCAATGGTGTCGGGAACAAATCGATTATATACAAACCGGGTATTGTACTGATCTTGAGTGTCAATACTTTACTTATTTGCAGGGGAAGATCGACAAGATTCAAATTGCTGTGGAACAACTTGCTTGTGCGGTCATCGCCTTGGACCATTTGATCATAACTGCAAAAGCAGTTTATGAGATGAAGAAATAAGTTTTAAATATGTTGTAAGAACTATTATGTTGTTTGGGTAAAAGTAACCTAGATATATTTCATTCTCAACAGCAAAACATAAGTACAAGTGAGATGGATGGTTGCCACTCAGTACGTACGACATGCCGCATGTATGGAGTCCAATAAGCTAGTAAACAAAAAAAAAGAGCTCTACAAAGTAATTAACTCTAGAGAAGTGCATAGCATCACTTGTAGCAGCATGCAGCATTCCAACCGGAATTAAATCAGCTGTTGTTGTGATCATACACCAACAAATCACGCAGTAGTAATGTACCGTACTATCAGGAAGCTAGTCTTTTCAATAAATCAAATTTGCTGTTAAAAAAGAACTACTTACATACATCTTCAAATGAGACGTTTTTTTTTAAGTTTTTATGAATATATATTCATTTCATCCCCACAATCAAAACTAGTTACTGCGACTTAAAATTGTAAAAACTTTGTTTACGTGAAGTTAAAATGATAGAAAGCCATCAGAGTTAGCAAAACGCTTACATATCTTGAATAGTTAGTATTAAATGCGTGCTACTTTTCTGGATAATATTAAGTTGATTAGACTTAAATGTCCTTATTCTTAAGATGAAGTGGTATCTTGGTGTTGGTGTTGGGATAAGACTCACTGATACCATAAAATAATGAGTTCGAATTTTTAAAGGAGGTTTTTCTCATAACTATTGGGTATCCTCCTAAATTGGTGATTTGATCTTGAAATATGATCGAGTGATGCCACTGATGATACGATGATGCTTAAGTGGTACGATAATTATCCAAATTTATCATTAAATCAAAAAATGTTGATTAGACAAATGTTATGGCATATTGTATAAGCATGTAATACATACATAAATATGGTTTATTATCGAGTTTTGTAGTCTATCACTTCGCATTAGAAATAGTAATGGTAGTAAGACTGGAACGTAAGGTGGGCACACCAAGATCGGAAGTGTTAGTCAGTTTAGTCGGTTTTTCCTTCCGCCTTTTAGAAAGGTAGTTATGGTATCGAACATCTTTTGGGAAAACACAAGATGCCTAGATCGGCGAACTATTTTTTTCTCAAAACATGTCCCAGTCATGGGGGTAGAGGTCTAGTTCAACTTCAAATCTGGGGTTATAAATGCTCGATTTGTCAAACCTCTCTTGTTCAGTGAATCCAATTTCTCTCATTCTATATTTGCCCCCACATATCCCCAATTTTCAACTTCAATGGAAACAGATTGACCCGGCAAAATAACCAAATCCTTGTATAATTAGTGCCTAATTCATCTTCCTAATACTACCACGTAAACATGCTCAAAGAATAGATAATACTAAGCTAATCAAATATTGAATCACCGTTTATCACATTGCATAATAACTTTAATAATTTAAACCTCTTCATAGTCCCTCATTACAACATCCACCTGCAAAAAACTATGTTTTCTTTATAAGATGACTCGCTCGTATGTTCATTTCACACTCCACTTATGGTACGGGAATATAAGTAAAACCACTAGATGAGAAGTGGAAACAATTTATGTTTTAGTTGAGGGACAGATTTTCAACAGCAAGCTGGTCGGGAGTTACATCTGGAGGTGGAGCCGACGCCGAAGAAACCTTTTGCATTATCATAGCCTCTGCTGCACGGATTGACCTTTGTGATCCTGTGATCGTTACTTTCCTGCAAAACCATAATCATATTATTAAAACACCAATTACGGCCATAATATACAGTAAATGGTAATTCCCTGATTAACTATGGATGACCCTGTTCTTGAAGTGGCAAAGTATGTGTGTTCGACTTCGACATGTTGGATCATGGATTACAGGTCATAACAAGTAATTTTGAATCAGGTAAATTTTGTTACAGTTTGCTTTGAATAATCAGTGTCTTAAATATCACTGTACAAAGTATCCAAATTTCTAAGCATGGCAATTTAGAAAGTTGTATGCACTAAAATACATTGTGATCAGTGATCACCTCCCGACCCATGTGACCCATTCCTTTTAAGTATAACCCAAACCAGCCCATTCATAATGAAAGGGTTGAGATTGCCACCTTGTCTAGCAGTTTATCAAACTTTATATTGATACTTTTGTGCATTTGGCATAATGAGCATATTAAAAGGTTGGCATACCTATCAGACGTCCCAGATATGAAATCACCTCTTTCAGATATCTTAATCCTAGCTCCGCTAATCTGCAAAAGATGGACTTATAAGAAAAAGGTACAATAAGTAATAGATTAAAAAAAGAGCCACCTCCCTACTTACCTGACTGATTTCCATGATATTCCTACCACCACGCCCGACAACAAGTCCTATATGCTCATCCGAAACACCAATAGTTGTCGAGTGACTCGTATCTTCCTGCAGAACACCATGAAATTTTCTGTAAAAGTAACTTATATACAAATTTGCTTCCACAAATAACACTGGAAGAAATTCTACATCATCAATTATCTGTTATTCATATGAACATGATAACATATTTTCTTCAAATGGGAATCTCGAAATTTCTATAATCTTTGATCATCTGATACTAAAGGTGAAATGGCATGTTTAGAAAAAGAGTATGAAACAGAGGCGATTTATTATAAAGTTAACAACCTTATTGTTTTGAAACCGGTTGTTCTGAAACTGTCCACCACCCCCAGGTGGTCCATAATTGGGGACATTATAAGCAGCTGTAGAACAGACAAAAACAAAAATAAGTATATCGAATATTAGAAATGAAAATTTATCTGAAAAGAACACAATATTTTCATAAGTCGAGATACATAACTGAACTGAACTGCAAGCTATGGCCATTTGGACCCATTTACTTATGAATGGTCGATTCAGGTTATGTTTTATATCCAACAGGTAAAATGAGTATAACCCAATGAGATAAAATGGAAACAAATCAAAACAGGTGAATGTCTCCCGAAGTATAAATTTATGAGTACAATTATATTTGTAATGCGAAAACTTTTGTAATCATATACACATACAATCATTTGAGGAAAATTTGGAATAAATGAGGAAAAATGTATATTAGGTCATGTTTTTGTGAAAAATGTGTCATCTTCTGCACTTGTTTATGAAAAAAAAACTACGGTATTTCAATGCAACTAGTTAACGTTATGGAAACAATATGTATTATGCTCTAATATACTTGAAAAGGAGGATGGATTTAAGTAAAAAAGAAAGATAAAAAGCATACCAGCATACGGAAACGGGGGGCCAATCGACTGTACATAGTATACATCTTCAGATAATTTCAATAATATAAGATTGATGGCTTGCACCAACTGCTGTAAGGTGCCAATCACCGTTACCAACCTATCATTCACTCCAATATAGTTGTTATCCTGAGGAGAGATCTTAATGTTAGCTTGAGAATCTTCAATGAAGGACCTGCAACGCAAAAGATTGAAACTGTAAGTTGTCAAATTAAAATATGCAAAAGAGCAAATGGTAGTCATGAAAATAGTGCATTTGCTATATTGACATAGCAGTAAGTGTAGCAATACGGGCACCAAAGAAGCATGTTTTTAAGATTTTCCATTACCACAAAAGAATTGGTATCAAAACAGAAGTTCTCTGAAAACTAACAGAATTGACCAAAAAAAATAATCCAATTGCAGTATTTACTAACTGGAAACACAAAATTTTAAGGTAGTGGATAATATCAAAAAAGTGTGGAACAAGCATCGCTGAGGAGATAAAAACAAAAACCAAAAATAAATGGGCGGGGTCAAAAGGTATAAAGTAGACCATATGTTCTCAATCGTATCTGCCATGAAAAATTGATCAACGCCACTGTGACACTGTCACTATTGTTGGAATAATCTTGACGGGTCAAGAAGTCAATATGTCGTTTTCTATTAGTATGAGTCTACTATTTTACTTGAGTACTTCATTAAGTGTCTTTAGCAAGTTAATTAGTCTAATGTTTTATATCCATGTGATATAAAATATGCAGTAAGTTAATATGGTTCAGTGAGTGTGTGAGTATATATATTTGGGCCTAAACCTACACGTCGCACGTGGTATCAGAGAAAGGTCGTGAGAAGGCTGCCGTTTTGAGAGTCGGTGGCGAGAAATAGAGCTTCGCTGCAGGGCAGAAAAATAGAAGCAGCAGCAGCAGGAAAAAGAAAGTCGGGTTCATCTTGAATCCATGTAAGAAGGCTGGTCGTTTGTGACTACTAGAAGAAGGCAGCAAACACTGAGTTTGAAGAAGCTCTAAAGAGTTTTATGGTGTTAGCAAAGATGGTGAATCTGGTGTTGTTGGTGACGAAAGAAAAGAAAAATAGCATAAAACACATGTTGCATGTACTACTATTGTAGAGAATGGGCTGAATTTAGGCAAGAGTTTACTTTGTCAAATTTAATTCATTGCAAGCATGAAACATAAAGATCTACAAAGTTAAAGAGAGGTTGAGCAGTGATGAAAAGAGAAAAGAGAATTCGTGTTGTTGGCTCTTTGGTCCCTCAAATTGTTTGATGTTTGAAAGATGAATGAACTTTCACAGGGTGTATATTGGTTATTGTCTCATGGTAGATAGGGCTAGCTAGCATATACTCCTTGTAAAAGTTGATTGATTAGTCACCATCATGGGAAGCACATGTGACATGGGTTGTCATATTGAAAAAGCAGAGATAGTTTATAAAGATAAGGAAGACAATGACGACTTGTTCAAGGGATAGAGTCCAACCAAGTTACGGGAACAATGA
Source organism: Erigeron breviscapus (assembly GCA_034093135.1). Taxonomy (NCBI): domain Eukaryota; kingdom Viridiplantae; phylum Streptophyta; class Magnoliopsida; order Asterales; family Asteraceae; genus Erigeron; species Erigeron breviscapus. The sequence goes on along the minus strand of CM067167.1, from coordinate 249,376,813 downwards.
GCAGATATAAATAGATGTGGCAAGTTTAGTGCGACAAACGATTCCAGTTTTAGCATCGGAAACAAGAACGAGAAAGAATCGACGTCAAGATTATGGGGGTGAATGTTGGAATAATCTTGACGGGTCAAGAAGTCAATGTGTCGTTTTCTATGTATGAGTCTACTATTTTACTTGAGTACTTCATTAAGTGTCTTTAGCAAGTTAATTAGTCTAATGTTTTATATCCATGTGATATAAAATATGCAGTAAGTTAATATGGTTTAGTGAGTGTGTGAGTATATATATTTAAACCTACAACTATGACATCACAAGTAGACCATACCATTATCAACATCACATGACTTGGTAGATTATTTGCATCCAGTCCAGTTAGCGGTTACTGGTCACGGACTCACGGTCACTAACACTGTCATCATACTATTACAGCTGACTAACATTAACTTTTCTATGCTAAAGACACCCCCTGTCAGCTTTCTATACAGCAACCATTATCAACATCATGTGACTTGGTAGAATATATTTATATGTCCAGTACAGTTAGCAGTTACAGTTACAGTTACTAGTACCGTCGCAGAGTCGCGATACTTTTACAGCTGATAACATTAACTTTTCTTTGCTAAAGACGCTCCCTGTCAGCTTAATTTACAGCAAATAACTTAGTTCCGTAATAATGGTGTATTTAATTAACAACGAAGCAAGTACATGGTATGAGTACCATATGTAGTGTTGTATCAACTGTGTGCTAAAATATAGGCAACCTGCTTGATTTTTAAATACGCAGTAAAGACCCAAAGATCGAAAACCAGTGGAATTCTATCACATAAATTTAACCCACTCTTTTCATGAAATACGATAAAAAAAAATTTAATTTATAAAAGCAGACGACAAAAAGGATAAAACTGGTAAGTATTCAGTGATCATCAAGACCAACAAATAACCATGGGTATATCACTAATATATATATGAATTACCTTAAACAAATTCAAAAACTTACTGCACTAAACTAAGGGATTGGACTTTTTGTTGTGAAAACACATCACTGTCAAAAGTCAGTGATACAAACACGGGGTATTGCATAAGATTCTAAGTTGCTAACCACTAGGGTGGTCGTCCATGGGCAAGGACTTGTGCCTCTCAATATAGAGGTCACAAGTTTTATCCTTGGCATAAAACCCCTAGTGGCCATGCAGGTTCACCTACTATGACTTCCAGCTCGCAAAGTGAGTCGCCTTGGGATGAGTCCGCTCGCAAAGCGAGTGGGATCACCCAAGCTCATAAGAGGCCAAAAAAAAAGAGGATTGTAAGTTGCTGAAACTGTTGCTAAACTTTTCACATGGTTATTGTGTGTACAAACAAACAATTTGTGACTGATGTAGTTTATCTAAGTATAAAACAGATGTGGTGAGCAACATTCTTACCTAATCATGGATCCTCCCTTCCCAATGATTCCACCACAAGAACTATTGGGTACGATTAATCTAACTTTTGATCTTGGCTCGGCTTCATCGCCCTCTTCAGCATAGAACTGATCGATATACATGATGTTGTGTAAGTCAAGGTCAAACAGGCAACCATATGCAAATTGTCTTTAAAGAATTACCTCATTGAGCAGCTTAGTTAGGATAAGTTCAACAGCCTCGAGAACTTCATCAATTGTTCCAGACACCATAATAACCCTATCAGAAGTTCCGGGAAAATACTCATAATTGCGTGACAACTGAATTCGTGCATTAGATCGAGACTGGAAATCTGAAATTGTCGTTCCACCCTTCCCAATGATTGAACCAGCCTCCGCATTTGAAGCAAGAAACCTTAGGTATGTAGTCTCTGCACCATCTAAAACATATAATGCAATGTTATTGCTATCCGATCTCATAATAAGACAGGGGACGACTCATGTTTATAGAGTTCAGGATTAACATAAATTTTTTGAGACGAGTACAAGACCTGTTGAGACTGGTTCGGCTCGTTGATAGTCCTGACTCAAGGTGTAGTCATTCAAGAAAATGGTAAACGTTTATAGGGCCGGGAAATAACATTATGTACAGCTTTAGTGAAAAAGAACCAACAACTCTGGATCCACAAAAGGGCACATGCATCTATCTAAAAGCAGTATTGAACTAATGAAATGAACTCCCTAGTCTCTACTTGCCAATGCTCTTGTTTCCTTTTACTTCCCTTCTTCTTGGTTTTTTTTATGATCTTAACCTCATAATCTCATATATGCCGCTTTTCCATCGCATCTCTATTGCTCCAATATAACTCATTCAGGAAAGCTTGACACTTGATTTTTTCTGCCGAATGTATAATTAATCTGCTTTATACCCTTATTTCGTCCTTGCTTTACGTCTTAGTCAAATAGTTCTAATCAAATTTATGTTTTCAACTTAAGAATACAAAGAACTCGGTCTTCCGTTCAAATGTTCAATCAGATATTAGTTATCACCATCATAAAAGCTACCTGATAAAAATATATGTGTCCAGGACTTTGTTCGGATATAAAATGTCCAAATTTTGTTTTAATATAATAAGACTGTTGCATTACTAGCCTAGCCTGAAACAATGAACATATATGATACGTATAATGATCCAGAATCTGTTGGTTACCAAATTTAATGTACTGCAAATTTTTTCACACTGAGATAAAATTAAGCAAAGTTCCTCCAATTCCGCATCCAAACACACACACATATATTGATATATATATATATACTGTATCTATCGAATTCATTCAATTTATTTAATAAATAAAAACTAGCACTATAATAAACGAATCTGAGATGTGCAATTAATTTCAATACTAAATCATAAATACATATACTCTATATATTAATTAAAAACCTAATAATAACAAAAAAAAATTATCTTATCATCAACTATAACTAATTTCTAACAGAATATATATACATATATATAATATAAAATAATTAGGAGAAAATTAGTAGATCAGAGATTGAATAACAGATTAAAACTTTCAAAGAAATTAAAAAAAAAACCTGGAGGAGGAGGAGGAGGAAGTTGAGGTTCAGATTTGGAAGGAGGAGAACCGTCATTGGAGGAAGCGTAACCAGAATCCGGCGACACCATTGCGTATATAGATATAAACAGATATAGATATATAAAGATAAAGATAATGGAAGTAGTAGCGGTGATGTTGTATAATATAATATACTGTACCTGATTATAATTATTAATATTAAAATGTTGAGGGGGGGCAGGGCAGGTAGATGCAGCTTGGGTTTGGTGTCGACACACAACTTTGCAAAACTATGTAACTAACTCACATCACACACAACCATCTCTCTCTTTCGAGAACCGCCACTAGTCTATCTTTTCTTCTTCTTTTTTTCTACATAAATGGTCCCTATATTATTTGTTAGTAACTTTTAGTATCCTTTCCTTTTTTTAGTAACCACGTATAGCGGTATAGGTACTACAGATGTAACATAGTCTGATAGTCAAATAGTCAATCTACTACTTGCTTCGGCTTGGATTGTTAAAAGTTTGCTTTGAGGAAAAAATTGTACGAATAGTATATATTGTAAAGATGATGGCGTATCACGTATATTTGTAAAATTAGTACAGTCTTCGGTGGAAACAATACCCGTTTTGACAAATCATTAAGGTTCTCACTACTAACACTGGTCTTAACTTATGTTTTAAAAGTTGGGATTTTTACCATAGCAAGAGTTGTTAAAAAAACGGGAATGAAGGAATGCATATGGTATGGTTTATATACTGCTTGATCTTGTTTAAACATAAACATCTTAAGTTAGTGAACGCAAAAGTTGAAGATCGGTCTTCGCACTATTGTTCTTAATTAATTTGTGTGGTTTTCATTAATTGTGTTCTAGTTGAAGTACATGGTTACATGTTTTTGATGAAGGTCATTTGTATCATTGCTAGCGTTTCATCCCATGTCGGCGAATACCATTGTTGGGATTACCAGCTTTTGCTGATTTGTTAAAAGACCGATGTTGAGAACACCGGCTATACTTGTTTTACAACTTTCTTTGTAACACCCCGAGCTAGGCTCGAAATGTACCGAGAGCATGACACAAGATGGAATTATCGTAGAACGAGACTATATGAAAATAAGAGGATTCCGGGAACCCAACAATTAAATTACAATGTCACAAAAGCGTAAGGAGCATTCAACCATCAAAAGTTTACAAAAATAACAATTCAAAAGATGGCTCATGATCCTAAGCAAAACCCATCAACGGGCAAATGGATCACGGATCCATGGTCAAAGTCCAACATCTAGCAAGCACGTCAAGCTCTTGGGTTCTCTTGATTACCTGAAAAGTGTACTAAACAATGTCAACACTAGGTTGGTGAGTTCGTAGGAAAAGATGAACAAGAACACATACCAATGTCAACCGATCCATAATTTACATTGACATGCTCTAATAAATTGCACACTTGTAACCAATGTGCTCATTTGCACGTAAATGTACTCATTGTACTCAATTGCACGTAAATGTACTCATTGTACTCAATTGCACGTAAATGTACTCATTGTACTCAATTGCACGTAAATGTACTCATTGTACTAATTGCACGTAAATGTACTCATTGTACTCAATTGCACGTAAATGTACTCATTGTACTCAATTGCACGTAAATGTACTCATTGTACTAATTGCACGTAAATGTACTCATTGTACTCAATTGCACGTAAATGTACTCATTGTACTAATTGCACGTAAATGTACTCATTGTACTCAATTGCACGTAAATGTACTCATTGTACTAATTGCACGTAAATGTACTCATTGTACTCAATTGCACGTAAATGTACTCATTGTACTCAATTGCACGTAAATGTACTCATTGAACTCAATTGCACGTAAATGTACTCATTGTACTAATTGCACGTAAATGTACTCATTGTACTAATTGCACGTAAATGTACTCATTGTACTAATTGCACGTAAATGTACTCATTGTACTCAATTGCACGTAAATGTACTCATTGTACTCAATTGCACGTAAATGTACTCATTGTACTAATTGCACGTAAATGTACTCATTGAACTCAATTGCACGTAAATGTACTCATTGAACTCAATTGCACGTAAATGTACTCATTGTACTCAATTGCACGTAAATGTACTCATTGTACTAATTGCACGTAAATGTACTCATTGTACTAATTGCACGTAAATGTACTCATTGAACTCAATTGCACGTAAATGTACTCATTGTACTAATTGCACGTAAATGTACTCATTGTACTCAATTGCACGTAAATGTACTCATTGTACTCAATTGCACGTAAATGTACTCATTGAACTCAATTGCACGTAAATGTACTCATTGAACTCAATTGCACGTAAATGTACTCATTGAACTCAATTGCACGTAAATGTACTCATTGAACTCAATTGCTCGTAAATGTACTCATTGAACTCAATTGCTCGTAAACGATCACAACCTATCATAATGTGTATGTACGTATCAATATATATATATATTTATGATTAAGTTGGTTTAGTAAGTTTAAGTCGAGTCACAAGCCCACAAACGCTTCTACAACTTTACCGTATATGAAACAAGACGCTTTAACTCGACATTTTTAGACATGGATTAAGAATTACACGAAAAGAGTGTTACCACAAGAAACTAGACTCTCTTACGATTCCAACGATAGGTCATATGACTCGATTGGACCCACGGATCAAGAGTTATTGACGTTTGAAAACTGACGCGCATTTAATCACCGTAACTATCCACTGCGTCGCAGTGGACCAGGACTAAGCTCACTGCGCCGCAGTGGCTAAGTCAGACCAGAAAGCCGAAACAATTCACTGCGTCGCAGTGAGCCAGAACCCTGCCCACTGCGCCGCAGTGGGTAAACTGGACCAGGAGGCCGAAACAATGCACTGCGCCGCAGTGAGCAAGAACCATGCCCACTGCGCCGCAGTGGGTAAACTGGACCAGGACCAGGGCCAGTAACATGGAACTGGACCAGGGCCAGGGCCAGTAACATGGCACTGCGCCGCAGTGGGCCAGAGGAGGGCTCACTGCGCCGCAGTGGGTAAACTGGACCAGGACCAGGGCCAGTAACATGGCACTGCGCCGCAGTGAGGCCAGAGGCCAAACATGCACTGCGCCGCAGTGGGTAAACTGGACCAGGACCAGGGCCAGAACATGCACTGCGCCGCAGTGGGTAAACTGGACCAGGACCAGGGCCAGTAACATGCACTGCGCCGCAGTGGGTAAACTGGACCAGGACCAGGGCCAGTAACATGGCACTGCGCCGCAGTGGGAGGCCAGGAGGCCGAAACAATGCACTGCGCCGCAGTGAGCCAAGAACCATGCACTGCGCCGCAGTGGGTAAACTGGACCAGGACCAGGGCCAGTAACATGCACTGCGCCGCAGTGGGTAAACTGGACCAGGACCAGGGCCAGTAACATGGCACTGCGCCGCAGTGGGAGCCAGGAGGCCGAACAATGCACTGCGCCGCAGTGACGGACCAAGAACCATGCACTGCGCCGCAGTGGGTAAACTGGACCAGGACCAGGGCCAGAACATGCCCACTGCGCCGCAGTGGGTAAACTGGACCAGGACCAGGGCCAGTAACATGGCACTGCGCCGCAGTGGGAAAGGACCAGGAGGCCGAAACAATGCACTGCGCCGCAGTGAACTGCCAAGCCAACATGCCCACTGCGCCGCAGTGAGCAAGAACCATGCCCACTGCGCCGCAGTGGGTAAACTGGACCAGGAGGCCGAAACAATGCACTGCGCCGCAGTGAGCAAGAACCATGCCCACTGCGCCGCAGTGGGTAAACTGGACCAGGACCAGGGCCAGGGCCAGTAACATGGCACTGGACCAGGGCCAGGGCCAGTAACATGGCACTGCGCCGCAGTGGGCCAGAGGAGGGCTCACTGCGCCGCAGTGACCACGGACTGCAGCCAGCACCTGCAGGTTATGCAGGGACCACGAACAAAACCCCCAAAAACTCAACATTTACGCCATGGAATCGACTTGCACAACTCCAAGACTCATTTTTAAACGTAGTTAAACATAATTGAACATAACTAAGCAAGTTTCATCATCCAAAATCAATCTCAAACACATTTTCTTACTAAAATTCGATCTTGACCCATTTGAACCAAAATTGACCCAAAACCTAGTTTTCGACTTATAAATCGTTTTGACGAGTTCCTTGGCCCGCTTCTGGACATAACCAACTCAATAGTTCCATTCCAAAACATGGCTTTTGACCCAAATCGATTTTTGACCTAATTAGGTAACTAGAAACCCTAATTTCGGATTTTGAAGCTATAAGGACCAAGAGTGCTTAGATTTAGATGTAATACAAGTTTAACAACTAGAAATGATGAATTTAAGCTAGAAAACACTTACCAAAACTTCCACAAGGAATCAAACCCGAATTTGACCTAGATGAAGCTTTTTCTTGCACTTTGAGACTTGGATTTTTGATATGTTGCAAGAATGATAATAAGGATGATGATTTTTGTTATTAATCTAGTTGAACTAGCATAAATGACCAAGAATCTAGAGAAAGATTGAGAGTGTGAATATTTAGTGAGATGGGAGAGAATATGGGAATGTTATGAATGAATGGATGGAAATGAGGGAGGATAGGGTTGGTTCCTTGGGTGGGTCATGGGTTTGGGTATAACCCATGGTTAGGATCCATATCATTTACTAGTTTAAATTAGATGTTATTTAAGTAAAAGTCGATTTGCACTAACTAATGGTCTCAACTTGCACATAAGTCTCTAATTGTACAATAAATTGACCCATAGGAACACATTGCACTTAAATGAACCTTAAATTGCATTTGAACATATATTGATTAAATCAAAAACTTAGGAAACGTACCCATAGTCAAAAGGTCAAAATGCACGGTTGTTACATCATTCCCCCGTTAAGGGAATTTCGTCCCGAAATTCGATGGAACCCTAATCACTAAACAAATGCGGATATTTTGACTTCATGAAGTCTTCCCGCTCCCAAGTGAATTCGGCTCCACGTCTAGCATTCCAACGGACCTTGACTATCGTATAGCGCTTTTTCTTTAGCTTCTTGAATTCACGATCTACAATCTCTACCGGTTCTTCAACAAAGTTGAGTTTCTTGTCTACTTGTATCTCGTCCATGGGCACGTGATGAGTAGGATCCGCCAAGCACTTCCTTAAATTACAAATATGGAACACGTTGTGCACTTCACTAAGTTCTTGAGGTAGCTTTAGCCGGTACGCCACCTTGCCCACACGTTCTATGATCTCAAAAGGTCCTATGTATCTTGGCGCAAGCTTGCCTCTCTTGATGAAACGAACCACACCCTTCCACGGGGAGACCTTCAAAAGTACATGATCACCAACAGTGAACTCCAAGGGTCTACGCCTCACATCGGCGTATTTCTTTTGTCTTTCACGGGCCACTTGTAATCTCTCCTTAATTTTTGAAATTACTTTGGTTGTTTCGATAATTACTTCCGGCCCAATGAGTTGGCTCTCGCCTATTTCCGCCCAAGCGAGTGGAGAACGACACTTTCTCCCATAAAGCGCCTCAAACGGGGCCATTTGGATAGTCGCATGGTAACTATTGTTATATGAGAACTCCACTAGCGGTAGGTGATCTTCCCAACTTCCACCAAATTCAATAGCACAAGCCCTCAACATATCTTCAAGCGTTTGGATAGTTCTTTCGGTTTGCCCATCCGTTTGTGGATGGAACGCCGTACTCATGTCAATTTGAGTACCCATTGCACTTTGAAAAGCTTTCCAAAAATTTGATTTGAACCGGCTATCTCTATCGGAGATAATAGAAACCGGAACTCCATGTTTTGCCACCACTTCCCTAATGTACAAACGCGCTAGGGTGTCGAACTTATCGGTCTCACGAATGGCTAAAAAGTGAGCCGACTTTGTCAATCGATCCACAATCACCCATATAGTATCACGTCCATTTCTTGTCTTCGGTAACTTCGTGACGAAGTCCATTGCAATCCTTTCCCACTTCCATGCCGGTATCACCGGTTGCACCAACAAACCGGGTGGTTTCTTATGATCGGCTTTCACTTGTAAGCAAGTAAGGCACTCGCTCACATATTTAGCCACATCACGTTTCATGCCCGGCCACCAATAGAAATCCTTTAAATCAAAGTACATCTTATCCGACCCGGGTGGACCGAATAAGGCGACTTATGAGCTTCATTCATTAGGAAAGTCCTCAAATTGCCAAAGATTGGAATCCAAAGCTTCCCAACTAAATATAACCCGTTGTCTTCCTTCCGGTCAAAAAGTTGCTCCATACCATCTAGCCCTTCATTACCAAAATTTTCCGGCAATGTAGCTTGCACTTGAGCTTCTATGATACGGTCCCGAATACTTTGCCCCACCGTAAGGCTCATGGCTCTTGATCTTCTCGGCTTGACCCTTTCCTTTCTACTTAAAGCATCGGCTACGACGTTGGCTTTGCCCGGATGATAGCGAATGTCACAATCATAATCGCTAAAAAGTTCAATCCATCTTCTTTGCCTCATATTCAACTCACTTTGATTAAAAATGTGTTGAAGACTTTTATGATCGGTGTAGATCACACATTTGGTGCCATAAAGGTAATGTCTCCAACACTTCAAAGCGAAAACGACCGCTCCCAATTCCAAATCGTGAGTAGGGTAATTCTTCTCATGCACCTTAAGTTGCCGGGAGGCATAAGCGATGACCTTGCCCCGTTGCATAAGTACACACCCCAAACCTTGACCCGAAGCGTCACAATAGACTACAAAATCTTCAATCCCATCCGGAAGGCTCAAGATAGGAGCTTCACATAACATGTCCTTGAGAGTTTGAAAGGCAAGTTCTTGTCTCTCGCCCCACTCGAATCTCCTTTCCTTTTGAGTCAAGAGAGTGAGTGGTTGTGCTATCTTGGAGAAACCTTCAATGAATCTTCGGTAATAACCCGCCAACCCAAGAAATTGGCGAATCTCGGACGGTGTTTCGGGTCGCCTCCAATTCTTAACCGCTTCAATCTTGCTAGGATCCACATGAATCCCATCTTTGCTAATCACGTGACCAAGGAAATGAACTTCTTCCAACCAAAATTCGCACTTTGAAAATTTAGCATACAACTCTCCTTTCTAAGCAACCCTAGCATCTCACGCAAATGCTCGGCATGATCTTCCTTTGTTTTTGAGTAGACAAGTATGTCATCAATAAAGACAATGACCGACTTGTCCAAATAGGGTCGACACACCCGGTTCATCAAATCCATGACACCGCCGGTGCATTAGTCAACCCAAACGGCATAACGGTGAACTCGTAGTGACCATACCTTGTACGAAACGCCGTCTTTGGTATGTCATCTTCGTGAACTCTAAGTTGGTGATAGCCCGAACGGAGGTCAATTTTTGAGAAATACTTGGCACCTTGCAAACGATCAAAAAGCTCATCGATTCTAGGAAGTGGATACCGGTTCTTCACTGTGAGCTTGTTCAATTCTCGGTAATCAATACACATCCTAAAGGACCCATCTTTCTTCTTTACAAACAATATTGGAGCTCCCCAAGGCGATTGACTAGGACGAATGAACCCTTTTTCTTGAAGTTCTTTAAGTTGAGATTCTAGCTCTTGCATTTCCGTCAAGGCGAGTCTATATGGAGCTTTGGCCACGGGTGCGGCCCCGGGAATCAAATTGATGCGAAAATCAAGTTCACGAGACGGGGGTAGACCTGGTAGGTCATCCGGAAAAACATCGGGAAAATCACGAACAATAGGAACGGCTTTCAATTCTACCTTTGTGACGGTAGCACTAAAAGCCTTGGAACTAGAGGAATCGGAAGTTTCACCTTGAACTCTAAGAATATCACCGCTTGACAACGGTATTTTGACCACTCTTTCCCCACAATCAATGACCGCGTTTACCGCCATCATCCAATCCATACCCACAATGATGTCGAAGCTTCCAATATCGAAAGGCATGAGGTTAATATAAAATTCGACGTCGTTTAAAGTCAAGATACAATCCCGAAGCACTTGACTAAGCCTAGTTAAGGTACCATTGACCATCTCAATATCAAGCACATAGTTTAAGGCACAAGGATGAACATCTATCAAAGGAACAAAACTATGGGACACGAAGCTATAATCGGCTCCGGAATCAAACAACACCGTGGCATAAAGACCGTTAAGAAGAAATGTACCTGCCACCACATTAGGATCATTACGGGCTTCATTTGCATTCACCGCAAAGGCTCTTCCCCTTGGTTGCACTTGATGGCCTTGTTGGCCACGGTTTTGGTTAGGTCCTGTGATTTGAAGTTGATTTGGGTGAACCGCTACTTGCACATTTTGTCCCACCCATTGAGGACAAGCATTACGGTAATGATCGGTGCTTCCACATTCATAACACCCACCCCGTTGACCCCTTAGATTGTTAGCTTGAGGAGGATGTGCTCGGAGAGGAACCGCATGAGTAGGAGCCACTCTCGGGGCCCTACAATCTCTAGCAAGATGACCAACTTGATTACAATTGAAACAAGTCCCACAAGGAGTGGTGGGAACATGATGTCGGGAGCACCTATTACAAAATGGGTAAGGACCCACATAAGCCTTCCTTGCCGGTTCAACCGCCGCAAACACCCTTCCTTTGTTAGGACGTTTAGGGTCAAACCTACCCACTTTCTTCACCCCACTTGACTCGGGTGCATCCTTCCTCTTTGATGATGATGCTTGGTTCAATTCACCACTTCTAAGCAAGTCCTCGGTAACACTACCGGCTCGGTTTATGGCTTCCGTCATAGTGGTAGGCATAATGTTGTTCACCAAGTGTCGGACCTTTGGAGTCAAGCCCATAACAAATTTTTGAATGGCTTGAGCTTCGGGAGTCACCAAGTGTGGAATAAGTGTTGACAACTCCTGGAATCGCCGAATGTACCCCTTATAGTCCGCCCCATTCATTTGAAGTTGAACGAACTCCAAGGTTAGAGCTTGAAGTTCGTAGGGTGGACAAAATCTTTCTTTCACCAAAATTTTGAATTGATCCCACGGTATAGCATTTCCCGCCCCTACTTCCTTATTCCACCATTTCAATGCATCACCCTTAAACATGCCGGATGAGTAGATAACTTGGTCGTCGTAAGTACAATGACTCCTAGCGATCACCGCTTCAATTTCTTCAAGCCACCTAATACAAGCCGTAGGACCCCCACTCCCCTCATACTCCGGGGCCCCACAACCCTTGAAATCCTTAAAGGAACACCCTTGCCGGTACACTCCATGTTGGTTGTACCTTGGAACATAGTTATCGTGCACCACCGGTGCCTCTTCTTCCTCTACCCCTACCGGTTGAACATCTTCATTGTTCCCATTCACTTGAGCTTGAACATTCGGCACCGTATTATCAGGTGCTTGGAGGGTTGCTGTGACTTGGGCAACTATGTTAGGCATAATGTTCGTGACCACTTGAGCGATCACAGTTGCCAAGTCGGGTGTTGGTGCTTCACCCCTACCTCGACCTCTCCCTTGACCTCTACCTCTACCTCTACCACGACCACGACCCCTTCCACCACCACGACCTTCTCCTTGAACTTCCGGTTGTTGTTCCGGAGTTTGCTCTCTATAAGTAGTTCCGGTTCTTCTTGGCCTCACCATTACTATAAAACAAGGAAACGTCGACCCGAAAAGTTAGTCTCAAAATGCTCACATGTTAGTCACACAAGGGGTTAGTGCTCTCATGTCAACATGTCACACAACATATACGTCCCAAATATCATCATGCACGAAGTACACTTTTCAGCCCGACTCTTAAAAGAGTAGGGGAGGCTACGAAAACTCACCTTTGCCTTGATCTACCAAATTTAAAGTGAGCTAGAACGTCAATCAATTGCCAAACGATCACAACCTATCATAATGTGTATGTACGTATCAATATTTATATATATTTATGATTAAGTTGGTTTAGTAAGTTTAAGTCGAGTCACAAGCCCACAAACGCTTCTACAACTTTACCGTATATGAAACAAGACGCTTTAACTCGACATTTTTAGACATGGATTAAGAATTACACGAAAAGAGTGTTACCACAAGAAACTAGACTCTCTTACGATTCCAACGATAGGTCATATGACTCGATTGGACCCACGGATCAAGAGTTATTGACGTTTGAAAACTGACGCGCATTTAATCACCGTAACTATCCACTGCGTCGCAGTGGACCAGGACTAAGCTCACTGCGCCGCAGTGGCTAAGTCAGACCAGAAAGCCGAAACAATTCACTGCGTCGCAGTGAGCCAGAACCCTGCCCACTGCGCCGCAGTGGCTAAGTCAGACCAGAAAGCCGAAACAATTCACTGCGTCGCAGTGAGCCAGAACCCTGCCCACTGCGCCGCAGTGGGTAAACTGGACCAGGAGGCCGAAACAATCCACTGCGTCGCAGTGGGCCAGGACTAAGCTCACTGCGCCGCAGTGGCTAAGTCAGACCAGAAAGCCGAAACAATTCACTGCGTCGCAGTGAGCCAGGACTAAGCTCACTGCGCCGCAGTGTCTTGGTCACGACCAGGAGGCCGAAACAATGCACTGCGCCGCAGTGGCTAAGCAGACCAGAAAGCCGAAACAATTCACTGCGTCGCAGTGAGCCAGGACTAAGCTCACTGCGCCGCAGTGGGTAACGACCAGGAGGCCGAAACAATGCACTGCGCCGCAGTGGCTAAGCAGACCAGAAAGCCGAAACAATTCACTGCGTCGCAGTGAGCCAGGACTAAGCTCACTGCGCCGCAGTGGGTAACGACCAGGAGGCCGAAACAATGCACTGCGCCGCAGTGGCTAAGCAGACCAGAAAGCCGTAACTATCCACTGCGTCGCAGTGGACCAGGACTAAGCTCACTGCGCCGCAGTGGCTAAGTCAGACCAGAAAGCCGAAACAATTCACTGCGTCGCAGTGAGCCAGGACTAAGCTCACTGCGCCGCAGTGGCTAAGTCAGACCAGAAAGCCGAAACAATTCACTGCGTCGCAGTGAGCCAGGACTAAGCTCACTGCGCCGCAGTGGCTAAGTCAGACCAGAAAGCCGAAACAATTCACTGCGTCGCAGTGAGCCAGGACTAAGCTCACTGCGCCGCAGTGGCTAAGTCAGACCAGAAAGCCGAAACAATTCACTGCGTCGCAGTGAGCCAGAACCCTGCCCACTGCGCCGCAGTGGGTAAACTGGACCAGGAGGCCGAAACAATGCACTGCGCCGCAGTGAGCAAGAACCAGAAAGCCTAACTATCCACTGCGTCGCAGTGGACCAGGACTAAGCTCACTGCGCCGCAGTGGCTAAGTCAGACCAGAAAGCCGAAACAATTCACTGCGTCGCAGTGAGCCAGGACTAAGCTCACTGCGCCGCAGTGGCTAAGTCAGACCAGAAAGCCGAAACAATTCAAAAGATGGCTCATGATCCTAAGCAAAACCCATCAACGGGCAAATGGATCGCGGATCCATGGTCAAAGTCCAACATCTAGCAAGCACGTCAAGCTCTTGGGTTCTCTTGATTACCTGAAAAGTGTACTAAACAATGTCAACACTAGGTTGGTGAGTTCGTAGGAAAAGATGAACAAGAACACATACCAATGTCAACCGATCCATAATTTACATTGACATGCTCTAATAAATTGCACACTTGTAACCAATGTGCTCATTTGCACGTAAATGCACTCATTGAACTAATTGCACGTAAAGGTACTCATTGTACTCAATTGCACGTAAAGGTACTCATTGTACTCAATTGCACGTAAATGTACTCATTGTACTCAATTGCACGTAAAGGTACTCATTGTACTAATTGCACGTAAATGTACTCATTGTACTCAATTGCACGTAAAGGTACTCATTGTACTCAATTGCACGTAAATGTACTCATTGTACTAATTGCACGTAAATGTACTCATTGTACTAATTGCACGTAAATGTACTCATTGTACTCAATTGCACGTAAATGTACTCCTTGTACTAATTGCACGTAAAGGTACTCATTGTACTCAATTGCACGTAAAGGTACTCATTGTACTAATTGCACGTAAATGTACTCATTGTACTAATTGCACGTAAATGTACTCATTGTACTCAATTGCACGTAAATGTACTCCTTGTACTAATTGCACGTAAAGGTACTCATTGTACTCAATTGCACGTAAAGGTACTCATTGTACTCAATTGCACGTAAATGTACTCATTGTACTCAATTGCACGTAAAGGTACTCATTGTACTCAATTGCACGTAAATGTACTCATTGTACTCAATTGCACGTAAATGTACTCATTGTACTAATTGCACGTAAATGTACTCATTGTACTAATTGCACGTAAATGTACTCATTGTACTAATTGCACGTAAATGTACTCATTGTACTAATTGCACATCAACAAACATGTCACACAACATATACGTCCCAAATATCATCATGCACGAAGTACACTTTTCAGCCCGACTCTTAAAAGAGTAGGGGAGGCTACGAAAACTCACCTTTGCCTTGATCTACCAAATTTAAAGTGAGCTAGAACGTCAATCAATTGCCAAACGATCACAACCTATCATAATGTGTATGTACGTATCAATATATATATATATTTATGATTAAGTTGGTTTAGTAAGTTTAAGTCGAGTCACAAGCCCACAAACGCTTCTACAACTTTACCGTATATGAAACAAGACGCTTTAACTCGACATTTTTAGACATGGATTAAGAATTACACGAAAAGAGTGTTACCACAAGAAACTAGACTCTCTTACGATTCCAACGATAGGTCATATGACTCGATTGGACCCACGGATCAAGAGTTATTGACGTTTGAAAACTGACGCGCATTTAATCACCGTAACTATCCACTGCGTCGCAGTGGACCAGGACTAAGCTCACTGCGCCGCAGTGGCTAAGTCAGACCAGAAAGCCGAAACAATTCACTGCGTCGCAGTGAGCCAGAACCCTGCCCACTGCGCCGCAGTGGGTAAACTGGACCAGGAGGCCGAAACAATGCACTGCGCCGCAGTGGCTAAGTCAGACCAGAAAGCCGAAACAATTCACTGCGTCGCAGTGAGCCAGAACCCTGCCCACTGCGCCGCAGTGGGTAAACTGGACCAGGACAGGGCCAGGGCCAGTAACATGGCACTGGACCAGGGCCAGGGCCAGTAACATGGCACTGCGCCGCAGTGGGCCAGGAAGGAGGGCCAGTAACATGCACTGCGCCGCAGTGAGCCAGAGAACCATGCCCACTGCGCCGCAGTGGGTAAACTGGACCAGGACCAGGGCCAGTAACATGGCACTGGACCAGGGCCAGGGCCAGTAACATGGCACTGGACCAGGGCCAGGGCCAGTAACATGGCACTGGACCAGGGCCAGGGCCAGTAACATGGCACTGGACCAGGGCCAGGGCCAGTAACATGGCACTGGACCAGGGCCAGGGCCAGTAACATGGCACTGGACCAGGGCCAGGGCCAGTAACATGGCACTGGACCAGGGCCAGGGCCAGTAACATGGCACTGGACCAGGGCCAGGGCCAGTAACATGGCACTGGACCAGGGCCAGGGCCAGTAACATGGCACTGGACCAGGGCCAGGGCCAGTAACATGGCACTGGACCAGGGCCAGGGCCAGTAACATGGCACTGGACCAGGGCCAGGGCCAGTAACATGGCACTGGACCAGGGCCAGGGCCAGTAACATGGCACTGGACCAGGGCCAGGGCCAGTAACATGGCACTGCGCCGCAGTGGCTAAGTCAGACCAGAAAGCCGAAACAATTCACTGCGTCGCAGTGAGCCAGAACCCTGCCCACTGCGCCGCAGTGGGTAAACTGGACCAGGAGGCCGAAACAATGCACTGCGCCGCAGTGGCTAAGTCAGACCAGAAAGCCGAAACAATTCACTGCGTCGCAGTGAGCCAGAACCCTGCCCACTGCGCCGCAGTGGCTAAGTCAGACCAGAAAGCCGAAACAATTCACTGCGTCGCAGTGAGCCAGAACCCTGCCCACTGCGCCGCAGTGGGTAAACTGGACCAGGACCAGGGCCAGTAACATGGCACTGGACCAGGGCCAGGGCCAGTAACATGGCACTGGACCAGGGCCAGGGCCAGTAACATGGCACTGGACCAGGGCCAGGGCCAGTAACATGGCACTGGACCAGGGCCAGGGCCAGTAACATGGCACTGGACCAGGGCCAGGGCCAGTAACATGGCACTGGACCAGGGCCAGGGCCAGTAACATGGCACTGGACCAGGGCCAGGGCCAGTAACATGGCACTGGACCAGGGCCAGGGCCAGTAACATGGCACTGGACCAGGGCCAGGGCCAGTAACATGGCACTGGACCAGGGCCAGGGCCAGTAACATGGCACTGGACCAGGGCCAGGGCCAGTAACATGGCACTGGACCAGGGCCAGGGCCAGTAACATGGCACTGGACCAGGGCCAGGGCCAGTAACATGGCACTGGACCAGGGCCAGGGCCAGTAACATGGCACTGGACCAGGGCCAGGGCCAGTAACATGGCACTGGACCAGGGCCAGGGCCAGTAACATGGCACTGGACCAGGGCCAGGGCCAGTAACATGGCACTGGACCAGGGCCAGAGCCAGTAACATGGCACTGGACCAGGACCAGGGCCAGTAACATGGCACTGGACCAGGGCCAGGGCCAGTAACATGGCACTGGACCAGGGCCAGGGCCAGTAACATGGCACTGGACCAGGGCCAGGGCCAGTAACATGGCACTGGACCAGGGCCAGGGCCAGTAACATGGCACTGGACCAGGGCCAGGGCCAGTAACATGGCACTGGACCAGGGCCAGGGCCAGTAACATGGCACTGGACCAGGGCCAGGGCCAGTAACATGGCACTGCGCCGCAGTGGGAGAGGAGGCCGAAACAATGCACTGCGCCGCAGTGAGCAAGCCGAAACAATGCACTGCGCCGCAGTGAAAGGACCAGAGAACCATGCCCACTGCGCCGCAGTGGGTAAACTGGACCAGGACCAGGGCCAGTAACATGGCACTGGACCAGGGCCAGGGCCAGTAACATGGCACTGGACCAGGGCCAGGGCCAGTAACATGGCACTGGACCAGGGCCAGGGCCAGTAACATGGCACTGGACCAGGGCCAGGGCCAGTAACATGGCACTGGACCAGGGCCAGGGCCAGTAACATGGCACTGGACCAGGGCCAGGGCCAGTAACATGGCACTGGACCAGGGCCAGGGCCAGTAACATGGCACTGGACCAGGGCCAGGGCCAGTAACATGGCACTGCGCCGCAGTGGCTAAGTCAGACCAGAAAGCCGAAACAATTCACTGCGTCGCAGTGAGCCAGAACCCTGCCCACTGATGAATTTAAGCTAGAAAACACTTACCAAAACTTCCACAAGGAATCAAACCCGAATTTGACCTAGATGAAGCTTTTTCTTGCACTTTGAGACTTGGATTTTTGATATGTTGCAAGAATGATAATAAGGATGATGATTTTTGTTATTAATCTAGTTGAACTAGCATAAATGACCAAGAATCTAGAGAAAGATTGAGAGTGTGAATATTTAGTGAGATGGGAGAGAATATGGGAATGTTATGAATGAATGGATGGAAATGAGGGAGGATAGGGTTGGTTCCTTGGGTGGGTCATGGGTTTGGGTATAACCCATGGTTAGGATCCATATCATTTACTAGTTTAAATTAGATGTTATTTAAGTAAAAGTCGATTTGCACTAACTAATGGTCTCAACTTGCACATAAGTCTCTAATTGTACAATAAATTGACCCATAGGAACACATTGCACTTAAATGAACCTTAAATTGCATTTGAACATATATTGATTAAATCAAAAACTTAGGAAACGTACCCATAGTCAAAAGGTCAAAATGCACGGTTGTTACATTCTTTGTTAAATGTATGTGAAACACTATCATACTTAAAGTATATATTGTTCGTATAGAATTTTTTTGATTGAACAAGTGACTAAATGAGTTCAAGTTGAGCTCAAGCCTATTTTGAATCTAGTTTAATAAACGAGCTCGAGATCAAGCTTCGCATATCAAACTCGATTAGACTTAATGTAACACCCGTCGTTTAAAAACTTGGATTTTGAAAAATCTTTGTCAAACGGCGTTTAAAATAAGCGGAAAGGATCACATATAAAATCTGCCCCATCCGTAACGGATGGTACCTTTAAAATTGGTGTTACTTCTAGCATCGTCAAAATAATAAAAGTAAATCCAAGCTTTGGCACCTACATAAATGCCCATCATTACAATTCTGAAACATGAACAAAATAGCCAAACATAAGGCTAAAGGAAGTCTAAGCGTTTAATGTCTTTGCTAAGCTTCTTTATTCATTCTACCCAACTCTCACCAAGCTAATCCTCGCCTAGCTCAAACTTGATTATCCTGAAGGCACAACATTTTCAAAGAACAAGTGTTAGCTAATAAAATTAGCTAAGTAAGATAACATAGATTTGAAAACGTTTGCCAATTACATATATTAACAAAATTTGCATTTTATGTTAATATCACACACATTCATAACATCATAAGATACACATTAGGTTCATCATGTCCTAAGGTGTGCCTATACTTTCTTTCTTCATCTTTCTTTCTGTATTTCTTTGCCAAGATGTAGGCTAAGTGACTTATGCCACTTACATAGGGATGTGGGGTTGTGTGTAGGCGGTCATAGACCATACTTGGAGTCCTCACACCCGACATGATGGGTAAACCATAAGGTGGTCCATCGGCGTCGTTAAGGAATGACAAAGTCAATCCAACTGAATAAGCCGTTTATGCCTTTACGCATTGGTGGTTAGTTACTCCACCCGGAATACTCAAACGTAACTATGCCACAAGGAGCAACTCAAGTGACCACGTACGCACCAGCCCCGAAGAGCTAGCACGGGTTAAGCTTAACACCAGACTTTACATAATGCTCGAGACTTTAATCGCTTAATTAGTTTAGGCTACTCTTTCACCTAAGCTAATCACATATCATCTTTTACTTTAGGGCCCTTAACGTGCACGTGAACATGGCAATCCTAATCAAAGGACTAGTGACTAGGTGATCAAGCCACACATGCAAACATATATCATATCATTTCGACATTTTCATACATATATAATCATTCCATCATTTCATGCATATATACTTACCTCATACCATTGCAACCTGCATATGTATGTTAATCATCATAAATGGTAAGTAATACCTCCTTTGCAACCTCCCATAGTCACCCATGAACATAAAACGTGCATACATATTCAATTGGAAGGTTTAACTTATGAAAATGTATTTTGTTGTACCAACAGGTGACAAAAGATGTTATCTTACCTCGATACAGCTTACCAACAAGTTAAAAGTATCTTACTGTGCTTGCTAAGTGCTCCCGACAACCTAGAATGAGTATAAGATCGAATATAAGCTAAACGAAATTAACCCTTTTTCCAATACTTTTCAAGCCTTTAATCCATCAATCAATCCTTTAATGCTTTACATCACAAATCAATCATTACAACACCCGAATAACAAGAATTCGGTAAACGTTTGATCAAATAACCCAACCCAAACCCTATGGCCTGGATCGAAATCACTTCTAAGACATACATGATCAGATTTAAGAGTAAGATCAGCCATATTACCTGTAGATGACTTTGAGGATTCGAAATCTTAATCAAACTTGATCGAAACGACACGAAACGATTGATTCTTGGAGGAAACTTGTTTTGAGAGGGAGGGGATCTGTTCCTAGGGCTTAATCACGAAAATTAGCAGCTATTGGAGTCTTACTAGACCTTAAACTCCTGACCATAAGTTTCCTTTAGTGCCCATAGGCCCTCGACTTCCTAAACTTTACTTTCGTAGCTTAATTAACTTACCGGGAGACTTAACGATCTAACAAGCACTTAACTTTCATACTTTACTTTAAATTACTTTCATTTAATTCATTTTACTTCATTTCATATTAAACACATAAGCATTTAATCACATAATCCCTTATAGGGCACATAAACATAACGGACCTAACGTTAATTAACGGAAAGTCAAATAGTCAAACATAAAACGTTCGGGATGTTACAATTACCTCCCCCTTAAGAGGATTCCGTCCTCGGAATCGCCTCAGAAGCGAACAATTCTGGATATTTCTCTTTCATCACCGACTCGGTCTCCCAAGTTAAACTTTCACCGTGGTTATGCTTCCATTTAATCAACACGAGATCAATCAACTTTCGGCGAAGTTTCTTTTGCTTTCTTCCGAGTATCGCTACTGGTTCGTCCACTATTCTTTTCTGAGGATTTATGCTCACATCCTCAATTGGGATAACACTAGACTCATTGGCCAAACACTTCCTCAAATATGAAACATGAAATGTGTGGTGAATTCCATCCAATTCTGGAGGTAGTTCCAATTGATAAGCTACATCCTTGATACGTTTCAGAATTTTGAAAGGTCCAATGAAACGTGGACTTAGCTTTCCTTTCTTTCCAAAACGAATCACTCCTTTCCATGGAGAAACTTTCAGCATTACCAAATCACCAACTTGAAACTCGATTGGCTTCCTTTTCTTGTCGGCATAAGTCTTTTGTCGTTCTCTAGCCACACGAAGTGCTTCTTTTGCTACATTGACTTTTTCAGCTGAGATTTCAATGATTTCAGGACCCATAAACTGTTTCTCACCGGGTTCCATCCAACAACTCGGAGTCCTACATCTCCTACCATAAAGCATTTCAAATAGTGGCATTCCAATACTTGCATGATGGCTGTTATTATAAGAGAATTCTATCAACTTCAAATGATCATCCCATGCTCCACCATACTCTAATACACAAGCCCTCAACATGTCTTCCAATGTTTGTATGGTTCTTTCACTTTGTCCATCCGTTTGAGGATGATAGGCGGTACTCAAATTTACTCTAGTACCTAATGCTCGTTGAAGACTTTTCCAAAAACTAGATACATACCTCGTGTCTCGATCCGACACAATAGATAATGGAACACCATGCTTTGAGACAACTTCATCAATGTACATCTTTGCCATCTTGGTCAATGGCACATCTTGGCGCGTTGCTAGGAAATGAGCACTCTTCGTTAACCTATCAACAATCACCCATACCATATCATTTCCCTTCGGAGTTCTTGGTAGCTTGGTCACAAAATCCATAGTTATATGGTCCCATTTCCATTCCGGAATCTCTAATTGGTGCAACATTCCATACGGCTTTTTATGGTCAGCTTTCACACGTGCACAAGTCAAACATCTTTCAACAAAATGAGCAACTTCTCCCTTAATGTTTGGCCACCAATAGATGGGCTTCAAATCTGCATACATCTTGGTAATACCCGGATGGACTGAATATCTTGACCTATGAGCTTCTTCAAGGATCAATTTCGGTTACCACCAAGCAATGGTACCCATATTCGACCCTTATAAGTCTTAAATCCACGGCTGTTCATCTCCATCACAAGTCTTTTCTTCTTTCCAATACTTTCATTATCGATATTATCCTTCATTAAAGCCTTAACTTGGGCTTCCTTGATGCGGTCGAGTAACCCTGACTTGGCTTGAACAACCATGCTCATCAATCTACAAGAAAAATTCTGCACTTTCCTACTTAATGCATCCGCCACTACATTGGCTTTACCGGGATGATATTAATCTCACAATCATAATCTTTCAGAAGTTCCATCCATCTCCTTTGCCTTACATTCATTTCCTTTTGTGAGAACACATATTGCAAACTCTTATGATCCGTATACAAGGTACATTTGGTGCCATATAAGTAATGCCTCCACAACTTCAAAGCAAACACTACTGCCGCCAATTCAAGATCATGGGTCGAGTAATTCTTTTCATGAGGCTTCAACTGACGTGAAGCATATGCAATAACTTTGTCCCTTTGCATAAGGACACAACCCAAACCTGAAATAGAAGCATCACTATACACAACAAGATCATCAGTACCTTCGGGTAAGGCTAGGACAGGAGCTTCACATAACTTTGTCTTAAGCGTTTGAAAGGCCTTTTCTTGAGCTTTCGTCCACACAAACTTTACTCCTTTCTTTGTCAATTCAGTCATTGGCTTAGCTATTCGGGAGAAATCTTGAATAAACCTTCTATAATAGCCAGCTAACCCGAGAAAACTCTTAATCTCTGTGGGTGTCTTTGGCTGTTCCCATTTAGATACAGCTTCAATCTTGGCGGGATCAACTTTAATACCTTCAGAAGAGATAACATGCCCGAGAAATTGAACTTCTCGGAGCCAGAATTCACACTTGGAGAACTTTGCATATAACTTTTTCTCCCTAAGAACCTCAAGAACAGCTCTTAAGTGCTCACGGTGCTCGGCTTCAGACTTTGAATAAATTAGAATATCGTTAATGAAGACAATCACAAAATGATCTAAGAATGGGCGACATACATCCGATTCATTAAATCCATAAAAGCGGCTGGAGCATTTGTCAACCCAAAAGGCATGACAAGAAACTCATAGTGCCCATAACGTGTACGAAAAGCTGTCTTGGCCACATCTTCCTTTTTGACTTTTAATTGATTCAATCTTAGAGAAATAAGAAGCACCATGAAGCTGATCGAAAAGATCATCAATACGCGGGAGAGGATACTTGTTCTTAACCGTTCTCTTATTCAGCTCACGGTAGTCTATGCACATGTGCATAGAACCGTCTTTCTTTTTGACAAAAAGAACCGGAGCTCCCCAAGGCGAGGAACTTGGTTGTATGAAACCTTTGTCAAGTAGCTCTTGAAGCTGAGACATTAACTCTTTCATTTCTGTAGGAGCTAAGCGATATGGTGCTTTTGCAACAGGAGTAGCACCGGGTACAAGATCAATCTGAAAGGTGACCTCTCGGTCGGGAGGAATACCGGGAAGATCATCCGGAAAGACATCAGAAAATTCAGAAACTATATCAACATTAGGGATCGGAGACTTCTCTTTTCGTGTATCGATAACATAAGCAAGAAAGTGATTCTTGTTATGCCGAATGCAATTGAGAGCCTTCATCAAATTAATGATCTTTATGCTCCCCTTCTTCTTATCTCCATAAATGGAAATGACCTCACCATCCGAAGTAGCGAATCGTACGACCTTTTGAGAACATATAATAGTAGCATCATTTTGAGATAACCAATCCATACCTATCACTATATCAAAACCGGCTAGAGTGGTAGGCAATAACTGAACCGGAAAAGAGCGACCTTCAATCTCAATAGAACAATCATCATAACCTACTTGAATGTCACTAATGGTACCGTTAGCAATTTCGACCTCTATAGAGCAATCAAGAGGAGTAGTGACCCTATCAAGCTTAGGAGCAAATAAAGTGGACACAAAAGATCTATTTGCACCCGAATCAAAAAGTACAGAAGCAGGTTTTGAGTTAACAAGAAATGTACCGCTTACTACCTCATCGTTATCCTTGGCAGCTTCGACTGTCAGCTGAAAGGCTCGAGCTTTAGGCTTTTGGACAGTCGTCTTCTTTCCATCATCTCTTCCTTGTGGGCAATCCTTGATGAAATGACCGGTTTGTTGGCACCGGTAACACTTTGGCTTGTCTTTGCATTCTGAAGTAGGATGACCCGTACCACCACAAGTATCACACCTTCGGGTCTTATCTGAACATGGACCCGAATGAGGTGCCTTACAAGTCCCACACCAATTCTTAGGCTTGGCATAGTTGCTGCCCCCACCTCTTGAAGATGAACATTTCTTGAACTTCCTATTAGATCCATTTGACCCATCATGCCTCCTTTTTGAACCTGATTGCTTGTCATCATTAGCTTTTACTGCAACCTTTTCACCTTTGAAGTCATCATCCAGCCTCTTGGACTCCTTAATCGCAGCAGACAATGTAGTATGTTGCCTACAAAGGCCACGATAGCTAGCGGGGAGACCATCACAATATGATTCAATCTGATCAATTTCCCTTGGCACCATACGACCTACAAACTGTAACTTTTCTGTAAACGAGCGAGCATACTCACCTATGGCACCGGGATTAGCAGTCAAAGCTCTGAATTCCTTCTCAATCAGCCTCAACTCACGAGTACCCACATATTCTTCCAAAAACTTTTCTTTGAATGTATCCCAAGGCATAGCAGCAAGTACCTCGGGAGTCAATGAAACAGTAGCAGATCTCCACCAATTCCGGGCATTCTTTGTCAACACCCGTGTAGCACATAATACCTTCATATCATCAGGACAGTAGCATGAAGCAAACACCACTTCAGTGTCAGTAAGCCATTCCATGGCGCCCACTGCATCAAGAGTGCCATCAAACTCCTTGGCACCACACTTCTTAAAGCTTTCATATTTGAAGTTATGGACGCGAGGAGCACGAGGCGCCACTACATTTCCCGCACCATTCACTTCAGTAACAACATTTCCAGGAGCAACCTGTGACCTTACCATTGATGGCTCGCTACGGTTTGAGCGGTTAGAGTAATTCCCATCCGTATGCTCATCCCGTTGCAAGCTAGCTTCTCTTTCAGCCCTAAGTTGATTCAACTCTTCTTCATTCCTCAACAAGAGAGCTCGAATAGCCCTCAACTCTTCATGCATTTCAGCTTGGGTAGGAACTTTTCAATCACTGGGTTAGCTCTATCAATCTCAGACCTTGTGGGTTGTGCACCCGGAAATGGCCTTCGAGGAGGCCTTTGGTTAACACCATTCCCAGCCTCATTTTGATTAGCCGGAGCATTGCTAGCATTAGCTCCATCTCTTTGACTGCTGGCACGAGTATTAACCATCTTTCTACAATTTAGTGGCGAACGTTAGAGATGAATCGAATGAGAACAATGTAAGGTTAGGCCTACTTAATTACACAAGCATACCATAATCGTATATAAGCCATAAACCTACACTCACTCTCATCCCAACCCGTCCTAAACGTATTTTTCATCATAAAGCTAAAGCATTACTACCTAAGCCAATCATTTCTCATACGGTTTAAGTCCAAAATCCTAAGGTCTTGGTCGAATTTTGGTTCACTTAAACCATTTCTCTGATACCAACTTGTAACACCCGTCGTTTAAAACTTGGATTTTGAAAAATCTTTGCCAAACGGCGTTTAAAATAAGCGGAAAGGATCACATATAAAATCTGCCCCATCGTAACGGATGGTACCTTTAAAATTGGTGTTACTTCTAGCATCGTCAAAATAATAAAAGTAAATCCAAGTTTTGGCACCTACATAAATGCCCATCATTACAATTCTGAAACATGAACAAAATAGCCAAACATAAGGCTAAAGGAAGTCTAAGCGTTTAATGTCTTTGCTAAGCTTCTTTATTCATTCTACCCAACTCTCACCAAGCTAATCCTCGCCTAGCTCAAACTTGATTATCCTGAAGGCACAACATTTCCAAAGAACAAGTGTTAGCTAATAAAATTAGCTAAGTAAGATAACATAGATTTGAAAACGTTTGCCAATTACATATATTAACAAAATCTGTATTTTATGTTAATATCACACACATTCATAACATCATAAGATACACATTAGGTTCATCATGTCCTAAGGTGTGCCTATACTTTCTTTCTTCATCTTTCTTTCTGTATTTCTTTGCCAAGATGTAGGCTAAGTGACTTATGCCACTTACATAGGGATGTGGGGTTGTGTGTAGGCGGTCATAGACCATACTTGGAGTCCTCACACCCGACATGATGGGTAAACCATAAGGTGGTCCATCGGCGTTGTTAAGGAATGACAAAGTCAATCCAACTGAATAAGCCGTTTATGCCTTTACGCATTGGTGGTTAGTTACTCCACCCGGAATACTCAAACGTAACTATGCCACAAGGAGCAACTCAAGTGACCACGTACGCACCAGCCCCGAAGAGCTAGCACGGGTTAAGCTTAACACCAGACTTTACATAATGCTCGAGACTTTAATCGCTTAATTAGTTTAGGCTACTCTTTCACCTAAGCTAATCACATATCATCTTTTACTTTAGGCCCTTAACGTGCACGTGAACATGGCAATCCTAATCAAAGGACTAGTGACTAGGTGATCAAGCCACACATGCAAACATATATCATATCATTTCGACATTTTCATACATATATAATCATTCCATCATTTCATGCATATATACTTACCTCATACCATTGCAACCTGCATATGTATGTTAATCATCATAAATGGTAAGTAATACCTCCTTTGCAACCTCCCATAGTCACCCATGAACATAAAACGTGCATACATATTCAATTGGAAGGTTTAACTTATGAAAATGTATTTTGTTGTACCAACAGGTGACAAAAGATGTTATCTTACCTCGATACAGCTTACCAACAAGTTAAAAGTATCTTATAGTGCTTGCTAAGTGCTCCCGACAACCTAGAATGAGTATAAGATCGAATATAAGCTAAACGAAATACTTTGTGCAACCTGGGCATCAGGTGCGTCGCACTTGACATGTGGTGCGTCGCACAAATTCATCAGAAAATTCTGAATAGATGCAGGTGCGCCGCACCTACCCATTGGTGCGCCGCATATCGGGCTTTTGGCTGAAATCCATTTTTCCAAATCTGGCTGTGGTGCGTCGCACCACCCTCCTGGTGCGTCGCACCTGGAGTGTCGACCAGAAACCTTAATTTTGTTCTTTGATCAAACGAATTCCATACGAACCCAAACCCCAAATCCGCCCTGGGGACATAAAATTAACCCTTTTTCCAATACTTTTCAAGCCTTTAATCCATCAATCAATCCTTTAATGCTTTACATCACAAATCAATCATTACAACACCCGAATAACAAGAATTCGGTAAACGTTTGATCAAATAACCCAACCCAAACCCTATGGCCTGGATCGAAATCACTTCTAAGACATACATGATCAGATTTAAGAGTAAGATCAGCCATATTACCTATAGATGACTTTGAGGATTCGAAATCTTAATCAAACTTGATCGAAACGACACGAAACGATTGATTCTTGGAGGAAACTTGTTTTAAGAGGGAGGGGATCTGTTCCTAGGGCTTAATCACGAAAATTAGCAGCTATTGGAGTCTTACTAGACCTTAAACTCCTGACCATAAGTTTCCTTTAGTGCCCATAGGCCCCTCGACTTCCTAAACTTTACTTTCGTAGCTTAATTAACTTACCGGGAGACTTAACGATCTAACAAGCACTTAACTTTCATACTTTACTTTAAATTACTTTCATTTAATTCATTTTACTTCATTTCATATTAAACACATAAGCATTTAATCACATAATCCCTTATAGGGCACATAAACATAACGGACCTAACGTTAATTAACGGAAAGTCAAATAGTCAAACATAAAACGTTCGGGATGTTACACTTAAAAGTCTAAACAAGTTTAAAAGACCCTCTTATTTAATTAGAGAGAGAGAGAGAATTCAGATGGAAGTAGGAAAAAAACGATCGAAATGATCATCGTCTAGCTTGCAGGTCGGCTATTTTTAATAAAAATTGGGTGGACGTAACCAGGAAAAATGGAAAAAGTTAAAACGAATTAAAGACGTGTACGAATGTGGAGTTAGTTTTCTATCTAGCTTGATGAGTATTTCGTCTACTACTACAACCTTCCATAAGTGGAGTTAGTTTTCTATCTAGCTTGATAAGTATTTCGTCTACTACTACAACCTTCCATAAGTGGAGTTAGTTTTCTATCTAGCTTGATGAGTATTTCGTCTACTACTACAACCTTCCATAAGTGGAGTTAGTTTTCTATCTAGCTTGATGAGTATTTCGTCTACTACTACAACCTTCCATAAGTGGAGTTAGTTTTCTATCTAGCTTAATTAGTTTCTTTTCTGTTTTGTTAGATGTGGTGAAGAAATATGTACTAGTATTAGTTTGTTTAATTTGAAGTGGGGTGAGAATTGAAGAGTATTAGATGTGGTGAAGAAATATGTACTAGTATTAGTTTGTTTAATTTGAAGTGGGGTGAGAATTGAAGAGTATTAGATGTGGTGAAGAAATATGTACTAGTATTAGCTTAATTAGTTTCTTTTCTTTTTTTAATGTGGTAAGAAATATGTACTAGTATTAGCTTTTAGTTTCTTTTCTGTTTTGTTAGATGTGGTGAAGAAATATGTACTAGTATTAGTTTGTTTAATTTGAAGTGGGGTGAGAATTGAAGAGTATTAGATGTGGTGAAGAAATATGTACTAGTATTAGCTTAATTAGTTTCTTTTCTGTTTTGTTAGATGTGGTGAAGAAATATGTACTAGTATTAGTTTGTTTAATTTGAAGTGGGGTGAGAATTGAAGAGTATTAGATGTGGTGAAGAAATATGTACTAGTATTAGTTTGTTTAATTTGAAGTGGGGTGAGAATTGAAGAGTATTAGATGTGGTGAAGAAATATGTACTAGTATTAGTTTGTTTAATTTGAAGTGGGGTGAGAATTGAAGAGTATTAGATGTGGTGAAGAAATATGTACTAGTATTAGTTTGTTTAATTTGAAGTGGGGTGAGAATTGAAGAGTATTAGATGTGGTGAAGAAATATGTACTAGTATTAGCTTAATTAGTTTCTTTTCTGTTTTGTTAGATGTGGTGAAGAAATATGTACTAGTATTAGTTTGTTTAATTTGAAGTGGGGTGAGAATTGAAGAGTATTAGATGTGGTGAAGAAATATGTACTAGTATTAGCTTAATTAGTTTCTTTTCTTTTTTTAATGTGGTGAAGAAATATGTACTAGTATTAGCTTAATTAGTTTCTTTTCTTTTTGTTAGATGTGGTGAAGAAATATGTATAGTATTAGCTTAATTAGTTTCTTTTCTGTTTTGTTAGATGTGGTGAAGAAATATGTACTAGTATTAGTTTGTTTAATTTGAAGTGGGGTGAGAATTGAAGAGTATTAGATGTGGTGAAGAAATATGTACTAGTATTAGCTTAATTAGTTTCTTTTCTTTTTTTAAAGTGATTGTTTTTATAGGTATATAGAAATTAAAGAATTAAAAAAAATAAAGAAAAGCTACCAACAATACAAACATAAATAAAGAAGTTCATACAAAATACAAACTAATCACTATCACTACCATCCCTAGGCTGTCTATAATCCTCGTAATCCCCCAAGCGCTGTGTGGGAAATCCCGACGTGCCGGCCTGGTCCCAAGGGTTGGCCGGGGACCAAGCGTTGAAGAATTGATCCACGTAATCAGAGCCCGGCGACTGTGCTGCAGATGGGCCCGACGACTGTGATCCAGCTGGGTCGGCCTGGTCTTGGTGCTGCTGGGCTGGGGCGTCCAAAAGAGGGTCCTCTGGACGCGGGACCTGGACATTCAGTCCTCGGGTTCCCCTAACAATACGCCCAACCCCGCGGGTATGTCCCGATCGGGCCCCGAAAGTGTCCAAAAATGCCTGCGTTGGCGGGGTGTTGGGCTGTTGGGAAAGTATCCGCTGGGATTCCTGAAGCTGGGCATGTACCACATTAAATCATAAACAAAAAAATTAGTTAGCTATACTTAATAAAAATTTACAACAAATAGGAATTTAAGTGTTGTGCGAGAACTTACATGGAAGGGACGAGCAGCATCTTGCACTCTCCCATCGTGGTATGTGTGGGCCCGCAAAAAGAAGTCAGTCGGGGGCTCCTGTTGTCCCTCATGACCAGTCTGTATATACATTAATCAAAGTTATATATATGTAAATATGTACATATAACTTACAGCCCAAACATGTTGACGCTGAGCGTATGACTGGCGACCGTGAGTACTGACAAGACGTTGTTCTTGCCTGTTAGTCGCGTTTCGTTGGGCAACAATCAGCCGGTCGTCCCTGGTCCAGAATCGCAGTAGATCCGTCCAGACTTCTTGAGGCATTGCATGTGGCGGAACATTTTGGATTTCGGCGAGGCTATCTAACCCACCCCTTTCGGTGAACCATTTCCCCTTGAATTTTGTTTTTTTATCCCTGTAGTTTTTTAGGGCATCCGCCAGAATCATGCGTTCAACAGCGAGCCGTAACACGTCAGTTGGATCGCGATGTAGATACGGGTCCAAGTTGAACCGTCTCTGCAATTTAGTAGTAATAGTTACCATCTACCATATTTTTTTATGACGTATTTAAATTGTAAAATAAAAAGTTTTTTACCTGGATCCACGGAATAAGTCCGTCCCTGATAGGTTGGGGCACCTCTGTCCACGACTCGTAAGTATGCGGGACGGTAGCGACATATGAACCTAAATAGCTCTTGTACCATTTGGCATTATCGCCGATAGCCTGCCACTTACTTTGATCGGCGTCAAGGTAAAGAGCTAAACGTCCCTTCTTTTGAAACTCCCGCTCCATTTTCTGGTTAGCAGCGGCAGCTCTCCCTGAGGTCATCCCTGCAAAACAAAATAAGAAACAAATATATATACATATCTATATATACTTACCCGCGCTACGCCTACAGCCCCATTGCGGATTCCACCCCCAATTTGGAGGGTCATTGCCACCATCTCCGCCTTGAACGGCAGCCATTTTAGCAAAAAGAGGGGTGGGGTGGCCGGATTTTTCGCCTGAAAAGAGGGTGGGGGTGGCCGGATTCTTGATACAGAGGGTGAGGGGATTGATGGCCGGAATATGGAGACAAAATGGTTGATGGTCGGATGTGGGTTTTTTTTTTAGAGATGATGGCCGGATTTTTTCTTTGAAAGGAAAATGTATGAATCGTCTTCTGCCTTCTGCGGCTGGGTTTTAAAGAAATTAGTTTTTAGTATTAGCGGCGACGTCGCCGCTAATACTCAGTCAAAGGTCATCGTCAAAGGTCAAAAGTAACTGCTTTGTGTCAGATGGGTCCCCCATTATTAGCGGCGACGTCGCCGCTAATGCCCTGGTCGGGGTTTGACCTTTTTAGCCCTGGTCGTGTTAGCCTTCTCGTTTATATATTACAAGTGCTATTTGAACATAAGTAAGTAGACTGATTTTGTACTATGCTACTAAACATTTATCCTAGTAAGCAACCATAAGCACTTGTAGTTGTAGATGAGATAATATGAACACATCCATAGGTAATATAATTACAGTCTATTCGAATGCATAGTCCTTGTTGATTACGACTTTGTTTCAAAGTAAATCCCATCAAAATTTAAGAAGCAGATTGATGTATTAAGTATATCTTTGCACACAAGAATTTCAACAGTCCATTGCTTAACTTGCAAGATGATATGTATTATTAAGGACAATGATTTCTCTACTTCTGTAGGTCGGTTTGATGGTCCATAACCGGTCTCAACGCTAAATGGGTTGACGCACCACTGCACCAGTGCCATGGCTCCTGTTTTATCCACTTCAAGTCGTGTGGATCTTAATTTTAAACTAGCTTTTCAAGTCACCAAAATCAACAGAATGAGGTGAAACTTGAGCATATAGTTTCAACTTTCAATGGTAAATTTTAAGGAGTATTTCCATTTGGGGTCTCTAATCTCTGTATTAGAAAAACTTTTTGTTATTCAAAAAACTCAGGAAAAAAATTCTATCCGGAGATGCAGACATTTAAAATCAAGTTAGGTCTCGCGTGTAGTTCACGACAAGAGATGAGAGCTTAAATTTGCCTTACGATACATGGAAAAACCATCTCAGTCAATTAAGTTAGATACTTGAGCTGAGATTCTGATGGGTCATACAACTTCGATTATGGGTTCATATGGTTCGGTCTTAGTTTATAACAGAGTGTTTGAGGTCTCATATAAGACCACTTTGCTCAAGTCGGCTAATTTAGCCAGGCATTACAACAAACACTTAGCCGGCAATCACATTTTCCAAACATACACAACTTATTTACAAAAATTAAAAACAAAATTAAACCAATCAAAAAACCCAAATTTTGTTTTATCATTAAGCAATTGTAAAAACCCAAATTTACAGCCAAATTTTTTAGGTAATATCTAATTTCAGCTTGGCATTACATCAAACACCTTGTAATCATCAAAAAAAATTATACCGAAAAACAATACTAACACAAAACTAAACACAGTAAACATAATTTATTGATTCAAGTAATATCTAATTTCGGCTTCGAATTACATCAAACACCTTGTAATCATCCAAAAAATTATACCAAAAAAAAACAACACAAACACATAATTAAACAATAAAACATAATTTCCATTAATCATAAAAACCAACATTCTTAGCACAATAAAACCAGATCTAAACAACTTTACACCAAATCCACCAAAAGACAATACAAATCAAACCCTACTAACCCCATTCCCAAACACTACCGACAAACCCTAACCGCTAGTAAACTTAGTAACAGCCTTAGTCCCCTCACTAACGGCGTGTTTGGCAAGTTCACCAGGCAACACCAACCTCACAGCAGTCTGGATCTCCCTTGAAGAAAGAGTATGCTTTTTGTTATACCTACCCAATCTGGAAGCTTCCTGAGCCAGTTTCTCAAAGATATCATTGATGAAGGAATTCATGATTCCCATAGCCTTGCTTGAAATTCCAATATCTGGATGGACCTGTTTCAACACCTTGAATATATATATCTTGTATGTCTCTACACTCTTCTTGTGCCTCTTCTTCTTCTTGTCGGTTGATGATGCGTCTTTTGCGGGGATCTTCTTCTCCGCCTTTGGTTTTGGGGCTTTCTCGGCGGCGACGGGGGCTTTCTCGGCGGGTTTCTTTCCGGCTGCTGCTTTTGGAGCCATTTTTGAAATTTTTGAAAGTGAAAGGAAAGTTTTTGGAAATTTGGAGAGTGAGAATGTGTTTGGTGTGAAGATGTGAGAGATTATGAATTTGGGTGTGTGTATTTATAGGGTTTTGAATAGTGATCTGATTGGTGGAATTTAACTCACGCGGATTGTGATCTCTGGCCGTTGGTTTTTTTAAGTGGCGTTTGAACCGTGGATTGAAGTATTTGGAAAGGGTTGTGAAATATTTTGAAAAATTTCTTTGTTTTGGCGGTGAGATGAAAAAATCAAATTGAGAATAATCTGGTTTTCAAAATTAATACTCCGTATAATATCTGTTTCAGAAATCACCAACATATAACATACTTTTAAAAGAAAAAGTCATATAATCTATATTTTCTAAGTCATTTAAGTCACTATACAATTTAAATTCGAGGAGCGTAAGCCCACCAGGCCAAAAAAGTCAAACCCCGACCAGGCAGCATTAGCGGCGACGTCGCCGCTAATACTGCGGGCCCCCATGTCAGTAACGGCTAATCTGGCAGAATATTAGCGGGCCCCCCGTCAGTAACAGAGTATTAGCGGCGACGTCGCCGCTAATGCCCCTGGTCGGGTTGACCTTTTCCTGGTCGTGTTACCCTATGCCTTTAAATTCAACACAAAATATAACATACTTTTACAAAATGATTAATTTATAGAATTTAGCCAATGAAGGTCAGCCCAGCTGGTCAGAGGCACTCCCGGTTGTACCCAAGGTCTTGAGTTCGATCTTTAGAGATGGTAAAATCTTGGGGGTTTTTTCTCTGAATACTTGTAACGGCTCATGGTCAACATCTCGTTGTCTAGGGTACGTGCAACGTTTCACCATGATACGATGAGTTTTCCACGATGTCGTATACCGACTGAATGTTCGGGGAAAAAAAGTTTATAGAATCTTTTTTTTAATCACATAAGTCACTAACTATTTAAATATATGACTAAAATACATATAATATAC
Organism: Erigeron breviscapus; assembly: GCA_034093135.1. Taxonomy (NCBI): domain Eukaryota; kingdom Viridiplantae; phylum Streptophyta; class Magnoliopsida; order Asterales; family Asteraceae; genus Erigeron; species Erigeron breviscapus. Next base: position 249,342,226 of record CM067167.1, on the reverse strand, counting down.
TTTCAAAAAATGCTATGGACATTCAGGTTAACTAAGTAAAATACCCAAAAATCATCGAAAATATACGATAATACTTTACTTTCTTCAAGTTTTCACAAAAACCAAACTTGCGATTTTGAATATCGAACACCACGACTTGTATTTTTGCAAAATCGCAAACCATGACATGTAAATTTTTAAATTCGCAATCCATAATTTGCGATTTTTATGGGTATCTTGTAACAACTCAAAAAAATTAAGTTATTATTATATTTTTTTTATGATTTTGGATAATTAGGTTAGTTAACCTAAATACCCATACCATTTTTGAAATTTTATTATACTTGGTAATGCATTTATATAGTATAGTGATTTTTTTTAACTACTCAATTTTATTAAACAAGCTTTTGGCAGGATATCAAAGAGAAAAGAAATTTACGTCATATAAGATGGCCTATTATGCCACATCGTCCACGAAAAAGGTAAGCTTATTACATCGCGATGACAACCATAAGTAAGAAAGGGGAACAATATAATGGAACATATCACTACTACTAGCACGTTCCATACAAAACGATACCTTGTGTATATTCTTCCATATAGACCATCAACATACCGAGATACTCCCCTGCAAAATCGTCATATAAATAGGGTGGCAATGTGTTGAAATGTTATTAAACGGATAACATAAATGGGTTATTTGAGAACCCGACTTGAGTAACAAAAAAAATTACTTATAAAATAACATATAAACATAGTGTGCAACGGAAACGTGTTAATAAACTATTAAATCATATTTAATATCTCATCACCAAGATATACATGCATGAAGTATAGTAACTTAATTTAATACAAACTAACCTCATTGCGATAGTAGAGATTCCTCATTGAGATAGAAGATTCTAAAGTTGCAATCCTCCAATAGTACGTACATGAACAATGTCTAAATAAAGAATCTGTTAGACACTTTTAAGCTTATGACCGTAACCAACTGAAAACCCTTTCCATACCCTATATTCGAATTCGACTACTCCTTCTAGCAATGAATTCGAATTCGAAATCCCTTCTGTTTCGGTCAAAAATTACCTAAGATAATTTTATAAAGGATTTTAGACAACTCAAGAACCGAAGATTTGTAAGTGGGGTTTGTTGTTCAAGGATCTTCAATTAAAAGTAAAGTTTTCTTAACAATAACGATTAAAACTAAGAGTTTTAACTAAAAAGAGTTTTAAGAAAGCCTTTGAGACAGAAATACTTTGAGTAATTAAGAAAACTGTTGAAGATAAAAGTAAAGCACTGCGAATTAAAGCTATGATCTTAAAGAAAAACAGAAAAACACAACGACACCAGAATTTTGTTGACAAGGAAAAACCCTTGATCCAGTTAAGTGATCTTAGGTAAAAAAACCCGGGAGGATTCAATCGATCCTACCTATTGTTCTTTTATTATTATTCTTGTTTGTGAATGATTACAATGAAATGAATGAATGAACGAATGAATAAGAAAACTATCAATAGCTAAGTAACTAATTTGTTGTTGTTGAGTGAGTGAATGCTTGTATGATGATTGCTTGTGTGTGTAAAGTATGCGATCTCTGTGATGTGTGTAATGTGTCCCCCCTCTGAACGAGATCTTCTTCTATTTATAGAGCTAGACGTTGAACCATATCTCCGAAATATCTGGGATCTTCCTGGACTTGCTTTTTACGCTGAAGAAGTGGCATAGATGACCGTTGAGTGTTATTCTTCACATGGTAAATCTGTTATCAATCCCGATTATTGTGGTTGAAGTGGTAAACTATCTGTTGAAACACGTTTTCTTTATGTAACACGCTTTTACTTCGATCCTGCATATACTATCTACTATACTAGACATATATTCGTTAGTAAAATCATAGATCCTGAATATATCAAGATCCTGTTATATTAGGATAATAACATAACGTAGTCTGAACTAATAAACTAACCGGGATCAAGGATCCTTTAAGACTACACATTATTAAGTGTTTATTACTGAAGGACTAAAGTGTAAATTCTATTCAGGATCCTAGTAGCGAAAATTCTACCCCAAACAATTGTCCCCAAAACTTATATTTCATTGCAAATAAATATAAGTTTTATAATTCATGGTTAATTTTAGCAGTCAAAGGAAAGTCAAGGGGTGAAATCTGCATTGATGGGACTTTTACAACTACCCACATTTATCTCCACATATATCGACAGTTTTCTTTTTCAGTTTTTATCTTGAGTCAACATCTCTTTAAACCCTAAAGGTTAGTTTTTCTTTTTTCTTCAATCTTTCAAGTTTTTCTTTGTTTTATTTTCGTTTATTAAGTTATGCCTCGAATATCTTCTTCCCGTTCCTCAATCAAAGTGAGCGAAGGCTTCAGTCCTACTTACATCGCTAAAAACCCTAGTAAATGTTTGTTTGTTGATAGTGATATTGATAGGATTAAGGATTACTTTCCTAAAGGTACTGAATTTATGGCTTTTGATCCTACTCTTACTTCTGACATGCAATCAGATCTATGGGTTTGTTTTCCCGGGTTTCCTTTTGAAAACCTAAAACTATCATTCCCCTTTCCCAAATTGTACGAACAGTTCTTTAAGTTTTCAAAATTAGCATATCCTCAAGCTATGCCTATGCTATGGAGAACCCTATATGTTTTAGACAACCTAGTTAAGGAGAAAAAGATTGAATTTAAGTTATCAGATCTTCCCTTAGCATACAATTTGCAAACTTTTGGTCCTGGTTACTACATGCTTAAGGCTCCTAAGAAGGATGAGAAGTTGGCTTTGGGTGTTACTCAAAATGACCCATTATGAAAAAGTAGATTTTTCTATGTCTCAAAAAAGTCTCTTCCTAAGGGATCCTATCTTCCTACTGCTTGGACGGAGAAGGGTAGGGACTCATTTTCTCTTTATCTTATCTGTTCAGTTTAATGGTTATTTGCTTCTAATCAATTTTGTTACAACTAATCTCGAAGGATTTCCTACTAGTGAAGATTCAGGACCAAGCAGGGTGAAAAACATATTGTCCCTTCCAGCAGAAATCAGGACTTTTCAAGCTCTACCATAATCTCTCAATACCTCTAATTCCAACCAACTTGTTGTCATGGCCGGTATGCTTCTATAAAACTATTGTCTCAAATTTTAAATATTATACTAACACATTTTTAACTTCCGCAGACTCTGGAGTGTTCAATCTAGATATTGTTAATCAACGTATTGGGGATATTAAGTCAGAATCTACTGGTAAAGGCAAAACTACTTCTGGAACCACCGCTAAGGCATCTAACCGTCATAAGATTACTCATTCAGGTTCAAACCCTGAGTTTGATAATTTGGTTCAACCCTTGAATCCCATTCCTATTAATCAAATTTCTCCTAATATGACTCTCAACACTGCTTTGGATCAAGCTGCAATGGTAAGTCACTCTCTAGTATATACCTTACTCATCTCCAAGGATACTTGCTTAATTATTTCTCTTCCTCTAGTTGTTGAAAACAGCTCAAGACAGAGCCATGGAAGAGAACCAAAGGATGACCAGCTTACTAGAAGAAAAGAAGTCAATGGCGGATGAGATTAAGGCTTTGAAGACTGAATCAAAGAAACTAAAAGAGGTTAAGGCTAATTTAACCAAGAAGAGTGATTATTATATGGCGAGGGCAAAGGAAGCTGAAAAGGGCAATGATGAGAAGATGAAGAAAGCTCTTGTTTAGTCCCAATGTTAATTGTAAATTTAATGATGACAAATCTGACCTATAAACACTTAGTAATCTTTTGGTTCTTGTAATCTGATTTGGGTCAGACTAAGCTGTCACAGCTTACGATCTGTCTCTGACCCAGATCATGCTTCATACTTGTAATTGTAAAATCTTATGGAAGCAAGTGTTATTCAAGCTGCATCAACAATGTATTAGCATTCAGTCCAAGTCGAAGAGGAGGATTGAAGATAGAAGACCAAGCTGTTAGTAGAAGACAGCTTGGGATTAGCAGTCAGCTTGGAAACACTTAGGCAGATTGGTGCTTTGACAAACGGCCCAATCTGTGTCTGACAATCAAGTGAAGATAACAACCTGGATTGAAGATAGAAGACCAAGCTGTTAGTAGAAGACAGCTTGGGATTAGCAGTCAGCTTGGAAACACTTAGGCAGATTGGTGCTTTGACAAACGGCCCAATCTGTGTCTGACAATCAAGTGAAGATAACAACCTGGATTGAAGATAGAAGACCAAGCTGTTAGTAGAAGACAGCTTGGGATTAGCAGTCAGCTTGGAAACACTTAGGCAGATTGGTGCTTTGACAAACGGCCCAATCTGTGTCTGACAATCAAGTGAAGATAACAACCTGGATTGAAGATAGAAGACCAAGCTGTTAGTAGAAGACAGCTTGGGATTAGCAGTCAGCTTGGAAACACTTAGGCAGATTGGTGCTTTGACAAACGGCCCAATCTGTGTCTGACAATCAAGTGAAGATAACAACCTGGATTGAAGATAGAAGACCAAGCTGTTAGTAGAAGACAGCTTGGGATTAGCAGTCAGCTTGGAAACACTTAGGCAGATTGGTGCTTTGACAAACGGCCCAATCTGTGTCTGACAATCAAGTGAAGATAACAACCTGGATTGAAGATAGAAGACCAAGCTGTTAGTAGAAGACAGCTTGGGATTAGCAGTCAGCTTGGAAACACTTAGGCAGATTGGTGCTTTGACAAACGGCCCAATCTGTGTCTGACAATCAAGTGAAGATAACAACCTGGATTGAAGATAGAAGACCAAGCTGTTAGTAGAAGACAGCTTGGGATTAGCAGTCAGCTTGGAAACACTTAGGCAGATTGGTGCTTTGACAAACGGCCCAATCTGTGTCTGACAATCAAGTGAAGATAACAACCTGGATTGAAGATAGAAGACCAAGCTGTTAGTAGAAGACAGCTTGGGATTAGCAGTCAGCTTGGAAACACTTAGGCAGATTGGTGCTTTGACAAACGGCCCAATCTGTGTCTGACAATCAAGTGAAGATAACAACCTGGATTGAAGATAAGGACAAATGACGTGACTAGGAAGATTCCTAGGATCCAGGTTGGTGGTTGGTTTTACATATGCGTGTCCATACTCCTATTGGTAGATGAATAAAGCTCTTGTTTAGTCCCAATGTTAATTGTAAATTTAATGATGACAAATCTGACCTATAAACACTTAGTAATCTTTTGGTTCTTGTAATCTGATTTGGGTCAGACTAAGCTGACACAGCTTACGATCTGTCTCTGACCCAGATCATGCTTCATACTTGTAATTGTAAAATCTTATGGAAGCAAGTGTTATTCAAGCTGCATCAACAATGTATTAGCATTCAGTCCAAGTCGAAGAGGAGGATTGAAGATAGAAGACCAAGCTGTTAGTAGAAGACAGCTTGGGATTAGCAGTCAGCTTGGAAACACTTAGGCAGATTGGTGCTTTGACAAACGGCCCAATCTGTGTCTGACAATCAAGTGAAGATAACAACCTGGATTGAAGATAGAAGACCAAGCTGTTAGTAGAAGACAGCTTGGGATTAGCAGTCAGCTTGGAAACACTTAGGCAGATTGGTGCTTTGACAAACGGCCCAATCTGTGTCTGACAATCAAGTGAAGATAACAACCTGGATTGAAGATAGAAGACCAAGCTGTTAGTAGAAGACAGCTTGGGATTAGCAGTCAGCTTGGAAACACTTAGGCAGATTGGTGCTTTGACAAACGGCCCAATCTGTGTCTGACAATCAAGTGAAGATAACAACCTGGATTGAAGATAGAAGACCAAGCTGTTAGTAGAAGACAGCTTGGGATTAGCAGTCAGCTTGGAAACACTTAGGCAGATTGGTGCTTTGACAAACGGCCCAATCTGTGTCTGACAATCAAGTGAAGATAACAACCTGGATTGAAGATAGAAGACCAAGCTGTTAGTAGAAGACAGCTTGGGATTAGCAGTCAGCTTGGAAACACTTAGGCAGATTGGTGCTTTGACAAACGGCCCAATCTGTGTCTGACAATCAAGTGAAGATAACAACCTGGATTGAAGATAGAAGACCAAGCTGTTAGTAGAAGACAGCTTGGGATTAGCAGTCAGCTTGGAAACACTTAGGCAGATTGGTGCTTTGACAAACGGCCCAATCTGTGTCTGACAATCAAGTGAAGATAACAACCTGGATTGAAGATAGAAGACCAAGCTGTTAGTAGAAGACAGCTTGGGATTAGCAGTCAGCTTGGAAACACTTAGGCAGATTGGTGCTTTGACAAACGGCCCAATCTGTGTCTGACAATCAAGTGAAGATAACAACCTGGATTGAAGATAGAAGACCAAGCTGTTAGTAGAAGACAGCTTGGGATTAGCAGTCAGCTTGGAAACACTTAGGCAGATTGGTGCTTTGACAAACGGCCCAATCTGTGTCTGACAATCAAGTGAAGATAACAACCTGGATTGAAGATAAGGACAAATGACGTGACTAGGAAGATTCCTAGGATCCAGGTTGGTGGTTGGTTTTACATATGCGTGTCCATACTCCTATTGGTAGATGAAGAATGTGCGTCAGTACGTGGGGGACCACAAGTACCATGAAAGGCACGATTGATTATTCCTTCATCAACCACTGAATGAAGAACACGTAGCTGCAACGGACACCTAATGAAGGAGCGCTTTCGCCTATAAAAGCCCCATTCATGGATTGCATATGTGTGGCATTTTCCTGAGAATCATTCTTCACACAAGTTTCTCTGCTCTTATACACAGCTTAGTCTGTACGAGATCAGCTTGGGCTGATTCTCTTGAGCTGAAGCTTATTGATTGTTGTTTGTCATTTCATAGGGTTGTTTAGATATCTATAGGCTATCTTTATTCCGCAACAACCCTGTAATTCTTTGTATAGATTATTTCTTAATAAAGGATTACATTTGAAAACCACAATCTGTGTTCAAGAATATTTTTATTTCTTTACTGCTTTACTGTTTTAATGATTCCTGCTCTTTACTTACTTGCTTAATATTCATAAACCGAATCTTAAAACGTTTTGTGTTAAAAGTTTGTAAAGATTGAAGAAAGTTGTATTCACCCCCCTCTACAACTGTTCTGTGTACAATATACTTTGATATATTGATACACCGTGGGACGTATCAGCTCTGCATGCTCAAAAGGAGATGTGTATCAATAGTGCTGCTTGTAGTGTTCTTAAGGCTAAGATCGAGATGGCTTCTGAAGCAAAAGCAGAAGGTTTTGAAACTGACAAGTGGAATGTAGCGGACTGGGAGGAGAAATTGGCTTTGTTTTCTCAAAAGAACTCTGAAACAGCTGAATCTAAAGATGAAGGATCTGAGAAAGACACGCCCTGAGCGAAGGAGGTGACCAATCCAAACCAGTAGATGTCTCGGAGGACGATGAAGAGAAGAAGGAGGAGGAAGTTGCTGAGGATCAGGGCGTTGAACATATGGGTGACGCTTGATCTTATGTTTTTAAGTTATGAACAATATATTAGTTTTCTTAGGGCAAGTGGTTTGTACCTTAAACAATTTCTGTGGGGGTTAACTAACCTGGAATGGTTAGTTTCGGTGGTGTATTAAAAATGGTTTATGTTGGCCATTTTGAACTTATGCTACTATAACTTTATATTTTCCTAATTTAGCTAACTGTCCCCAGTATTAAGGAGTTTTTGAAATGTGGTTGAGATAATCCTGGGATCTTGGCTTATATATATACCTACATCCCATTAGCATCTATCATCAATCACTTTTTAGTCATGAATAATTCTAAGGCTATCGATACTCCCAACACTGATCCTCTAGCCAAACAGACTAATCGTAGACGGTTTGAAGATGATGTCTTCCATCAAAGGCTCAGCGAAGTTAAGGAAGAATTCGATTCAGTAAGTGTAATTCCTTTATTTTTCTAATCACCTTACTTCTAATGTCTTGACAAATTTATTATTTTTTTTATTCTAGAAACTAAAACAAATGATTGACTGTTTTGAGCATCAATTGCAAGAAAAAGACTTAACCATTGCTCGCCTAAGAAAACTTTCTATCATACGAAGAGAAGCATTAAATGATGCTATTACCGAAACATCTAAAGCTAGATCCAAACTTCATGAAAATATCGCTTGGCATTACGCAGAACATGAAGCATTACTAAAGGCCTTTTATATGGACGCAACCATCCAAATCTTAGAAACTAAACTTCTAATGGCAGCAGAGGCTAAGACTATGGATTTTGAGTTTCCTAGTTGGGATGTTAACAAGTGGAGTAGTTCATTATCTAATTTGGAAGAATCATTTGCTAAAAAGGCATTTGCTAGTAAATTAGATCAACATAGGAAATCTCTACAATTGTTTTAAATATTGTACTTTTGTTTTATTTCTTATTGAGAATAACATTTTATCTTTAATCAATTGAGGCATTTAATCCTCGCATCTCTTAAGAACCTGCATTTAAGACATATCTTCCACGAAATATCTTATCCCTAATGTTAGTATCCCAATGTTCAACGATTAATGTTCCTTACGCGCTTTGATTTGACAGTGAACCTCCATTTTGTCGATTAAATTACCCCCAATTGACTTATTTATACCCAAGATAATCTTTTGTTAGACATACATTCTCATGCCCAAATAATATATTAAAATTATCTTCTCCTTTTCTATTAATATCTATAATAATTCAATGGAGGGCGAGTCATCATCTAGAAGTAGGGCACCTAAAAGACTTAGGGAGCGATCCATTTCAGTAAGTTTTTTTTTTTTTACTTTAACCATATATTTTAATTTCTTATTGGTTTCTAAACTTTTTCATTTTATTTTCATAGATCATCGAAAGATTGTCCGATGCCTACGAAGCAGAAATCATGTACAAAAATGAAACTATCAAAAGCGCTAATCGTCTTTTAAATTCAGTCATGGACACCAGAAATCAAACTTTAAAAGAAATGACAAGTTTGAAGAAGGAACTGAGTGATACAAAGGCAGAAGTTAACAATTTGAAAAGCTTTTTAGGGTAGCTAAAAGTCAAATATCCTCAAATATTTGGGGAAAATGAAGCAGTTGAAGAAAGCAAGTTGGGGATCAATAGCAAGCCACCTTCCCATAACCGCAATAATAGGAGGCCTATCCCTTAATTCTAGTTTTAATTTTTTATGATTCTGTTTCCTAAATTAAATTAAGACTTTTATTCCATACCTTTGTTCCTTGTGAATCCTTGGACAAGTCTTTTGTACTCAAATCTTCTTCGTCTTTATTTCCTGTTCAAATGCATAAATCATTGCAAATGATAATTAATCAATCTAATTGTTAGTTTATTGGCCAATTCATTTGTCAATCGTTTGTATTTAATAGAGAGATTATCCCTATTCTTTTTGATGACCGTTTTTATCACTTGTGGTCATAACCAAATGAGTTGATTGCAAAATCAACAACCCTTTGAAAATTCCTAACCATGAGGGTCTACCCACAATCAAGAATTTTTTATGACGTGCGTCCCGGGCGAAATGAGGTGTTAATGTTAACCTCGGCGTTCAGGAAGGTGATCCCTTCAACCTAGGAATGAAGTTTTAGTTCAATCCACTGTAATCCGTTTGTAGGATTTAGACTTAGGAGAAACTGTTCTGATCCAGGATCTGTACCTTGGATAATAGCTTGTGATCTTCATCCGTCAAGATCCTAAATGTTGATGATCCTGCATAAGAGCATCAAGACAAAATACAAGCTAATGGTTCATGTTAGCCCTTATGGCTAACACTACTCATTTGCTTATGTTAGTATCATAATAAACCTACTGACTTTTATTTCGAAAATTACTTTTTTGCTAATATCCAATTTTTATTAGGAAGTATTTCATCCAATAAACCTTCATGTATTAATCTCCATAGTTCATAATTAAATGTTGCACACTCTTTAGTTTCGTGACAAAAAATACCATGAAAAACACACCATTTAGTTCTTTTAATATAAAATTTTCTAGGTAATGTTTCTGGCCAACTAACCTTGTCCCCCAGACTTTTCATAATATTGAGAAGTCCACACATATCAGTGGTAAAATGATAATCAGAAGATTGTAAATATTTTTTTATCACTCTTACCTTTGTTGGCCATACCTGAATCCTTTTGGATCTTGTTAGATGATTTGATCTTCAAGAGATTCTTCTTGATCTTCAATGTTGGTCCCTGTTTGCGCTCAAATCTTTGCATGTAGCTTTTCACCGACTCGTCTGATCCTTGAATCAGCTCTTCAGTTTCTGCTTCAGGGGTCGATTCATAGAATCGATCAAAATGCTTTTTCCATAACATAGCCAAATATGGATCTACTGAAGGTATTCCTTCAGTTTTTCCTTTCAGAGTTTGCTCGACTAGGAATCTTGCATTTTCAGGAGGGTTTCTCAAGCTCTCTTTCACATAAGGATAATCGTAGACCAAGTCAGAAGGATTTTGAGATTGCTCAGACATGATTTTATTGGGAAAAATTATCCGTGAAACACAAAAATTTTCTCTAGAACAAAAACTTTGTTTTTATGACACTGATCTTATTTGCAAAAAACACCTTTTTGCCCTACGGTGGGCGCCAAATTGTTTCGGTCAAAAATTACCTAAGATAATTTTATAAAGGATTTTAGACAACTCAAGAACCGAAGATTTATAAGTGGGGTTTGGTGTTCAAGGATCTTCAATTAAAAGTAAAGTTTTCTTAACAATAACGATTAAAACTAAGAGTTTTAACTAAAAAGAGTTTTAAGAAAGCCTTTGAGACATAAATACTTTGAGTAATTAAGAAAACTGTTGAAGATAAAAGTAAAGCACTGCGAATTAAAGCTAGGATCTTAAAGAAAAACAGAAAAACACAACGACACCAGAATTTTGTTGACGAGGAAAAACCTTTGATCCAGTTAAGTGATCTTAGGTAAAAACCCCCGGGAGGATTCAATCGATCCTACCTATTGTTCTTTTATTATTATTCTTGTTTGTGAATGATTACAATGAAATGAATGAATGAACGAATGAATAAGAAAACTATCAATAGCTAAGTTACTAATTTGTTGTTGTTGAGTGAGTGAATGCTTGTATGATGGTTGCTTGTGTGTGTAAAGTATGCGATCTCTGTGATGTGTGTAATGTGTCCCCCCTCTGAACGAGATCTTCTTCTATTTATAGAGCTAGACGTTGAACCATATCTCCGAAATATCTGGGATCTTCCTGGACTTGCTCTTTACGCTGAAGAAGTGGCATAGATGACCGTTGAGTGTTATTCTTCACATGGTAAATCTGTTATCAATCCCGATTCTTGTGGTTAAAGTGGTAAACTATCTGTTGAAACACGTTTTCTTTATGTAACACGCTTTTACTTCGATCCTGCATATACTATCTACTATACTAGACAAATATTCGTTAGTAAAATCATAGATCCTGAAGATATCAAGATCCTGTTATATTAGGATAATAACATAACGTAGTCTGAACTAATAAACTAACCGGGATCAAGGATCCTTTAAGACTACACATTATTAAGTGTTTATTACTGAAGGACTAAAGTGTAAATTCTATTCAGGATCCTAGTAGCGAAAATTCTACCCCAAACACCTTTCAAAAAGGTTCTTGAATTCGATCCACACCAAAAACAAAAGCAAGAAACCTTTGTTGATATTAACTAATTTAGGTTTTAACTAAAAACCTAAATAATTAAAACAAAAATAAAAATTGGGGTTTTGTTTCTTTGGTTTGGTGAATTTGACACAGACACAAAAAGAAAAGGGTTTTCACCCTTGTGTGTGTTTTTGGGGTTCTTTAAAAGCATTAATTAACTTAGGGATTTAGGGTGCTATATAGGGATAAATTTTAATCAAATTAGGAAACTAAAACCCTAACAACTTCACCCAGTGGAATTCGTCCACCTCCTTCCCAAAATAAGGGAAGTTTCAGTTCTAAGGACCTTTTGGTAAGTCGGACTGAACTCTCCTTATTTCATTGATTGACCTGTAATTATTTTGGATCTTTAACTAATTAAAATCCACCCCGTTAATTCATTATCTATTAGTTAAGCTAACGCTAATTAATAATAGTCATTTGTCTAATTCATTAAACTAACTTAAATTAATATTACAAATAACCGGTATAGTCTCGTTGGTTTATTTATTTATCTAAGTAAAACTTGCTTTAACTAATAAACAAATAATTTAATTAACTAACTTAGTTAAATGTGAAATAATCATATTATTTCGCATCCTCGTGGTTAATCATTATGAATGTTCTATTGTGTATGACCCTGCGAGCTCATAAATCCGAAGACATATAATTAGTAGGGTTTACGAAAGTTCACACAATTTCAACACAATAAACAGCTAACACCCAATTTTACAAGGTATTGATCACAAACTCGAATGTCGAGGCAAAGCCAAGTGGAAAGTAGACCTATGGTTTCACAAGCGGTTCTACAATCACGAAGGTGTGTCTAATCGTATCCAACCCCATAGAACAAGCATGGGCAAATAAGCGACATGTTGGGAATACAACGACACACCAAATTAACACGAAAAGGGAGGTGTCACACAATAGTCGCCAAACACAAATGTTTTTCATTTTAGGTAGAAAGTTTGTTCCAGACTGCTGTACATCGTTTAGAACGTAAAATGAAGCCAACAATTAAACGACAAAAATAAGACACCTGAAAACTACATTGACTCTTATGGTTACGAAACCATTCATCCTTCCCACTAGTAATTGATACATTTTGAACACTATTGCATAACTCAACAAACTGTGATTTTTCCTTGTCGCTACGAATAACTCTTCTCCAATTCCATGAGCAAACAGAACCATCAAGTCGCATGAGATGGTGCAAATTTTATCAGATTCCAATGCATATAAACATGGAAACCAAATGGTTAGCGAAACATCATTAAGCCAAACATCTAACCAAACTTTGTAAAGGAGCCATCGTTAACACGTTTCGTTATCACACTTTGCATGATGGAAGTAATCTCGTGAACTTGTTTGAACATCGAACACAATTAAAAAAAACAAGTAACACCCAATGCCGTCTTTCATGGGTTTTCTCTCAATACCTCGACGGTGTATGAGGGAGGTTGAGACGTAAACAATCCACCCATACCAAGGTAGAAATACTTTCAGATTCTATCTAAGTAGTTGAAAAGGACCTCCGACCTTGGCATGGTGTGTGGATCGAACATTTGACCTCTGTCTCCAAAGACAAATGTGTTAACCACTTGATATAATCATGCTATTTGAACGCTGAACATAGTTAAGTGGCAAAATATAGATTATACAAATTGTCATTTTTTTGAAAGTCAGTTCTACTTAGTGTTGAATTTATATAGTATAGTGAACAAAAAAAAATAGATTATACAAAATGACTATGTTGTAAAAATAGAATATATTTGGGTGATTTTAGACCAAAAATAAATCATATTATATAAGATATTTAGTTAGATAAAACAAAACAATTTCAAATTTCAATTTCATCACAAAGCTAACATATTTATTTTTAACTCATTTTTTTTTAACAATTTCAATATTTTTAACACAAAAAGATCTCTTCCAGATAACTCGATCCTTTGCATACTACTAGACTAATATCACACGATGCGACGGTGATGGTGATAGCGGCGGCGATTGGTGGCGGCGGCGGCGAGTAGGTAGGATATTTATCTAAAAGGGATAATATGGTTATTTTTAGGAATTAAGGGTAGATTTTGTAGATTAATTTCATTAAAGGTATTATAGGTATTTCAAGTAGATATTATAAGTATTTAAAACCGAAAAACCGATGTATAACGGTTCGGTTACGATTTTTAATTTTCATTACACTCGGTTAAACGAACATAATCGAATTTTGATATATGCCTACATATAATCATATATGTATATTAACACATATATGTATTACATAAATACATCATTTACATATCTATTTAGTTAATTTTCTACATTTGTTGCTTAAAATTGTAACAATTTTACTTACTTCCTTTCGCAATATATGATTAGCTTCAAATATTCTAAGTAGTTTCCTTATATATACAACATGTTTTTAAGAAAATTTGTTAACTTTATTTAAAATATATATCAAAAATATTAGTTAACAATGTAAATTGACTATTATAATTGAAAACTTGAACTTTATATTAGCATGACTTTAATAAATGGTTAACCGAAAACCGAACCGCAATTAACTGACTTTTCGGGTAACCGATTTGTGGGTAATCAAAATTTACGGTTCAAAATTTATAGTTAACCGAGCCGAACCGAAAAGCTGTTCAAAATTTCTAGCTAACCGAATCGAACCGTTTGCAGCCCTATAACAAACTCCAATCGAGTTCTTTAAGAATGAGGATCCCTAAAATGGTTCCCAAACAGGTATTGGCATGTCATCCTTCCATAAATCATCATTATCATGTACTACTAGCACGGTACCCGCGTAATGTAACGGTGTCAGCGGCGATGACGGTATGATGGTTGGGGCGACGGGTGTTGATGCCGGCGGTTTTGAGTGGTGTAGGTTGAATTATTTAAGATGATAAAGGCTTAAAGTTCTTATTAATAAGATTACGTCTTAGAGTGTAAATTGATTTATTAAAAATAAATCGGGTAATTTATAATAAAAGGAATTCATCCAAGACAACTGAGTCATTTTTAATATGATTTTTTAACATTTCTATTTCTATATTAAATAAAACAACATTGTGATTACATCATCATTCTATCAAAATATCTTACATGGCAATTCCAAAATCTTATTTAAAAATTATTTTATTCTCAACTAAATGAATTTATGACATCATTATACATTACTTAATTTATATACTATTTAGATTCTTATTATAATTTAATAAGTTAAGGTATATATTATTAAATCATATTATTATTTTTTTTGAAAGGTGTGGATCATTTGCTCGCAACAGAGGATCTAGCTTACGTTGTCTTAACCGGGTCCGCGCTAGAGAGTCCCCTCACCCTCAATACCTAGTAGGAGGAGAAACCCCAACTAAACCGCCCGAAGGCACAATATTTAATTGGGATAAAACCCTGCCCCTTCTGCAGGACTCAAACCTGCTTCACTTGAGGACTTTATTTGTGAAATACCTTGAAATGTCCTTCCCATGTCTCGAACTCGAGACCTACAGTATGAAAAGCTGGTATTCAACCATTGAGCTATAAGGATATTCATGGTTTTATGTATATATTATGATATTGTTTATTTTTTCTTTTCTTTTATCTTCACTGTTATGTATATATACACGATTGAACTTTAAATAAATATCTTCGGTTTACCCGGGTCACTGTTATGTATATATACACTATTGAACTTTAAATAAATATCTTCGGTTTACCCGGGTGTCACCGGGGTTTGATAATAGTAGCAGATTATAATAATTTTTATTTTTATAAAGGAATACAGAAGTAAAGATACACCAAATTACATAGCAATTACTTTTGATACATGATAACGTGTCAATTATAATAAATATAAATATAAATATAAATATAAATATAAATAATAATAAATAAATAAAGATAAAAGATTAGGTTTTATTAGTTGATCCCAAAATACAAACAATCACTCGATCAGAAACAACATTTTCACATAAATCACATAATCCTATCTTTATATTCTCTTTAATCAATTTAATTTGATTATCTGAATCTATTACCCTGTTCCACTTAATTGATTCCAATATATATTTTTATATATTTTTGATCATACATATAACTTCAAAGGTATGTTTTCTGTGTTAAAGTTTCAAACTTTACATATAGGTTTGTTTATTGATAGCTTATCATTTGGTAAAGTTTGAATATTTCTTTGAATTATGGTGGATCTTGATTAATTTAATCTGGGTTTTTGATAAGTTTTGTGGGTCATGATAAAGTTTTGATCTTGATGTCAATTGAGAATCGAAATGGTGAAATTTGTGTATAGGTGTGTTTGTTAGTAAATTGTTGGGGTTAGTGGGAAGATGACAGATGTTGAATCACAATTGAGACATAAGCCTGAGAGTACTACTACTGATGTTTGTTCGGAATTCGAGAGAGACGGGTCGGATTTCGAGAGGGGGTTGGAAGAATTGATGAGAGGGCATTTGGATGATTGTTTGTCATTTGCATCTTGTAGTAATGAAGATGATGATGGTGATGTTGAGAGTGAGGGTGGTGATCAGCTTGTGAGAAGGAGAAGAAGGTCGGATCTTGAAGGCGATGATCTGGCTGAAACATCTGCTGCTAGAAGACGGCAGTCGAGAATTTTGAGCAGGTGGGCTGCAAGGCAGGCGCAGGAGATGATCACGACGATAGAGAGGAGGAATAGGGAATCTGAGTTGATGGCACTTGCGGGTTTGCATACGGTTTCTATGTTGGATTCTTCGTTTTTAAGAGAGTCTCAGAGTCCGTCGCAGTCGCCTACCTCAAGGAGGCAAGGGAATGTTGAGAGAGGGAGTACAAGGGCGTCTTCTATTTTGCAGATGTGGAGGGAATTGGAAGATGAACATGTATTGAGTCGGGCTCGTGAAAGGGTTAGAGAGAGACTTAGGCAACAGAGGAGTGTGGAGTCTAATATGTCGGAAAGCAGAGCAAGTGAACATGAGAGTGAGAATGATTATGGGGTTTGGTCAAATGATCAAATGGAAGTGCAAAACGAGCAACAAGAAAATGATGATTCTACTCGTGAGCAGTCTCCTGAATTAGGTGATGTTGATGCTGAGAATGAGAGGGAGAGAGTGAGGCATATAGTTCAGGGATGGAGGGAGAGTGGTGTCACTGATCAATCATCTAGTGTTCCCGAGAGAAGTGGTAGTCCACGAGCTGAATGGCTCGGTGAAACTGAGCGGGAAAGGGTGAGGATTGTGAGGGAGTGGGTTCAAATGACTAGTCAGCAGAGAGGGTCTCGTGGTAGTCATAGGGAAGAGCAGGGGGGAGTGGTCCACGATCAGAGTCGTGATAGGACCAGTGTGGACCATGACGAAGGTCAACCAGAGCATATTCGAAGGGATATGTTGCGGTTGCGCGGTAGACAAGCTCTACTTGACCTACTTGTTAGGGCTGAGAGGGAACGTCAGAGGGAACTCCAGGGATTGACAGAATATCGTGCTGTTTCTGATTTTGCTCATCGTAATCGAATTCAGGTCAGTGTCTTTCCAATCATATCATAAAGTGTGTTGTGCAATTCTCTATTTGATTTTTTAAATTATGGACCCCAAGAAACCCATATCAGTGATGTGTGGGACTGTAAGTTTATGCCTTTAGAGGTCTAGCATTAGAAAAGGCTGCACTATAAATGATCAGGTGTTGACATTTGTTTATATTATGTCAGTCGTTACTCAGAGGCAGATTCTTAAGAAATGAAAGGCCTGTGGAGGAGGAGAGGCTTCCATCAGTGGCAGCAAGTGAGTTGGTCCAGTTGAGACAACGTCACACCGTGTCTGGTCTGAGGTACATTCTTTTCTGCAAAGTATGTATGCATGAGTGGGTAGGGTGGTGTGTATAATGGGTCAAACAAGTTAGTTTATATGCAGGTCAGGGTGTATTGGATCAACCAGAAACACTATTAGCCCATATGTTTTCAAAGTGTTTATAAATAGTTAGTGTGTCAATAGGAAAGTTTGTCACTAATAACCTAGTAATTTAAATTAAATGATGCACTTATGACTAATACATTCTAAATACACTTTCGGTTACTTCCAGCATTAGCATTACCGTATTATCAGAAATGACTTTTTTGTAAGTAGTTGGTTACATTTGTCACCTCTTTGCTAAATTTAGATATCTATTTGAATGTTAACTAGCTATTGGTTGTTGAAATGTGATTGATTATACTTGTGATTTTCTTCTGACGAGCGTATCATCTAACTAGGAATGGGTTTCGGTCCAGACTAGAAACCATTGTTCGTGGTCAAGTAAGCAGCCAATCTGAAAGTTCATCTAACAATAACAACACTGATTTTAGAAGTGATGAAACTCATGCAAACACTCCACAGGAGATTGAACATGAAAGTCAAGAGCAAATGCAATTGTTGGTTCAGGAAACCGACGTTCAGCAGGTTCCAAGTTTGGAAAATGGTGCTGCTGTTCAAAGTACAAATCAGCAAAACGTGATGGATGAAGGAGAAGAGTGGCAGGACCATAATGTTACTAATGACCTCAATGAATGGAGAGATGGAATTTCAGAAGACGTTGACATTGGCCGTAATTGGCAAGAAAGTTCAGGTAATGATTGGGTACCAGAAACCTCGGGTAGTGAAGTCGGTACCCGTATGCAAGAAACTAATGACATATGGCATCAACCGAGCTCACGAGAACCAGTTGAGAGATGGTCTCAGGGGACTTCTGATCCTCCAAGAATACGGCGTACGGTTCCTGTTAGAAGAGCCAACAGATTTCACGCACCGGAGGATGATAATGTGTACAGTATGGAATTAAGAGAACTTTTAAGCAGGTAATAGAACTTTTGCAAAGTCATTTACCTTTTCCACACACTTTCTTTACATAATGTGTACAATATGGAATTAAGAGAATTTTTAAGCAGGTAACAGACTCATTGCTTAAGCAATGTAAAAAAGTGTTGTGACGTGTAGTATGATATCTGCTGTTTGCGCTGTTTAAAATCTTCTTTTTCGTAATTTGTCTTCTTGGTTATTATAGGAGAAGTGTTTCTAATCTTCTTCGAAGTGGTTTCCGTGAGAGTTTGGACCATTTGATTCAATCATATGTTGAAAGGCAAAGTCGTGCACCCATTGATTGGGATCGTCACAGAAACTTGCCCACACCAACGTCGCCAGAGGTTGGCCAAGAGCAGCATGAACCAATTGATAGACCTTCACTGGTTGCACCATCTCCTCCAGCACCCCCACCACAACCGATTTGGCACCACCATGATATGCCTCATTCTAGCTGGTCGCGTCACAGCATTCATCGCTCTGAACTTGTAAGTCAATAATGTGATTCTTTTATTTTTGGTATTTGGTGGAAACTAACAAAACTAAACGGGAATTCATGGAGCAGGAGTGGGAAATGATCAATGACTTGAGGGCGGATATGGCGAGGTTGCAGCAAGGTATGAGTCACATGCAGCGGATGCTTGAGGCCTGCATGGACATGCAGCTTGAGTTGCAACGTTCTGTCAGACAAGAAGTTTCTGCTGCTTTGAATCGGGCAGGGGGTGAAAAAGGTAGATGCTGACTTCTAAAACTGCAAGTACTTCTTTAGAGGTTGTGATTGGTTGGTTCGGGTTCTGTTTTATATCTAACAAGCCAAATGGGTAGAATTTACTATTAAAAGGGAAAAGGGTCAAATGGGTTGAAAGTTACCCATACTGAAATACTCCGTAGTATAGTTTCTGTAGTTATATGTGCATACTGATTGTTTGTGTAATTATGGACCAAAAGTGTTTTGGGCTAACCTGGCAAAACTCATAAAAAATATTCCGTTTTAATATATTGTCTGACCCACCCAACTTGCCACCTTTACTTATTTTATATTAGATGTACGAAGAAAAAAGAATACTAACATCACATATTTAATCTAGGTCTTGATGCAACATCATCTGAAGATGGATCTAAATGGGTTCATGTCAAAAAGGGAACCTGTTGTATCTGTTGTGACAGCCAAATTGATTCGCTACTGTACAGGTACTCCATTTTCTCTTCTCTTCTGTGTCGTATAATTGCTGTATACCGTTTATTTGCGTATTTCCCACGTATTTTTGTAAAGATTAAAATGTATGCCAACCAGGATAAAACTCATTGTTATTTTCTTTTTCTTAACCAATGAGGAGAAAGATCTAGTATTAAATCCTGTGTTCTATCCATCGAAAATTTATGTATTATTAAGTATGATGGTAAATTTTGGTGGTTTTGTTTGAGTAATTCCATTGACAACGGTTTTTTGCTCTTTAAACTTGGGTGGTGCTTGTTTTCGACTTAGTTGACTTAATGAAAAATGTCTTAATGTAACTATGTGAGTCACAAGAGTGAGTTTGTTTTAGACTTGATCGGAAAAAAATTACATAACTCACTTTATGCATCAAGTCATTGACTATTCAGTATTTGTCTTCCGTAGACTTATCTTTTTACAAATTGTTCATTCAGCACATAAAACAACAATAGTATTGCTTAAGCTGTAGAAGCTATATTTATGCTGACAATACTTAATGGATGAAGTAACAATTAACAAACAATCTCGTATGCATTAAGTGGTAATTTCCGTCTAGGAAAAAGAAGTTGAATTTTTTTTTTGATCTTTGTTTGTACCTAATCTTTTTTCTGGTACAGATGTGGCCATATGTGTACGTGTTCAAAATGTGCAAATGAGTTGGTTCGTGGAGGAGGGAAATGTCCCTTGTGCCGGGCACCTATTGTTGAGGTTATCCGAGCTTACTCCATATTGTAAAAACATTACAAACTGACCGAGGAAGAAGAATTCGATCATATACTGCTCAAATGAAGTAGGTGTCTCAAGTTCTTCGTGTCCTCTCATATGTAAAGCTTTCAGTTCTTTTTCTTTCTTTTTCTGATCAAATATCAAATGAACTTTGTGCGTTGTATAAACAGATCATCACGTAAATAAAATTCTACAGGAATTCTTTCCTTGTATCACCATGATTTGTTTTTGACCTTCTTTATTGTCATACTAGACATATGCCCACGCGTTGCGGCGGTATGGCGGTGACAGTGGTGGTGGGGGTGTGGTTATTAATATAAAAGTAATTGATGTAAAAGGGGTAGTGTAGTTATTTTAAGGGTTGAAATATATAAGTTGTAAATGATTTCATTAAGGGTATTAAAGTTATATTATGTGAGATATTTAAATTAGTGAATATAAAAGAGGGGTAGTTTGAAATCAAGTTGTTTTTTGGAAATTTGGAAGGGGTAAATGCTTTATAAGGTAGTACCGTAGTATAGATATAGATTTAATAAAATAATTTAATTGTGTGCATATATATTTTTGGAGCTTGAAAAAGGCATCACTATCAAAGTGGTTGAGAAATTGCAATTGTACATTACAATTGCCTGCTTGCTTGCAGGAGTTGTCAAAATTTAATGTTATGTATACTTATCCGATTTATTATCGACCATTCTACCCTTGTGAAGTCTATTTCTCTTTTTTGAACGACCTTCTGTAGTCTATTTCATTAGAAAGATTATCGAATAAATGCAAATTTGACAGTACGTGTGTTATGTCGACCCGGGTTTGGTTTGTCGATCATTATTTTTTTCGCGTGTTATGTCGACTTGGTTTGGTTTCTCTATCCTTGAGCAGGAGTTATTTAAGAACCTCTAGAAAAAAAGAACTCGAAAACTCCTCTTAACCCTTGGATCAAAAAATCTGGATGAATCAGATTAAAAATAAAAAACCCCTCTCAACACTAGAGGGGTATTTTCGTCAACTCCTCTTTTTTTCCTCTCTTACTTTATTAAATTAATAAAATTCTATCTAATTCATTAAAAAACTTTTATCTCACAAACCGTAAATCGTTAGACGAAAAGAAAAGCATGGGTAGTCTTAGAATTTCGTCTTCTTTCATTAGATATGCAATTCGATATACTTTTGACGACTTTTTAAATTTTGTTTTTTTTCCCATCACGTTCATCTTACACATGTGTAGGATGAACCTTTTAGTGGTTTCCACTTGTCCTACACATGTGTAGGATGAACCTTTTAGTGGTTTCCACTTGTCCTACACATGTGTAGGATGAACCTTTTAGTGGTTTTCACTTGTCTTACACGGGCGGAGCCCGTACGGCTAAGGGCTTCGCCCGTACCGTATCCAACAACCACCATCTCATGGATCGCCACCATCAAATCCAAACCATTCCCAAATGCGTCCGCTTCCAACCCCTTTATAAATGCCTCGAGGTAGCCTACCGAGAAGGGCGAAGCCCCCCTGAACGGGCAACGCCCGTTCGACTAAGGGCTATGTAACATCCGTGAATTTTGACTCGTTGACTTTACGTGTAATATGACTAACAATATAGATTAATAAAGTATTCGGGTCGTTTTGGTGATTAAATGGCAATGTGGAAGTTATTTGGGTCGTTTCGTGAATTAAATGACATTGTGTGATTCGAGTCGATAACACGTTTTGATGGGTGTTTAAATGTGTAACGATTGTATTTTGGCGGGAGAAGAGAAGCGGGTCGGCCCGTGGGTAGTCCATGACCCACCAGCCACCAATGACCCATCCTCCCCCTTATCCCTTTCTTCCCCTCTCATTTTCTATCCTTCTCTTCTTCTTCTTTCTCTTTTCTCTCTAGACCAAAAGCAAGAACATCTCTAGTTCTTCATCCCTCTAGTATCATTTGGTGTTTTGGAACTAGTTTAACTCGGGAATCATCGTCGTCTTCATCTCTTTGCCACCATATCGAAGAATCAAAGTCATAGTGCAAGGTTTTACCCATTTTGACCTAATTTCGGGTTCTAGCTCAAAGAGAAGTTTTGGTGAGTCTAATTCATCCCATTTACTCCTACTTATGTTTGTTTATGCATTTCTAGTCATCTTGAACATTTACAAGTCCTAAATCGGCTTAAATCTTGTTTTGGGTCAAATTAGGGTTTGATTAGGGTTTGAAGATTTTGGGTGTGATTTTGATGTTTTGGTCTAATTTGTGGATTGGGTTATGTTTATTTATGGTTAATGATGTTTATTTATGCTTCAAATTAAGTTACAAGTTCCTACAAATCGATTTGGATTGGTTTGGGTCAAGTTTTAAGGGTTTTGGGTTAGTTTTCCTGCGTATGAAGCAGCTGCTGCTTCTGGGTTCAGTGAGGGGCCACTGCGGCGCAGTGGCAGGGGGCTAGCCCACTGCGGCGCAGTGGCTAGGGTCTGGTCAGTTGTGGTTAGCTCACTGCGGCGCAGTGAGCTTGGCAATGGCTCACTGCGGCGCAGTGGTTAGTTGCTGGGAATTTATGCGCGTCAGTTTTCAAACGTCAATAACTTTTGATCCGTAAGTCCAAATGAGTCATATGACCTATCGTTGGAATCGTAAGAGAGTCTAGTTTCACGTGGTAACCTTCATTTTGTACGAATCTTAGTGCATTTCTAAAAATGTCTAGTCAAAGTGTCTCGTTCTTAACCGGTAAGGTTGTAGAAGCGTTTGTGGGTTGGCGACTCGACTTAAACTTGCTAAACCAACTTGTTTATGATTATAGATTTGACATTATGATATATGGCATGATTTGATAGGTTGTGGACGTGTGGGGCCCAACACTCGCTATTAATCTTTCATTTACTCGACTTAAGCTTCTTTGCCGATCAAGGTGAGTTTCGTAGCTCCCTACTCAATAGAGATTCGGGCTGAAAGTGTACATATACGTGTTGTGTGTTTGTTTGGTCGACTTGATTGCCTGTCTAGTTAATTTCTGATTGATTGCCGTTTAGTAGATAGTTATGATTGATCGTGTGATGGTTTACGACTGTGTTTGTGATATTGTAACTCTTTAGGGTAGAAGTACATACATTGAGGTCGGCTTTACTTTCAAAGAGTTTGTAGATGTGGTGGGAAGGCTGCGGGTGACCCTATATATAAGCATCTATAATTCCTTAAATGTAAAGTCGTATGAAATGTATGTGCACTGTAGTCTGATTGATTTGGGATGCGACGGCGCTGTGATTGAGATTGATGAGACGGTTCAATTCGTTTGATTGACTTAGTTAAGTTGTGAAGTATATTTATTATTATTATTATTATTATTACTGCTAGGACAGACGTGCATACATGGAAGTCGGTTATGCCTTCGTTGGGTTCTAGATGTGGTGGGAAGGCTGCGGGTGACCCTATATATAAGCATCTAGGATTCGAAGAAAGTAGAATCCTCCTAAATGTATGTGCGTATAGTTTACTTTAGTTTGATGATTTATGGACTTGTGATGTATGGATGTTGTGTATAAATCCCACTGAAGAGGATATGACTTAGGTTGTGTATCTATCCCACTGAAGAGGATATGATGTTTATAAATCCCACTGAAGAGGATAAATCCCACTGAAGAGGATAAATCCCACTGAAGAGGATATATTGTATATGAATCCCACTGAAGAGGATATGTTGTATATCAATCCCACTGAAGAGGATAAATCCCACTGAAGAGGATATATTGTATGAATCCCACTGAAGAGGATATGTTGTATATCAATCCCACTGAAGAGGATATGATACCTGTTTTGAGTTGATGATTATATACGTTACTTGAGTATAATGTTATTTCGCGTTTTACTTGTTTTGTGTATCTCGTCGTGGATATGGTTGTGTTGTTCATAGAGGCTCACTGTAAGTCATGTTTTGCCTCTACTCGTATATTATGATTGTTGACGATGGTTTCTAATGGACCATTACTACGAACTCACCAACCTTGTGTTGACTATGCTTAGTACACTTTTCAGGTAACCAGGTTAGCCAGAGCGTGGAGTTTGATTGTTTGCTGGCTGTTGAACCCGGACTGGACTTATATGGATCAAGGATCCATTTGCCTTATGTTGCATTATACTTAGGATTGATAGCATTCTTTTGATGTCGTTTTGTAAACTTTGACGATTACTTGCTTCCGTTATATTTTGTTACTCGTTTCTTTTATGGTAAGGATTCACTGAATCCTTTATTTGCATTTAGTTCATGTCCTACATTAATCCCACCTTGTGCTATATGATTTCCGTGATATTCTGAGCCTTGGCTCGGGGTGTTATAAGGGCTACGCCCGTACCGTATCCAACCACCACCATCTCATGGATCGCCGCCCATCAAATCCAAACCATTCCCAAATGCGTTCGGCTTCCAACCCCTTTATAAATGCCTCGAGGTAGCCTACCGAGAAGGGCGAAGCCCCCCTGAACGGGCAACACCCGTTCGACTAAGGGCTACCGCCCGTACTGTATCCATCCGCCCTCTGAATTAAAAGTCGTCGAAAGTATATATGATGATCACTCTAATGAAAGATGACAAAATATTAAATGAACTTTTAGTGGTTTCCACTTGTCTTACACATTTGTAGGATGAACCTTTTTGTGGTTTTCACTTGTCCTACACATGTGTAGGATGAACCTTTTAGTGGTTTCTACTTGTCCTACACATGTGTAGGATGAACGTGATGAAAAAAAAACGATATTTAAAAAGTCTTCAAAAGTATATCGAATTGCATCTCTAATGAAAGATGACGAAATTTCAAGACTACCCATGCTTTTTTTTCCCGTCTAACGATGTACGGTTTGTGAGATAAAAGTTTTTTTAATGAATTAGATATTTTTATTAATTTAATAAGAGGAGAGAGAAAGAGAGAGAGATGGACAAGTTTTTCATAATGACAAACATGTTCTTCCTGATCTTGATGAATAGAGGGCTGATATTGATTGTGTTCTTTTTTTTAGTGGTTCTCAAAATAACTCACCCCCTCTATCCTTTTCATATACTGTGTTTTTTTGAACAGTTAGTCGGTATTCGACCTCAGGGAACACCTCACCGTATAATGGTGAAACCCTGCACGTACTCTAGACTACGAGATGTAGACCATAAGCCGTTACAGGTGATTCAGGGAAAAAACCCACAGACTTGTCACTCCTAAGAGTCGAACCCAAGACCTGTGGGAAAAACCAGGGATGCATCTGCCAGTTGAGCTAGCTTCACTTTACATTCCGGATTTCGGGATATATAAGTCAAAACATAAGTATTTATTTCTAGCATCATGGTTATTGTACTTGAACTCGCTGAAAGTTTCTCAGACCGCAACTTTAGAACAATTATTCGCAACTTTTTATGGTGTGATAATGTACATGGTTTGAAAAAATTCCATAATTAATTTGACGTGTATTGTGTTTCTAAAGTTTTTTTTTTTTAATTACATTGTATATATAGGTATATATCTATACTATATTATAAAGCAAATAAGGTTTCAACTTTCAACTTTCAATTTCAACAATGTACACATAATAATGCATGATGTACCATACATCAATGTCCCACAACTTTCAACTTTTATTTTCATCTCTCTTCTCAAATATCAACCACTCATTTTTTTTCTCTCCTCCATAAATCATTTTATCCCTTTAATTCATTCAAAATCTTTTATCTAAAAAATCGTACATCGATAAATTATAAAAATTATATGGGTGTTCTTAAATTTTCATGCTCTTTCATTAGAGATGCCATTCGATATACTTTCGACGAATTTTTAAATACAAGGGCGGAGCCCGTATGACTAAGGCATTTGGCTATCACACTCTATGACCTATTACCTCCACCATCTCACCGCCGCAACGCACGAGTACTTACTCTCGTAATATAATAATAACATGACATCTTCCTATGTACTAAATACAGTTGTTGTAATGACTTATTGACCAAACAGTTTTCGAATTTTTCAACTTTACTTTTGTTATTATAATTATAAATTAGAAAATATGGACTATCGGCCAATCATATCTCTCGATTTCTTTAAATTGACTTTTGCTTTTAATTTTAACTTTTTGTTATTATAATTATAAATTAAAAAATATGCACTCACAAAAACATTTATTTATTAGCTTTTCATATAAAATCTTACAAAATACTTATACTTAATTTAAATATAATTAACAGTTTTTAGTTTTTCATGTTATTTTAAAAATGTAGTTAATTTTCTGTGTATTTACAGAGGACTAAATGTCATCTAGTGTTAAACTGTTAATTAAGTAAAGGTTGGTATATGATATTTAATTAATTACGGACTATCACTTTCTATAAATACGAATGTCATCTAGGAAACGTTAGTTTGTATACCCTGAAGGCATCGTTTAGGAAATCCCCCTGTAAAATAGAGTTTCCAATTTTTCATTAACTTTTTATACAATTTAAATTAAGGAATGTATATGTTATCACTTCAACATAAATCGAGTCGTTAATTATCATTGTTCATATATATCTGGTGTTAAGGATGTTGCACTTGCACAAAATTCGTGACAATCTATTTTTGGGAGACATCAATTCAGCCTCACAAGTACTTATTGGAGAAGAATATGGCAGTAAAGAAGAAATCACCCATATTTTATCAATTTGGGAAAAGCCTTCTATCGAGTTTTTCACAGAATTGATACCAGGTTATTCTGTCGTCCCCTCCAAAGAGATCCGTACGGTCTACACGGAGGAGTCGGGTTCAGATAAAAAGATACATTATGTGTTAGAGAATGCAGGTCATGATCTGAAGCTGGTAAGGATGGCTGTACCTTTGAAAGACACCAAGGGTGCGAATTTGCTCGATAATTTGGACGTTTGTTTGGATTTTATTGATCAGGCTAGGAAAAATGGGTCGGTTTTGGTGCATTGTTTTGCAGGTTTATCGAGAAGTGCATCTATTATCACAGCTTACTTGATGAGATCAGAACGGCTTTCTGCACAAGATGCACTTGAGTCGTTACGCGAAATCAAGCCATGGGTTTACCCGAATGATGGATTTTTACAACAGTTGGCTATTTTTGAAGAGATGGGGTTCAAGGTTGATCATTCAAGCCCTGTATACAAACGCTTTCGTTGGAAGGTTTTAGGGCCACGAGCAGTCTTGAGTTCGTGGCTCTAGACGTATGGCGCAAAGTGTCTAGGCTAATGCTGCCTACACCAGATTGCAAAGAAAGCACTGGATGAGTCATATACCCAGGACACCTGGACCCGACCCGACCTGATAAACCTGATCAGCTGGGCTCGTGATGGAAGACCCCATCGGATGCATACGGCATAGATTGGTTTGTTTGCAATGTTTTTCTCTTTTAGAAGACCCTTTGAGATTGAATGGTGAATTAGTTTTTTTCTGATGTTTTCTTAATTAGCCCATAAAAATCAAGAATGAATAGTGTTATCGATTGTTCAGCGCTAAATCCAATTCGTTAACAGTATGTTACAAGAAGAATGCATCATATTAATATTTCATTAAGCACAAGATATATATGTTTTACACATTAAATACGCACTCTGATTCAACCGGTTTCCTCGGGTTTACCCACGAGTATGTGGATACAAGTCATACCCACAACTATATGGGTAAAAATATACCACAGGGATGGGTAGGGGTTATGGGTATACGCATCGCAGGTAGATATAGCAAATTAATACATCTTTGTCAGAAAAGAGGTTTCGGTTTTGGCTTGTATCGTATGATCAGTTTTCAAATGGAAGATCGGATGATGGTTTAATACAATTTTTCTGATTAAGCCAAGTGAGATAGAACTCGATCGATCATCTTCTAGAATAACAAAAAGCAAGTAAAATGTCTTCTCCTACGCTAACTCGATCATCTTAGAGGTTTTTTTTAAAAAAGGTTTATCACAATTTTATTAAACGAGTCATATGCCCGCGCAATGCGGCGGGTAGTGGCGCGGGGCGGCGTGGCGGTGGTGGCGGTAGAAGTGTGGTTATTAATGTAAAAATAATTGATATATAAGAAGTTTGTAGTTATTTTAATGGTTGAGAGTGTATATTGTAAATAATTTCATTAAAAGGTATTATGAGTACAGTGTTGTATTCATATGAAACCACCAAAATTGGTGAGATCCAAGGAGCTAATCTCAACCATTAGATCAACAATCATCAATGGTTAAGATTAAAAGCAAACCTACACATGGAAGACCTCACCATCGTCATCTCCGGCGACATTCCGGTGAAATATTCCGGTCACCACCGCCGTCTAGCAACTCCGGCGATCTACTCCGGTGAATCAGTATCCAATCAAATATGATTGGTAATCACCACCGCCGTCGAAAAACTCCGGTGAATTACTCCGGCGTCGTTTTCCGGTGGATACGGTACTGGCGTTGCCCTCATCCGTTCTAAAGGGGTTGTCACCGGACGCATATGAGAATGGTATGGATTTGATGGGCGGCGATCCAAGAGATGATGGCGGTTTGATACGGTACGGGCTCCGCCCTTGCTGCCGGCGCCGGTGCCGTGGCTAGGAGAGAGAGATAGATAGATAGATCGCGACTGTGTTTTTGTGTGTTGATGGGGGTGGTGACGGCGGCTGTCTCGCCGGAGAAAAAGGAGGAGGAGGTGGTGGCGGCGGCTGTCTCGCCGGAGAAGAAGGAGAGGAGAGGGGAGAAGTGAGATCGGGGCTAGTGTTTATATAAATAAGAGATTAATCTCATCCATTGATGGGGATAAATCAAGGGCCAAGATTTGGTCCTTGGATTTCACCAAAAATTAAGGATTCAAATGAACAATCCTCTTATAATTATGAAAATATTTAAATAGTAATAAAGAGGGTATTTTGGGTAATGATATCACTTAATTAAAAAAATGGTTAAAAAAAAACTATCGTTTTAAAATTTTTAATTACGTTTCGTTATATTAATAAATGGATAAATAATTAAATAATCAGTAATATTAATTTATAAAAAAATATAGAACAGTATATAAATTAAAAATATATAAGTTATAAATTAAAATTACTATCGATTATAAATTAAGAATTACAACCCATATAATTATAAGAGTTCTGATTTTTCAACTAGATTTAATAGGAAACGTGAAATAATATGTCAAGTGTGGATGAGAGAAAAACTTAACCCTGTTTTAGTTTATTGATGGATGAACCTAAAATATGTATATTCTTAATTGAAAAGAAATCAGAGTCGATTTTATCGCCCATCATCATGTATATATATAGTGATTTGCTATTATACTAATTCTGATTAGTAGTAAAATAATATAAAAAAAGTAAGATACAAAACACAAAGTCTCTAAAATCTTTGCCCTTCAAGTTGCGACACCACCGAGATGTCGATGGTATACTTGCGTGAGAATCTGTATCTCGGAGACATCAATGCAGCCAATGAAGTGCTTCTTGGTCGCAGTAAAGAAAAATTCACCCATATTTTATCAGTTTTAAGCAAGCCTTCTATTGCGTTTTTCACGGAATTGAAACCGACTTTTTCTGTTCCCTCCAAAGAGATCCGTACAGTCTACAAGGATGGGTGGCCGGGTTCGGATAAAAAGATACATTATGTGTTAGAAAATGCAGGTAATGATCTGAAGCTGGTGAGGATGGCTGTACCTCTGACAGATTCCAAGGGTGCGAATTTGCTCGATAATTTGGACGTTTGTTTGGATTTTATTGACCGGGGTAGGAAAAATGGGTCGGTTTTGGTGCATTGTTTTGCAGGAATATCGAGAAGTGCATCCGTTATCACGGCCTACTTGATGAGAACAGAACGACTTTCTGTGAAAGATGCTCTTGCGTCGTTACGCCAAATCAAGCCATCTGTTCACCCTAATAAAGGCTTTTTACGGCAGTTGGCTATGTATGAAGAGATGGGGTTCAAGGTTGATCATTCAAGCCCTGTATACAAACGCTTTCGTTGGAAGGTTTTAGGGCCACGAGCAGTCTTGAGTTCGTGGCTTTTAGACGTATGGCGCAAATTGTCTAGGATAATACTGAACCGGATCAGCTGGACTCGTGTTGGAAGATCCCATCGGATGTATGCATAGCTTGGTTTGTTTGCATGTTTTTAGCTTTTGTTTGACTTTAATTTGTTACTTTCTTTTTCTTTTTAAAAGACCCTTTGAGGCCTTGACATTGAATGGTGAATTAGTTTTTTTTTTCTGGTGTTTTATTAAGTTCTTTATAAGTAACTAATTAACTAGTCCATAAAAATCAAGAATGAATAGTGTTATCGATTGTTCAGCGCTTAATCCAATTCGTTAACAGTATGTTACAAAAAGAACATCATATTAATTTCTCATTAAGCACAAGCTAGATATATATGTATTATTACACATACACTCCGATTCAACCAGTTTCCTTGGGTTTACTCACAAGTATGAATGCCTGTGGATACAATTCATATACACAGGCATAATGGGTAATGGGTAATGGGTATTCACATCCATTACCCGCAGGTGCCCACCGTACTTAAAGTGCAGAAACAACACTTTGAAGATCGATATAGTTTCGTAGATATAGCAAATTTACCTTTGGTAGAAAACTGCCAACACAAAAAAATGTATCTTAATTTTACATGTCATACAACGCAGAAAGAAAAGATTTGCTCCGTAAAAATTTAGGTAAAACGATTAGAGGGAACACCTTAATTCTCTTCATTCTTCAAAAAGATATGGTTTCGTAAAATCATCATACTATATACTTCAACAAATTTCTATTTACTCTACTGGTCTGATGTATTGCATCATTGCCGATTTTCTGAGACAAAAGCTCTTTTTCTTCCTCAGCTAACTGATATGATTTCATGAATAATTATAAGTAGGATAAATGAAAACCAGCTTCATCAAGGACCAACCGTCTTTAGCTTCAAGACAAGCTCTTCACGCTGAGCGTATCGTTCTTGAATTTCATTCAACTCGGCCTCGAGCTTATGTTCTTTGTTGATCGGGTCATCTTTAACCTCTAACTTTACAGGACTGTCTGACTGCCCCTCAGACAAGAAACTTAAATTTGATTATATAGGCAGTAAGTATATTATGTAGTAAAAAAGATCTATAGCAGAACAAGAAAGTATAGATATAACAAGATATATTGATAAAAGGGTCAATGGACATAAAATGCAACTATGGTATCAGGCAAAGTAGGTTAAACCATCAAGTTCAGAATTAAACTTTTTCTCTTTTGAAGAATTCCCATGGAGTGTTGATGATAATTGGTCCTTTAAATTTTTTAAATTCATTGACAAAATAAAAAATTTATCTTCAGACTCCCTCAATTTGGCTTCCAGAACCAGAACTGTGCAGCGATTATGCAACTCTAATCTTTGCCTTCTTAGCTCACTATTTGAAGCGGGCCCATGTGTTGAGAACGGGTTATGTTATACTTGGAGGCCCAAGATCGCTTGTCAAAGGGGGCTTTACTGAAATGGTCATAACTTTGACTACAAGGCTCCGTTTTCAACGTGCGGCCAATCAAACCGACCGGTGGAACAAGGAGCATCAAGATGCAAACCGTTGTTTGGGTTGACGTTCGGGCCCAAAAACGCTTTTTCCTGTTATTGGCCTTTTATATACTTTTTCGATTTTTTTGACTTTCTTTTTGTTATAACTTCCGACCTATCTGTTCTTTTAGGCCCATTCGAATTTTGTTTCTCTTTATATATGGTTGTAAGTATTGGGAGATGATCTGTTTTTCTTCCTATTAACTAGACGTATGCCCGCGCGATGCGGTGACATTGGTTGTGCAGCGACAACCGACGAGTGATAACGGAGTCGATGACGGCGGGATGGCACCGGTGGTGGGTTGATTATTAATGTAAAAGTTTTTGACATAAAAGGGGTTAGTGTAGTTTTTTATGGGTTGAGAGATTTATGTTGTAAATTATTTCATTAAGGGTATTATAGGTATATTAGGTGGAGAATTGTTGGTAGATTAGAGGGAGTTGTTAGGGCATCTCCAATGGTGAGTTTTGAAAGACTTTTTTGTTAAAAATGTTTTTTTTAACAGTTAGTCGGTATTCGATATCAGGGAACACCTAACCGTATAATGGTGAAGCCCTGCACGTACTCTAGACTACGAGATGTAGACTATATGTCACACCCCGTTGTAGCGGAAATACAGGGTTAACAAGTAATTGCGTACTAATCAGAAGGTAAATAGAGATTACATCCATTAATCCAAATACGAGTTTATTACAAGTATAATCGTTCGGAAGTGGACCCCAATACACGGATACAAACTATCCTCAATTGAAAATGGGCCCACTAAATACAAATATAACATATGGACAGCTAAGTACAATTAGGACTAATAAAGCTATAGTCCTCAGAGGTCTGACGCTAATTGTACGTCCAATGTTCAAAAGATGGCTTCAAAATGCCATATACGCTTCCAAATACCTACTGTTGGTTCCCTGAAAAGCATGAAATTTGAGAGGATCAACTATCGAAATAGTTGGTGAGTTTACAGTATGTTTGACCAAATGTTTATTCGTCATTGATACAACACAATGACCTACAATTATAAAAGACCAGGCAGTTAGAATACAACATCTAACAATACTTTTATTTCAAGATAGTCAGAATACCACATCTGACAGCATATGACAGTCAGAATACAACATCCGACAGTATCAGTCAATATGCCTCGCACAGGTTTCCGTTCTACATGGGTGCGGACCTTAACCAAGACAGTCAGAATACAACATCCGACAATTTAACCAAGACAGTCAGAATACAACATCCGACAATTTAACCAAGACAGTCAGAATACAACATCGACAATTTAACCAAGACAGTCAGAATACAACATCCGACAATTTAACCAAGACAGTCAGAATACAACATCCGACAATTTAACCAATAGGGGAAAACATTTTAGTTTGTCAAACACAAAGAAACATCTTAGTCAGCCATCACACGGCAATTTAACGTCATTTTATCCAACATTTAATAAATGACACGTATACACATTTTCGACAGCCGTCAACATGGCAAAATTTAAGTCAAATGATCTAAGTATCCAAGTCACATGGCATACTCACAAAACAATCATTTATTTAACAAATAGTGTATACAACAGTGCATGCTTTTCAGGCCCAAAGTAAAAGGAAAAGGGCGCCATAAACTCACCTTAGCGATCTAAGTGCTAAAAGGTATAATGTAGCTCGAGAAGATCCACAGTCAATTCTCCTGGTTATCCAAAACCTATGATATCATTACCAATAATGAGGATCAAATCCTTGACGACGAGTATCCTACGTACCACTACTTAGCTATAGACCCTAGAATGCCACGACCAAGTGTGATTTAAACTTTCATTTTATTTAACTTTTTGTTGGCAAAATCAATGAAATTTTCATTTTAAGGTAGTCTAAAGTACCATTCGATATTCACCAAGTCCCAACGTTCAAGTTGCCAAAAACTAGAAATGTCAAACATTCCAGCAACCTAACACTGCGCCGCAGTGGGAAAAGTTTCACCCCACTGCGCCGCAGTCAGCCAACAACAATATTTTTCCGAGGGTTTACACTGCGCCGCAGTGAGCTATATCCAAGCTCACTGCGCCGCAGTGGCCTAAGTCGAGACCAGACCAGATTATGGACACTGCGCCGCAGTGGGGCTAACCCATACCACTGCGCCGCAGTGGCCAGGTTCTGCAGCCAGCACCAGCAGTTCTAAGTGCAGAAAACCAACCCAAAACCCTATTTAAACCCTAAATACAATTTAAATTGTTTTAGGCCATGTAAAAGCTCGAAATGACTAGAAAAGAGTAAGTAAACATAAATAGGCGTAAAAGGGATGATTTAGACTTACCAAAATTTGTTCTTGAATTAAAAGGATGAAGATGGTGATAATGATGCAAATACCAAATAATAGCTTTAAAATCCTTCAATCTTTCCTTTGCAAATCTGATTTAGAAGAATGATAGGGAGATTGAGAGTATTTGGAAAATGTTTGAGTGATTTGTGTTGTGTTTGTGTGGTGTGTGTGTGTGTCGACTAGAACAAAAGAAAAGGGAGGGAAAAGGTGTTTGGTGGTTACTCCTCTGCCACAAACAAATAAAACCGACCATGTGGCCCTTTTCTTGATATTCTAATACCCCAATTTTGGTGAAATGCTTACGATTAAATACCATTTGACTAATAGGTTAAAATGTAAAGTAAAGGTATTTTCCCTCGTCTCATTTTAGTCGAGGCAAATAAATAAAATTTAATAAACTAAACTTTTAGAAATATTTCGTTTAAACAGTCAATTTACCGGGTTCAATTATAACATTTAATTCTTTATTTAACATTATTTTCAGACTCGGCATTCGTCTAAATAGCTAATAATTTCCACGTCATAATCTCTAAATTAGACGAAATTATAAATAATGATCGAGATTAAGACTAACCCGTTGTTAATTAATTACGAGTTGTCACAGCACCCCCGACTTCTAAGGATTTCGTCCCGAAATCAAGTCTTGCTCAGTAAAAAGATGAGGATAGTTATTCCTCATAAAGTCTTCACGTTCCCAAGTCAAGTCGGGACCATGTTTTGAGTTCCAACGAACTTTGACCAATTTGATACGACTGCGTCTAAGTTGTTTGAGCTGTTGGTCTAAAATTTTAACAGGCTCCTCTACAAATTGGAGAGAGTCATTTACTTGCAACTCTTCCACAGGTACAACCAACGTTTCATCAGTTAAACATTTCTTTAGATTCGATATATGAAATGTG
Organism: Erigeron breviscapus; assembly: GCA_034093135.1. Lineage (NCBI taxonomy): Eukaryota > Viridiplantae > Streptophyta > Magnoliopsida > Asterales > Asteraceae > Erigeron > Erigeron breviscapus. The sequence continues at coordinate 249,307,130 of CM067167.1, read as the reverse complement.
GGATGAACATGTTCCAGCTCTTGGGGTAAATTGAGCTTATATGCCACGGAACCAATCCTTTGAACTATTTCAAATGGTCCGATATAACGAGGACTAAGTTTTCCTCTCACGCCAAAGCGTGCAGTGCCCTTCCAAGGTGACACTTTCAACATAACTTTATCACCCACTTGAAACTCAAGGGGTTTCCTTCTACGATCTGCATAGCTCTTCTGGCGATCCTGAGCCGCCTTTAGCCGTGCCCTAATTTCAACAATCTGGTCAGTAGTCTTCTGAACTAGCCCATACTTGTACAAACGACGCTCACCAGCATCAAGCCAACAAACAGGCGATCTACATTTTCGTCCGTACAAAGCCTCAAAAGGTGCACATTTAATGCTTGTGTGATAGCTGTTATTATATGAAAACTCAGCTAACGGCAAAAAGGTATCCCAACTACCTTTGAAATCGATAACACATGCCCGAAGCATGTCTTCTAACGTCTGAATGGTACGCTCACTTTGCCCGTCCGTCTGTGGATGGTAAGCCGTACTCAAATTCAACTGAGTGCCTAAGGCGTCTTGAAAATATCTCCATGATTGTGAAGTAAAACGACCATCACGATCCGAGATAATAGACACAGGAACACCATGAAGTGACACAATCTTCTCAATATATAATTGAGACAATTTCTTTATTTTCCAATTCTCCCGTATGGGAATGAAGTGTGCAGACTTCGTCAATCGGTCAACAATGACCCAAATAGTATCGTAACCCTTCAAGGTTCGAGGCAACTTTGTAATGAAGTCCATAGTAATCTGTTCCCATTTCCAGTCAGGAATTTGGGGTTGCTGGAGCAGTCCAGAAGGCTTTTGGTGCTCTGCCTTAACCATTGAACAATTTAAACACTTTGAAACATACGTGGCGATATCTCTTTTCATACCAGGCCACCAATAAAAATCCTTTAATCCATGGTACATTTTGTCAGCACCAGGATGGATTGAGTACTTAGATCGATGACTCTCGTTCATTAAGAGTTCTCTAAGTCCATTATACTTGGGAATCCACACTCTGCCCTTGACATGTCTGATCCCATCGCCATCCAATTCAAATAACCGTTCGGCATCCCACAATGCTTCTTTCTCGATACGCCCTGGTTGTAAGGCCTCATTCTGGTCATCTAAAACTTTATCCCTTAATGATGAGCCAAGGTAAGAACTTGCTCTTGTTATGACAGATAGTGAAATCCTATCTTTTCGACTTAACGCGTCAGCAACAACATTTGCTTTACCGGGATGATACTTGAGTTCACAATCGTAATCACTCAGTAATTCTACCCATCGTCTTTGTCGCATATTCAGCATTTTCTGATCGAAGATATGCTGAAGACTTTTGTGATCTGTGAATACCGTACACTTTGTACCATACAAATAGTGCCTCCAAATCTTTAAGGCGAAAACAACCGCTCCGAGTTCAAGATCGTGGGTTGTATAGTTCTTTTCGTGGATCTTGAGCTGTCTAGAGGCGTAAGCAATGACCTTACCTTCCTGCATGAGCACACATCCCATGCCTTGATGTGATGCGTCACAGTATACCACGAAGTTTTCAATTCCATTCGGTAACGCTAAAATAGGAGCATTACATAGCTTGTCTTTCAACGTTTGAAATGCTTCTTCCTGGGCATCCTGCCAAATAAATTCCTTGGTCTTTTGAGTTAACAACGTCAAAGGTTGAGCAACCTTTGAGAAGTTCTCGATAAATCTCCTATAATATCCGGCCAATCCAAGAAACTGGCGGATTTCTGTCGGAGTCTTAGGGGCTTCCCACTTCTTTATTGCTTCAATCTTAGATGGATCTACGTGGATCCCATCCCTGTTCACTACATGACCCAAGAAGTGTACTTCCCTAATCCAGAATTCACATTTTGAGAATTTCGCGTACAACTTCTGATCCTTGAGCAGTTGCAGAATTGTTCTCAGATGACCTTCATGTTCATCTTTATTCCTTGAGTATATCAGTATGTCGTCAATAAATACAATGACAAACTTGTCAAGATACGGTCGACATACTCGGTTCATTAGGTCCATAAACACAGCAGGTGCATTGGTTAAGCCAAATGGCATAACCAAAAACTCATAATGCCCATAACGAGTTCTGAAAGCTGTTTTAGGAATGTCCGTCTCTCTGACTCTGAGTTGATGATACCCAGATCTGAGATCAATCTTGGAAAAGTGTGATGCACCTTCCAATTGGTCAAACAAGTCGTCAATACGAGGCAAAGGGTACCTGTTCTTGACAGTCAACTTGTTCAATTCTCTGTAATCTATACACATGCGCATAGAGCCGTCTTTCTTCTTCACAAATAGGATTGGAGCTCCCCAAGGTGATGAACTTGGACGAATTAGTCCTTTAGCTAACAACTCTTGAAGTTGTTCGGACAATTCTTGCATTTCTGATGGCGCAAGACGATAGGGTGCCTTGGCCACGGGTGCAGCTCCAGGAATCAAATCTATTCCAAACTCTACTGGTCTGTGAGGTGGAAGTCCCGTCAAATCTTCAGGAAACACCTCCGGAAAATCTCTAACTACAGGAATATCTTGCATTTCTTTCCCCTTTGGTTTTCTTTCTACTACAAATGCTAAGAAAGCAGGGTGTTCTTTTTGTAAATATTTATTAGCTTTTATTGCCGATACTAAGATCAATTTCTTTCCTGCTTTATCTCCTTGCACTTCTAGGGTTTCGTTATTCTGTAGAGGTATTCTAACAATTTTCTCATGACAACTTATATTAGCTCTAACCTTTGACAACCAGTCCATACCAATAATCACATCAAAACTGCTTAGTTCTATGGGGATTAGGTCAATTCTAAAAGTTTTACCGGCTAATACCAAACTACAATCCACTAAATGATCTTTAGCAATATATTTTTGACCGTTTGCATATTCGACAACATAAGTATCTTTCATGGGGGTAGCTACTATACCAAAACGAGACTTAAATTCTAAGGATATGAAACTTTTATCAGCACCGGAGTCGAATAATATAAAAACATAATGATCATTGAGTATGAATGTACCTATCACAACATTGGGATCATGTCGTGCATCAGCAGCATCCAAAGCAAAAACTCGACCTCTGCCTTGTCCTCGTTGATTCCTAGCTTGATTGTTCCCCGCATTGTTCCTCACTGGAACTATAGCATTGTTGTTCGGGTTCAGATTAAGTCTTGGACACGCGGGTCGCATATGATTCTCGCTTCCACACTCGTAGCACTGATTTGGTATCCTTTCCCTACAGAACTTTGCCTGATGTCCCGTCCTTTTACAACGGTGGCAAGTAGGACAATTTCCCAAGTGATGGAGACCACACTTGTTGCATCTTGTGTTTGTGCCAGGGTTTCTATTAATATTCTGGGGGACCACTGCAAAGTTTCTGGCAGCCTTAAACCTCTTGCCATTTCCACCATTTCCAAAACCACTACCAGAGGCTTGATCATTTCTTCGCTTGACCACCTCAGTTCCAACAGAAGAACCAACGGTTCTTTTTAAATCTATCACCATCCGATTGGTCGCACTAACTGCCGCCTGTAAGGTCATGGGGTTAAAAGCGGCCACCAATCTTCGGATGTCAGGTGACAATCCATAGCAGTACCTTTCCACTAACTTCTCCTCCGTATCCACCATACGAGGAACTAGCCTTGTCAGCTCATGAAAACGAGTAGTGTATTTCTCGTTATCTAATCCAACCATAGCATGGTTCCAAAATTCGTTTTCCATCCTCTGTACTTCCTCCCTAGGACAGTACTTCTCCATTAGCATCCTTTTAAAGTTCATCCAAGGTATGTTATATGCCGGCTCTCGGCCACGAGTCCTAATCTGTTCGTTCCACCACGACAAAGCGTGCTTTTGAAACTGAGAAGCTGCATATTCCACTTTGTTCTCTTCAGCACAACGGCTGATATGAAGCACCGCCTCTATACTCTCTAGCCAATTTATTAGACCTACCGGACCCTCGGTACCATTAAATTCTTTTGGTTTACAATATGTGAAGGTCTTGTAGTCTGTCCCGTGCAGATGAACCCTAGGAATAACTCGTTCAGCAGTAGGTTCAACGTTGTTACTATTATCAGTGTGATGATTATTATTGGCGTTCATGCTCGCCGTGATCTGAGCAACTAAAGTAGGCATGGCGGCCAACAGTTGTTGTGTCACAAACGCTGCCATATTATTTTCCCCGTCAGCACATGGGGTAGATCCAAGACCAGTGTTCACATTTGCAGTAGCAGTTTCTGGTTCTTGCTGGATCACAGGTTCTTCCTGTTCAGTTGTATTGGGTTGAGGAGTTGATCTAGTAACTCTTTTGGGAGCAGCCTTCTTCTGGACCTTGCCTCGTGTCTTGGGAGCCATAAGTCTAAGACATAAACCAAAAATGTCATTTAGAGGTTTTCCTCGTAGGAACAACAAAGATTGTAGCTTTTCAAGATGTTCAAGATATAAGAGGATACCAAACACAAGTCACAATTTATCGACTTACTTGAACTCATGAACTAAACAAGAAAAGAAATATAGAACACTATACTTCTAGAATTGAAATGAGCAAGTGACGTAGTTTTGAACAAGTAGGTAAGCCGAAGAACTATCATATTTCATTTATACCGAAAACATTTTACATAATCTGACTTGTACGTTTCCAAAATCTTGTGGGAAAACTACATCCACAATACAATTCATGTGGGAACTACATCCACAATACATTCATGTGGGAACTACATCCACAATACAATTCATGTGGAACTACATCCAATAAATCTCTGTGGGAACTACATCCACAATACAATTCATGTGGGAACTACATCCACGATGATACATTACATGGTCAGAATAATTACTATCTGACATACGTGGGAAATACATCCACCAAAAAGATTACAACTCAAATACAGATGTATGAGTTGTCAATTGTTCTAAGGCTTACAATACGTTACTACTACTACTACTACTATTACTGATTACATCCTGAAAAGAACTACAACAAGCAATGCCACCACCAAGACCACTACGACTGATAGTATCCAGACCATTCTACCAATAGCTTCTCTCCCTTCCCTAGCCACAGTCATAGCCTCAGCCGCCTGCTGATAAGCTCCAGTCAACTCCTGAGCTTGATTCTCCATACTCTTTCTGGTGCAGATGAGGGAATTGTTCATCCTCGACAGCTGCCGGCGATAATATTCCATCCTATCAGCTGCAGATGCAACTGGCATAACGGCATGTGGATTGTAAACAGGCACTCTTGAGGGACCCGCAGCATACGGATCTCCCTGAAAGAATGAAAGACCGGGTCCACTGTTGCCCTGAACTGGTGCAGAAGGACCAGGAGCATAAGGGTCTCTAGGAGCATAAAGCATATGAGCTCCCTCGGTAGTCCTCCTCTGATATGGAGATACCGGTGTTACAGATGATTGAACATGGATAGATACATGTTCACTTCCAGATTCACTGGATGACGATACAAGGTTGATAGGGCGAGATTCATTGCCCGATTCCTCCATTGGTTCCTCTTCATAAGAGTCAGGAACATATGGAATGGAGTTTGCCAAGACAGGAACTGGAGGTGTACAAGGTACAACAGCATTAGAGCTAACTCCATCCGACATGACTAGTCTGAAAAGATAGTCAAATAATCCATATAAGTCTACTGGATAAGACAGCACGAATCAATTGAAGGTGACAGTACGCAACATTGAGGTTTAAAGAAATCTTTGTCTAGATTACACACATTCGGTTTGGGTTTCTATTACCAACATATTTAAAATGCTTATATATAGGGTCACCCGCAGCCTTCCCACCACATTTAAATATGTTGTCAATATAATCCAAACTATCACGTATATAAACCTTATGCATACACATACGAGTCGAGTTTCTATTCCTAACATGCCTTAAATGCTTATGTATAGGGTCACCCGCAGCCTTCCCACCACATTTAAATATGTTGTCAATATAATCCAAACTATCACGTATATAAACCTTATGCATACACATACGAGTCGAGTTTCTATTCCTAACATGCCTTAAATGCTTATGTATAGGGTCACCCGCAGCCTTCCCACCACATGTACAGCATGCTGTGAATATAATTCAACTAACACGTATATACAAAATTTTAGATATTTATTTCGAGCCTTATACTATTTTACATAATCGGGACGTAGTTGATCGGGTTAGGTCTAATTATTGACAAATAGTATAACTCTCGAGATAAGTATCCTAAACCTTAATGACTTAGATTTCTTATATGAAGCGACCATGGCTATAGATTGAGTTATTCACGAGGAATAACTCCGTATTCACTATAACCTTGTCTCTGATACCAATTTTTGTCACACCCCGTTGTAGCGGAAATACAGGGTTAACAAGTAATTGCGTACTAATCAGAAGGTAAATAGAGATTACATCCATTAATCCAAATACGAGTTTATTACAAGTATAATTGTTCGGAAGTGGACCCCAATACACGGATACAAACTATCCTCAATTGGAAATGGGCCCACTAAATACAAATATAACATATGGACAGCTAAGTACAATTAGGACTAATAAAGCTATAGTCCTCAGAGGTCTGACGCTAATTGTACGTCCAATGTTCAAAAGATGGCTTCAAAATGCCATATACGCTTCCAAATACCTACTGTTGGTTCCCTGAAAAGCATGAAATTTGAGAGGATCAACTATCGAAATAGTTGGTGAGTTTACAGTATGTTTGACCAAATGTTTATTCGTCATTGATACAACACAATGACCTACAATTATAAAAGACCAGGCAGTTAGAATACAACATCTAACAATACTTTTATTTCAAGATAGTCAGAATACCACATCTGACAGCATATGACAGTCAGAATACAACATCCGACAGTATCAGTCAATATGCCTCGCACAGGTTTCCGTTCTACATGGGTGCGGACCTTAACCAAGACAGTCAGAATACAACATCCGACAATTTAACCAAGACAGTCAGAATACAACATCCGACAATTTAACCAAGACAGTCAGAATACAACATCCGACAATTTAACCAAGACAGTCAGAATACAACATCCGACAATTTAACCAAGACAGTCAGAATACAACATCCGACAATTTAACCAATAGGGGAAAACATTTTAGTTTGTCAAACACAAAGAAACATCTTAGTCAGCCATCACACGGCAATTTAACGTCATTTTATCCAACATTTAATAAATGACACGTATACACATTTTCGACAGCCGTCAACATGGCAAAATTTAAGTCAAATGATCTAAGTATCCAAGTCACATGGCATACTCACAAAACAATCATTTATTTAACAAATAGTGTATACAACAGTGCATGCTTTTCAGGCCCAAAGTAAAAGGAAAAGGGCGCCATAAACTCACCTTAGCGATCTAAGTGCTAAAAGGTATAATGTAGCTCGAGAAGATCCACAGTCAATTCTCCTGGTTATCCAAAACCTATGATATCATTACCAATAATGAGGATCAAATCCTTGACGACGAGTATCCTACGTACCACTACTTAGCTATAGACCCTAGAATGCCACGACCAAGTGTGATTTAAACTTTCATTTTATTTAACTTTTTGTTGGCAAAATCAATGAAATTTTCATTTTAAGGTAGTCTAAAGTACCATTCGATATTCACCAAGTCCCAACGTTCAAGTTGCCAAAAACTAGAAATGTCAAACATTCCAGCAACCTAACACTGCGCCGCAGTGGGAAAAGTTTCACCCCACTGCGCCGCAGTCAGCCTAACACTGCGCCGCAGTGGGAAAAGTTTCACCCCACTGCGCCGCAGTCAGCCAACAACAATATTTTTCCGAGGGTTTACACTGCGCCGCAGTGAGCTATATCCAAGCTCACTGCGCCGCAGTGGCTAAGTCGAAACCAGACCACTGCGCCGCAGTGGGGCTAACGACCATACCACTGCGCCGCAGTGGACACCACTGCGCCGCAGTGGGGCTAACCCATACCACTGCGCCGCAGTGGCCAGGTTCTGCAGCCAGCACCAGCAGTTCTAAGTGCAGAAAACCAACCCAAAACCCCTTTAACTCGACCCAATTCAACCCGAATCGATTTGTAGGAGTTTGTAACTCAATTTGAAGCAAAACTAAACATCACTAACCATAATCACACATAACCCAACCCATAATTTCATCCATAACATCATTTAATCTTCCGAAACGACCAAATCAAACCCAAAACCCTATTTAAACCCTAAATACAATTTAAATTGTTTTAGGCCATGTAAAAGCTCGAAATGACTAGAAAAGAGTAAGTAAACATAAATAGGCGTAAAAGGGATGATTTAGACTTACCAAAATTTGTTCTTGAATTAAAAGGATGAAGATGGTGATAATGATGCAAATACCAAATAATAGCTTTAAAATCCTTCAATCTTTCCTTTGCAAATCTGATTTAGAAGAATGATAGGGAGATTGAGAGTATTTGGAAAATGTTTGAGTGATTTGTGTTGTGTTTGTGTGGTGTGTGTGTGTGTGTCGACTAGAACAAAAGAAAAGGGAGGGAAAAGGTGTTTGGTGGTTACTCCTCTGCCACAAACAAATAAAACCGACCATGTGGCCCTTTTCTTGATATTCTAATACCCCAATTTTGGTGAAATGCTTACGATTAAATACCATTTGACTAATAGGTTAAAATGTAAAGTAAAGGTATTTTCCCTCGTCTCATTTTAGTCGAGGCAAATAAATAAAATTTAATAAACTAAACTTTTAGAAATATTTCGTTTAAACAGTCAATTTACCGGGTTCAATTATAACATTTAATTCTTTATTTAACATTATTTTCAGACTCGGCATTCGTCTAAATAGCTAATAGTCTACGTCATCAGGATACATCTAATTGAACTATATCAAATGTTCAATTAGCTAATAATTTCCACGTCATAATCTCTAAATTAGACGAAATTATAAATAATGATCGAGATTAGGACTAACCCGTTGTTAATTAATCACGAGATGTAGACCATAAGCCGTTACAGGTGATTCAGGAAAAAAACCCACAGACTTGTCACTCCTAAGAGTCGAACCCAAGACCTGTGGAAAAAATCAGGGATGCATCTGCCAGTTGAGCTAGCTTCAATCACTCCTAAAAATGTGTAAGAGCTTTTTGTAAAGGAAAATGATTAATGTGACTAATTTATGTGCCTAAAGATAGGCCTAAAAGAGAGATCAAGCCATGTGACAAGATCAAAGGTAGAGATGATGATAGAGAATGAGTGGAAAACATGTGTCATATGATATGTGGAGTAGACCTATTTTTAGGCATATGAATTAGGCATATATATCATTATCCTTTTGTAAAAGCTCTACACCCAATGGTAAAAAGCTTTTAAAAGCTCAAAATTAAATAAATGATGTTTAATATGATAGATTTGATAAAAATCTTAATATCTACCAACCTATAGCTTCCCACTTAAATCTATTTTTGTACTATTTTATTTCATTTTAGTATTTCAAAAGCTTTTTGTCATTAGAGGTAAACCTTTTTTTAAAAAAATCTCTTACATATTCTTACACCTTTTATTACAAAAGAGGTTTTCAAATATCACCATTGGAGATGCTCTTAGAAAGGTAGATTGTTGAGGGGCAATCTTGGTATTTCAAAGTCTTACTGTATTTAAGACAAAGGGGAAAAGGACAGTTCTCTTTATAGGATTGGGATCCTCTAAAGTTATAATAACTTCATAGGTAAAATTAAGATAATCTTGACTCTTGGATTAAAATCAAAGGTTAAGATTCAAAAATGAGTTTTTAATCTTGACAATTGATTTTAATTTAATGTTCCACATCCATCAACTTTACCTATAAAGTTCATTTTAACTTCAATCCTTCTTTATAAGGAAATATAGATATAGATATAGATGTGTGTTAGTGTGAAATTGCCTAATTTTCGATATTCCCTTTGATTAACGAATATTAAAAAAATTGTTTATAATATTCTTGTGAATTAAAAAGTTCAATTATTTATCTCGTTTCAGTCTCCATCACTATTTGACTTTTGATGATAAATACACTCTTCCATGAGATTTTGGCAGTGGACTGTAATTTGGGGTTTGCTTTTTTTTTTTTGAAAAAAAAAAAATACTCGACTTTCTAAATACTGTAATTTGAAGGTATCCTTATCATCTGTTTCTTACATCGTAAAATAGGGTATTCACTTTTTATGTAATTGAATTTAAATTAAGGAATAAGTATATCTTGTAATAACAATATAACTTGTTAATTAAGAAATAAATACGCGTATACAGAATTATAGAAACTATATTATGGATATATTTTTTTCAAGATTCCATATATGAAAATAGTTGTATATATATTTATAGAGTTAATTACAGAAATCGTCTTGTCGTGGACCTCCACTTGCAGCTTTCATCCCTAAGTTTAATAAATTACAGTTTTAGTCCAAAAAACTTTGCCCCGTCAACACTTTTGGTCCTAGGTAGTAACGTCTGTTAAAAAGGCGATCACATGTCTAGCACGTGATGGGTAATCTTGTAATTTGGCTTACTCTGAAGTTTTGGTCAACACTTTTGGTCCTACTCTGAAGTTTTGGTAACACTTTTAGTCCTTACTAACACATGAGCTTTTACTTTAAAGTTTGTTAATTAATAATACAAAATTAATATTACATATACTACACCTACAAGACCAGATCCATTCATTCTAATCATCATCTTCATCACTAGACCACCAAAGATTTTCAGAAAAAAACATTCTCCAATAGTCATATTTACTACACTTACAACACCATTCAGATTCTTGATCCACCATCAAATCTAAACTCGTAAAACCAAACACAATTCAAACTCTAAAAACATAAAAAATGTCCCAGATTCCGGCCAATCCATGGCACCAATACGTGTTGTTTGTTGTTAATGGAGGACAAAGTTGTTTGTGTGTGGTAGCGGTGGACGGAGGTATGGGTGGTGGCGGTGGTGGTAGATCTAGGAGGATAGTGGCCAGATCTAGGAGGGCGATGGCCGGAGTTTCCGATGTGGTGCCTAGCCGGATTTGGTTAGTTGAAAGTTCCTGTGATCGATCGATTCGCGATTCCAACGACTATGTAAGTGCGGAATCCAAACATAATCGTTATTGAGGTAATTGAATGAAACAAACACATATATAAACACGAAATCAATAAGAACAGGAGATATAAATCTGATTCCTTTATCATTAGTCGAATGATTACAATGAATAAATCCGTTTACAATACATCTACGATGATTACGGATTACAATCAACGAGACGACTCTTGATAATCGAATAATATGGGCGGCATCTCTACCTCGAGAACCTAGTGAATGACATCTGTTGCAACTAAAATCATTAACCTAAAACCGAAACCTAAGATCTCTATTTATAGGCTAGAAATGGGCTGGGCTTCAAACTCGTGGGCTTCCAAACGCGTGCTACAGTAACACGTGTTTAGTCAAACTCGTGTTACTATTCACACGAGTTTGGTCTAAACTCGTGGCCTCCACACGAGTTTGGTCTAAACTCGTGGTCAATCAACACGTGTTTGACCTAAACTCGTGGTCAACACATCTAGCAAAACAGCCCATTAATTGAGATGCATCGGACACAAAATGTGCACCAGAACGTGCACTTACAGTCTCCCCCTTGACCGATGCACTCAATTCATTCACCGATAATCATTAGCAATCGAAAACCTGCAAAAGCAAACTCCCCCTTAACTAATGATACCGGGTCTTCTTTTGTTGAGACTCGATCTTCTGACACAACACTCTGATCTTCAAACTCCAAAATCTCTGTATCTCTGTGACAACCAACTAACCTAACACTTCTCATTGCAGTTCTCCCCCTCAACAGTAACCATCTCCGAATTAAACATATGCAATCTTCCTCCTGCTTGGAACTTTGCTCGAGACATTCCTCGACTTGCTTAACCGGCATATAATAGAGAAGTTGAATTTCCAACAATCAGCATCAAATCAATCAGCTCTCACAAAAATAAGAAACTCTGTAGCTTGAATCACAAAACGTAGTACCATAAATCCTGTCTCAAGTAGCAGCATCTGACTTTGTCTTGTACCTTCACAATTCCACCAACCACCCGAAGTCTTTCCTATCAGATCTCCCCTTCAGTTGTATACACCACCAAATATAAAGATCTTTAATCTCGCAATCACAATAAATGATCGCCTGATAATCATCTCTATTCTTGGAATATAAATAGGTTCAATCTTCAATTACTTAACAACAGATGACCAACTTCGTTGCTCTAATATTTCGACAAAGTTTCCACAACTGCTATCTATTTGATACTTGAGCATATTTCACATTAAGCACACCATCATCTAAACACAGATCTTGGTTTGTCTCTCAAGTAGCACAGAATTTTACTCAGAAATCTGAAATTTTTTATCTCCCCCTTTTCTCTGTAAAATTCTGAAATCTAGCCCTTCTGTGATATACCAATTACCAGTTCAGCTCAGAAATCTGGTTGATAAAAGTATCTCCCCCCCTTTTCTCTGCAAAACTTGGAAAGGTAGTATAAGCTTAGGTTACAGGATCTCCTATTCATAGAGGTTCTTCAAAATGGCCTAGAGCTCATTACAGCAGCAGCTCTTCGCCAAACATGGTATATTCGTTTTCCCTCCAAATTTCCGAGGAAAAACACATTTACGTGAAACATTGGTATTCACGTAAATTTTTATTTCTAAGGCTGTGGAAAAATTTGATAATTGCCGAAAATTTTCATCCAAAACGTGCCGAAATCGCACAAAAACGGACCGAAAATTTTTCGAACGCTACCAAACTTCAAATCTCCATGAATCATGCCATTTTAAGACCATGGACAAAAATTATTTTTCCCGCCAAAATACTTTTTTTTTTTTTTTTTTTTTTTTTTTTTTACAACCCTGTCTTCTATGCTTCAATGTATCGTTGTCTTCTGCTGTGATCCTTCCACACCGAAACATACTTGAACCTCGATTCCATTTCGACAACTCAAACACGTTCTTGTGTTACAGTAAACACGTGCTTGGACTCAAACGCGTGCTAGTGTTACAGTAAACACGTGCTTGGACTCAAACGCGTGCTAGTGTTACAGTAAACACGTGCTTGTGTTACAGTAACACGTGCTTGAACTCAAACGCGTGGTACACTAATCTCAAACACGTTCTTGTGTTACAGTAAACACGTGCTTGGACTCAAACGCGTGCTAGTGTTACAGTAAACACGTGCTTGTGTTACAGTAACACGTGCTTGAACTCAAACGCGTGCTAGTGTTACAGTAAACACGTGCTTGTGTATCAAACACGTGCTAGTGTTACAGTAAACACGTGCTTGTGTTACAGTAACACGTGCTTGAACTCAAACGCGTGGTACACTAATCTCAAACACGTTCTCCAAACCAAACGCGTGTTTTCCAAACGCGTGTTTTCCAAACGCGTGTTTTCCAAACGCGTGTTTTCCAAACGCGTGTTTTCCAAACGCGTGTTTTCCAAACGCGTGTTTTCCAAACGCGTGTTTTCCAAACGCGTGTTTTCCAAACGCGTGCTAGTGTTACAGTAAACACGTGCTTGGTTCAAAACGCGTGCTTAGTGTTACAGTAAACACGTGCTTGTGTTACAGTAAACACGTGCTTGTGTTACAGTAAACACGTGCTTGTGTTACAGTAAACACGTGCTTGTGTTACAGTAACACGTGCTTGAACTCAACGCGTGCTAGTGTTACAGTAAACACGTGCTTGTGTTACAGAAACACGTGCTTGTGTTACAGTAAACACGTGCTTGTGTTACAGTAAACACGTGCTTGGTACTAAACACGTGCTTAGTGTTACAGTAAACACGTGCTTGTGTTACAGTAAACACGTGCTTGTGTTACAGTAAACACGTGCTTGTGTTACAGTAAACACGTGCTTGTGTTACAGTAAACACGTGCTTGTGTTACAGTAAACACGTGCTTGTGTTACAGTAAACACGTGCTTGTGTTACAGTAAACACGTGCTTAGTGTTACAGTAAACACGTGCTTGTGTTACAGTAAACACGTGCTTAGTGTTACAGTAAACACGTGCTTGTGTTACAGTAAACACGTGCTTGTGTTACAGTAAACACGTGCTTGTGTTACAGTAAACACGTGCTTGTGTTACAGTAAACACGTGCTTGTGTTACAGTAAACACGTGCTTGTGTTACAGTAAACACGTGCTTGTGTTACAGTAAACACGTGCTTAGTGTTACAGTAAACACGTGCTTGTGTTACAGTAAACACGTGCTTAGTGTTACAGTAAACACGTGCTTGTGTTACAGTAAACACGTGCTTGTGTTACAGTAAACACGTGCTTGTGTTACAGTAAACACGTGCTTGTGTTACAGTAAACACGTGCTTGTGTTACAGTAAACACGTGCTTGTGTTACAGTAAACACGTGCTTGTGTTACAGTAAACACGTGCTTAGTGTTACAGTAAACACGTGCTTGTGTTACAGTAAACACGTGCTTAGTGTTACAGTAAACACGTGCTTGTGTTACAGTAAACACGTGCTTGTGTTACAGTAAACACGTGCTTGTGTTACAGTAAACACGTGCTTGTGTTACAGTAAACACGTGCTTGTGTTACAGTAAACACGTGCTTGTGTTACAGTAAACACGTGCTTGTGTTACAGTAAACACGTGCTTAGTGTTACAGTAAACACGTGCTTGTGTTACAGTAAACACGTGCTTAGTGTTACAGTAAACACGTGCTTGTGTTACAGTAAACACGTGCTTGTGTTACAGTAAACACGTGCTTGTGTTACAGTAAACACGTGCTTGTGTTACAGTAAACACGTGCTTGTGTTACAGTAAACACGTGCTTGTGTTACAGTAAACACGTGCTTGTGTTACAGTAAACACGTGCTTAGTGTTACAGTAAACACGTGC
>CM067167.1:249249710-249287210 GCA_034093135.1 Erigeron breviscapus | reverse complement strand
CCAGAGATTTGATTCTTGAGGATTCATCAACTTTATTAGCTTCCACCTCCTATTGAGTGAAAAGTCGACGTTAGGAGATAGATTTACTCTTATAATTATGTTATGATCACTTCAGTTCACAGGCGGCAATATTGGCGGGACGGGTATTTTGGGTAACCCGCAATAAAGGGTAACTTATTGTACATCTAAAAGATAATCAAATCACCTTTTGCCCAAAATTATCATTTAGAAAGAAAATTTAGTTTGTGAAATATGATCACAAAAATTATACATCTAAAAGATAATCAAATCTTTCTTAAAAATTTATTTAGAAGGTTGTTCAACCAGTTTCCTTCTAAGCTAATCCTTTTACATTACTGTTTGATTCTTTAGAAGATGAAATAACCCGTATTGCCCATTCACAAGTAAATGGGACATTGCCACCTCTACTTTAGATGAGCTAAAAAGAAGAAAGATCTGATATGGACCTCTGTAAGCTTAATGTCCTCATGAAGACTACCAGTAGTATCTGATCCGGTGGAAAGATCTGCAGTACTAGTAGCGATCTCATTGTCATCCGGTTTCAAATCCCTCTGCTCTTCAAGGGCTTCCGATTTCGTTGTATACTCCTCTTTTTCCTCTTGAAGACGGTTTAACTTCCATTGTAGTTGACTGTTTGACCGTTTGAAACGCCCAAGCTCATTTTTTAACTCCGTATCTTGTGCACATAATGCTTCTGTAGCAGCTAGATCCCCTTGAAGGCGCAAAAGTTTTTCTTCTAAAACAATCTTATTACGTTTATGATCCTCCAATTCAATCACTGCTTTGTGCATGCTCGAAGCTTTTTGAAGTAGTGAAGTTTTCTCTTCCTTCAATTGTTCATAATCCCCAGATATCATTTGTAATGAGGCTTCCAGTCTTTCCTTCTCATATTTCATTTCATTTAGTGAGTTCTTAAGGGCCACAATTTCATCCTGCAACTCTGGAATTTTCTGAAGTTGGACTTTAAGACTTGAATTTTCCTCGGTTAACTGTACGACTTGGTATTCAAATGATTTAAGGTTACCAGAAAGCTCAGCAACCGTGTTTTTCAGCTTTTCTTCACTAGATCTAATATTCTCCAACAAATCCATCAATTTCTCATGGTTGATCACTAGGTCTTCATGGCTCTGTCTTGAAGCAGCAAGCTCACTTTTGAGTTCAAGATTCGCTTTTTCGTATTCAATCTTGACCGTATCAAGCTTTTTCTCATATAAATCAAGTTTTTCCTCTAGTTCTGAAATAGATTTGATCCATTTATCCTTATCTGCACGTAAAACATGCATTTCGAGTACCGCTTCTGAAGCCATTCTATCTCGTTCATCATGAGTTGCTGATAATTGTAAACTGAGGTGTTCTATATTTTTCTGAAGGTTTTCAACTTCAACCACCTTCTCTAAGTACATCTGGTTCAACAAGCTCTCACCAGTAACACACTTCTCCGTGTGTTCTTTTATTTGCAGATGTAAACCATCAAGTTCAGAATTAAACTTTTTCTCTTTTAAAGAAATTCCATGGAGTGTTGATGATAATTGTTCCTCTAAATTTTCTAAATTCTTAGACAACATCAGAAAATTATCTTCAGACTCCCTCAATTTGGCTTCCAGAACTGTGCAGCGATTATGCAACTCTAATCTTTGGTTTCTTAACTCACTATTTGACTTTTGCAGAGAAGTACACTCTTCCATGAGATTTTCTGCAGTGGACTGTAATTGGGGGTTTGCTTTTTTTAAATACCCGCATTCTTCTTGACTTTCTAACCACCGGTTTTGCATGTCCTGAACTTTCTGTCTCATATCAACTTTCGTTGTTTCTACCTCATTTTCCAGTCTTTCGACTTCAGCTTGTAGTTTCACGATTTGAGACCCTGAATGCTCAGCTTCTAAACGACTTGATTCTTTTGCATCGGTTAAATACCTCAATTGGGCTTCTAGTCCAGATTTGCGCCCTGATAAGTCAAGATTATCTTCCTCTAGTTCTGCTAGGTGACGCTCCAATTCTTGATTATGAGACTCTAGCTCCAGTAACTTCTTTTCAAGAATCTTGCTGCTAGAAATATGTTTGTCGTTTGTATCATCAACTTCTTTTTGTAAAACCTTCAAACTTTCCTCCAATTCACTATTGACAATTTGCAGATCAGAAAATTGAGCCTCCAAATCTCTTATGGTAACTTTTTGAGACTGAATCTCATGTTCCTTAAGCAAGCAGTCTGATGTAAGATCGTCTATCGCTGAGGTTTTGGCCAATAATTCTTTACCAAGGTCGTCAATCTTGGATTTTAGTTCAATTACCAGATTTTCAAGTGTGTCTTCGTTGTCTTCAAAACTACCATCCATCTCATTGTATATATCTTTCGACTTCAGTTTGATATCTTCCTCACCACATTGAACACTATTTTCAGCAGCAGCCTGCTCTTCTTGATCGAATGAAGCTGTACATACAAGAACATATGAATCACAAAAAAACTACACAAATTCAACATTATAGGGTTAACAGCATCACTTGGAGAAAATGTAAAAGGTAAACATGCTGAATAATCCATGTCTAGTTGTCTACTCATAATGGATGGGACAATTTTGACCCATTTACTTAGAAATGGGTCCGTTCAGATTATGTTTATCTCTAATGGGTTAAAATGATAATTATCTTCTAAGGAACAGGGCAAATGGATCAAAGTCAGCAAACACGTCGAAAAGTTCGTATCGTACTTGTAATGTAAAACATCCTAAATCCCTAATCTTTGGAAACTAGGGTGTTTGGAATTGCGATTACTAAACAAATTTTGCATTTTCAAAATAGATTATGCGTTTTCAAAACTGCATTTTGAAAAAGCATGTATGTACATGCTTCTTTAAAACTGTGTTTTCATAGCAGATAATCACTTTTTCATACAAACACTTTTTTAGATTATTTGCGTTTACAAACGTAATAATCATATAATCACTTTAAAACGCAATCACAAACACCCTCTTAGGTTATTAGTGAAAGATAAAATTTTGTAATCAATTTGACACAGAGCTATATATACAAAATTTAAAAATTTGGACACAAAGTCTTTAGGGCAAACCCAGCCAACCAATTCCAATACTTGCCTATTTTGGACAACCTATTACCCAACCAGGCCGACCCACCCATTTGCCACCTAGACTCATGGATCCAACCTTGTAAATAATAAGCAGAAATGACTTACTTGCACGTTGTTCTTCTACCTGACACTTCAGCAATTGATTCAATGCAGCAATCTCACTCTCCTGTTGTACTGCTTTCTCACGGTATCTCTCAAGTTCACTATCAAGATGACTAGCTCTATCCTTAAAGCTTACCATTTGGACCTCTAGCTCTAAACACTTGCTTTCTAGATCATGAGAACGAATTTGCAAGTAGCCGGCAGCTATTTCACCAGGCTTCATCTTCTCCGCCACCCCTTTAATCTGCCAGCCCGTCTCAGAATCTCCAATATTAGGTGAGTCGGTGCTAGGTCGTTCACCGTATGAAGAACTAACAGAAGTACCATTGGTCGAAAAATCGTTACTTAATTCTTTAAGCTTAAAAAGGAGCTCTATATTTTCATCAGTAAGCTCGTTACAATCTCTCTCGAGCTCTAGAACTTTCTCTTTCAAAGCTTTAACTTCTTCAACAAGATCAGGAGTTTCTATTGCATGAGATTCAGTTTCTTTCGCCACTGGTGCAGCGAGAGCTTCTGATAATTTAGCTTCTAAATTAAAGATTTCTTTATCTTTCAGACTTAATTTCTCTGTCCATTCTGATTCACTATCCCGTAGACTTTGAGATTTCTCTTCCAGAGTCTTCTCCAGATAGATGATTGTACTTTCCAACCTTTGTGATTCCTGAAATTTCTGTAAATCAAGCTCTAATTTCATGCTGTCATTTGATTCACCTGTAGGCCGTTGTGATGCTTTCAAACTCTCGATCTCCAATGTCTGTTTTTCGATGTTTTCTTCTAATTCCTGGAGAACAGAAACTAGCTCAAGATTTGAATCTTGAGTTTTATTTAACTGTAGAGATAAATTCTCATTCAATTCTTTCTGAAACCTAATTTCTTCATCCAATTCTGCCAGGACATCAGTTTTATCTTGGAACTGAACTTTCAGAGTATCAGCATCCCTTTCTTTCACTTCCGACTCACCTAGAAGAATTTTCAGGTGCTTGATCTCATCTCTCAGTCCATTACATTCTGTTTTCAATGCAGAAAGCTCCATACTCACATTGTCCAGGTTCTTTGTTTGGTTAATAGTCTCATTTCTTGACAAGTCAAGGTCAACCTTCAACTTTCTAGCATTTCTTTCCCACATCCTTGCTTCTGCACGAAGTTCTTCTGGTGTAGACCCTTCAGCCTCGAGAAATTCAGCAGGACCAAAAGTTCGTAATGGTGATGCGGGAACAGGATGTGAAGCTTTTCCTGAGTCTTGTCTTCGGTTTAGGATATTCTTTCCTGAACCGAAAGGAGAACGACTTGATCTTGGAGAATCATAAACATTGACCGGGCTATACAATGTGCTACTTTGAGAGCCTGTTGATTCTGGAATTCCAATCATATCGATTCCAACTTCACTCAAGTTACTACTAGGACTTTCTCTACCAAAAGATTCGTCAATTGAATCAAAGCTATGATGTGATCTCACTGTTGATGAGCTTGTCTCCTGTCAAATTAGTTACAAGACTAATGTTATTCCATTGAGTTTGCAAGGTTATGTATGAAGGAAATTACATCAGATGATTAGTGAAGCTACCAGTGGCTCTACAGTGTCATGGAAAAAAATTGAAACTGCCAGCTTAGTCATTTTAATGTTAAAAGGATTCTCAAAACACAAATGTAACATAACAAAATGGTAGTACAAAATATCAGATCCTAGAACAAGATCAAGAGTAGAACATAAATTGGAGTACTAGACTATAGACATAGTAGCTGGATGTTGCCAGTACTTATAACTTATAAGATCTTAAATTGGTAAAGACTAAGTAGATTAACTTTTTATAAAGTGAACATAAAAAGTGACCAAAATCAATCTGTAAGAGAGAAAATTATTTCTAATCATATGACATTCCAGGATAACTTATGGTTTTACGAGCAATAACCCTTTCATTAGAGTTGGGTGAAAATTACCCTGCTACCGAGTCCTCTTGCATGAGACGTGTCAAAAATGCTATTGGTCATGGAAGATCCTACATTTTTGGTATTTGTACCGTCTGATGCATTTGACATGTTATCTAAATCACTATACTCCGAGTTGACATCTTCTGGAAGCGAATTGGAGTCTTTATATCTGTTTCAATGAAACATGCAGCATGTTACTGCCTTTGCAAGAATTGGAAGAAAAATTACAAGCTTCTCTTGTTCAGGAACAAACCTCAAATTTGGCCTGGGAGTTGAGCACTGAATAGCGACCTGCAAACAGAGAATCCAAATTCTTCCTTCTGAGAGAGCACATACAGGATTTCATCTTATAAGAAAGGCCTAATGTACAGATTAAAGACAAGCAAATCCAGATCTCATGCAAGTAAACATATATTCCATTCTAATGATGAATGACCAAAACAACTAACTGGAGACGGATAGACAATCCTGAAACCTATGCATAACTAATTCCTGTCCTAACTTTATTTAACCTAGTTATTATATTACTAAATTTGTCTTAGCAATTACCTACATAGCTATGTAGAAAATAGGATAATCATAAGATTCTAATAATTTGGAAGGTAAAAACCAACATCAACAATCTTTGTATAAGCTTCTGCAGATTTCGAGTTAAGCCCCCCAGGCCCCCACTACACACACACAGCAAAAAAAGAAGAAGCAGCATCGCATTATATTAATGAGCGTTAGTATCGACATACCTGTAAAATAGTCCCGTGGTCACACTTTTTTAGTGGGAGTGCAACAGGAAGAGAAGTTTCAGAACTCAAGTAATTCGACAAATTAACAGTAACTTCTCCAAGGATGCCAGATCGAGTTGATGCCTGACAAAAGAGACCCATGAGATGTTAGAACTAAACCCTGCAAAACAGGCTCACTCCAGTAACATAGGATTGGTTGTAGTTATAAACATGAGTGCAATGAGTCAAGATAAGCACCATACCTTTGAAATCAGAAGTTTATACAGGCATTGCTGAAGCTCTTTCGAATTGTCCCCATTAGAGATCCAAATAGATTCTGACAATGTCTCTGTCCATCTACAATTCCCATTCCATACAGATGCTTTACCCGTTTTGCTAACAGTTTTATCTGATTCTACGGATATGAGAGACAGGGTAAGCTTATCCCAACCTGCGGGTACCTGCAAATACAATGTTACAGTTAAAAGAAGAAAAGAGAACAGTGAAAATGAATTCTAAACTAACAAGAAATCTTGGTCCCAACAACTGATAGCTACTTGTAATTTAACATTAGCCATCTTGTGACTGCACACTCCTTCATTCACTCATCTTAACCAACGATAGGCCCCTCTAACGTATATACTCCCCATTCAAATAGTAAAGCAAATTACTACAAGACTAAACTAGTAACAAGAAGTATTCTTTATCACCAACACAACATGTATACAATTATCAAATTTCCTTTAAATCATTTCTAAACAAAATATGAAAATTTCATAAATATAGGTTTGTATAGTGCACTAGTCGCTTAGATTAGCAAGATGATGTACCTATATGAGATGGACCATGGTGGAAAGGGGTATATGGCAGAAATTTTATCCTCTAGTTTTGTTGTATACAATTGGGTCATTTAGATAGTGTTGGTAGTTTTCAAGGGTGTTTGAGCTGGTCTCATACCTTTCAACATAAGGTTTGATTGCCCGATTTCTTGTTGGTCCATAAGATGTTTTCATGTACTCATACTCAGTTGTCATATGGTGTTTTTCGTTTGTATTCTTGGTTAGTAGTTCAATAAAATTTGACCGTTAAAAACGAAAAAGTTTATCCCAAAATAAGTATCTAGTTTCAAAACAATATTCAACGTATCTCTTTTGACACTAAAATAGAAATGCAAAACTTCATTAATTGTTCATTCCAAGATATTTAAATGGTAATTCAGCATATCAGCCAATTAAAACTAGGAAGGAACTATAAATTTTCATACACCACAATTTTTTTTTTTAAGGCAGAATAACTTGCAACACTCCCTGAATTTGGTGTGCCCACCCCGAGTTCGAATCCTAGTAATGCCCTAAAGGGTTTGCTCTCCCATGTCTTGGATGAGTATAGCATTACAAAGGCCCCTTCTCCAAATGTCTTTGGCAGGATTTGAACCCTTGACCCCTCAAGATGAAACCTTTAGGGAAAACACCCTGACCACTGGACCAAGACCCCAATGGCCACACGACAATCTTATCTCACAGTTGTAAATTGTGCAGTGTGCTCATAAAAAAATGTAGCATACGTATAGTCTCGTGCCTCCCTACTATGCATAATAATTCATTAATAATGTTACTAATAATACTAAACAAGAAAGGCCAGAGGTCCTTTTCCACCTTAGGTGGAACCTGGAAGCAGTCTCAGGTAGGGGTAACGCTAACCTCTCCTGTATACCGTCATAGACGGTATTGGGACCCATACTCGTGAAAAAGAGTATTGGGTGTTACTTACTAATGTTACTAATACTAACTAATAACTTTTGTTAATAAGCTACGAGCTAGTACCGTAAAAACATGCGAAAATGAACTTGCTTTTTTTTTATTTATTTAAGCAATATGCTAACATGTTGCTTCCTAAATTTTCTTTCTTTTTTACCGACTTTACTTAAAAACTAAAAATAAAAAAAATAAGAAAAGTAAATAAATAAGATCAATTTAAGCTGGGTAATAATAAAAATAATCCTCAAGTTACAAACTTGCTAAAAGAAATAATAAATACAATAACACTTACTAATTAAGTAGTATTTCATTACTGTGTGTGTATATATCTATATCTATATTCTATATGTATATATGCATAGAGGAGAGACCTGGAGAGCTTGAAGGCTAGAGAAGTTAAATTCAAGCTTTTCAGCTGATTTGAAATCAACAGATGAAGAAGTAGACGAATTTCGTCGGTGAAACCTGTTCATCATTTTATGTTTCATCATCTCCTTCATTTTTTTTTAGCTTAATTAATTAGCTTTGAAATTTACTTTAAAATTTGGTTGGTTATCAATACTAATATTTCATGATGATGATGATGATGATGATGATGATGATGATGATGATGATGATGATGATGATGATGATGATGATGATGATGATGATGATGATGAATTTGGTTTAGAGATGATGATGATGTTTATGAAATAATTATTGTTATTAGCACGATTACATGAAGAAGAAAAAGAAGAGAGAGACAAAGTGAGAGAAAAAAAAAGGTAGAAAAATATGGCGGATAGTGGGATGTGTGTGTTTAGCTGTATATTCTTTCTTTTTTTCTGATTTTTAATTTTATTTTTTCTGTTGGGGGGATTCTCTGGTGAAACCAAAATCCCAAATTGACCGAATATTTTACATTTGATATTTTGGAACTTCCCAGATAGGAAACAAATGTATTATATAACGCAACTCCTCTATACTATTTACTGAAAACTAGCATGTTGCCCGCACAATGCGGCGAGGTAATGCAATGGTGACGGGTGACGGCGGCGGCATGTGTTGGTGACGACGAGTAGTGTAGGCTATTGAAGTAAATGTGACTGATGTACAGTATAGTTATTTTAAGAGTTAAGAGAGTAATGGTGTAATTAAAATAGTGAAGATAATTAAATTAGTGAATGAAGAAGATGGTGATTTAAAAAAAAAGGGGGTATTTTTGTAATATTGCATGGTGTAACATTCAACATTTCCAAAAATAAAAAAGACTATTTTCTTTATAAGTAAGTATAGATGAAAATTCTTATCTCAAAAAAAAAAAAAACATAGTCACATATAATTACTAGATTATACCTGTCTAATGTTGGACAGATAAGTATTATTTTATCAAATGATAAATCAACTTATATGTAAGACCAAGTAAATGTAATGAAAAGATATTAGAATTTAACACTTTAAAAAAATTGATTGTATTATTTACCCATAAACTTTACAATAAGACTAAAAAGATTCTTAATGATGCATACACGTTTCATGTATGTAAAATTTGAAAAGAACATAAAATAGGTTCTAGAAAAAAAAAGTTATAAAAGCGAACAGAGAAAATTTTAAATTAAACGAATATAAAATTGCAAAAATTAAAATATGTGTGTGAAATTTGATAAAGTAAATATCTAATTTTACATTGATATTTTACAAAGATAGATTTAAATAAGGAAAATTATATCTTTCTATATAATCATTAAGTAAAATATTAGATATAGTTTTCAATATAATCTAGTTTTATATACTAAAGTAATTATATTCCATCGTAGAAAAATAATAATAAAAAATAAATACAAAGAGATAAGTTAAAAATATTGACAATTATATTATGTCGTAGTTTGCAAAAAATAAACAAATATTAAGTTAGATCAAGTGGTTTGTGCATAATATTAAAAGTTAGAGGTCATGAGTTCTAATATTGTATTTGGCTTTTTTATTTACTATTTAAAATTGATAAAAAATGACATAGAATGTCACGTAAGAAAATAATGACATAGGGGATGAAATTTCACATGAGCACTAAAATATATAGATTTAATTGTCAATATATTTAAAAAAATATCATGACAGAGGCTAAAATATGAGTTGTTAAGCTTAGAAGATAACCACATAGGATCAAAAATATTCTCTTTTAGTTAGATAGATAGATACTATATTATATTAGAAAAATGTTAAATGCAGCTCCAGCTAGACTTAACGTACATAAAAAAATTATATTTTTCATATCAAAAGTTTATCTCGTGAATTTTATTGTAAGTATATAACTGTATAATGCTTATTATATATAGTCTTTAGGACTTTGTTTAACAAAACTTACTATGCTATATAAAAAAGCCGAACTCTTATGAATCAAGTCACCAATTATAAAACTAAAATCTCGACTCGAGCCACATTTTGAATCTGGAATCGACAACAAAATTTGTTTTACGTTTCTTTTGGAAAGACATGTATTGATCGATAATATAAAGTAGGGAGAAAAAGACAAATATTTTTAACTTTTGTCTATTTACAAAGTAGCAAGAGGATATATAAATAAAAGTACGTTAAGAAAAAAAAATATTAAAATATTATGTTAAGATTCGTTTTACTACTAAAAGATTCGTTAAAATAAAGTTTTTGGCTACTTTTTGCTACTCTCTATTTAGTGGGAACCATGTAACATGTTTACTCTTCCTTACTATGTGTAACTAAATCTGGATTTTTTATCTGTAAAAACTATCTACCAAAATGTTAGTATGTCCAAGCATTATGGATTCATAGTGGAAAGGATTTAAATTACAAGACCATCTCGTAGGAATAATATAAAACTACACGTACAACACATATATAAAGGTTAGTTTAATTTGGTTAAACAACGATACTAAGATTACTAGAATAGATCCACTTGTTGTGATTTAAGTCTAATTGTTACATATATTCTAGCAATGAATTTAAACAATATATAACTCAAATAATTTGACGTCTATAACTATTAACAATATATAAAAAAAATTGTGCAAGTAAGACTGATTGTGATAGTGTGACTTATGATGAAAAAACTTATTATAAGCAGCATAATGTATTTTTTCCCCCATGATTTGAAAAGGTGATCTTGATGTCGTTATGCATTATGGTTGAAAGCTTTTTTAAAGTTTAGTAAAAAATGTGATTAGCACTATTTAGAAAGTACATAATTCCTTGTTGAATTTCCTAGCTTATGTGATCATCTTTATTTTTATTCTATGACTTATATACAGTGGATTTAGAAATCTGTCATTGAGTATGCACTTTCCAATAAAACTTTTTGATTCTTATATGTACAAATTGTTGACTCGGGTATTTCGGTTCGGTTTTTAGTAGGATTTGAATTAATAAATGTTAGGACCTGGAGACCAAGAAGATTTGTCCAGAAATATATTGAAGTCCAGCTGCATCGTACAGTTAACGCAACCGAAGACTTCCTCCAGTTGAGAACTGACCAGTTGAAGAATCCTTCCAGTTGGAGTCGAAGACAACAAGTGGAAGATAGAGAATGACAATGGCAGCGAAGCCCAGTTGACATTCTAGTCAGTTACAAACTGGAGACCGTCAGTGGAAAGCTCTTACAAAGCTTTACACTGATTACGAGGAATTGACTTTTATGTTTTATGTGCTTTTACCCGGATAATAAGATTTATCTTATTATTTAAGTACAAAAAGGTACATAAAGCTGGTTGAGCTTTATACTGCAACTTTACAATGCATTTTAAGGAATTAAATGTTATTCCTTAAATGTTCTCAACCATATTTGTACGGCCAAAGTTAACATCCCAATGTTAACTTTGCCTATAAATACAAGTCATTGCACAACAAGAATAACAAGTGAGAACACTTCACACTTTGCATACCTGCAATATTCTTGGTGAACTTGTGCAATCTTCTCTCAATCGTAAAAAGGAACATTTCACAACTTTAAGTGTTTCGATTGTTTAGAGAAATTCCAAGTGTAGATCAATTGTAGTTCATAGGTTGTTAGGATATTTACATACTTGTATTATCTTGGTTCCGCAACAACCTTGTAATTTATTTAAAGTTAATAAATAAATTACACTTGAAAATTACATATTGTCTCACCAATTTACTTTACAAGTATTTTGTATTATTGCATTGTTCTTTACTTATTGTCACTTAAATAAGTAATCTATCTAGAACTCGGTATATACTCTCTGTAACTGGCCGTCTCCAGTTCAGCGTTTATATTGCAAAGTAACTCCACCGTCGACATAGAGGTGTCTTCAGGTAGTACCATCTATTGAGTTGGGACTTACAAGTGGTATCAGAGCAGAAGGCTAATAAACTTGCCTAGATTTGCTTAGATGACTACTACTGAAGGTGGAGATGGTTCTGGTCAAGGTGAAAACCCTTTGAATACTAATACACCACCTTTTCAAAATGTTAATACAAACCCTCCTCCTCCTACTGCCCCAAACCATGTCCATGTACATTATTCTAACACTCTTGTTCCAAAATTTGATGGAAACAGTGAGACCTTTGGTACATGGAAGGCCAGAATGCTTTTGCATTTTGGTGGGATAGAGAGGTATATGTTGAAAATCCTTAAGGATGGACCATATATACCCATGTCTCTTGGGGTGAGTCCTCTTCTAGATCCAACTGGAAGAAGAGGTTCAAAGAAAAGCTCGAAGACCACTGGTCTGATGAGGATCGTAGACTTGTAGATCTGGACACCAGACTCAAGAACATGATCCTTGGAGCTGTTCCTGAAGATCTAATTCCAACACTTGTGTTGTTCCCCAGTGCCAAGTCAATGTGGGATGAATTAGTTATTCAGTTTGAAGGAGGTGATGACACTATTATCACCAGAAAAGTTGCCTTGAACAAGAAGTATGAATTCTTCTTTGCTCTGCCCAATGAAAGTCTAACTGGTACATACACCAGATTTTCTAGCCTCATTAATCAGCTGAGAGGCTTAGGTGTAGAGAAGGATAAGGATATTCTTCTTGAGAAGTTTTGTGATATTCTTCCTTCTAAATGGGAAAATATGGTTCTTGTCTTAAGACAAGGTAAAACCCTGCACAGCCATACTCTTGCATCGCTCTATGGAGCCTTCAGATTCACTGAAGACAATAATGCTGCAAGACTGGTGGCTGAGCAGGGTGCCATGAACCATGCCCAGAGTCCCAAGGTTGCTAGTGTAACTGAGCGACCTTGTACTGCTTTAATGTCTGGTCTGCAGAGAGTGTCCAGGTATACTCAATGAAGGAGATGTTAAACAGTTTCTTGAACTCTGGCCTGACCACTGAAATCAGTGATGGTTGTGATGAAACTGGCGATGATGATCTGGTAGCCATGATTGCTAAAACCTTTAACAGGTTTAAGCATAAATCTAAAAGATTTAATGGCCAAACAATGCTTCCAGCTCCAGCTCTCTGGATAAAACCAATCTTCCCTGCTATAAATGCGGTAAGAAAGGTCATTTTATGAAGGAATGCAGATCTAGTCAGATGAACAACCAAACTGGCCCCCCTGTCCCTAATTTCAATCGGCCTGATGATAGCTACAAAGCTAAATATAAGAAGCTTAAGGCCTAGATTGCCCTCCTGTCCATGGAAAAAGAAAAGGATCAGTGCTTGATGGCACAAACTGAAGGAAAATGGGAGTACTCTGATGACTCATCAGCTGATGAAGAAGAGGAAAGGGACATGTGTTTCATGGCCTTGGAAGATCAACAGCAGCATGTGCAAAAGAAGATGTCATCACTGGAAGATGGGTGGACATCATTTTGAAGAAGGTATGTGATTATGACAATCAGGTGGATCCAGAACTGAAACTGACCTTGCTGAATCATTAAGTGGTGATTTGGCTTTTGTAGAAACTGTTAGAGAAGATAGTGAAAGATATCTGGACACTATCTTAATTGAACTAAACAATGTTAAGCCACAACTTAATGATTTACAAAGTGTCCAGTTGGCTCTCAAGGAGTCAGTTTTAAAATTGAGGCTTTGGAATTTGATAATCAAAAATTAATTTCTGATCTTGAAAAAGAACAAATGATTATCAAGTCATGGGTAAAAGCATCTGGAAAGAACTATGATGCATTTTCTAGAACAATTGATGCCAGAAAAATGCATGGAAATCTGGAGATCTGGAAATGGCAGCTCTCATACCAGATCTTCATGCATTGCCTCCAGCTCTCAGGGTTGAAACTTCTTATGATCAACCTGAAGCTGTTGAAACTGAACCCATTGAGACCACCCCCATTGAGGTTAAACCTGGAGCCAAACAGGCTAGTGCTCCAGTTAAAAAGGTCACTGGTAACAAGCCTTTACCTCAGAAGTCTAAGGAGCCCAAGACTCAAAAGACTAAAACTCCAGCTGAACCAAGGTCCAAGGTTCAGCAGCCTGATGAAAACAACATTTTGTTTAAACTGGAAAGTCAACTCCAACTTTTGTCTCGACAGGTTCAGAGTTGTACTGCCCGGATCAAAAATCTGGAAGGAGGTTCATCACCTCCAGTTTTAAAACAAAATATTAAACCCCCTTCAAAACCAAAACAAAAGAATGTTCCATCTGGAACTAAATTTGATAAGAAAAAGGGGAGCAGGTATCAAATACCAATCGTTTTTACTCCTGCACCTGGATCTGGTGAAAAAGATCCAGATGTAGTCTTCAGTTTACCTCCACAACAATCAACTGTGATTTCTGTAGAGAAGTCCAGTGAACCCATCAAGAAAAGATGGGTTCATGTAACACCCCAAAGTTTTAAGGTAAAAGAAATTAACCCCTTTTTATAGTTTTGACATTAAATTAATTTCCTAGTATTTGATTTTTGGTTATGGGGTTAATTTAGTTGGAACTTTAGCGGATAGTGGGTATTTTATAAGCAAAATTAGAAGAGGGCGTGGCAAGCCCATGGAGTGCCAGCCATCTTTTCTTTGTGACTCACTCTTCCATTCTCTACTTCTCCATTATTCCTTCATGCATCTCATTCTTGTTCTTTCAAAATCAAAGTTTAATTCTCTCCAATTCAAGGATAATAACATCAATAATAAATTATCACCATCAATCTTTATCAAGCAAAATTGAAAGTTAGGGTTTGAGGTGTGAGTGGTGGTGGCCGATTTTCATAGAGAAAAGAAGGGAAGAAGAAGTTCCAAAATTAAAGTCTTGAATTAGCTTATTATTATTGAGGTATTGATTTCCCCTAACTTAGCTTTTATCTTTCAAGTGGAATTAGGGTTCATGGAGTGAACCAATTTGGGGGTTGTGATAGAAATTGAAATATGTTAATTTCCCCCCAATTCCTTAGATAACCTAGTTTGTCATTGAGTTATGTGTTGAGTTTGATTATGAAATTGATAAGCTAATGTGATAATTTTGGTTTATGAGAAAAGTTGAGTTTTACTAGTTTCTTTGAAATGATGATTATGGTAGATTGAGCTACCTAGTAATATTGTTGAAAGTAAAAGAGACTCAATGACAAATGGGTTGGGTTTTGGGTTTAGAAAGGTTAGTGAATGAGAATGGCTAGGTTGAGCTAGTCATGATTGTGAATATAAGCTCATGCACTTTTATGTCATGATTATAGGTTGAAGCTTGTTGCGTATTATCGTTTTAGCTTTGTTGTTCTTGTTGCGGAGGAGGTGAGTATATTTGCATACCTTTATGTTTACGTTGGGTCAATTGACCACATCATGTTGAAGTTGTTTATCCATGTGTGGAAAGACCACCATGTTGAAGTTGTTTATCCATGTGTGGTAATTGATTCGGCGTCAGGCCCATTTGGGGCATAGTATTGTTGAGGCCTAAGAACCTCCGGGGCCTAAGAATCCCGATAGTTGTTTTGAGAAGAGGCCTAAGAACCTCCGGGGCCTAAGAATCCCGATAGTCTCATTGGTTAGCTTATATAGATCCATATATGTTGTTTAGTGTGCAAGGTGAGCATGTAAATGTGGCATGACGGTGTCATAGGTTACATGTAAAAGTCCTTGTACTTTGCCCTCCTTCGTATTCGTAAATGTATGCAAGTATATTCACTAAGCCTTTGCTTATATTTTAGTTGTTTACCTTTTTATAGGAAGTTCCGGAAGAAGGAACTAGTGATTAATTGAAGTTGATGTGTTAGACGAAAAGATTTTGAAGGACTTGAAGGTATTTAGGTCATTCTTGGAAGAATGGCAATCTTTTGGATCAGAAGCTTAGAATTCCCACCTCATATGGCTCTTGGTACAATTGGGTTTGAAAGTCATATTTTGGTTAAAATTCTGTTTATGTCAAGTGTAAAGCTTTTGGAAAACTTGTAAAGTTGCAAATTGGGCGAAAATGGTGTCAAGGTGGGTAAATGACCCATTGATGGTGTGTATGAGATTTGAACAAGAAAAGTTGTAATTATGTTTTAAAATGTGTCTTTATATCAGTTAGAATTATTAAAATGTGTTTGAAATGTTGGTCATGATACTGCAAGAGTTGGAGTTTGTTCTATGTGTCAAACATGTTTGGAGTTGCTGAATTTTTGAACAGGTCTGAGACCAGTGGGATCCCACTGCGGCGCAGTGGGAGGGTCTCAACCCCACTGCGGCGCAGTGGGAGACTTTTGTCTCGTAGGTCAGAAAGATTCCACTGCGGCGCAGTGGGAGGGTGTCATACCCACTGCGGCGCAGTGGGTACATGCTGTAAAAAAAAAAATATATTTTTAATCGAGTCTAGTCCTTTCAAGTTGAGTCTAGTCCTTTCAAGTTGGTATCAGAGCCGAGGTTTAAGGGATTTAGGTATTCCCTTGTGTAGAGAGTGCCTAGACTTAAACCTTAGTTGAGACTCGACCTTAAGTAACCGAAATTTTATATGGGACCGAAAGAGTGTTTAATGATGTTAGCTTATAAACTTGCTAGTATTAAAGCACAATAAGAAGCCGGCCTTATTGTGGTTGAAATACTAACAAATTTATAAACTAACGGCATCAAACCTTGGGACGGTTTAGTATAAAGTTATAAGTTTTGGCTTTTAGTTAGTAGAGAGAGATAGGTTGCGTGTTTTAAACAGTTTATCTACTCTTACCATAGTATGGCTGATCAACATCACGAAGAAGACGAAATCGATAGAAGAAATGAGGAGGAAGTTATCTTTCCTGAGGTAGCATGGATATCTCCGATCAAATAGGGAGAGCATTGGAAAAGTATACTCCTCTTTTACTAAAGAGGTTGAATCAAACATTAGAAGGAGCTGTGAACGATCATCTTGCTCAAATGATTAGAGAAGAGGTTGCGGTCAATGTGCAACGAGAGTTTGAGAAAAGAGATGCCAAGGATAAAGGTAAAAAGGCCGAAGATGAAAGGGAGGTGGAAGTAACAGGGGAGAAGGTCTATAAGAAGAAGTTCACTTTTCGAGACTTTGAAGTGTGTCACCCACCGGAGTATCACGGTGATCGTGATCCCATCGTTTGTACACGATGGATATCGGAGAATTGAAGGGGCGTTCCGCACTAGTCAATGCCCCTCACACTTGAAGGTCATCTTTGCGGTTGGTATGCTAAGGAACAGTGGGAAGAGATGGTGGGATGGTTTGTTGGCAATAAAGAAGGAAGCTTTAGATCATGTCGAATGGCCCGAATTCAAGACTATGTTCTTTAAAGAGTTTAGGTCAGAAGCTGAAGTGACCAAGTTGAGAAGTGAATTTCTCAACGACTGCCAAGGCAACATGAGTTTGAATGAATTCCGAGCCCAATTCTTGGACAAGGCTCAATTTTGTCCGGAATTTCTCGAGAATGATCAATTGCTCAAAGAACAATTTTACTTGAAGCTGAAAAAGAGTCTACGAGAGAAGATTAGCCTACGCCAAATGGAGTCTTTTTCCATGTTGGCGGATGTGGCTAGGGATCATGAGATTGAACAATCTAGGGTAGACGAAAGTGATTTAAAAAGGAAGCATGAAGATGTGAATTCTCCCAACAAACGGTTTAGACAAGAGGGCAGTTCCGGCAACCACTCTATTAAAAAGAATGTTCCTTTTTGCCGACAATGCAAGAGGAGCCATTCGGGAATGTGTAAAGCGGCGGAGAAGGGTTGCTATACTTGTGGGAAACCAGGGCACACAAGCCGGGAGTGCAAATCAAAGCCTCAGAAACCTATCATATGTTTTAAATGCTTTGAGGAAGGTCATATGAGGAGTTCATGCCCTAAGTTGACGGAAGGGGAAAGACATGAAGAAAGAAGAAGGGAGGCGGAAAGGAAGAATGCCCAAACTCATGGGAATCAACGAGGAAGATCCTTCCAACTAACTGTGGAGCAGGCAAGGAACACCGATGATGTTATTACAGGTACATTTCTTGTATATAATGTGCCTATGCGAATTCTCTTTGATTCGGGGGCGAATAGATCATTTGTTGCAATTAGAGTAATTCACGTTATTCCCGTGTCCAAGTCATGTCTAGAAAATACCTTGCAAGTTGAAGTTGGTAATGGTAGGATGGAATTAGTGAAAGAGGTGTATAGAGGGTGTGAGATCAAAATTTCTTCGGAACTCTTTCAAGCCAATTTAATTCCTTTTCCGATGGGAGAGTTTGATATAATCTTGGGTATGGATTGGTTGAGCTCATGTAACGCTAAGATCGCGTGTGATGAAAAGGCAATATATTTAAAGACCTCCAAAGGTGAAGATTTGGTAGTTTATGGTGATAGGAAGGAGCGTTCTATATCCGTTTGTACCTTTGCTCGTGCCAAACGCTATATGTCTCATGGATGTCATGCTTACCTTGCCCACATTGTTAATGTTGAAAAGAAACCTTTATCTATTGAAGACATTCCAATCGTTAGTGAATTTGCTGATGTTTTTCCCGAAGACTTGTCGGGTATTCCCAGCGGCAATGATGTGACTAACTTATACCCATTGCCCACATTGTTTTTGGCCTTTATATTACATGTTTTTTGTCGAATTTGTGTGCATTTGGCGCGTTTATGTGTTTGTTAGTGTTTTCAGGTTCTAAACAAGTACGCGTTCATTTGTGCAAATTCGGATGATTATTGGCCAGAAGTCGTTTGTGAAGTCGAGAGTCGTTTCGAGTGGAAGAGATAGCGAGTGTCGGGATCGTAAGATGAAGGTTGTACACCAAGCATATGACTGCGACGCAGTGGAGATATACGTAGCCCACTGCGCCGCAGCCATTATCCACGGCCTTGTTCGTTCAAATCCCCCACTGCGCCGCAGTGGGGATGGTGTGATGGTCACTGCGCCGCAGTCAGATATAGGAAAAGAAAGACGTGGAAATCCACTGCGACGCAGTGGTGGTGAACTGGACCACTGCGCCGCAGTCTATGCCAGTCAGTCAACCAGTTGGTCAACCAGTGGAGGGACTGCGACGCAGTGGGGGCCTTACACGCCCACTGCGCCGCAGTGAGTACACGGAACTGAAGGGTTTTAGCAGTTTTCTGCATCAGAATTAGAGAAGTATAAATAGTTTTCACAACCTATTATTCTAGGTATCAAATACTCTTTCTAGGAGCTGCACTTCAGGGAATACTTCAAGGGTCAATTCAAGATCTAATCGTCTTCGATTCATTGGAGATTCACGTGCACCCATCTAGATCGTATCTACTTATTTGTCTTGCAATTTCATTTCTTCAAACAATTGGTACTTTATGTTCTTTCTTGATTCTTATTGTAATTTCAATTTGGTCATGAGTGGCTAATTCTTCTATTGTCCACCTTGATGAAACTAGACGAATGATGTGATTGCTATATATTTTAATTCAAAGAGTTGATTTCAATTATCGTTGAGTCGTGATCTTGATGATTTAATTCCTTTATTTGTATTAATTTGATATTGGTGGCATGTGTGTTCTTCGTTAGTGGTACTAGTCGAATGCACATGTGATTTTCTAACGGTCGCTTGTCTATGAGCGATTATCACTAGTTCATGGTATGATAGTGAATGTCAAATTAATAAAAGGAGTCATTTTGTCAACGTGTTTAGAAACGGTTGGTGGTACCACGTTTTAATTCACATAGGCGCAATTGGTAATTTGGTAATCAAACAAGCTAAGTGTTGGTAAGATTGTCTAGGCGTTGGTGGTACCGGCTTGGGTAATTTAACTAGCAGTTAGGTGTTTGGGTGACTTGTGAGCGGTTGGTGGTACCACGCGAGCATTTCATTCTCCTCACGTTTATCGTGTCAACTCTTAACGAATTTGGTCTTAACTGAAAGC
This sequence comes from Erigeron breviscapus, assembly GCA_034093135.1. Lineage (NCBI taxonomy): Eukaryota > Viridiplantae > Streptophyta > Magnoliopsida > Asterales > Asteraceae > Erigeron > Erigeron breviscapus. The sequence goes on along the minus strand of CM067167.1, from coordinate 249,267,398 downwards.
AATCATGTCTGAAGTCTAGCGGAGTCAAGGTGGATGATATTTACCATTATTGTTTGAGACTTACCTTTACTTTATACGCATTTGTCCTTTAAAGTTATTGTCAGAGTGAGAATCTAAGTAACACCCTTTTTCCAAACCTCTTTACTAAACAATTAATTCAAACCAATCCCCGCGAACGAACCTGGACTTACCTTTTTACTATACTGCATACGATCGGGTCCACTGCCCGATAGTGTGTAGTAGTGAGTTTTTAGGTATTTCTTGTTTATAAATTTTAAACTCGATTTAGCACATCAAGTTTTTTGGCGCCGCTGCCGGGGATTGTGCGCTGTTTTAGTTGTTAATTTAGTGGTTTGATCCTTCCTCACGCGTGAGGAAGTTATTTGCTTTCATAGTTTAGTTTTTCTTTTCTTATCTTATCACAGGTGCAGTTGACGTGTTTGGTCAGTTGTGTTTTGCAGGTCTACTTTTTAGTTGATGAACTTGAGGTCTTCTGGTTTACCTCTTAATAGTCCTTTGAGAACACCATCTAGACGTAGATCTAACCTCACAACACCAACACCATTCTCACCCATTGCTAAGCCTACTCCTGATTCAGACGAGGAGGGGTTTAATTTGGACGAATTGTTTGATCTTGAGGTTAAGGTAGAGGAGAAAATGGCAGACGAAGACAGGGACCCAAATGATATACGGTATGGCGAAAGGGTTCGCACTATTCCCGCAAACCGGGGTAGTCCTATTAGACCTCCTCAAATTGCTCATGACTTCAACCTAAAGGGTAATCATCTTAAGAGCATTGAGGAACAACAATTTGATGGTAAAAGGAAGTGGGATCCGTATCAACATCTAGAGAGATTTGAGAAGTTGGCTAGGTTATACCAATACGGGCAGAATCAAATGAATGCCGTAAAACTCGAGACATTTCCAATGTCTATTACCGGCGATGCTCTTGATTGGTTCAATGACCTTCCGGAAAATTGCATTACGACTTGGGACCAACTTAAGCAAGCCTTTATTGGTGAGTTCTACTCACTTAGAACCCAAAGAAAGTTGGAAAACTTGATTAGGTCGTTTGCCCAAGACGAAGATGAAGATGTTGTTGATGCGTGGATCCGATTTAAAGAGATGTTGAGAAATTGCCCGGGTCATAATATGACTAGAGAGCAATATGAGGATCAGCAGTCTTTCCATTCTCGAATGGATAGTTTTCGAGAGCAGGTTGGGGGAGATTTGACTATGATGGGTTCTGGCTTAGGGAGAGTGGTTTACGACTCGCGCCGTTACCAGCCTTTGTGGGAGGCGCAGTTGAGAGGGCAGGATTTTAGTCCACCAGCTGATATACCTGAGTACCGCCCGCCCTCCATGTTTATCCCTTATCAGCGTGTTGGTGGAGGTTTTTACTTTCCTCCCGAGCATCAGGTTGAGGAGCCTCCCCGTCATGATCCAGGAGCATTGGGACCGGATATGCCGGTCCGATTTGGTTCTTATACAGGTACTTATGCAGGTATGGACGTGACCCCGGCGGGAGCTGCTGACCCGTCTTTTGCAGAGCAGGTGGTGGGATCTTTCTTTGATTATAGTAACATTCCTGGTTACCAACATTACCCACCCCGTCCTCCACCACAGTGATGGCTTGATTGAACACTTTATACTTCTGTACTTTTTAAATTTTCTTTTGATTGTTTGTGGTATGCATATGCTGGCAGTAAGTTCAGCGCCGCATTTGTGTTGGTATGTTTGATGTACTCGATTCTCGCACCTTCCGTTTTGTTACATGTTGTTTCTCCCGCTATCCAAAGTGTCCTTCCTCTTTCGGAAGTGCAATTTGTGACGCGGGGTCGGCTAACTTGTTTTAAAACGGATTGTGTCCTCGTTCCGGTATGTGCTTTAGTTATCGATTTTGCTTACCCCTATTTACCTGTGTTTGACCGATATGGACATTGAGGGCATTGTCCATCTTAAGTGTGGGGGGGTGGCAAATAGGTTTAAGCTACCGGGTACATCACTTTTGTTGTTTTGCCATTGAGATTTCTACCGGTTTTGTTGATGTGTCCCTCTCATAGGCCTTTGGATTTTATCCGAGGGTAGGAGTTTCTATCTTGAGCTCTTCACTGTGATGTGCATGTTTGGAATCGGTGTTGTCAATTTGGTTGGATAATAGAGGTTGATGTGGTTTGTAAAACTTGAGTTGAGCTTGTCCTTGTGGTAAATTGCTTTTGGTCACTTAATTCATATCTTAATAAGCAATTTTACTACAAACTGTTTCCTTGACAAAATTTTTAACCGGCGAAATGTGTTCTGAACGATTATTTGGCTAGTCCCTCGGGATTGATATCATTACTTGTGCACTCAAATATATCCCTAACACCAAATTGTGAGATTTCATCATTTTGTATAGTTGTGTTAGGTTGCGGTTTTGGTTTGATTGCCTTGTAAATACGTCCCTCTCTTAGGCTCTTGGATTTATTCGGGAGTAAGGGTTTTCATTTTGATGCCCTGCACTAAGATGTGCGTGTTTGAGGTTAATCCATTCCATTTCCGGGTTCTTCTCTTGATAAGAGTGTGCCGGTGATGTGTTGATTCTAGAACTTGGCCTGGTGATCGTGACTAAGTACATCGGATGACGAATTGGCATTTAGGTTTGACCATACTTTTTCTTTCTTTCTTTCTTTTCACTTTCCTTTTGTACATTTATACCTTACTATACACACCCTTATACAACCTTTATACATATATATATATACATTTTCACCTTTCTTTGTACATTTTTGATACACATATACATCCCATATAATTTAGCCTTCACTCTTGTATAAATTCACCCATTTATATACTTCACCTCATTTTTCCGATAGTCTAATCTTGGTGGGCCGTTGATTGCTATTGGTTTGTTGGATGGTTTGGGGAGTTTAGGTGGATTGGCTAGCGGAAGTTTCTTGTCTATAAGAATACATAAATTGGTTGAGTTAAGGAGGAGTATCTTGGATTGTTCAAAGAAAGTATGTTTGTTAGACATTGTTCATCATTGTAAGAGGGTACCTTCTAGTAGAGTAAAAGTGGTTCAGTAAAAAAAAAAAAAAAAAAAAAAAAAAAAGAAAAAAAAAAAAAGAGAAAAAGAACTTGGGCTACTAGGAGGTACATCTCATTTTTATATGTCTAGTGTTGTGATGTGTCATTATGAATGGAGAGTTTGGTGGATTTTAAGTTGTTTGATGTTAATACACCACTTTGGTGTCGGGTTTTGCTTGGTGACGTTGGGGGTGCGTTCTCGGGATGATATCTTTTGGGTTAGCGGTTTGTCGGCAATCAATGGTACGGGTTGATTAGACTATTTTGTTCATTTGTACATATCCATATACTTTGACTTTTCTTTTCTTAATTAACCTATATTCCCATTCATTCGTTGTAAATATCCATCCTATATACCTTAGTTTAACTATACAACCTACCTTTATGCCTATTTTGATGATGTACTTGGTGCTTGCGCCGTGTTGGTGGAGCAATGATCCTAGTTCAAGCCTATGGTAAAATAGCATACATCACGACCGTGCTATGAGTGATTCTTCATATATATTCAACCCCAAAAGTAAGTTTGTTGGAGTAGAATGGTTTTGATAGATTCGGTTGTTTCACTTGTGCTTGGTTGTGTTATCGTGGCTTGCGGATTGTTCAGGTATTGTCAAACATTTCGAGTTTTCATTTAAGATTAAAACTGCTTCACCCACTTCCTTGTCTTTGACATTCTTGGTGTGGCTTCTTTTTGATACTCGTCATTGTTTATTTAGCTCCATTGTCAAGGAATACTTTATGCTTTAAATGTTGGATTTGCTTGAGGACAAGCAATGCTCAAGTGTGGGGGGATTTGATGTGACTAACTTATACCCATTGCCCACATTGTTTTTGGCCTTTATATTACATGTTTTTTGTCGAATTTGTGTGCATTTGGCGCGTTTATGTGTTTGTTAGTGTTTTCAGGTTCTAAACAAGTACGCGTTCATTTTGTGCAAATTCGGATGATTATTGGCCAGAAGTCGTTTGTGAAGTCGAGAGTCGTTTCGAGTGGAAGAGATAGCGAGTGTCGGGATCGTAAGATGAAGGTTGTACACCAAGCATTTGACTGCGACGCAGTGGAGATGTACGTGGTCCACTGCGCCGCAGTGAGTACACGGAACTGAAGGGTTTTAGCAGTTTTCTGCATCAGAATTAGAGAAGTATAAATAGTTTTCACAACCTATTATTCTAGGTATCAAATACTCTTTCTAGGAGCTGCACTTCAGGGAATACTTCAAGGGTCAATTCAAGATCTAATCGTCTTCGATTCATTGGAGATTCACGTGCACCCATCTAGATCGTATCTACTTATTTGTCTTGCAATTTCGTTTCTTCAAACAATTGGTACTTTATGTTCTTTCTTGATTCTTATTGTAATTTCAATATAATCATGAGTGGCTAATTCTTCTATTGTCCACCTTGATGAAACTAGACGAATGATGTGATTGCTTTATATTTTAATTCAAAGAGTTGATTTCAATTATCGTTGTGTCGTGATCTTGATGATTTAATTCCTTTATTTGTATTAATTTGATATTGGTGGCATGTGTGTTCTTCGTTAGTGGTACTAGTCGAATGCATATGTGATTTTCTAACGGTCGCTTGTCTATGAGCGATTATCACTAGTTCATGGTATGATAGTGAATGTCAAATTAATAAAAGGAGTCATTTTGTCAACGTGTTTAGAAACGGTTGGTGGTACCACGTTTTAATTCACATAGGCGCAATTGGTAATTTGGTAATCAAACAAGCTAAGTGTTGGTAAGATTGTCTAGGCGTTGGTGGTACCACGTTTTAATTCACATAGGCGCAATTGGTAATTTGGTAATCAAACAAGCTAAGTGTTGGTAAGATTGTCTAGGCGTTGGTGGTACCACGCGAGCATTTCATTCTCTCACGTTTATCGTGTCAACTCTTAACGAATTTGGTCTTAACTGAAAGCAATCATGTCTGAAGTCTAGCGGAGTCAAGGTGGATGATATTTACCATTATTGTTTGAGACTTACCTTTACTTTATACGCATTTGTCCTTTAAAGTTATTGTCAGAGTGAGAATCAAAGTAACACCCTTTTTCCAAACCCCTTTACTAAACAATTAATTCAAACCAATCCCCGCGAACGAACCTGGACTTACCTTTTTACTATATTGCATACGATCGGGTCCACTGCCCGATAGTGTGTAGTAGTGAGTTTTTAGGTATTTCTTGTTTATAAATTTTAAACTCGATTTAGCACATCAGGCAAGTTGAGTTTTCAATTGATCTTATTCTGGGGGCTAACCCCATTGCTAAAGCTCCTTACCGTTTGGCTCCAACGGAAATGCAAGAGATGATGAAGCAATTACAAGAATTACTTGACAAAGGTTTTATTCGACCTAGTAACTCTCCTTGGGGCGCACCGGTACTTTTCGTTAAGAAGAAGGATGGAAGCATGCGTATGTGTATCGACTATCGTGAGCTCAACAAAGTCACCGTAAAGAACAAGTATCCTTTGCCTAGAATCGACGACTTATTCGATCAACTTCAAGGAGCATCATATTTCTCTAAAATAGATCTTCGTTCGGGTTACCATCAACTCAAAGTACGTGATGAAGATATTCCTAAAACCGCTTTCGTACTCGTTATGGTCATTTTGAGTTTGTTGTCATGCCTTTTGGTCTCACGAATGCTCCCGCGGCTTTCATGGATCTCATGAACCGTGTTTGTCGCCCTATGCTTGATAAGTCCGTGATCGTTTTCATTGATGATATTCTTATTTATTCCAAAAAGAAGTACAAAAGTGATGCACCTGCTGAAAGAAGTACACTCTAGTTGTGGTTGATGAATTCTCCAGATTTTGCTGGGTGGTATTCCTCAGATCCAAAAGTGATGCACCTGCTGAAATCATCTCTCTCATCAAAAGAATTGAACTCAAGTATACTCGAAAAGTCTGTCAGTTGCGAAGTGATAATGGTACTGAATTTCAAAATAAGGTACTTGAAACATTTTGCAATGACACTGGCATCTCTCAAAACTTCTCATCAGCACACTCTCTAGAGCAGAATGGAGTTGTGGAAAGAAAGAATCGCACACTGATAGAAGCAGCCAGAAGTATGCTATCTGAATCAAGTCTTCCCACCAGTTTCTGGGCTGAAGCAGTTGCAACTGCTTGTCACACCCAAAACCGGTCAGTCTACATCAAGAGACATAAGAAGACTGCCTATGAAGTACTCAGGAATCATAAACCAAATATTGGATATTTTCATGTATTTGGTTGTCCAGTTTATATTTTAAACGATTCCAGTCAGCTTGGAAAGTTTCATGCAAAAGCTGATGAAGGTGTATTTTTAGGCTATTCAGATATTCGAAAGGCCTTTAGAGTTTATAATTATAGACTCCAAAAGGTTCATGAGACAATTCATGTGACATTCGACGAATCAACTGAAGCAATCAACAAGAGACCAAGCCTTGATATTTCTCCAGTCGTTCCAATAAATTTTGGCGAAACTGACCAAGTTCATCAGTCAGTTGTTTCACCAAAAGATGTTTCCAGTTACAACAAATTAGAACCAGTTAAGAAGAAGAGTACCACCAGTGACACTTCATTTTATCCCTCCATCAATTTCAATTTACCACAGGAATTGGTGATTGGATCTGATGTTCGTGCCATTCCAATATCAGCACCAGTTCAAACTCCAACTTCTCTAGTTCTTCAAGAAATGCCTTTTAATGAAGAATTTCATGATGCAAATCGTGACCTCATTGACTCTGATGAGGACGTAGAAGTAGTTTGGACAGATCCTCCTCCAGAAGCTGTTGCAACTGAAGAAGATCGCCAGGCGACTTGCACTGATATTGTAATTCACCAGCCTAGTCAATACACTAGATGGACTCGAGCACATCCAATTGAACAGATTGTGGGAGATCCAAATAGTGGGGTTCAGACTAGAAGAGCCACCAGTGAGCAATGCTTAAATGTCACCTTCTTATCACTAATTGAACCGAAGAAGATTGACGAGGCTATGGCAGACCCAAGCTGGGTGGAAGCTATGCAAGAAGAGCTCGTCCAGTTTGAAAGGAATAATGTATGGGAGCTTGTTCCTTGTCCACCAGGGTTAAAGAAAGAACCCATTGGTATTAGATGGGTCTACCGAAACAAGATGGATGAAGATGGCCATGTTGTAAGAAACAAGGCCAGATTAGTTGCCCAGGGTTATTGTCAAGCAGAAGGCGTTGACTTTGATGAAACTTTTGCTCCAGTTGCAAGACTTGAAGCCATCAGAATATTTCTGGCTTATGCAGCCCATCTGCAGTTTAAGGTCTTCCAGATGGATGTCAAAAGTACGTTCCTTAATGGAACATTGGAAGAAGTTGTGTATGTTAAGCAGACTCCAGGCTTCATCAATGAGAAGCATCCTCACTGGGTCTATAGACTGAACAAAGCTTTGTATGGTCTTAGACAAGTCCCAAGAGCCTGGTATGATACTTTAACTAAACATCTTCTTAAAAATGGCTTTCAAAGAGGTGCAATAGATAATACCTTATTTATCTTGAAAGAAAAAGGTAATATCTTATTGGTACAAATTTATGTTGATGACATTATATTTGGTTCAACTAATGATGCAATGTGTAAAAAGTTTTCTAAAATCATGTCATCTGAGTATGAGATGAGTTTAATGGGAGAATTAACATTTTTTTTAGGTCTTCAGATTAAGCAAACTGAAAATGGAATTTTCATAAACCAAGAAAAATATGTCAGAGATTTGTTAAGAAAATACAAACATGTCTATGTGCCAGGTTTCAGGCTAACCCTAAAGAATCACATTTGCACGCTGTTAAGCGTATCTTTAGATACCTGAAAGGGTGTCCTAATCTTGGTCTTTGGTACCCCAAAGGCTCAGGGTTAGATCTAATGGGTTATTCAGATTCAGATCATGCAGGTTGTAAGATAGATAGAAAATCAACAACTGGTGGTTGTCATTTCCTTGGAGGAAAACTGGTAAGTTGGACCAGTAAGAAGCAGATGTCAGTCTCTATGTCCACTGCTGAGGCAGAGTACATTTCTGCGGCCAGTTGCTGTACCCAGATTCTCTGGATCAAGAACCAGTTACTAGATTATGGTCAAAAGTATACAAGGACCCCAATCTTTTGTGACAACACCAGTGCAATTGCTATATCTCACAACCCAGTGATGCACTCCAAGACAAAGCATATTGACATCAGGTATCATTTTATTCGTGATCATGTTATGAAAGGAGACATTGAAATTCATTTCATCCCCACTGACAAACAGCTCGCTAATGTTTTTACAAAACCTCTTGATGAGAAAACCTTTAAACATCTCATCAGCGAACTGGGAATGTTAAATCCTTAAAACTGGAGATTTTTGTCATGAACGCGTCAGTGACACTGATGAAGTTCTCCAGTTGAGGAGGTCCAGATAATCTTTGCTCGCCAGGCTATCGAACGCCTTTGTGATACTATCCTAGCACTAATCGATTTCTGGATCATCATTTTAGGGGGAAAGACTCAAAATAATTTTCTGACTAAAATTCGTTTTGTTTGAAAATGGCAACTGGAGAACTGTCCAGTTGGAAACTGGCACTGGACTAATCCTCCAGTGACCAGATTCAGTCTTGTCTTAATTTTTTATAACGTTAGAGACACCTGGTCAATATTTGTGACACGTGATGGCACTCGAGTGCTTTAAACCACTTGATATCGTCATCCGACGTGTTTAAAGTCATTTTGGTATTTGACAACTGTTTTTATTGGGAAAATTAAAATTAGTGGGCGCGTGGGTAAGTTAAGCCGTCGTAGCATTTAATGCTGACACGGTAATTATGTTTTTATTTCAAAATTCAAACTTATTTTGTTAAAATATCTACAAAATTGATTTTGTTAATAAAATATAATTTTTGGTATTTTAATTGGGATCTTGAATTTTTTATAAATACCCTTATTTACTCCGATCACATTTACTTCCCTTTACATTCTTTTCATTTACTTCCCAATCATCTAAAAATTGCTTCATTTCTCTCTCTGCTTCATAAATCAAGAACCCTAATTCCAAAATTTCAGTTTCATTTTCCAATGGCACCTAAATCTTCCCGTTCAAGAGATGTAAATCTCTTATCTGCCCCATATGCTCCTTCACCAGATGTCAAACAGGCACCTGGTGCTCCTGGTAACACTTCGCTCATCAAATTAAATCCAAATAATCCGATGGCGAGTTTACAAGGAACCCAAGGGTCCAATACCCTTATTGGAAGAATCCAAAGATTTTTGAAGGATTCTACAATTGGACCCTCATTCTCTCTAAACCCACGCAAGATGTTTCACGACTACTTGTGTGAGTTTTGGTACACTGCTACTCTTTCTTCTGATTGTTCTTCCATCACTTTCACATTAAAAGGTGGAACAGTCCAGTGTACCCTATCAGCAGATGTGTTGAGGGATGCTTTACACCTCAACTACTGGAGAGAGGGTGAATCTCCAGTTGTCATCCCCCCAAACATTAATTTTCGTCAGGTCCTCCTTGAAATGGGACATAAGGAGTGCCTGGAGAAAGGGGTGTTGAAAACTAAAGGTGCGATGACCATGAAGGGTCTTACACCCTCATGGAGGTATTTTTTCATCCACCTTGTGGAAAGTATGGGTGAGAGTTCTGGTGGACTTGACCAGATTAACTCCGCACAAGCAGAAATGGCATACTGCTTGTGAAATGGATTGAGAGTGGATTTTGTTGATATCCTTTACAGAAGCCTGGTTCAAAAACTGAAGGGCACCAGGGGACTATGTATCCCCTTCTACAGGTTTCTCTCTATTTGTTTTCTACAAATTCTAGGCAGTGAAGCTTATTCAAGCACAGATTCACCTTACACTGTCCCAGATTTGTTGAGGAATCTAGACTCTCTAGTATCTGAAGCTGGAGAGGTCGAGATTCCAGATCAAATGCGGCTGGCATTCGCAAAAACCGATGCACCAATCCAAGGTGAGTCAGAAGGACAACTGGGCGGGCCTCAAAATAATGAGGGACCCACCAGTTCGTCTACTGGAATTGTTATGGTTGTGGATAGAGCAACTATAACTGAGGCAACCCCACTGACCTCTATCCCTGGTGAAGATACCTCGGTATCTGATCCTCCAACAGATGCACCCAACCAGGAAACTAGGGAAGGTCATCTGGAGACTGACCCATCTGGTCAGCCCTCAGTTACATTCATGGATCTGGACATGAATGTTAATGACGAGGAAATCCTTATAGAGTCTTCGGATTATGAAGGTACTGAATCAGACTTAGAGATTTTTGATTCTGCTGTACAAGATCAAAACCCTTCATCTCAAGTCTCGCCTCCAGATACTTCAATTTCACTTTCACAATCTCAAGAAAATGAGCCTACAAATATTTCTTTTCCCACTTATAACTATATGTCTGGAAACAGACGTATGGCACCATCACCATCTGGGCAATTCTCACTCCTTCGAGAAATGCCCCCACCACCGCCGCCGTTGGACACACCTGAGCATTCTCAGCATGTCCAACAATTTGAACTTCCAGTCCTTTCTTCTTCCACCATTCCTATTATTACTTCAACAACTGCTGCGATGTCAACTGGGGAGACTTCTCTAAATTTGCCTCCTCCAGTTGCTCCAGTAGAAACTGCTGCTGGTCCAGTGACACCTTCTCCTCCGTCACTGGACAGTCAAGTTGTCTCTGTTCAAGCCGATATCCAAAACCTTCTCACCAGGGTGGAGGATATTCAAAAGATACTTGACAAAAACACCAAGTCTTTCTCCAGATACCACAAGGATCACTTGACCAATATTAAAGTGGTTGATCTGGGGATTAACAAGTTTTCATCAAATGAAGACTTGGTGTTGAAGAAGCTGAATGAGCTGGTCACTGGCTGCAACAATCTGGCAACATCTTTAAAAGAAGCCTTTGACCTCACTCAGTCCAAGGTCACAACCTCAATCTCCAACTTGCTGGGCAACACTGTTAGAACATCTGAAGTGGATTTAAGGGAGATTGAAAAACAGGTAAAAGAATTGGTTGACAAACCTGGGTTGAATGTGACTGAACTTGGGCAGCAGTTAATGACTTCAGTTGGTCAGAAAATAGATGATACGCTGGGTGCTAGAGAACAACATTTGATAGAAAAGGTGATATCTGAGATCACCAAGCTGGCCACTCCTCAGGTTGATCTGGCCCCACTCACTACTGAGATCAACCAGTTGAGGGGCAGCATTGATAACCTGAACACCCAGGTATCACTTCATGCTCAGTCTCTGGATAAACTGACAACTGAAGTAGAAAGTTTGAAGAAAAAGGATGAAGAAGTCAAGGATAAGGTGGTTTCTGGTCTGGATGAAGATTCCAAGATTTTGAATGAACTAAAAACTGGTCAGGAACAAGTTGCAGTAAATGTTCTGACCCAGTCAAAAGAAACCAACCACCTATGGAGATCTTTTAGGATGATGTGCACCATATTCAAAGAATGCAAGAACATGCAATCGTGGCAGCCTCTTGACCGGTTGCCAGCTCACCATTCTGAATGGGAAGTTATTAGGGCAGGTCTAGATGCTGCCAAAGGGGAAAGAAGTGCAGTTCTTGCACAAATTCAAACTGAAAGTAATCCATCTGGAACTCAAACAGGTAGTGAAATGATTGTGGCTGCCAGTACTGAAGCTGGTGAGCAAAGAATTGATGAAACTGGTGATGTAAGTGATAGGGGGAATGTTGTGTTGTTGACAAAGGCAAAGGTTTAGCATCTGATGTATCTGCCCAGCCGGCCACTGATGTACCTATGTTGGAAACTGGCAATCTGGATAGGCTTCCTCCAGTTTCAGAAAGTGATAGCAAAAGATTGGCTAGACTTGGCAATGAAATTAAAGAAAGAAAGAAGATGAAACAAAGAAACCAAGCTGAAGCCAGAGCACATCTTGCACAGATTAAATTGCTTGATATTAGTGATGCTCATCTTTTGGGAATCACTAAGGAGGAGTATGCCAGAGTAAAAAATGATGACAGGATAGTGGGCATGTTGAAAGAAATGCTTGACATTGAACTGGACAGGCACTATCCTGATGAAGAAGCTGAATTTGATGCCAGAAGTTTGAATATATCAGTGGATAAGGCAAAAGAGAATCGGGCCAGTAGGATCATGAAAAGAATTGAAAATGTTAAGAAGGTTGTAAAAAGGGTATTGAATCCACCAAGAAGGAACCCTCAACCAAGAAAACCACTGACCAGAGATGCTGACCTTAGTACATTCATAGAACCAACTGGCGAGGTATCGAATGATGACATCAAGTCTGCTGTACTGGCTGCTGGAGCTGGGAGTATTAAAATATCAAATGAATCTGAAGCAAGAAGCTATTACTCCCAGATCATGGCAACCAGAAGACATAGTGGGACTATCAATGGTGTTAATGTAACAATTAAGCCAGGCACCAAGTACTTTCACGTTGAGGTCAGTTATACCAGAGGGCCACTGGTTAAAACTGACAATCCTGGTGCAATGCAATATGGGTTCTCGGAATGGGTTGAGATGGTAAACTTTTTGGAGGCCAAGGCACAAAGGAATAGGTTTGAGAAAGCATGGGTCAACTTCTTGAAGGGCAAGATTCAACACAAAGAGAATCTGGAGCTGAAGTTGAACATTGATCCTGAAGACTCACAACCTATCTCTTCAGTGACCAAGAAAAGGAAAATTGGTGAAGGGCCATCAAGCTAAATTTTTCTTTCAGTTTATTTACTTGTAACTTTATTTACATTCTGTAACTTGTGTAAATTTCATTTCCTTGTATAAATGAAGTTACCAGTTTGTAACCACAAGGTAGATAATAGATTAGATCTAACGAACTTAAAAAGAAAAACCCAAGGCATTTATTGATCTATAAAAATGCCTTGGAAAACTTAGATAGATTTAATTGAACAAGTCTCTCCAGTTCACACTTGTACAGATACAAGAACTGAAAAAGACTTGCTAATATTTCAGGACAAATAGGGGGAATTTGTTAGGACCTGGAGACCAAGAAGATTTGTCCAGAAATATATTGAAGTCCAGCTGCATCGTACAGTTAACGCAACTGAAGACTTCCTCCAGTTGAGAACTGACCAGTTGAAGAATCCTTCCAGTTGGAGTCGAAGACAACAAGTGGAAGATAGAGAATGACAATGGCAGCGAAGCCCAGTTGACATTCTAGTCAGTTACAAACTGGAGACCGTCAGTAGAAAGCTCTTACAAAGCTTTACACTGATTACGAGGAATTGAATTTTATGCTTTATGTGCTTTTACCCGGATAATAAGATTTATCTTATTATTTAAGTACAAAAAGGTACATAAAGGTGGTTGAGTAAAGTTGCTTTATACTGCAACTTTACACTGCATTTTAAGGAATTAAATGCTATTCCTTAAATGTTCTCAACCATATTTGTACGGACAAAGTTAACATCCCAATGTTAACTTTGCCTATAAATACAAGTCATTGCACAACAAGAATAACAAGTGAGAACACTTCACACTTTGCATACCTGCAATATTCTTGGTGAACTTGTGCAATCTTCTCTCAATCGTAAAAAGGAACATTTCACAACTTTAAGTGTTTCGATTGTTTAGAGAAATTCCAAGTGTAGATCAATTGTAGTTCATAGGTTGTTAGGATATTTACATACTTGTATTATCTTGGTTCCGCAACAACCTTGTAATTTATTTAAAGTTAATAAATAAATTACACTTGAAAATTACATATTGTCTCACCAATTTACTTTACAAGTATTTTGTATTATTGCATTGTTCTTTACTTATTGTCACTTAAATAAGTAATCTATCTAGAACTTGGTATATACTCTCTGTAACTGGTCGTCTCCAGTTCAGCGTTTATATTGCAAAGTAACTCCACCATCGACATAGAGGTGTCTTCAGGTAGTACCATCTATTGAGTTGGGACTTACAATAAACCTAACAAACAAAAACAAGACCTTGTTCATATTCATTCGTTTAACATAAAAAGTCATTCACGAACAAAGATTTAAACATGTAATCATGTTCATCTTCCTTCATTTGTATATATAAACTAAACATACAAACGTAAACGAACAAAAATGAACAACAGTTTAACTAATTTTTAACTATAGACTTTATGATGTAAATCAAACATTACAAAATATTCAAATTTTAGAAAGTTTATACATAGTTTGCAAAAAAAAGAGTCTAAATACATATAAATGAATGTAAATGACTAAAACAGAAGTTCATGGATAATTAACAAAAGTTTAAAATAAAATTTAAATGTCAAATTAGAAGGAGAAATCGAAAATAATGGACATTGAACGATTATATTTATCAAACTATGGTAACAAGATTATAAAGATAGAACAAGGTCCAAGCATAAAAAAAGATCAAAATTAACATTTTCCAAATCTTTTATAACTACTCGTATATAACATAGTATTAAATATATTAAAAAAGGAAAAGGTGAACGAGATGTCAGACATGGAGATAGTTGAAGTTGAAGTGCAAGAAACATTGAAGATTGGCAAGAACGCAGGGGCCAACCTCAAAGGGGTTGAAGACAAGGTCAAAGAGGCTATCATCGAAGAAGGGTCTTTCAAGCATGATGAAAAAGGCGGCTAACAATGGGGATTTTATAGGGGTGTCGCTTCCTAACCAGGGACCCTCTCTTTCTCACCTATTGTATGCAGATGATTGTATCTTCATGGGTGATTGGTCCCATGAAAACGTAAAGAATTTAGCAAGGATAATCCGCAGTTTTCATATTTGCTCAGGGTTGAAGATCAATATGGCGAAATCTCAACTTTATGGGGTCGGAGTTGATGAGGCAGAGGTCAGAAGGATGGCTGATGTGATGCTATGCAAAATGGGTTATTCTCCTTTTACCCACCTGGGTATTCGAATCGGAGCAAACATGAACAGGATCTCCAACTGGGACTTTCTGTTCGAAATCTTCAAAAAAAGACTATCACAATGGAAAGCTTCGTGCTTGTCCATTGGAGGGAGAGTTACGTTGATAAAGGCGGTCCTTGAAAGTCTCCCGACTTATTATCTTTCCTTGTTTAAAGCGCCAGTCAAGGTGATTGAAGAGTTAGAGAGGATAATTAGACGGTTTTTATGGGGTGGTTCAGAAGAAAAACACAAAATTCATTGGGTGGCGTAGGACAAAGTGACTACCCCTGTTTTGATGGGAGGTTTGGGGTTAAGTAGAATGACGGATTGCAACGTGTCGCTCCTTGCTAAGTGGCCGTGGAGGTACAAAACTGACCATGAGGGACTCTGGAGGAAAGTTATTGAAGCTATTCACGACACTAAAAGATGCTGGGAGCCCTTGCCTAGTAATAAAGCGATTCCGGGAGTGTGGAGCTCCATTGTCAAAACGATAAATAAGGTAAAGGTGGCGGGTCTCAATCTCAATTCTCTGGTTAAAGGTAAATGTGAAGATGGTAGAAGCATTAGGTTCTGGCTCGATACTTGGATTTGCAACGAACCATTGAAAGAAGTTTTTCCGGTTTTATTTAAAAAAGAAAAGGATAAAAAGTGTTTAGTGTTCGAGAAATTCGATCCAAATATAATTGGGTTCACCCGGTTTGGGGGAGATAGGATCAGGGACCTACTGGATCATGTCCCTGATAATGGAGGATACACTTTGGATCATTTACTTGAAGGTAAAAGAGTGTCAGGAGGGAAGGTAATTGGGAGTGGATAGGGGGGAAGAATACCAGCTTCAGTGTAAAAGGTGTGAAAGATTGGCTAAGGGGCGGAACAGACAGTAGCAACATTTTCGTTTTTTCTTGGTCTAAATGGGCTCCTAAAAAGTGTAATATCCTCATGTGGAGGATCGGCCTGGATCGTATTCCTACTATGCTTGCTCTTAGGGACAGAAAGTGTCGTTTTAATTCGCTACTTTGTGCTTTGTGCGAGAAGGAGGAGGAGGACGTCAATCACCTTTTTTGCTCCTGTGAAGTTAGTATGGAAATTTGGCAAAAGGTTTCATCTTGGTGTGGCATTCAACCTATATTCTTGTTCACGGTTAAGGATCTGTTCGATATTCACTCTAATGCTAGGTTGGAGAAAAGATTGGCTTCAGGATTACAAGGTATTATTTTCATCACTTGTTGGTGCTTATGGTTGGCTCGGAATGAAAAGAAGTTTGCTAACGGGAAGGTCAATGTCGAGAAGATATTCCAAGATGTGAAGACATTAGTTTTTTTGTGGTATAGGATTAGAACCAAGTTCCGTTCAATTACGTGGGATGATTGGTGTAAATTTAAGTTGTTGTAAATACTACTTGTAAGGGGGCCTCATCACGATTTGTTGATGTAGGCAGTTTGTGAATAAAAGTTAAATTTCAAAAAAAAAATAAATATTGCAAAATGGATCATCAAGTCATCACAATGTTGGTTGACCGTTGACTCATCTCCCACCAAAGACAATAGAGATAAAAATACACAGTGTCTTCTTCTTTCTTATACATACAATATATATATATACCACATATATCTCTCTGTAAATCTTAATTTATAACATATTGATTTCACAAATGGCTGGATATTTTAAAGAGGGTATTCCCTTAATTTTAAAAGGGTATGCATTCTTGATATATTGTATATTACTTTGCTCACAAAAATTAATATATTAACACTAGTATTATTTTTGGGAGGGTATGCACTTCTTGTAAGTCCGCCACTGCTTATATATACTCTTTTTTTTTTATCAAAAGAAGGTGTATCATAACAGCATAACTCTCATTTTTTCCGTGTGGAACCAAATATAACTTCAAAGTCTTCAACAAACATTGTCCACTTCCATTAATAGAAATTACTATCCATGTGACACAATACTCCAATTTGATATGGTCCCCTACACTTTCATCTAACAAATTCCAAAATCAAAACATCATTTTTCATCATTTGTCTGATGCATATCGGCCATTTTTCCTCACAAGGTTAAACGCTCATGTTGGATGTAAAAGTAAACTTTTAATGAGGCCCGCAATGCAAAGGTAGGTGAACGAACAATGATACAATATTGTAAATGACAACTCTTTTTATATTTGTTTGAATAAATTTTGTCACTCATGGGATCGTAGTTGGGGAATATCTTAATCGATGGCTTACTACAATCAAGAAATAAGAAATACTCACGTTAAACAATACATCTTCGTTTCAATTGTGCCATCTTAATTAGCGGCACATGACCGGACACTAAAAACTTGACACACTATTGTCAACGGTTCACTTCCTTCATCACTTTACTTGTTTATTTTATTAATTATCACATATATACACATATAGACATACACTTCGTTACTTAATTAGCAGTAATTAGCTTGGCAGCTAATGAAGAAAACATAGCGAAGAGTAACCAAAGAAGGGGTGCCAATGGAGTCACCAAAGAAAGAGCTCTTTGGTTAACCAAAAAGCACCTGTTGACATGGGTTTAACTGTGTTAAGTATATGTATTGTAAAAGAAAATACATTAGTCTAGCTTAAATTAATAATCTTGTTTCACAAGTAAGTTACTTAATTAATTAGCGTGTGACTTATGACTTATACTTTCTTAAATATGTGGTTCAGAAGTCAAAAAAGACGAGTGCCAACAATCTTTTTCGGTTTAAATTTAAGAAGTCTTTGGTAG
>CM067167.1:249187210-249242210 GCA_034093135.1 Erigeron breviscapus | reverse complement strand
AACTTTCCACACCCACCCGAAGGTAACTACGTCTAACTATTTCATTTTACCATGTTTATTTTGGAATGTTACAACGCATATATTTATACTTAATTATTTAACAGGTAGATATTATTTAGTTGATAAAGGGTATCCATTTAGACAAGGATATATGGTTCCAAATTCCAAGACAAGATACCATCTATCTCAATTCGAAAATGAACCGCCAGCTAACATGCAAGAAGCTTTCAATCGTTCTCATTCATCTCTTCGAAGTTGTATTGAAAGATCATTTAGAGTCTTGAAGAAACGATGAAAAATACTCAAAGAAATGCCACAATTTAGTGTGCAAACTCAAATTGACGTTATTATTGCAACATTTGCTTTGCATAACTACATTCGTAATAATTCTAAAGATGATATGTTGTTTAGTAGATTAGAGCAACATCCAAATTTCATACCACAAGATGAACTTCATGATGTTCATGGTCATTACGCAAACATTGGAGAATCTTCTGATGGAGCATCTAACATGATGAAGCAAATCCGTAATGATATCGCTACTTTAATTTGGAATGCACGAGGTCGATTAATTAGTAGGAGCATGCTATGCCACTCTTTTTTTTTAATATAAACTTATGTAATGTTACATACTACCAAGACATTGTTGTGTATATGTGTATGTATGTTTAGAAAGTATGTATGTATGTATGTATGTATGTATGTATGTATGTATGTTTAGAAAGTCTTGATAGTTAGTGTACAAAATTTAATCATCCAGGTGTAAAGTTATTATAGTAAGCTCTTTGCATGCCTAACTTTATATATCATATATATGTAGCTAATGAAGTTATGTATGCATCATATATGTATGCTTTATGTATGGAATTGAACAACTTATGATATACATTGATACATTGTTTTTATTAATGCTTATACGTATAATGATGATATAATACATTGTTTTATTAGCTTATTATGAAATTGAAAGTATTTTAAATACTTTTGTTTCTTATTAATGTTTTTTTATAAAATCAAATTATAAGCCCATTAATGTAATTATACATTTTTTAGCGCTTCATCTTAATTCTTATACCTTGTTTACCAAACAGGATTCTATAAATAAAAGCTTTATTTTTACAGCCACAGCTTCCAGCTCCAGCCCTCAGCTTCAGCTCCAGCCCATTATTCCAGCCCCAGCTCCTAGCTCCAGCCAGCTCCAGTTATTTTTGTCAAACATACACTAAATGTAGAACCCAGTTTAACAAAACTATAACAAAGTCTCAGCGGCAAATCAAGATCTGGAACTACCAACCAAATAGAATCGTTAATCATGCTTCCTCACTCAACATATGTTCAATATGGGAATGAATAAAAAACAAGTTATATGAGCAGATTCTATCCATTCTCGTCGAACTTCGCCGGGAAATCAAGATTCCGGCGAGCTTCATCATCTTCGGGCATGGTTCCATAAATAAGTGTGGTTTTGTATATATACATGCATTAAATAACGTCTACTTGTATATATTTTAAATCCATTTCTGTAAACAATCTAATAAATTTGGATTTCACTAAAGGCCAAAAGAAACTCCCACGCCAAACATCGGCATATACATGAAGAACCCCGAATTCTTGATCGGCACCGTATGGGGAGTTATAGAGAAGCGGACGGTGCCGACTGCCATGTCACTGTTCGGCGTCTGCATCAAAGCATCATACCCCATGCTCTAAAACCAGCTAGTCTTTGTTGGGTGCAGGACCATCTCTAAAGGTTTATATGGCTTCCGAAGCAAAAAAAAAAAACCCTCCTAAACTACTCGCAAAAACAATTATTAATTATATTAAATAAACTAACAATTAAAGACTAAACTTTGAGACGGTTAATTAGTAATTTTAGATTAAGTTTAAGTTCTAAAATTAACATTTTAATTATTAAACTTAAATAAAACCAAAAATTTAAAACCAAAAAATATAAAAAAATTTAAAACCAAATAAAAAAAATTTAAAACCAAAAAATATAAATAAAATTGATATGTAAACAACAATATAAAAAGTCTTTAAAAAACGACAAGCAACAAACTGCAATGTTATTGTTATCTTACTTAATGATGATATATGCATACATTGTTTTCTTAGTTAATGATGATATATACATATAATGATGATATATACACTGTTTAATGATATTATATATATATATATATATAGTGAAGGGATCAAGTGAGAACAACATATATGGTGAGAACCACTAAAAATCCATCTCTAAGGGCTTTGCCCTTAGAGTTAAGGGCTACGCCCGTACCGTATACAACCGCCACCATCTCTTGGATCGCCGCCCATCAAATCTATACCATTCCCATATGCGTCCGGTGACAACCCCTTTAGAACGGATGAGGGCAACGCCCGTACCGTATCCATACGTTTTCTTAACACGTAACCATATGATTTTTTACAAAAAAAAATTTTTTTTTTTTGGAATGGGTTTTTGTTAAAAGAAAATAAAAAACAAAAAAAAGTTTCAAAAAATGAAAAATAAAAATTAAAAAATAAAAAACCACACAAAAAAGGAGAAAGAGGGAGGGAAACTAGTGGTTCTCATGGTTCTCTCCATATTTGTTGTTCTCACGTTAACCCTACCCTATATATATAATATATATATATATATATAATATATATATATATATATATATTTTTACAATAAAAAGAAAAATGATTGTTTGTCTTGCAAAAATAAAAGAAAAATGGTAAACAGTGAAGTGAGTCACTTGATAACCGATGAGCATCATAAGAACTATTAAACTACAAACAAAAGTTACAAAACTGCAACGATATAAATTCTAAAAGAACCTAAAAACAACTACAAAATTCTGCACATTAAACTTTCAAAACAATAGCTAAAATAGCTTCAAAACAACTTTAAACAATAGTTACACAACTTCCAATTTACGGCAAAACAACATCATAAAACCTGCAAAAAACAACAATACGTCTCCTTATCTCGTCGCTTTGGTTAGGGTTATATTGTAACATTCTTGGTCTCTTGGAAGGATCCTAAGGATCCATATCATATATTGTAACAAGCGTTGTGCAAATAGAGCGAGATCGTTTTATTGTAGGGTTATTTCTTCTTAAAGATTATTCACCGATATTACTAGGCGAAATTAAAAACGTTTTTTTTCTTGTCTTCTATCTTTCCATTTTCATGGCAAAAATAATAATAATTATAATGTCGTCTATATATTGAAAACACACTGTTATTCTCACTAAAGCAAGCGAAAATAATAATACCATTGAAAAAAATAATAATAAATATTGTGATTTTATCAACTATGCAACTATTTTTATTTTGCATCGGTAATGAATGTACATCATTTATAAAGCTTGTATGTTAAACTACTTAAAACAAAAGAGTTGAAAGTGTATATAATTAAACAACCTTTAATTATATAGTAATATTTAAAACTATTTAATTAAATAAAACCAATTAACTAATTCACGTTAATTTAAACATGAACATTCTTAGTTAATCTAATCAGTCAACAAGCGACTAACCTAATTGATATAAAGTGGAAGCAAGTTAATAAACCAATTAAACATTTAAACAATTTAATTCCCTAATACAAGATCTACATATATGCAATATAAATCAACTAATAAATCGATAAATTAATAAATGTATAAGTAAATAAACATCAACCTCTTAGTAGAAAGCCGAAAACTACCTAGGTGCATACTTTGTAGGGTTGAACACTTGAAACTTCACTCCATCGACCAACTTGTTTTCACTGACATTTTGTTCCCACAATTCGGCATAAATCATCTGGTCTCGCAACGTGAAACCGACATCATAAGTTTGTTCAGGTGCCAACTGCACCTTTTGAATCTTTTCTTGAACATTTAAGTTGAGAATTTGACCGCCCGACGGTTGTAGTTCCTATATTGCTTGTGCGCACCCATTCTTTTTCTACCCATTCTTTTTCTACTGTATTTTTCGAACAATTGCCATAAGCTCTTATTGGACAATTGGTCGTCTAGATCATTTGAATGGATTGAGTCATACACCTCATCGAGTGTCATGTGGTTAACATTCTTTCAAAGGGAAGCCATTTAGAAAAGATACAAAATGGTTAAGTTGATTGAAATAGTTTGTAGTGCGGTAGTATTAGTGGAATGGATGAAACGGTTTTCATATTGTGTTTTTTGATATATGGTGGAATGAATGAAATGGTTTGGTTAATAAGTAAATGGTTAAAATCTTGTGTATTTATAGGTAAAAAAATGAGTGATTTATTTTTTAAGAATGTCACGACTTTTTTTTTATAATTGTTCAATGACCTGTCTTAAAAAATGCAATGATACATCAGTGATAATTGTCAGATTTCAACCATGTCGTGATTATGATACAATGATGGTTGCGGTGTTGATTCCCGGCATGCCCCATGCCTTGTCATTGTCTTGACCCTCATCACTCTCGTTCATAGTTAACCGAATCAACTCAACCGATAAGCAAACTCATAAGACTGTGCTAACAA
The DNA here is from genome assembly GCA_034093135.1 of Erigeron breviscapus. Taxonomy (NCBI): domain Eukaryota; kingdom Viridiplantae; phylum Streptophyta; class Magnoliopsida; order Asterales; family Asteraceae; genus Erigeron; species Erigeron breviscapus. The sequence goes on along the minus strand of CM067167.1, from coordinate 249,237,699 downwards.
CATCCATTTAACGAGCCAACTCATACGTCAAATCGATAGATACCAACATACTGTTGACCAATACCCGATTTGGGTAGGTTTCTAACCGGTTAGCCCAATAACCGATTTTTGCCCACGAGTGTACCGGTGGCATTCATTTTAAGAACTTATTGCAAGGTGTCCCGCTAAAACTAAAAGGCAAGTTCAACAGAGTGGCTATTAGACCGGCTATGTTATACGGGTCGGAATGTTGGCCGATGACAAAAGCCCAAGAGTACCGGGTGGAGGTGGCTGAAATGAGGATGCTAAGGTGGACTTGCGGGAAGACCCTATCAGACAGGATCCCCACGGGAGTATTTAGAGCCGAACTTGAAGTAGGGAACATCATTAACAAGCTAAGGGAAGGACGCTTGAGATGGTTTGGCCATGTTAGAAGAAGAGACCAAACAACACCACTAAGGAGAGCGGAATCTATTCACATTGATGGCATACGAAGAAGGGGAAGGCCTAAGATGAGGTGGGAGGACCGACTAGCGAAGGACCTAAAAGAGCTTGGCTTGTCGGAGGACATGACGGCGGATAGGACGACCTGGAGAACTAGGATTAGAGTAGAGGATTAGGGTAGGGTAGAAATCCTGTGTGACGAAGACCGACATCTTTTCCCATATTGACTTGCCCAAGGATGTCAGTGTTGGTTTGACCAGGAGTAGTGGAACCAACTTAGGTGACTCGATGCCACAGAGGGCTTTGACCTGACAGGAGAAGAGGTAGGTCGACGGAGGTGGAAGGACAGAATACCGAAGGCTCCAAAGGAGTTTCCTGGCGGAGGAAGTGGACAAGGAGTGTAAGGCATATGGGAATAGGTTTATGTAGACTTTTTACTTAGACATTGGTTCTCTGTAACCTCCGTAGTGGTTTTGGCCTGAGTAGAGGTAGGCCAAAATCGAGGGGGGAGGTTACTCTAGGCTGCCCCAAAACTGCTTTGTCTGTTGGAGGACATGACCGGTGAGAGCTTTTAGAGGACTAGGATTAGTTTATTGGATTGGGAGGATGTGAGAGGACTGTGATTAGTTTAGCTAGGCGGCTTAAGTTAGTTTGTTTCATAGGTTGCTTACCACCCGTTATTTTCCTTGGACCCATCGGGCACTAGAAATTCTTAGTTAATTCCTTTTATATGTATGTAGGCATGGTTATTATGCTCAAACACTTTTAATTATTAACGTTCAATATGGTTGCTATTGTATGTGTATTGTTGAACCGGTGCTTAAGTTATCTAGGTCGCTTGTTTGCTACTTTTGCCTTCTCTTTATGTGGCCGGGTGTACTCAGCAGACAGGTATACCTTCGAATGATATTTTCGAGACGACAGGTATGGTAACTAAACTTTCCCCACTCTTCGATTCCATCTCTTTGCGGCCGGAGGTCCCTATTGGAAGCAGTCTCTCTACCTTTTGGGGTAGAGGTAAGACTGTCTACAGCTCACCTCCCCATACCCCGCCCAGAGATTGGGTCTCGTTGTTGTTGTTGTTGTTATTGCAAGGTGTCCCAAACAATATTACTTCACTTATTTTTATATTTTTATTTAGAGTTCATTTCATTAGGTGCCCCTGTGGTTGTTGATATTATCTGTTTCCACCCTGTGTTTATTTTTATTGCTAGGTGCCCCTAGGTATAGATAACGATCGTTAGTCAAAAGGGCGGGTGGCATAATTAACATGAACCATAGGGGCACCTAACAATAAAAAAAAGCACAAGGTGGAAACAGATAATATCAACAACCACGAGGGCACCTAATGAAATTAACACTTTATTTTATATAGAAACATCAAGCCAATACGACGACGTTTCACCTTTTCCGGTTAATATCAGCAATACATACATAGATACATACAAGCTTGATTAACCTCCAATCCGCCAGTGGATCGGGATCTCAAACACCTATTCGATCTCAATCACAATCGTTTATATTTATTTCTACAGGTATTTATCTTAACCCTAATCTAAATTACTGCTTTAATATCTGACTTTCAGGTTTTTATGAACTGATTAATTACTACTTTTTTATTATAAAATAGTTAATATGCATCTATCTATCCATATATTTATATATGATGATACATATATATTTTGTAAGTAGTTACAACTTATCCATTCAAAATGTTGCTATGCTATGTTATGCTAGACTTATTATTAGTTGTTAGAACTACGGTAAAATTCATTTCGAGCTGAAAAAAAGTTTTTTTAATTTTTTGGAAATAGATAGTATGGGATCAGACAACTGGAACTGGCATTCGGATTTCGATTATGACCGATGGGTTAAACTGCCGGTGCCTGGACCACGTCCTTTAGCTCGTTATAAGGTTCGCACAATCGTATACTCTATACGTACCCATTCAAGTATTCAACCGTGCTTTATGATATTACGCTATATATTAGTCAGTTGTATTACACATATGTATTATGTATGTATGTTTCGTTTTGTATTGTAGCATGGTGCAGTTGTTGTCGATGAAAAGCTGTATATTGTTGGTGGAAGTCGTAATGGGAGATACTTATCTGATGTTCAGGTATTTTCATGCCGACTTTTCGATGTGTTTGTGTTTTTAAAAGTGATTGTCTTTCGAATATGGGTTTAATTTAACAATGTCTGTGGTTGCAGGCACTTGATCTGAGAAATTTAAGTTGGTCGACAATTAAGTTAAAAAGTCAATCAGAGAGTGATAATGTTAAAGATGGTAGATTATTGGAAGTTTTCCCGGCTACATCTGGTCATAGTATGGTGTGTTTTTTATAATAAAATTATGTATTGCCTTTTTTGATCTTTATAGTAGATAAACTAGTTTTGGTTTTTATCTAACCGTGATTTGCAATACAACCGTAATTTAGGTCAAGTGGGGAAACAAGCTTCTCCTCCTTGGTGGTCACTCAAAGGATACCCGGGAAACTGTTACAGGTTTGTGTCCCAAACAAAGTTTTTTTTTTGTCCGTGGACATGGTTTATTCAGTTTTTGTAGAACCTTATGATTTGTTAATTAATATGTAGTGCATTTCATTGATCTCGAGTCACACGTGAGTGGTGTAATGGATGCCACAGGAAAAATTCCGGTAACTCTTGAATCTTTCTCTTACGTGTGTAACTGTTTATGAGTAACTATTTGGCCCTGCTTTCATTTCTGATTAAAATGACCCCTATGCCACTATTAGACATATATTAGTTTTCCATATATCTAGTTTCCATGTATTAGTTTAGGCTACTCTATAAATATAGCCTCTTGTAATCCCTTTCTCAGCCACTAGTTCAGTGTACCCTTTTTCTTTGGTTCCAACTCATGGTGTGTTACTGTTTATGTGTTACTGTTCAAGCTTCACCTCTCTCTTTAATGATAGGGAAAGAGGTGTGTTGCATAGTGGATTTTATTAAACGACCGAGGGTAATTAAAGATGGAGAGAGGGGAGGAAGAGAAAAGAAATAAATAAGTATGATATTTGACAAAAATCCATATAATGGTATACGTATACTGGGATAAAGATATCAACTTACGTAATGTTACTCAGCTTAATTGGTACACATGATCATTGGTATCCCTATGATGCATCTTGTAGGTAGCTCGTGGTGGGCAATCCGTGACATTGGTTGGTTCGAAAGTTATAATGTTTGGGGGAGAGGACAAACATAGACGTCTTTTGAATGATGTTAATGTCCTTGATCTGGAGACAATGACTTGGAATGTTGCTGAGACTAAGTATGTATTTTATAGACAAGTATTTATGTACTCTCCTATAATTATGGATAGGTCTTCTACCCTGTTCGAATGCACGAATGTAGTGAAATCTTGCTATAAGGATTTTACATATTTTTTTGATTGGTATTTAATATTTATGTATTGCTCTAAAACATTTTTATCATTTTATTGGGCTTTTATAGGCAGGCTCCGGCTCCTAGATTTGATCATACTGCTGCAGTGCATGTGGATCGCTACCTTCAAATATATGGTGGCTGTTCTCATTCAACTTTCTTTAATGTTCTGCACGTGCTGGATTTGGAGACGGTAATACTCATCTTTCTTGATGCTGTTATATTGAGCTGTGGATCTTTCCTTCACCCATATCTGCAAAATATATGTCCATCATTAGGATTTGTTAGAAATCTTCTTTACATCATTCATCTGTTCAGACTATCTGTCTCGGTTCACCCTAGTAATTGTTAACATCCCCAATAATTACTCAACAAACTAACTCTATTTTGAAATAGCTGAATCTCTTTTCCCCGGATTACCATTATGTTGGTAGCTTAGGGAAAACCACCACACTTCATATCAGGAAGGGTGATATAATCGGAAAGTTGAAAAATGAGTGAATGGTTTGTTTCTTGGCTTTCCATAACAATCCAAAATGCCCCTAATCTATCAACATCCTAAAAAGTCAATAGTACTGTACCAAAAATACCCGTAATGAATTTGTGTTAATTTACAACATCTATCTTTTAACTCCTAAAACAACTACACTACCCCTTTTACATCAATTATCTTTACATCAATAACCTACACTACTCGCTGTTGCCGCCGCCACCACCACCACCACCTGTCGCTGCCACCACCACACCGCAGCCGCTACCACCATGGCAAGCGCATCGCGCGGGCATCCATCTACTATATAATTAGTGAGGAATGAGGATAGTTACCGATGCTAATCAATGCACCTACTTTCTTAACCTTAGTATAAACATTTGAAAGACATTGTAGGTGTGTATATATGTTGCATTGCCCTTCAAGGGTTTATCCTAAACATGGTACTGAAGAAGGGGTATAGGAAACTACAATATTTGGTGATAGATGCAGTTGTCAAGGTTTTGTCTTGGACACAACTTTGTTCATGAATATGTACCAGCTTCTCTTATTCTTTAAGATCCACTTGCTAAGTCCATCAATTTGGCGTTTACAGAGGGAAATAGTTCTTTGGATTCTTAATATTGACCTAGATTTTTATTGGCCGACATTAATCATCTGAAAATTGTGAAATCATCTTCAAGGGGACTTGTGCATCAAGAGTCTAGCTTAGGTGCTTAGTCAATGGTACATATCAGCAGATAATGCCAAGTCGATTCAGAGGGTTTTATAACTTTTATTTCTTCAATAATGGGTTATTACGGAATGTCTTGTAACTTTAGAGTGTCATGTCATCTGTTTAAAGCATGACATGTGCAAGAGCATTCAATTGTATTATCTTCACTTATGCATGACCAATTTTCTCCTGTATTGCAGTTAGAATGGTCCCAGCCACAGATTCAAGGTAATGTGGTGCCCCCCAGGGCAGGTCATGGTGGAGTCTGTATCGATGATAAGTGGTTTATAGTCGGCGGTGGAGATAATAAAAGCGGTACGTATTAGATGAAGAAATAAGTAGAGGTGGCAATCTTGACCCAATTAACTTACAAATTGGTCAATGCAGACTATGTTTAATGTTTTATCTCTAATGGTCAGAATTTTATATCTTAGTTAGAAGGATGCAAGTCGATGGGTCAAAGAGGTCTAATGGGCTAAAAGTCGTCCCACATTTATTCATAATGTACGAGAACTCAAAAATTAATTATTAACAAGTTAGCTTATTGGAAATTTTTTCTAGTCAAATTTGACAATCTAGTGTGTATATATATATATATATATATATATATAACTCAATCATATAGTTAATTTTTATCATCAAGTGTTTCATGCGGACTCAACCAAGACCAAATTTACTTGTGTTGACTGATTATCTGATCCTAACACACCCATTTTGGCTACCTCTTGAATAGAGTAACTAGTTGGATGGTAAAGAGCCGGTCTATTTTGGACAGACTGGGAGTTAAATAATGGCTTCTACGAGTAACCATAATATCACATTTTGTTGCAGGTGCTTTAGAGACATTGGTGCTGGATATGTCTACACTTGTGTTGTCAGTCTTGACGAATGTAGAACGAAAAGATCCACTTGCCAGTGAGGTCACTACTACTCCTTGCATTTTGTTCATACAAACAAGCACTTCTCTTTATTGTTCACATGGGTCTTTTCTAACATTAACTGCGTCCATGGAAGTATTTGTATTCTTTCTGCCTCTTTATCTTTGTAATTTTTTCTTCCTGCTTTTCTCTTATTGTTATTTATTTCTACATTGAAACAGGGGCTTACCATATCATCAGCATTAGTAGATGGTGAACAGTTTTTGGTTGCTTTTGGTGGCTACAACGGAAACTACAACAATGAGGTATGTTGATCGTTACATATTTTCCCAATCGTGATATGTTTAAGGCTAGAGGAGATTGAAAAGTTCTCGACTGCTTGTGTACATCTATGGAAATTAACATGGAAAGTTCATTTTTCCAAATCCCTTATTCTACTGAAAAGAAATCAGATATTACAAAGTCGTGGAGCAAAAACGAACTAATTATTCACACTTGATGAAGTCTTATTAAGTCTAATATACCTTTGACTCCTACCTTAAAATAAAGTTATATTTGTGAACTGATTCAGTTAGTGATGTAAATGACTAAACGCTATCTAAATGTACTCGTAATCTGCTATTCAATTGAAGCTATTAACTTATATGGCATATGTGGTTTATATGAACTATTAGGTTTTTGTGATGAAGCCCAAACCAAAGGATTTTAAACACCCAAAGATCTTTAAGTCATCAGCAGCTGCAGCAGCAGCAGCTTCCGTGACTGCTGCATATGCCCTAGCTAAATCTGAAAGCTTAGATTTTCCAGCCATCGAAAGTTCAAAACCTAAGGTGGATCTTTCAGTCGAAATTAGTGTTCTCAAAGAAGAGAAAAAGGCATTGGAATCATCCATCGCCTGGGTCAAAGCAGAAAAGTCAACTGTGAAGACAAAACTTGATGAATACAACGAAACTCATGTTGACTTATCAAAGGTGTGTTCAGTTGATAGATTGTTATTATGGGCGCTCAAATTGCTGATTGGACACTCATTTTTTTTTCTCTCAATCAACTTACTGCAGGAATTGCATTCGGTTCAAGGTCAATTAGCTGCTGAGAAATCTAGATGTGCTAGTCTGGAGGTCCTCTTTCCCTTCCATTTTCTTTTTCTCTCAATTGAAGATCTGTATAGTCTCTTGAAAGTTAAAAATTTAACTGTTCTCAGTTTCTTAAATATTGAGATTGGTATTCATTTTGGATGGTTAGAGGTGGCAATTTCAACCCATATACTTACGAATGGGTCATAAAGTTTAAAAAGGGAACATGTCAGATGCATTGTACTGGTTAAAGTTCAAAATTTAATCAACCTTATAAATCCTTTTATCTAAAAATTCAGGTTAGTTTAGTAACACTGTTTTGTAATCATGATTAACAAATTGATAAGCTATAAGTTTGTTTAGAAATGGACAAAGAAGTGTTTGTGGGTCAACGCAACCCATCATACTTGTTATAACGTGCCAAAGAGACCTATTTCTGACCCAACCATCTTGCCACCCCTATACTGTATATGATGGCGGCTGATACCTTATGTGCTATTGGTTATGGTGACTTTAGGCACAAATTTCGGAGCTTCAAACGAGGCTGTCGTCAATGGAATCCTTAGAGCAGAAGGTCCAGGCACTGCGCTCGCAAAAATCTGCACCAGAGCATGATACTTCTGCCAAAAGACAAAGTTCAGGTGGAGCTTGGAGGTGGATGGCTCCTTAAAGTGGGGTTCAGGAGACCTTCCAAACTTACAAGCTTATTACCTAAATTATAATCCGAGACAGAAGAGCTTGAACTTTCTGGTCAGCTCAATTGTAGCAATGTATGTCATTAATTCGTAAGTGAGCTCAGAGCGTCAACCTTAATGAAGAGAAGCATTGTTGAATGTCTGTTGAACAACCGGCTTTCTCTGTTGGTCCTCTCACCATGTTTCGTGCCCCTTTTCTGTTCCCTTGTTATTATGAGGAAATTAACCTGTGCGTTGCAGCTAGATTTTAAGACGCGTTTAAAGTGAACAAAATAACAAACGAATGTGAAGGTTTAAAAATTCTTATTTTATGCTACATAATGGAGGTAAATTTACTTTTTCAGAAAATTGCTATGCTTACATTTTCGGCCTTATGAACAAATAAAATTATAGGAAACCCAAGATGGAAACGTAGTTTGTTTTTTGAGCTTACATGCATGGAAACTTGGAATCCTACGTTTTTAATTTAAGTATAACATTTTCAAATTGCCAGAATCTAAATGACTAAATCTAAATAAAAATTGAAAATCAATAATATTATCAATATAAATAATACAATAAGAAACTTCGTAAGTTCGTAGTAGTAGTAATAATGATATAGTTTTTTTTTATATCTATTACATTTAATAATATGAATTATTACATATGTAAAGTAGAGATATCGTTAAATAAATAAAAAAAAGAAGATTAATATAGGACATATAAATATATAATCACTTCCAAATACTGTACAACATCTTATTACAATCCACGGTTACTTTACAAGTTTACATATCTTGAAGTTTTCACCCCATTCCATGCCAATTAGAGCTGGCATATCGTGTCCGATACGACACGATAAGACACGAACATGATAAGGTTAAACACGAACACGACACGATAACTAATCGTGTCAGTTTTTCCAAACACGAACACGACACGATTTTTAACAGGTTACACGATAAGGGACCTGTTAAGAGACCTGTTAAGGGACTTGTTAAAAGGTACACGATAAGAGACCTGTTAAGGGACCTGATAACGTATCTTATCGTGTCTTAACGTGTCTTATCGTGTCTTAACGTGTCTTTAACGGGTCTTTAACATGTCTTTAACGTGTCTTAACGGGTCTTTAACGGGTCTTTATCGTGTCATAACGTATCTTATCGTGTCTTAACGTGTCTTATCGTGTCTTAACGTGTCCTTAACGTGTCTTTAACGGGTCTTTAACATGTCTTTAACGTGTCTTAACATGTCTTACGTGTCTTAACGTGTCTTAACGTGTCTTTAACGGGTCTTTAACATGTCTTAACGTGTCTTATCGTGTCTTAACGTGTCTTACCGTGTCTTAACGTGTCCTTAACGGGTCTTTAACGGGTCTTTAACATGTCTTTAACGTGTCTTTAACGGTGTCTTTAACATGTCTTTAACCTGTCCTTAACGTGTCTTTAACGGGTCTTTAACATGTCTTTAACGTGTCTTAACGTGTCTTTAACGGGTCTTTAACATGTCTTTAACGTGTCTTTAACGGGTCTTTAACATGTCTTTAACGTGTCTTTAACGGTGTCTTTAACATGTCTTTAACGTGTCTTTAACGGTGTCTTTAACATGTCTTTAACGTGTCTTAACGTGTCTTTAACGTGTCTTTAACGTGTCTTTAACGTGTCTTTAACGGGTCTTTAACATGTCTTTAACGTGTCTTTAACGGTGTCTTTAACATGTCTTTAACGTGTCTTTAACGGGTCTTTAACATGTCTTTAACGTGTCTTAACATGTCCATATATATACTACTTGTCTTAGCTGCAGCAGCAGCAGCTTCCGTGACTGCTGCATATGCCCTAGCTAAATCTGAAAGCTTAGATTTTCCAGCCATCGAAAGTTCAAAACCTAAGGTGGATCTTTCAGTCGAAATTAGTGTTCTCAAAGAAGAGAAAAAGGCATTGGAATCATCCATCGCCTGGGTCAAAGCAGAAAAGTCAACTGTGAAGACAAAACTTGATGAATACAACGAAACTCATGTTGACTTATCAAAGGTGTGTTCAGTTGATAGATTGTTATTATGGGCGCTCAAATTGCTGATTGGACACTCATTTTTTTTTCTCTCAATCAACTTACTGCAGGAATTGCATTCGGTTCAAGGTCAATTAGCTGCTGAGAAATCTAGATGTGCTAGTCTGGAGGTCCTCTTTCCCTTCCATTTTCTTTTTCTCTCAATTGAAGATCTGTATAGTCTCTTGAAAGTTAAAAATTTAACTGTTCTCAGTTTCTTAAATATTGAGATTGGTATTCATTTTGGATGGTTAGAGGTGGCAATTTCAACCCATATACTTACGAATGGGTCATAAAGTTTAAAAAGGGAACATGTCAGATGCATTGTACTGGTTAAAGTTCAAAATTTAATCAACCTTATAAATCCTTTTATCTAAAAATTCAGGTTAGTTTAGTAACACTGTTTTGTAATCATGATTAACAAATTGATAAGCTATAAGTTTGTTTAGAAATGGACAAAGAAGTGTTTGTGGGTCAACGCAACCCATCATACTTGTTATAACGTGCCAAAGAGACCTATTTCTGACCCAACCATCTTGCCACCCCTATACTGTATATGATGGCGGCTGATACCTTATGTGCTATTGGTTATGGTGACTTTAGGCACAAATTTCGGAGCTTCAAACGAGGCTGTCGTCAATGGAATCCTTAGAGCAGAAGGTCCAGGCACTGCGCTCGCAAAAATCTGCACCAGAGCATGATACTTCTGCCAAAAGACAAAGTTCAGGTGGAGCTTGGAGGTGGATGGCTCCTTAAAGTGGGGTTCAGGAGACCTTCCAAACTTACAAGCTTATTACCTAAATTATAATCCGAGACAGAAGAGCTTGAACTTTCTGGTCAGCTCAATTGTAGCAATGTATGTCATTAATTCGTAAGTGAGCTCAGAGCGTCAACCTTAATGAAGAGAAGCATTGTTGAATGTCTGTTGAACAACCGGCTTTCTCTGTTGGTCCTCTCACCATGTTTCGTGCCCCTTTTCTGTTCCCTTGTTATTATGAGGAAATTAACCTGTGCGTTGCAGCTAGATTTTAAGACGCGTTTAAAGTGAACAAAATAACAAACGAATGTGAAGGTTTAAAAATTCTTATTTTATGCTACATAATGGAGGTAAATTTACTTTTTCAGAAAATTGCTATGCTTACATTTTCGGCCTTATGAACAAATAAAATTATAGGAAACCCAAGATGGAAACGTAGTTTGTTTTTTGAGCTTACATGCATGGAAACTTGGAATCCTACGTTTTTAATTTAAGTATAACATTTTCAAATTGCCAGAATCTAAATGACTAAATCTAAATAAAAATTGAAAATCAATAATATTATCAATATAAATAATACAATAAGAAACTTCGTAAGTTCGTAGTAGTAGTAATAATGATATAGTTTTTTTTTATATCTATTACATTTAATAATATGAATTATTACATATGTAAAGTAGAGATATCGTTAAATAAATAAAAAAAAGAAGATTAATATAGGACATATAAATATATAATCACTTCCAAATACTGTACAACATCTTATTACAATCCACGGTTACTTTACAAGTTTACATATCTTGAAGTTTTCACCCCATTCCATGCCAATTAGAGCTGGCATATCGTGTCCGATACGACACGATAAGACACGAACACGATAAGGTTAAACACGAACACGACACGATAACTAATCGTGTCAGTTTTTCCAAACACGAACACGACACGATTTTTAACAGGTTACACGATAAGGGACCTGTTAAGAGACCTGTTAAGGGACTTGTTAAAAGGTACACGATAAGAGACCTGTTAAGGGACCTGATAACGTATCTTATCGTGTCTTAACGTGTCCTTAACGTGTCTTTAACGGGTCTTTAACATGTCTTTAACGTGTCTTTAACGGGTCTTAACATGTCTTTACGTGTCTTAACGTGTCTTAACGTGTCTTTAACGGGTCTTTAACATGTCTTTAACGTGTCTTTAACGGTGTCTTTAACATGTCTTTAACGTGTCTTTAACGGGTCTTTAACATGTCTTTAACGTGTCTTTAACGTGTCTTTAACATGTCTTTAACGTGTCTTTAACGGGTCTTTAACATGTCTTTAACGTGTCTTTAACGGGTCTTTAACATGTCTTTAACGTGTCTTTAACGTGTCTTTAACGTGTCTTTAACGTGTCTTAACGTGTCTTTAACGGGTCTTTAACATGTCTTTAACGTGTCTTAACGTGTCTTAACGTGTCTTAACGTGTCTTTAACGGGTCTTTAACATGTCTTAACGTGTCTTTAACGGTGTCTTAACATGTCTTTAACGTGTCTTTAACGGGTCTTTAACATGTCTTTAACGTGTCTTTAACGGGTCTTTAACATGTCTTTAACCTGATAACGTATCTTATCGTGTCTTAACGTGTCTTTAACGGTCTTTAACATGTCTTTAACGTGTCTTTAACGGTGTCTTTAACATGTCTTTAACGTGTCTTTAACGGGTCTTTAACGTGTCTTATCGTGTCTTAACGTGTCTTACCGTGTCTTAACGTGTCCTTAACGGGTCTTTAACGGGTCTTTAACATGTCTTTAACGTGTCTTTAACGTGTCTTTAACATGTCTTTAACCTGATAACATATATATACTACTTGTCTTATCGTGTTTTAACAGGTCCGGACCTGTTAAGACACGAAACACGTTAAGGCCAAACACGAAACACGAAAAAACCAGGTCGTGTCGTGTCGTGTTAACATGTTCGTGTCAGAAATTGCCAGCTCTGATGCCAATGTAACACCAATCTTGATTTCAAAAGTCAAACACTCAAATCCATTTTTTTCAAATTTCGAATATGCATTGCTCTTTTTTATATATTTGTTACAGTTTGGGTCGAATTTTCTGTTTGGTTTGTGCCACTAAATCTTTTCTAAGAATCTTGCCAGCAACAGACTTTGGTATTTCATTTATGAAGGCCACTCTTTTGATCTTCTTGTATGGTGCCACCTGAAAATAACAACTCATCATGTCAATGATCTTCCTTCATCTAAGGAACATGCAAGAAATGAAGTTTAAGTAAGTACACAAACCTGGGCAGCAACAAATTCAATGACTTGGTCTTCACTGAGTTCAGAACTAGTTTCCCTAACTATATATGCCATTGGTACCTCTCCTCCTGCCTCTTCATCTTCAAGTCTACGCGTATAATTATGACAAATATATATTATTATTACTATTGCAAAAATTTGTAACCACTTAGGGTGCGTTTAGTTCAAGAAAATGTTTTCTAGTTTTCCATTTCCAATTTTCTAGAAAATGAAAAGGGTTTTTCATTTCTAGAAAACCTTTAAAAATTTTGAAAACGCGTTCAAAATAAAAGATGCAATTTTCATTTTTAATAATCTTGGAAAACTAGAAAACATGTTCAAATTCACTTGTTTTTGTTTTCTATTTCTCCATCTTATTAGCTTGGAAAACAGAAAATAGAAAACGGAAAACAAAAAAAGTAGTTTTCTAATTTTAGTTCAAAAAGTGGAAACAAGGATTTTTGTTTTCTTGGAAAATTGTTTTAGAAAAATGCAATTTGAACGCGTTTTCTGTTTTCCTTGTTTTCTTGGAAAACAAAAATGGAAAACAAGGGGTGTTTTTCTCGAACTAAAAGCGCCCTTAGGGTTTGACAGTTTACAATCTAAGTGTATGTTGTTGGGGGTCAATTAACTTTGGACTAAATTAATACATAAAAATAATACTATAGAGTTTTATAGACATTGTAGGGTAGCCATGACCACCCTTCGCTTCCATTTAACTTGTTCACATTCATAAGTAAATGGGTCAAAATTTTATCTCTGCTTGTTTCACACACACAAAATTTAACTCACGGTATAACTGCTGCATCAAGTATATGAGGATGGTTCAATAATATGGCTTCCAGTTCTGCTGGAGCTACCTGCATTCATCAAGTCATGTATGTCATCTCATTATATATCTATATCTATATATATATCCAACATTTAATCTTGAAAGAGGTCTAGTTGGGTTCACCTGCATGTTAAACAGGTGGAGTAGAGGTGGCAATTTTGGCTCGTTTACTTTTGGATGGGTTGATTTGGGTATGTTTCATCTCTAACGGGTTAAATAGGTCAAATGTGAATACGAGACATGTCAAATGACACCGAAAGTGATTTTAAAAATCTCCCAGATCATTTAATTCAAAAGTTTAGATTAGTATTAGAATTTGTAATCATGTGTGGCACCTAACAGTTGATAAAAGGACATTCAAAATATCATGTTAAGAAATTTTTGGGTAAGTTGCCCATATTGACTGCTTACCCAACCTTTGAGGCGCGGCCTTATTTTGGCTAATTAATGTAGATGAACAAGCTGTGAGAGTTGTAATACCTGATACCCGTTATATTTGATGAGTTCCTTTATTCTTTCAACAACAAAAAGATACCCATCTTCATCAAAGTAGCAAAGATCGCCGGTCCTCAACCACCGGTCCATAACGATAGTTGCAGACGTTGCATCCTCGTTTCCTAGATAACCCTTCATTACAGCAGGTCCCTTCAACCATAGCTCACCTTCACCATAAGGCCCCATAGCAACCCCTGTTTCAAAATCAACCACTTTAGCCGAATAACTTGGTAGTAAAGTTCCTGAAGCAGCTGACCGAGCTTTAGCTTCTTCACCAGTAACAAAAAACGCTACTGACCCACAGCCCTCAGTCAGCCCATACCCCGGCTTAAGTTCCACCCACGGAAATTTTGCCCTGAATCCATTTGCCAAGTGCTGGCTCAAGGGTGCAGAACCCGAGCCCACCCTTCTCAAAGATGACAAGTCACACCCACCTCCATTATACTTAACCAACGCAAGTATAACTGGAGGAACCGCTGGAATATTATTGACTTTATGTGTTTTTATCGCTTCTAGCATGCCTTGGAAGTCGAAACGTTTCATTAAAACTGTTGTCGTGCCAGCACATAGCAACCCGAGCCCAAAAAAGGCTAGACCATAGATATGAAACACGGGAATGAAACATAGAAAAATGTCGTCATTCTGCTGATGTTATATCAACAGCCCATGTAAGTATTTTCATCATAGAAATAAGATTCTTGTGTGTTAATATTACACCTTTACTGGTCCCTGTCGTTCCAGACGAGTATAGTATCGCTGCTGTTTCTGACTGATCTGTTCTGGTTTCTGGCAACTCCATTGATTCACTAAACTCGATCAATTCTTCCACCGAAAGTTGGTTACCACTCGAGGGACGGTTAATGATTATAGCAGGAGTCTTGGTTGATTGTAGTTTGTGAATCTCTCCAGGATCAGAAATGGCTAGTTTTGCACCTGAGTCAAGTACTTGTTTGACTATCTCAGACTCGGTATTGACTGGGTTAGCCGTTGTGACAACGCCTCCAACCAAGAGTATGGCTAGGCATATAGTTGGGTAAAGGGTGGAGTTTGGTGATAAAAGAAACACTACATCACCCTTACGAACCCCTAGACTGTGGTACAACCCGGCTGCTAACGAGTGGATGGACCGTTCGAGCTGTGCGTACGTGATCCGGCGGTTCGTGCCCGAGTCTATAAGTGCAACTTTTGACTCGGCCCGGTCTAGTTTAGGGAACTGAGATAGCACAAAAGTAGCTGTGTTGAGATAGGTCTTAGTAGGGATTTTGTGTTTTCCTTCGAGCTTGATAAGGGAGTGGTAGATCTTAGTTTCAGAGTCATAACCGCCCTTCATCTGGCTCGATGACTTGGTTCGGTTTATAGGTTCATCAAGTGAACCAGAAGAAAAATGGGCATGAAATGTAGAGTAGCTGCAACTATATATAATTCCCTAAATATCATGGTTATAATAATATGGGGAGCAGGTAGAATTATTGATGACTTATTCCGGTGGAATTACATGTCTGCCGGCCAGTTATGACATAGTCAAATGTATCATTTAAAAAAAAAGAAATCACAATTGATTTTTCTATTTTCATTGAAACTGAAAGGTATAGGACCGAAACTTTGAGTTAATAGTAACCAAGAACTAGACCGTAATTAGCTAGTTCGGTCCAAGACTAAGTTGGACAGGAACCAGACTAAAGTTCCATGGCTATGGTTCTTACAGGGCTGGATTCAGTTCGATACAGTCCTAGCTCGGTTTATTTTCATACCCGAGGTTTGCCTACTCCTGATATTCCATCCATGATTACATTTGTCTAAATTCAGCTTGATTGCTTGCTTGTTCAAAGTGTATGGAATGGAACATATATATAATATATAAATGTATAATAAGAGTTTGTATACCTGTCATACAAATGAAGAAACTGTTGTTAATGTTAGGCTGTACATCAACATAATTTTTATATTTATATACAAGATAAAACTAAGGTTACGTCTTTTAATATAATCTGCTAAATTTGTTTTACATAACAAGTACAAATAAATGAGACGACTTTGTCGGATGGAAATTGATGTCATTGTCTCTTTCTATAAGTGATTAGTGTTAACAACAAACATTTGTTTTTATTTTTAGAACGTGGCAGATTGCACAAAAATTACCTAATTTTGTTGGAATACTGTTTTAATTTGTTTTGTTCTTTTTGTTCATGATGTGACAACCTCTTATTAGTTATCGGTCAACCATTGATCAATCTTAGAATTTTTTGTACGGATGGGACTAAATCAAGCCAATGGTGCATCTTGGAACTTTACCAAAATATTTGCAAAAGTAAGAAGTCCAGTGTCTAAGACACCGAACTTCGCCACGTTTACTGAAGTCCGGTGTCTAAGACACCGAACTTGGTCTAGGTGGCACTCAAAAACCTTGTACGGTGATGGAGTAATAGATAATAGATATACATGGAATATATTTAATATATATTGTAATTAGTATTAGAGATATGATGTAATTAATGTAATGTATATCTATACATAAAAATAGGATCTGTACTCTATAAATATTATTGGCTATCAATGAAACGATCATGGGAGTTTTATAATCTATCATGGTATCAGGCCACAAACCCTAAAAGCTCCATTTTTTACTTCCGATCCTGTTCTTTACTCATAAACCCCTGGTATTTTCAATTTCCCTCCCCATCATGTCTTCTGCACCTATTCATCCCGCAGTCACCGTCTCTAATATCAAAACTTTCATCCCCATAACCCTAGATGTTGAATCTGGCCATTATACCACTTGGTCAGAACTTTTTAAAATTCATTGTAAGGCTTTTCAAGTCTTTGATCACATTCAGTCTCCTGCTACCTCTACCTCTGACAAAAATAAAGATAAAGACAAAGAAAAAACACCACCAACTGAATCATGGGAGCGTCTTGACTCCATTGTCTTACAATGGATCTATGGCACCATCTCCACTGATCTTCTTCACACCATTTTAAAGACAGACACCACTGCCTTTGACGCGTGGAATGCTCTTGCCAATCTTTTCCAAGATAATAAGGCTACTCGTGCCATTGATCTCAACAACAAATTTGCCACTACCCGATTAGACCAATTCATCACTATGTCTGCATATTGCCAGGCTATGAAGGTCATCTTTGACCAATTATCCAATGTCGGCTCCCCCATTACTGAAGAACAATTGGTTCTACAAATCCTCACTGGCCTAAATGAACAATATGAAGGTGTTGCTGACCTTATTCAGCAAACCAAACCCCTGCCAAATTTTTATGAGACAAGATCCAGGTTATGCATGACTGAAACTCGGAAAAACAATCAAGCACGTCAAGCTGCTACCACCGCTGGCACTGCCCTTCTTACTGCTACTGATCGCACCGATACTCAATCGCAGCGCCAAGAATCTCGCACTGAACAAGCAGACCGCGGTCGTGGCCGTGGCAGAGTCCGTGGTAGGGGAAGAGGACGAGGTGCCTCTTCACGAGGTCGTGGTTCCTATGGCTCCTCCCAGCCCAATCATCAGAACTATCAGAACTATCAGAATTGGGCTCCTCCCTATGCCCCTTGGGCTGGCTCTCACACAACCTACTCACCTCAGCCATGGGCCTCTTGGACTCCTTCCCCACCATGTCCCTACCCATCTACATCTAAGCCACCTTCTCCTGCTCCTGGGTTACTTGGTCCCCGCCCACCTCAATCTTATGCTGCTAGCTATGCACCTACTAATCTTGATCAGGCTCTTCACGCAATGGCATTAAACCCATATGATCCACAGTGGACAATGGACAGTGGTGCTACAACCCACATGACAAATCATCCAGGTAACTTCTCCTCTTTTTTTGATAATGGCATGTTTCGAAAGATAATTGTGGGTAGTGGTTCTACCATTCCTGTTAGTGGTCATGGTAATCAGATTCTACCCCCACCATTCCCACCTTTTAAATTAACTCAAGTTCTTTACTCCCCTGCCTTAATCAAAAACCTTCTTTCGGTTCGCCGTTTCACGACGGACAACCAAGTTTCAATTGAATTTGACCCCTTTGGTTTTCTTGTGAAGGACCTCAAGACCCGGACTCCTATCCTCAGATGCAATAGCTCCGGGGAATTATACACACTTGATCCTACACAAGTTTCCAAGATCACTACTCCTTCTATATTCACTGCTATTTCTCAAGATATTTGGCATCAACGTCTCGGCCACCCGGGACCTAATTTATTGCAATCACTTAAGAGTTCTAGTTTTATTCAGTGTCGTTCATTGAAACCTTAACTATGTCAGTCTTGTGTGTTTGGAAAACATATTCGTTTATCGTTTATTGATTCTAGTAATACTACTTCTTTACCTTTTGATATTATTCATAGTGATCTTTGGACCTCCCCAATTATAAGCTCTGGGGGGCATCGTTATTATATCTTGTTCTTAAATGATTTTACCAAATTTTTGTGGACCTATCCCCTTAATAACAAATCTCAAGTGTTCTCTGTTTTCACAAACTTCTTTAACTTGATTAAAACCCAATTTGAACGCCACATCAAACAATTTCAATGTGATAATGGCAAAGAATATGTTAATAACGTGTTCTAGCAATTTTGCAACCTTCATGGCATGCATTTTCGTCTCTCATGTCCACATACCTCATCCCAAAATGGCAAAGCCGAACGCAAAATACGCACCATAAACAACACTATTCGCACCCTTCTTGCTCAAGCTTCCCTCCCCAGTACATATTGGCATCATGCTCTTGATGTTGCCACATATCTACTTAACATTCTCCCCAACAAACTCCACCGCTTTCAAACCCCAACCCAACGGCTATATCATTGCCTACCAAAATATGATCATCTACGTGTGTTTGGTTGCCTCTGTTACCCTCTCATCCCCTCTACTACCATACACAAACTAGCGTACCGTTCCATGCCTTGTGTCTTTCTTGGGTACCCTTCTAACCACTGAGGTTACAAATGTCTTGATTTAGCCACCAATAAAATCATAATCAATCGTCACGTACTATTTGACGAAACGACCTTTCCATTCAAAAACAAACCCCAACCTTCTTTAAAATCTTATGACTTTCTCACCACTTCTCTACATCCTCTTCATTGGACTCATTTGCAACATCCAACAGAATCATCTCCCCCATCTTCTTCCTCCCCTAGCAGCCTCATTCCTGCGTCCCAACCCACGGTCCAACCTCTTCCTTCTCCTAGCCCAAACACCAGCACTCAAACACCCACCTTGTTCACATATTCTAGACGCAAATCACAGTCTCAATTGTCCCTACCACACTCCCAAGCCTCCATACTTCTACCCACTTCACCATCCCCCCTCCTACTCAAAACATGCGCACACGTGCTATGGATGGTATTACTAAACCCAAACAATTATTTAACCTGCATTCTTCTGTTGTACAACCTCTTCCCAAAAACCCATCTGATGCCTTGTCTACTACAGAATGGCATGACGCCATGACCACCGAGTTTAATGCCCTTATTAAAAATAAGACTTGGGAGTTGGTTCCTAGACAGTCTAACATGCATATTCTACGCAGCTTGTGGTTATTTCGTCATAAATACAGGTCTGATGGGACACTAGAACGTTATAAGGCGCGTCTTGTATGTGACGGTAGTGGTCAACAGCTTGGGGTGGATTGTGGGGAGACTTTTAGTCCAGTTGTCAAACCCACAACTATACGAACGGTTTTATCCTTAGCTTTGTCTCAGTCCTGGGATATACATCAGTTGGATGTCACCAACGCTTTTCTGCATGGTAATTTGAGTGAGACTGTATATATGTATCAACCCATGGGTTTCCGACATCGAGACTTTCCTGATCATGTTTGCCTATTGAAAAAATCCCTCTATGGTTTGAAACAGGCCCCACGAGCGTGGTACCAACGTTTCACAGATTTTGTTCTCACTCTTGGTTTCAAACAAAGCAGGTGTGATAATTCTCTCTTTATTTATAATCACCGTGGCGAAACAGCATATCTTCTTATTTACGTCGATGATATCATTCTCACAACATCGAACACTAAGCTACGGCTTCATCTCCTGTCATGCCTTGCTACAGAATTTGACATGAAAGATCTTGGCCACCTTAGTCATTTCTTGGGTATTACTGTTTCTAGAAGTAAGGACACCATGTTTTTAAGTCAACAGAATTATGCCAGAGACATCATTGAACGAGCAGGTATGAGCTCTTGCAAACCAGTCTCTACGCCGGTTGATTGTAAGTCCAAACTTGGCTCTAATGCGGGTTCAGAGTTTGACAATCCGACTTTATATCGCAGTCTTGTCGGGGCACTTCAATACCTTACCTTTACCCGGCCCGATATTACATATGCGGTACAGCAAGTGTGTATGCACATGCATTCTCCTCGTATGCCTCATTGGAATGCCTTGAAACGAATCATTCGCTATTTGCAGGGTACTACTTCTTTTGGTCTAACTCTTGGCACTTCTAACGATTTCTCGTTACGGGCCTACACGGATGCGGACTGGGCCGGTTGTCCCGACACTCGTCGTTCCACTTCCGGGTACTGTGTCTATATGGGTCCTAATCTATTGTCCTGGTCTTCTAAACGACAGGCTGTCATCTCCAGATCCAGTGCAGAGGCCGAATATAGAGGTGTTGCTAATGTTGTAGCCGAAATTTGTTGGATTCGCAATCTTCTGTTGGAGCTACACAAACCTATCTGTTCAGCTAGTTTGGTCTATTGTGACAATATCAGTGCTGTTTATCTCTCTGGTAATCCTGTACAACATCAGAGGACGAAACATATTGAACTAGATATACATTTTGTTCGAGATCTTGTCCAACGCGGTACTGTTCGAGTTATTCACATTCCATCACAGTACCAGATAGCAGATATCTTCACAAAAGGATTACCTCGAGTCCCATTCATTGATTTTCGATCCAGTCTCAGCATCCGGCCTCCTCTTGCTTCGACTGCGGGGGTGTAATAGATAATAGATATACATGGAATATATTTAATATATATTGTAATTAGTATTAGAGATATGATGTAATTAATGTAATGTATATCTATACATAAAAATAGGATCTGTACTCTATAAATATTATTGGCTATCAATGAAACGATCATGGGAGTTTTATAATCTATCATGGAGAAACCGGACTAGTCTATATATAGTTTGAAGTGGGGTTGTATGGAAATATATATGTTTGAAGTTGTAATATATATGGTCTGCATGTGAAATCATAAAATAAAGTGAAGTCCGGTCATGTTAACACCGAACTACATTTAACTTTTGCTTTCTCGTGAATGCCATGTGTCTTGTAGCTGCAACTCTTTAATTTCATGCAGGTGTTGTAGGTTTTCAAAGTAAACATTCAATACAATGGAGACAAAGAAGTTTGGATAATCGAAAAAGCAACGAAGTGCGGTGTCTTAGACACCGGACTTCAGTGAACGTGGCGAAGTTCGGTGTCTTAGACACCGGACTTCCTAGTTTTGCAAATATTTTGGGCTAAGTTCCTGGATGCACCAATTGCTTTCATTTTATTCCTATCCGTACAAAAAACTCTCAATCTTACAACCAACATGAAAGAATGTAAATCACATAATAGTATGATTAAGGAGACATGGCATGAAATTTGAATCATTGATCTCCGCTTTAATGTTACATGTCTCAAACTACTAAGCCACCTGAGGACCGGAACCTCTTATGCAATTCGTTTATTGACATCTACAAAGGACAACATGTTTATCCAGGAAGTCTAGTCCTATATTAGATAAATTCATGGCTAATAGAATGCATTTTGAGTACAAGTTAATTAATGTTCTCGTGAGGTATCACTTTCAATTAAAAGAAAGAGATTAGGTAGTCATTAGTAACACTTTTCATTCTATATACTATTTTTTTGGGTCTATATATGTAATTATCGGCATTATCAAATCAAGACGCGCGCATTCAAATAGATGATCATAGCGCAAGAACATAACTCATAAAGCAATGGAAAATAAAGCATAATTTAAGATTTCCATCAAGATCAATATATATATATATAGAATAGGTTCAAGTCCTCATAATAATCACCCTAAAACCATAATCAAAGTCATCATATTCTTCTTCTTCTTCTTCAACCTCATTGGGAGGCGGCTGATCATTATCAACACATTCTTCTTTTTGTTTTTGTTCTTTTTTTGAGGTGGTGGTCTGGGCTTTTGAAACAAAAATTGAAGAAATTCTTCATCGGTAAAGTTTTTTACTCTGAACCTATAATGAGTCCATTCTCTTCCCGCTTCATATCGGAGCCATTCCGTTTCCGAATTTGGCATACCCATTCCGAATTCCATTTCCATCCTGTGACAATAATCAGTTAATCACTTTGATGGAGACATGGATTATATATACTTTAGCACAGTTTGGGCTGGGCTAGGCCCAAACAGGGATTAGACCCAACCAACATCCAAACAACAATTCGCTTGACATATTTCGTGGCTCGGTTGAGGAACTGGATTGCACCTAGTAAAGCGTAAACAAACAAACAAATACATAGAAAAAGAAGACAATATTGCTAAAGAGAATCGGTAAAGATATCACATATTTTAATTATTGTATGGGAAATGATTAATCCTCCTACACTAATAATCTAAAAATCCAAAATGATGATATGTGAAAAAATCAAGGGCAAGATTAGGAAAGAGAATGAGTGGATACCACATGTCACCTTTTTATTTTTTTAAGAGGATTTTTAAGCTAATCTTTAGAAAGATTTATCATTTTCCTTATTTTATTGTAATTTTACATTAAATATTTATATGGTGTGTTATATAAACGTTATGATAGATCATAGATGTATCATTATCAAAATATGTGATACGAATATGTCCTCTCATTGCTCAAAAGTGTTAAACAAATCAGTGTTCATTTTAACATGTTGTTTCTATTCACATTTCTACATGAACTTCATAAAAAGGGAAGTGATATTCGTACCACATAATTTGATTATTATACCATAACTGTGCATTAAATACTTGTACAGTATGTTATGAGATGTATATAGTGTGGTAAACTAATCAAAGTATGTGGTAAAAATATCAGTTCCCTTGTGAAAATGTTTCTCAAGAACTTCAAAGCGATGAGTATTCTATTACAAAAACTTTTTTTTTCAGGACCAAAGGATCTCTGTTACAAAAACTAATGGAGAAATGTTTGAGAGAAATCTGCATTCTCTAGTGGGAATTATCTTAAATGTAAATAACTGATGATATGTTTTACGTAAATTTCATCGTACTAGAAGCCTAGAAGCGTAATTGTGCAATGCGGAGGCGGTGACGGCAACGGGTGGTGGTGGCAGCAACAGTTGTCGGAGGTGGTGGCGGTAACGGTGTGGTTATTAATGTAAATATAATTGATGTAAAAGGGTAGTGTAGTTATTTTAAGGTTTTTTTTTTTTGAACAGTAGTTAGTAATTAGTAGTTATTTTAAGGGTTATAGACAGGGGCGGATCTAGCCTTATAGAAGGTAGGTCCTAGGACCTACCTTAGATTCGTAAATTTTTCAGGAAATATGTAATGGTTTTGTCAAGGAACTGCCTTAAGTTTGAACAAGGACCTACCTTACAATACTCTTTAGATACATTAGATTTCATAACTAAATTTATGAATGAGAAAATAAAAAATTATGACTCTGTATTTTAATGGTGAACATCTCTAGTCGGAGAAGATGAAACTTGAAGATGACCCACTCATAATTATTACTCCCTCCGTCCCACTAGAAGTGTCATGTTTTGAATTTTCAAAGTCTTTATTTTTCAACTTTGACCTTAAATATTTTTGTTTGTGTTGTATAATATTTGATGAAAGTTATATGAATTGATTGAGTTTTAGATATATTTTCATTGGGTATAATTTTCATCAAGTATTATATAACAAAAAAATATATATTTAAGGTCAAAGTTATAAAACAAAGACTTTGAATATTCAAAGTGAGACACTTCTAGTGAGACGGAGGGAGTACAATTTTCAATGATGACTTGTTACTTTATACAATTTCAATTCTGACCCTTCGACTTTTTAGCTTATTACACTAGTTGCTTTACATTTATTTGACTTGGAATGTGCTAATATACAACAATACTTTGCATAAGCTATAATTTTGATTTTGATAAGTTTTTTAAAATATACTTCGTATGATGTTAGTATAGGAAAAAACATGTCTCGTGATATCATATTATATTTTAGTTTGAAAATGTTAAATAACACTAAACTATGATTAAAATTTCATAAAATAAACCATGTAATACTCATTTATCATTTAAATTTGATCACAGTTTAATTAATTTATTATTTTAATTTGCATTAGCCATCATATATTACCTTTGTTTCAAAGAAAATCATTGTAACTCAAAAAAAAAATTGCTTGTTATAAAGTAAAATTGTGCCGTATTTTCGTAACAAGCATATCCATGTAACAAATATTGGAAGGAATTCAATTCAAACGGAATGTTGAGATTACCTTATTCATATGAATCAGATTCTTTGGGTAAGTGTCATGGATTTTAATTCCATCAAGGCTTGAATCTAAAAATACCATATTATCCCTACAAATATCATCTTCCTCAAACCTTCTCCACATCTACAACTCCACCTTCTAGTCCACCACCACCACCTAAGCCAGCTAGAAGCATCCACCGCCACCCACCCAGCCGGAAACAACCACCGCCTACACAGCCGGAAACAACACCACCACACAGCCGGAAACAACACCACCACACACCGGAAACAACAACCACCTACCACATAGCCGGAAACAACCGCTACCCATCCAACCGAAAACAACCACTACCACCCACCCAGCCGGAAACAACAACCACCTACACAGCCGGAAATAGCCACCGCTACCACACAGCCGGAAACAACCACAACCCACCCAACCGGAAATAACTGACTGTTGGTGTGTGTCTCGATTAAAGAAAACTGACTGTTGGTGTGTGTTAGCCGGAAAAAGGACGGAAGCAATGGAACTTGGAGTGTGTCTCGATTAAAGAAAAAAGAAAGAAAAGAAATGGGAAAGTGATGTCTCGAGATAGTGATGTGCTGATGTCCCTGTTTTCTTTTTATTTAGAAAAGGAGTATATATTGTCAATATATAAACAATGAAATTTAATGTCTGTCTTTTTTTTTAGAAAAATAATTATTGTTAATATATAAATAAAGAAAGGGTAGATATGTCATTTCATGGATTTTGTCAAAACATTCCTTAATACATTTTGCCAACCAAACATGTTGATTGAATTTAATTCCATTCCATCAAATTCCATCATTCCATTAAATTTCATTCCATTGAAAAACATTCCACGAACCAAACGCGCCCTAAGGGTATTATAGGTAAATTTAGTAAATAAAAGGGAGAGATAATTTGGATATAATAATGTATTTCATCATATGTTTGGAAGGTATTCTAACCGATAATGTTAACAGCAGGTCTTAAAGCGATTTAGTTTAACATACAATATATATAATTTTTAAGAACAGTTAATTGTAGTGAAGAAAAGTGTAACACCCCAAGCCAAGGCTCAGAATATCACGGAAATCATATAGCACAAGGTGGAATTAATGTAGAACATGATCTAAATGCAAATAAAGGATTCAGTGAATCCATACAATAAGATAAACAAGTATCAAAAATACAAACAGAGCAAGTCATCATCAAGAATTACAACAGAACATCAAAAGGTGGTTAACGGTTCTAAGTACAATGCAAAAGAAGGCAAATGGATCCTTGATCCATATAAGTCCAAGTCCGGGTTCAACAACAAGCAAATAATCAGACTCCACGCCCTGGATTAACCTGGTTACCTGAAAAGTGTACTAAGCATAGTCAACACAAGGTTGGTGAGTTCGCAGTAATGGTCCATTAGAAACCATCGTCAATAATCATAATATACGAGTAGAGATGAAACATGACTTACAGTGAGCCTCTATGAAAAACACAACAACATCCACAACAAGATTACACAAAACAAGTAAAACGTGTAGTAAGCAATATACTCAAGTAATATACGTAACATCTACTCAAATCAAGTATCATATCCTCTTCAGTGGGATTTATACACGTCATACGTCATATCCTCTTCAGTGGGATTTATACACGTCATACGTCATATCCTCTTCAGTGGGATTTATATACGTCATATCCTCTTCAGTGGGATTTATATACGTCATATCCTCTTCAGTGGGATTTATATACGTCATATCCTCTTCAGTGGGATTTATATACTACATATGCATCAATCAACATCCATTCATCACAAGTCCATCAATCATCGAATTAAATTAAACTATACGTACATACACTTAGGAGGATTCTACCTCCTTCGAGTCCTAGATGCTTATATATAGGGTCACCCGCAGCCTTCCCACCACATCTAAAACCCTTTGGAGGCATAACCGACTTCCATGTATGCACGTCAATCCTAACAGTAATAATAATACCTAAGTGTACCATGACAACAACAATCATTACAAACACAATATTCTCAAGTCTAACAACTTGGTAGTACATCGTACATTGCGCGATCTCAAGTGTATGACACTTGGAAGTATGTGGAACCATTCATCAAGTAAGTATACTTGGAAGTACATCAACTAAACACCAAGTACGAACCTAACCAATCTCAATCACCACACCATCATAACACAAATAAATCAAACTACAATGCACATACATTTCATACGCCTTTACATTTAAGGAATCATAGATGTTTATATATAGGGTCACCCGCAGCCTTCCCACCACATCTACAACTCATTAAAGGTATCATCGTCTTCCATGTATGTACAACTATCCTAATAAAAATAATATACTTCACAACTTAACCAAGTCAATCAAACGTAATAAACTGTCTCATCAATCCAACCACCAAACCAATCGATCAATCACTCACTCAACCATTTAATCAACGACCATAAATCCGTAAGTTCACCAATACAACGATAGAAGTATGAATAAGTACGTATCTCGCAAGTCAAGTACATCAAGGCATTCATGTCTATCTCAAACGTAATCCCAAAGTCCATCATTTACTCTAAACAACGCGTACATATACTTCAGAGGATTTTACTTTCATCAAGTTCTAGATGCTTATGTATAGGGTCGTCCGCAGCCTTCCCACCACACCTAAAACCCTTTAAAAGTAAAGCCGACTTCCATGTATGCACTTCTATCCTAATAAATTACAATATCACAAACACCTTCGTAAACCATCACACGATAAATCAAAACTGTCTACCAAACTACAATCAATCAGAAATTAACTAGACAGGCAATCAAGTCAACCAGACAAACAAACAACACGTATATGTACACTTTTCAGCCCGAATCTCTATTGAGTAGGGAGCTACGAAACTCACCTGATCGGCAAAGAAGTTAAGTTTGATACAAAGTTGAGTTACAGTCGCTCGATGTTCGCTTCGCGTCCAAAACCTAAATATCGATCATGTACATTCACATCAACACACATAAACACACATACGTGACTTATCAATTTCACGGCAAAACCCTAATTAGTTTCCAAAGTGGTTCTCGACGTTAAGTGACTTCTAAGACTCTTAATCATTGTTAAATAAGTTGAGAAGTGATTTAGAACGATGCTCGAGGCGTTAATAGGGTTCTGGAAGTCAAACTAGGTCAAACAGGAAATTCAGCAACAAAGGGGGCGTAACCTACGCCCTAAACTGGCGTAGGTTACGGTGGTTCTAAACCACCAGGCGTAAGCTACGGTCAAAAGGGGCGTAAGGTACGGTGGTCAGAAAACAACTGGCGTAAGTTACGGTCAAACTGGGCGTAACCTACGGTCCTCTAGAAAAGAAGGTTTTGGCGTCTGGAGTGGCGTAAACAGTGGGTTTTTGGGCGTAAGGTAAAACTTCGGCGTAAGCTACGCCCCAAAGGGCCGTAACTTACACCCCAACAAAATATAACTAGCGTAACCTACGCCCCATAGGGCCGTAGGTTACGCCCCTTACTGGGCAGCAACACGACCAGCAGCAGAAGTGCAGAAAATCAAGAACCCCAAAACCCTAAATCGACGTTTAAGGTTACAAGACTCGTTTTGAAGTTACATTTGACATTCTAGTGCATAAATACACTTACCCAAACCCATATTTCCATCCATAACATCATCAAATTCTCCAAATCGTTCAAACCCTAATTAAACCCTAATTCGACCCAACTCATTTTTAAGGCGATTTAGAACTTGTAAATGTACGAGATGACTAGAAACGAGTAAATTAACATAGATAGAAGTAAATGGGATGAATTAAACTTACCAAAACTTCTTCTTGAGCTCAAACCCGAAATTAGGTCAAAATGGGTAAAATAGTTAGAACTTCAACCTTTGATTCTTCGATATGACGATAACGAGGTACAAATGACTATGATTCTAATGTTAATCTAAACCCAAAACACCAAATGATACTAGAGAAATGAAGAACTAGAGATGTTCTTGCTTTTGGTCTAGAGAGAAAAGAGAAAGAGAGGAAGATAAGAAATGAGAGGTAAAAGAGAAAGATAAGGGAGGAGGAATGGGTCAAAGGGCTGATGGGTCGTGGATGACCCACGGGCCGACCCGTTTCTCTTCTCAAGCCAAATTACAATCGTTAGACATTTAAACACCGATCAAAATACATTATTGACCCGAATACAACACATTGCCATTTAATTCACGAAACGACCCGAATAACTTCCACATTGTCATTTAATCACCAAAACGACCCGAATACTTCATTAACCTATATTGTTAGTCATATTACACGTAAAGTCAACGAGTCAAAATTCACGGATGTTACAAACACTGACATTTAAGGGACAGTATGCAGACCCCGATTCATGTTCTCTTGTAACCATCCTTAAGGAAAAAACCATTGATGATATCACTCTGAAGAAGATATCACTTTGAAGAAGAAATCTTTTGAAGATATTCGAACCAGACCTCTAGAAAACCCCTAATTTTTAGAGTAGAACGAGTTGTTGAAATTTTCAAAAAGCCAACAAACTCATTACATATTACATACTCTAATAAAGGAATAGGAATGTGAACAGTAACTCCGACTATTCAGTATATATATTTGTTTTAGTAAACATAACACAAAAGTAAAGTTGGCTGCGCTGGTTTGCCTTTCTCTTATTAAAAGAGAGGTCGCTGGTTCGACCCCCCTCCTCCCCAAATTCTTTTGTTTTTTTTTGTTACTATTTACATTTTAATCCCTCCATTTTTGTTTGGTTATTTTCTTCCTCTCCCTATTTTCATTTTTGTTTGTATTTTTAATCCTTAAGTTTCATATGTTATCAAAATGACATATATTTTGTGTTTTTATATTTATTAACATTTTGTTTTCTTATGTATATTTGGTATTTTAGTTTTTTTATACATTACAACATTATGTTTTTTGTAACATACTTTTTAGTTATACTTTAAATTTTATTACTTTTGTTTGTGTTTTTATGTTTATTAACATTTTGTTTTACATTTATATTTTTAAAAACTTAATTTATACTTTATCTTATAAAAAAAATTTTGTTTAGAATTTTGGGTTTTGTTGGACTTGGATTTAGTTTTTTATTTATTGTTTTTAATTTCTTTTTTGATTTTTTTCTTTTTTTGATTTTTTTTTGTCATATTAAAGATGCATGCTTATGAACAATAAACAACATGCAAAACCATATATATACTTAACATACTAAATATTAAATGAACTTGGGCATGGATGGAGTAACAAATTTGAACGTGTTTGGGTATTGTTTTTTTTAGTGTTTTTTAACTTTTAAGTTATTGATTTGAGTAAACATATTTACGCTGTTGTGTTTGTAGTATTGTCTTTAAAGATAAAAAAACACACAAAAATGATAACTACGCCCCGCAATGCGGGGCATTGAACTACCTAGTTTTATATATGTTACGGTCGATAAAATTTATAAGATGTTGAAACTTAGTTGGTGACTTTTTAAACCTTTATTGAGAAAACAAATTCCAAGAGCACACGGTAACGTATTGGTGATGTCGGATGTCCTGTTTGGCGTTGCTCGGCCAGCAAACTGTGACGCTTCGCACGGATTGCTCAACTTGGCGTTCCAAATCCAATGGGTGTTTTCATTTTCATTATCACATACTTAAAAATATTAAAGTTAAATACGGGGTGTCATTGGTTATCCTTGGTCATCTTACAACAATAGGAGGATAAAAATAATGTAATTGATAATATGATGTGATACTGACATGACGTTTACACGAATGTGATCCTCTCAAGCTAGCATGAATGTATGATTCAATAGCTTTAATAAAGAAGCAACTAGTCATCATTATATTACGAAACGCGTAACATCACTTGGCAAAAAGGTGTAACCCCACCAAGGGGTATTAGCGGCGACGTCGGTCCCATCTGACACGCTGCAGAGGTCAACGACAGTTTCACGCGCCTGGGCCCCAAGTATTAGCGGCGACGTCGCCGCTAATACTAAAACCTATTTTTCTTTTTAAACGCAGCCGCAAGCCAGATTCATCTTCTTAAAAAAAATCCTCCCATCCCTCTGGAAAAAAAAAAGAAACATCCGGCCATCAACCATTTTGGCTCCATAATCCGCCCATCAATCCCCTCACCCTCTCTATCAAGAATCCTGCTACCCCCACCCTCTTTTTGGTGACGAAATTCCGGCCACCCTCTTCATTTTCCGGCAACTTTTCAGGCGGCGAGAGAAAATCCGGCCACCCCACCACCCTTTAAGGCGAGGTTTTAGCGGCGACTCCTTTCCCGGCGACCCGGTTCCAAATCCGGCCAGTTTTTGCCGGCGACCCACTTTTCCGACGTTTTCCTTGTATGTTTACTAACACTCATTTACTTTTTTATTGTTGTTATTATTTTTAATATATGTTATTATTAGTTATAGAAATGTTATATTATTATAGTTAGAAATTATACGTTTGTTAGTTTGATTGTAAGAAATTTGTAGGATATGATTGTTATAAATTATTGATAGTTTTTTATTATTGTCAATATGATTCTTAGTATTATGTTAGAAAACACATTTTATTATGATTGTTAGAAATTAGTGTTAGAAAGGTTATGTTATTATAGTTAGAAATGATATGATTGTTAGAAATTATATGTTTTTTAGAAAATATTGGTAGTTTATGATTATTGATAATATGATTGTTAGTATATTATGTTAGAAAAGTTATGTTATTATAGTTAGAAATGATATGATTGTTAGAAATTAGTGTTAGAAAGGTTATGTTATTATAGTTAGAAATGATATGATTGTTAGAAATTAGTGTTAGAAAGGTTATGTTATTATAGTTAGAAATGATATGATTGTTAGAAATTAGTGTTAGAAAGGTTATGTTATTATAGTTAGAAATGATATGATTGTTAGAAATTAGTGTTAGAAAGGTTATGTTATTATAGTTAGAAATGATATGATTGTTAGAAATTAGTGTTAGAAAGGTTATGTTATTATAGTTAGAAATGATATGATTGTTAGAAATTAGTGTTAGAAAGGTTATGTTATTATAGTTAGAAATGATATGATTGTTAGAAATTAGTGTTAGAAAGGTTATGTTATTATAGTTAGAAATGATATGATTGTTAGAAATTAGTGTTAGAAAGGTTATGTTATTATAGTTAGAAATGATATGATTGTTAGAAATTAGTGTTAGAAAGGTTATGTTATTATAGTTAGAAATGATATGATTGTTAGAAATTAGTGTTAGAAAGGTTATGTTATTATAGTTAGAAATGATATGATTGTTAGAAATTAGTGTTAGAAAGGTTATGTTATTATAGTTAGAAATGATATGATTGTTAGTTATATGTGTTGAAAAAATGTGTTGAAAAAATAAGTTGAAAAATTGTGTTGAAAAAATGTGTTGAAAAAATAAGTTGAAAAAATGTGTTGAAAAAATATGTTGAAAAAATGTGTTGAAAAAATAAGTTGAAAAATTGTGTTGAAAAAATGTGTTGAAAAAATAAGTTGAAAAAATGTGTTGAAAAAATAAGTTTCAAGACTTATTTTTTTTCCCCAGCCATATAATTTTTCGACCCCGTGGAACCCATAGGATTGGGACGGGTCGCCGAATGTATATATATTTTCAAGACTTGGATATGGGAACAGGTTTCCGAATAAGTCTGGATTGTCGTTGACCCAATCGGATTGGGACGGCTCCCCGAAGAAGTTTCGTGTCTCGGGGAGACGACATGATTGGGACGGCTCGTACATACTGTGTCGCGCACCCTGCGGGTCATCAAACCGTGATTTGGTGGGCGCGTACTCACTTTGTCTGGCGGGCTGCACAGGTGGCGGCCTGTTCAGATCGGACACCTCTTCAGTCCTCGGTCGACTGGACTTGGATTTCCGAAGCCCAGATGGGTTTTTGTTAAGATCGGGCACCTACACCATTAATAAAAAACAATTACTTAAAATCAGGTAGTTTTATATTTTTTCTTTAATCACCCATTAAGTTTATGATGTATTTGGTCTACCTTTGGCGGCTTTTGTTTCGACCCGACCGGTCTTCCGCGTGTGCTCTTCTGAACGAGAGGATCTTTCACTTGTGTGTTACCCGGCTTAAACATGTCCTTTATCTTCGACAACCAATGTTTCCGTTGGGCCTTGGGTTGCTCAACCAAGAATGTCGTAAGATCACCTACGACTTCATGGACAGCTTCTACATCGTCTTCGTCTTTTAGGCATGTCGACGGTGTTAAGTCAAGCTTTCTCCAAAACGGGTCTATCACATTCGGCTGAATACGAGTCTCTGCATTTTTTGATATCAATAAGTATACGACATTATGTCGGTATGACTAAAAAAAAGTATTAAAACATACTAACCGCGCTGCATGTACTCGGCAATATTGCAAAGCTAAGGTCAGTCGTTACTGCAGGTTTTGTCTGGCCCCACTATTAGTGGCGACGTCGCCACTAATACCCTGGTGGGCCTACCTTTTTCTGGTCGGCTTACCCTGTGCCTTATATTATTGTGTTCAAATCAAACATTGAATCACATAAATACAAATGTAAGTGGCTTCAATTCGTTGATTCAAGACATTTTGAAACAGTTGTGTTTATTCTACAGAACAGTATCATAGACATATTGCATATGGGTCCATACGCCATAACAGTATAAAGTAACAAGGCACAAAAGTACATAATAGAAGAAGGAGCGGTTCATGGCTCAGGCTCATGGCTTGTACAATGTACATCCAAAACTTTTGTAGTAGTATTTGCTCCACCCGTGAACACGATTTGGCATCTACCAACCCTATAGGCAAAAGCACACATCGCTATACCTATACCTATTTTCATTAAAATTTGTCTCGATATAAATATATATACATATATTGCTAAGTTTTTCTTGATATAGATCACCCACAACACCAAGTTGTCTATCACATTATATTATACGAGTTAAAAACTTTTTATTGCTCGTTTTTAAGGACAAACAATATTTTATTTTTTTTCACACACCATTACAAATGGAAGAGCCACATACTTCTACAAAATATTTTAGTGAATTATATGGTTGGATCCTATGCATTAAAAGTTGTACACTTTTTTATTCCCAAAAGGATAAAACATATATTATGTTAGAAATATATGATTGTTAGAAATTAGTGTTAGAAAGGTTATGTTATTATAGTTAGAAATGATATGATTGTTAGAAATTAGTGTTAGAAAGGTTATGTTATTATAGTTAGAAATGATATGATTGTTAGAAATTAGTGTTAGAAAGGTTATGTTATTATAGTTAGAAATGATATGATTGTTAGAAATTAGTGTTAGAAAGGTTATGTTATTATAGTTAGAAATGATATGATTGTTAGAAATTAGTGTTAGAAAGGTTATGTTATTATAGTTAGAAATGATATGATTGTTAGAAATTAGTGTTAGAAAGGTTATGTTATTATAGTTAGAAATGATATGATTGTTAGAAATTAGTGTTAGAAAGGTTATGTTATTATAGTTAGAAATGATATGATTGTTAGAAATTAGTGTTAGAAAGGTTATGTTATTATAGTTAGAAATGATATGATTGTTAGAAATTAGTGTTAGAAAGGTTATGTTATTATAGTTAGAAATGATATGATTGTTAGAAATTAGTGTTAGAAAGGTTATGTTATTATAGTTAGAAATGATATGATTGTTAGAAATTAGTGTTAGAAAGGTTATGTTATTATAGTTAGAAATGATATGATTGTTAGAAATTAGTGTTAGAAAGGTTATGTTATTATAGTTAGAAATGATATGATTGTTAGAAATTAGTGTTAGAAAGGTTATGTTATTATAGTTAGAAATGATATGATTGTTAGAAATTAGTGTTAGAAAGGTTATGTTATTATAGTTAGAAATGATATGATTGTTAGAAATTAGTGTTAGAAAGGTTATGTTATTATAGTTAGAAATGATATGATTGTTAGAAATTAGTGTTAGAAAGGTTATGTTATTATAGTTAGAAATGATATGATTGTTAGAAATTAGTGTTAGAAAGGTTATGTTATTATAGTTAGAAATGATATGATTGTTAGAAATTAGTGTTAGAAAGGTTATGTTATTATAGTTAGAAATGATATGATTGTTAGAAATTAGTGTTAGAAAGGTTATGTTATTATAGTTAGAAATGATATGATTGTTAGAAATTAGTGTTAGAAAGGTTATGTTATTATAGTTAGAAATGATATGATTGTTAGAAATTATATGGTTGGATCCTATGCATTAAAAGTTGTACACTTTTTTATTCCCAAAAGGATAAAACATATATCCTATATGCCTATAAAAACTTCACTTCATTGAGAAAACACAACCACTTTTCCACCAAATTAATTATTTAGTTTTGTATCATCTTGGAACAACTCTTCTCAAAATGACATCTTCTTCTTGTGTGCTACTAATTCTAATTCTCACCATTTCATGCACTCACAACTCTAGTCTTTTTGCCAATGGAGACATCAACTTGATCCAAAAAACTTGTAACACCACCAAATTTTACGACCTATGCATTTCGTCTCTCCAATCTGACTCAACTAGTCCACAAGCCGATACAAAAGGGCTCGCAATCATATTAGCCAAGTACGCATTGGCCAATGCAACAAACACCAACTCATATTTGTCATCATCAAATATTGTTCTAGTCAAGAACACTACAAATGACACTTTAACAAAAAAGGTACTAAAACAATGTGCCGATAGATATTTGGCTTCGGGTACCTCATTGCAAAATGCGATCCAAGACTTAAACTCGGAGTTGTATGATTATGCTTATATTCATGTCATGGCGGCTTCTGACTACGCAAATGCTTGTCATGATGCATTTAAAAAGTACCCGAGTTTGGTTTATCCACCCGAAATCGCGGCTAGAGAGGATGGTTTGAAGCATATTTGTGATGTTGTTATGGGAATTATAGATAGTCTTGGGTATAATTAACATTAATGTCATGTATTAGATATATATGATTTTTGTATGTGTGATTTTGATTTTTGCGTACAAATTGTATTTCATTTCATGTTTTGATCAATAATTTGACAATAGTTTATGTGCTAACAGATGTCCATCTTGTTTGTTGAAATTATTAGGTTTTGGATTATAATCAAATCATCATGTGTTTAGATATTTTTAAAGTTACAAAAATTCGTTTATTCCTGCGAGTCCCACGTGATATGGTCAAGTAAGTGATTAAATTCCGTAAATCACGTGCTACCTAATCCATTTATCTTATAATTAACGTAATGTACTTGTATTTAAGTTGTGTCGACACTTTGTGTGTGAATGAATTCTCTTCGTTGATTTTTGTTCCAGTTTGAGCTGTTGAATTGAAAGACCATATATGGCCATATGGGCTCAAACTGCCGGAAGATGTTAGCCTATGAGTACTATTTCTCGTAAATATATTTGGCTTTCATTGTTTAGGCCAGTCTCATGGTCCATAAATATGATTTGCAATCTATATATATATATAAAAAAAAGATAAAGATAACTATATATATATATATTAATAAATATATGTACCTAATAAAGTAAAATGATAACTATTATTGAGTCAAATTACATTCTCTGAAGTTTGAACATTTAGAAAACTTTTTCTACTTAAAGTGACATGCTACTTTACTTTATTCTTATTAGGTTATGTCGGTATAATATATATCTATAATAACTATTCCTAATACCCGTACGATGTACGGTAGCTATAAAGATTATATCATAAAGAAATTCGAATATGCCTCATACATGATTCGTGAGTATGAAATAAATTGTGGTTAAACTAAATCGATGATCGAAGCTAAATTATAATAAACAGTAATGATAAATATAATATATGTTTAGTTAGAGTTTTGGATTTACCTTAAACTTTTAGAATCACATCAAAATCGGAACTTGTAAGCATAGTGGATGACGACAAATAGCCTTGTGATTTCGGATCGTAAACTCAAATTTTTGAAGTCTTCATGTTAATAACTTATTATAAGTAATATAAGTAATAGGAGTTGAAGAATTGAGGAAAGAAAAAGAGACAACTTATTAATGAGAAAACGATCAATCAAATAAGGTTATAATGTCTTTTGTATTAATAAGTCAAGAGTTAGAGTTTAATTATAAGTCTAATAAGAAAATTGAATCTATATACAATTAAAAAAGCTAATTTAATAAAATAAATAAATTAAACGGACACGTGTCGATCAAGGATTATGCCACGTGTTGTTTCAAGAACATCTCAATCTTGTTTTAGTTTATTGGTAGATGTTATGTCTTGAAAGTCAATATAAGGATAAATATATGTGTCATAAACCCATAACAGTGGATGCTTTATATAACGTTATTAGTTTTCAGTCCCGTCCAATAAATAGGTAGATTCAAAACAGATGTCTTGTATATTTTGTTTCAATATGTTCTGGGATTTTATGATAAATTATAGAATTTTGTCTAACTAAATAAATTGATAACATATACTCTCTCTGTTCCAATTTAAATGTCCAAATTTGATTTGCTGAGTCTTTTTTATTTAACTTTGATTGTAAGCATTTTTATTTATATAATATAATACATAATGAAAGTTATATCAATGAAAAAATACATCTAAAGCTCAATCTATAATGTATTTTACATTAAGTATTGTATAACACAAACAAAAAAACTTACAGTCAAAATTGAAAAAAAGACTTCAAAAGTCAAAAATGACATTTAAATTGGGACGGAGGGACTAAACACTAATATAATAACATGTTTAAAAATATTCAATATAACCGTACAATGATCAAAAAAATATCTTTTAACATTGAATATAGCCTTAAATAAGATGTGTGAACCTTTTAATTTGAACACGTAACTTTTTTAACCTAAAGTCCAAAAAAGCTTTATAAATTAGAATTCCAGATCCGTCATCACTGAAAAGTGACATAAAATTCAATGTATAGTTAGAACACTTGAGTTTAATCAGTTTGGCAATTTAAAAGGTGTTTGGAATTACGTGTTTGAAGTGATTATTTGATTATTATGTTTATAACACAGATAATGTAAAAAATGCTTGAATGAAAAAGTGATTATTTACCATGAAAACGCAGTTTAAAAAAACGCGGTTTTAAGAACGCAAAATATATCTGGAAAATGCAACACCAAACACCCCGTTAAAGTCATACAGTGAAGCTAAATCAGTTACGTGTTCTAATACAATTACATTTCTTGATTTCATTTAGCTTAGATTATTTGGTACATTTTTGATTTTTCGTTATTTCTTAATCACAAATATTAAATGAAAACATGATATATATATATTTTTAACTTTAGCTTAATAATCCTTTTAGTTTTATTAAAATTTGATATGTATAATGTATTTATTTTTTTCATTATCTCATCTATTAATTTTTACATGTGTCATGATCTTATATTTTAAGAGGATTATTAAAAAAAATTTAATTAAAAAACTTATTATTTTACGACTAGGTTTGGGAAATATATGACTCTCACCCCCCTCATTTTTTTTTATTTATATTTTTCAGTTTTTGGCAGCCATAGTTTCTCCTAAATATATACTCGTACATAATAGAAAAAGAAATAGCAACCTCAACTACTCAAGCCAGCCATTTTCGGTCTAACAAGGTTAAACCGGAACCAACAATATCTACTACACTGCCGGAACCACATAACAAAGGAGGGGTAGTCCGAGCTACGGGTCATTAAATTTTTGTAGTATAATTTTCTAAAAAATGATGTATTTTTATTGGTGTTACGAGTGAAATAAATATAAAACACCCGTCGATCTAACTAACTTTAAACTTTCAAAAGATTTTGTTATCAGTATAACTTATATAGATATATTTATACAAATATATGTGAAATGAATACGATCAAAATTCAAATATGGCCAAAATATAAAAAATTCATAAAAATGTTAAAAACCGTAACAATTTACGAGATCAGGGGAAAAAATTTGTGCGTTCTGGTACCCCCGCTGAATTACTACACCCGCACCCCCAAAGTCAAAATCCCCTAAAAAATGAACTCCATCATTTCCAAAAGCATAACATCAATCTTCAGCCGCCGCCCAAACACCGGGTTAACCCAGCGGAGCTCCGATTTACAACAATGGCGAGGGATCCGGGTGAAGATACTGAACAACAATTTGGAAAGAGGGTTAACATATATGCAAAGAATAATGCAATCAAGTGGTATTGAACGTATGATTAAAAATGAACAGCTTTATCATATTAAAAACTCTGAGAAAAGGATTCTGGCTAAAAAGAATTTGCAGCGTAGGTTGAAATCTCAAGATCTTGCTCGTAAACTCAAATCGATACTTGTTCGAAAAGTCAGGTATATATATATATCATTACCATTATGTAGTTTATTGGTTAGTTGCTTATTATAATACCTATATAGATACATACATTTTTTTTTGAAAGCTATAGGTATACATACATATATATATAAAAAATGGGATAAATGCCCAGGAACCCTTAGTCCCGTAGAGGAATTTTTCCTCTCAAGCTAGCGACCCAGCAACGCTGCCTGGCGGTGAGACCATAATGTATATGCTAGTGTAGAATTTGGTTTATGTTTGAGGTTTCAGGTATTAAGGCGATAGTTTATTGATATCGGTTATGGAATCGTATGTGTTTTTAGGTTTTGTAGGGTATTTAGGCTGTAGTTCAATGAATTTCTCAATAAAATGCAAGTATAATGATAGTGTAGAATTTGGTTTACGTTTTTTGTGTTTTTAGGTGTTAGGCAATTACTTATTGATGTTGGGTCAAGAGTGTGATTTTTGAGACTGCAGGTAAGTAGGGATGTTTGAGGTGTAATTGTATATTGGCGATGTATATGATTAAATTAATCGAATTTTTATTCAGTGAAATGTAAAGTATTGGACTAATCCTTAGTTGACAGCAAGTTTTGTTGTTGGTTTATATGAATCGTTTTATTTAATCGGGGACAAGGTATTGTCAATGTAGAATTGTGTTGGAGCTTACTTCGCTATTTTTTTTTGAAAAAATTTCTTATCGCGCGTTGATAATTTTTAGAAGGTAAGAGGCATAGATAGTATGTGGTCGAATTTTGATAAGGAAGACGATGTGGAGATCTTGAAAGCAAGTTTTTAATTAGAGAGCTCTAACTAAAAATCAAAACTATAGGCTAGTAAATAGTGATTTCAGATGGTGTATCGTTATTATTCTGGGCTTAATTTTTAATGGAGAGGAGAAAACCTAAAATTGTGATATCTTGATTTATTTGTTTTTAAAAACTGAGGAAGAATGAACCCTTTACTTCTGAGTAGCTCTAAACTTCTGATTTTCAACATGTTGGGTTAGCATGAGGAAGAGTCCAAAGACGCTTTAGGACAGAACTACTATTTCCACATTTTTCACTACATGTGGTTATATTTTCGACAATCGTCAAGAGATTAGTTATATATGCCAAGAAATTGGCTAGTGTATCAATGAATCATTTAGTATGTTTTGGCCTTTTGGGGGCAAAAGGGATTTGAGGGTGCTGGTTACTGTTGCCTTTAGCTATTGTAGTCGAAGTGGATTTTTAGTGGCAGTGTTGTTATATGTGTATAATGAAGTTACGAGAGATAGGGAGGAGGCTGTGAAGATGAAGATTGTCTATTACATTGACAAATCATTACCCATGCACTCTAATATTGACAAAGTTCACACCTCTGAAAACAAATCATGGTCGTAATAGATCTAAGATAGTACGTTCCTCCTGCTATTTTGTGGCAGACATAGCCAGGGTAATCGTTAATTTGTGGCAGACACACCCCTAAAAATTCCTGATAACCACCTAATATCTAAACTAACTGTCTTAAGTTGTTTGAAAGATCAACCGAGATGTTGTGGGCCACAGTCTCTTGATTAATATCTGAAACAACTTAAAGCCGACCCTGCTTTACTAGACCAGGGCCTTTCAGGATAGCTTGTGAGTATTAACTATTAAAACATGTTGGTTATACATACAAGTTAGATGTGGGCTTGATGGGTGGATCAGGAGATGGGTCAAAGTATGTGAATTTGAATTGTTGGGTGGTTGGATCAGGTTGGGCTGGCCCAAAGCACTTTAGGTCCAATGTTTTTATATATTGGGGTATATAGTTGGGTGTTAAATATGATTATGAAACCATAAATTTGTAATATCAATCTGGCCTTTTAGATAACACGAGTTTGGAGGTTGTATGCAACTATGCACACATTTTGGGCGACTTTTTGATGTATTTTGTATATACTTAACATTTTTAATGATATCTTTTTGACCTGTTAGACATAGCCCAAATTGGCCCATATATAATATGTGCATGGATCAAATTGTCATTTCCAAGGATATTTGCTTAAGCAACTAGGATAGATGACTAAGATAGTATAGACCTATTAACTAACCTTAGCGGTATGGGAATTTTTAGCTAGCTATCCTGTTACTGTCTGCATGAGCACTAGTATAAACTAGAATTCACATAAACACAGGACTTTTAATTGCTCGCCAGACCCATTCTTTTTGCATATGTAGCCGAAGCCTATCATGATCAATCAACTCTTTCCAAATCCTCGTCCTTTGCATATATACTCGTCATCTTGCTCTGAATGTTGGAAATAATAGTGAATCAAGTATATATATAGCTGATTAGGATAATATATGTACACAGAGAATCTGTATACTTCTTTGTTTTGTATCAAACAATTTGAAAGAACTATGAAGCCCCTTGCTTAGTCATGAATTTTCACCGACTATGGAGTTGCCGATTACCAACCCATATTACTGACCATGGTGTGTCAGTTACTAGGTTTATTGGTATAGATCAAAACGTAATTGCTCGAGGTGGACCATACAGTGATTTTTTGTTATATGTTTAACATTGAGGTCTTTCTTGAATCACTACAGTTTTTTAGATGTTTTGCCTTGTTTGACATGCTTTACTGGATGCGTGCAGGGGTTATTGAGCAAATATCTCAATATCTAATGGCTGAATGCATAAGGGGAGTTTTGCTGTTGCTTCATAGTTATATATTTTTCATAAATATTTCAGGAGTTTATTTTGTGTTTGTTTTGTGCCAAAACTAGAGTCGATCTACTCAACAGTATTTAGTCTTGTTGGTGGATCTTGAGAAAGGTTGTCCTGGGTTTAGGGACTAACATCACCTTTGGTGCCTTTAATAATATTTGTTGGTTCCCTTTTCTTCTTTGTAATTTATTCGCCCTGCAAATTTACATCAACATGCAACCAAGATTATAGATCATTCAAAAGCATGTTAGTGGTTGTCACTCTCCACCGCTTTCTATCGGGCTCGCAAATGTATGATGAATGTGCAACCTTCATAATCAGGGGAGCAAACTATTGTTACTTATTGAAAAAATTTGTTGCAATAACAAGTTATAGCAGTATAGAAAAAAGACTCGATTTGTGTAGAAATTGGCAATTGAATACATCAACGGATATATGAACGATGTTTTTTTTTTTTTAAAAGTTATCCCTTTGAATGACAAATGTTACATTAGTTTTACTTCCTGCTCCAACCACCCCAATATATGATCCAGAATAAAGAAAAGACCAATTCAATAAGACTATACTTCATACACAAGAACCTCATGGCTATAGCTGCTCACACTCACCTTGGTCCAGCTAAAACAGAAGGCAACAGTGGTGTTAAATCCTCCTCATGTTCAATTGTTGTATCGTCTTAGTCGTGAGAAATTGTAATCCAAGTCTGGTTCAACTTTCATTACTCCTTGTAACACCTTCACGATTGTTGACATTGAAGGCCTTCTTTTAAAATCAGTCTGTAAACATCATGAAACCACTTTCATCATCTCTACAACCTCTGTGCCGTGTGCCTGCATATCTTCACTGTACTTGTCAACGATATCTAGTAACGTCCCTTTTTCCCAACACTTCTCAAAGATGCCAAGTAGGTACTTCTTCAGGTTGAGATCTGTCAAAATTCCTCCTCCCACACAATATTTCCAAGAGAACAATCCCAAAGCTGTATACATCAACCTTTTCAGTGATAAATGAACTTAACCATTCAGGCGCCAGATAGCCAGGAGTTCCTCTCATAGTAGTCATTACTTGGGATTGATTTCTGTCAATGAGCTTAGACAACCCGAAATCTGAAACTTTGGCATTAAAATCATTGTCTAGAAGTATGTTTTGAGGTTTAATATCAAGGTGGATTATTTTTTGTCTACAATCTTCATGGAGATAACTTAAACCTTTAGCTATATCAAATACTCTCTCTATCGTTTCAATAAGAGGTAGTCTCTCTCCCCGTATGGCGATTTAGGCGGGAAAAGTAGTTTTAAATTTCCGCCAGTAATAACCTTCATTTCTCCATCAATTCAACACCAATTTTCATCATTCTTTCTCTATTTTTGATCTATTTTACATTCCGCATATCACTACTGGAGTAATTTTGCGAATTTCTAATGCAATAAAAAACCCTAGAATTTGGGATTTTTCGTTAAAATGCCTAAAAGAAGATCATCTGGTAGAAATACTAGAACTCCAATAAATTTAGGTGATTATGTGATTAATAATAAGAATAATAAGCAGAATAAAGCAAGAAATGATGTGAAGTACAGAATTGAGGATGATGACGTCAGCTTATTGAAGGGGAAAATTGATTTGGAGGATGAAAATGGTAGTAATGGAGATAAAGACAAGAATAAGGATATGAATAAAGATTTGGAGAAGGGAGAGACTTTGATAGGATCAACAGTAATGCAGGAGGATGATCAGTCTGGATATGGTGATAAGGAAGAGGAATTAGGGAGTAAAAATGGAAGCATTGAAGATGATAAAAGTGTTGCTGAAAAGGCTTCTCTAAATGAGATGAGCAGAAATGAAGAGGACATTGTTGCTAGCAATATTGGTAATGTTCCTTTTTCATCTGTTGATAATATTGTTAAGAATACTGTATTGCCTAGTAATAACATTTCATATGCTAAGATTGTTAAGAATAGTGGGGAATTGGATAACAAATTGTGTTTTGTGCCTACTCGAGTTAATGAGGAAGGAGAAGAGGTTGTTATCTTTGAGGAAGAATTAGTGGCTGAAGGGAGTAAGAAATGGCAGTTTACTGCTTGTGGTTTTTTTGTGGGTTGTAAAATGAGTCTGAATGAAATGAGGTACAATTTGAGAAGAATGTGGGGAAAATATGGACTTGGAGAAATAATGAAAGATTTAAATGAGATATGCTATTTCAAGTTTAGGAGTCTGGAAGGAATGAATAATGTGATAGAACAAAGCCCATGGATGGTGAATGGAAAACCATTGGTGGTTCAAGAATGGAGTGCTGATGTGAATATAGAAAAGACTGACCATGGTAAAATTCCTCTATAGATTAAAATGATGAATGTGCCTCTTGAGGCATGGAATGTGAAAGGAATAAGTGCCCTGGATAGTAGATTAGGTAAACCTTTGAAGATGGATACCATGATTGCTGTAATGTGTCATAAAAAAATTGGTAGATTAGGTTTTGCAAGAGTTCTTGTGGAAGTAGATGCTAAAAAAGAATTACAAGACAGAATAGAAGTGGTGTATAAGGATGAGCAGAAAAATACTAAAAGAACTAAATTTGTTGATGTGGAGTATAGTTGGAGGCCAGATATGTGCAAGCAGTATAAAGTGTTTGGGCATACTAGTGAGAAATGTAAAATGCAGAATAAGGAAGAAAAGGAGTCAGGTTGTGATAGCCAAGTTAAGGTGCATAATAATAGACAGAATGAGGTGAAGGAGGATGAGTTTATAAGACCTAGGGGTAAAAAGCACTTTGAGAAGCACAGGAATAAGTGGATTAATGGTAATCAGATTTGGACTGATGGACCTAATAAGAAAGTGTGGCAAAGTAAAGTAGCAGGAAGAAATGAGCAGAAAAAGGAAGGAAGTAATAAGAAGAA
The DNA here is from genome assembly GCA_034093135.1 of Erigeron breviscapus. Taxonomy (NCBI): domain Eukaryota; kingdom Viridiplantae; phylum Streptophyta; class Magnoliopsida; order Asterales; family Asteraceae; genus Erigeron; species Erigeron breviscapus. The sequence continues at coordinate 249,193,227 of CM067167.1, read as the reverse complement.
TGACGATCAGGTTAAAGAAAGTGAGAGGAATGTTAATAAGTATGCAGTGTTAGCTGAGGAGGAGGGAGGTAGGGGAGATGAAGTGGGGTATGGAGAAAAGTTGATAGTTGATAACTATATTAAGAAAAATCAGCAACCATCTATAGAAATAACTAAAGATTGGTCAAGAATGATGATCAATTATTTCAAGGAGAGATGGGAAGCTGTGCATATGGAGTGTGAGAATATAGATGAGGAGAATGTTATGGAGAATGAGAATGAGGCAATTAAGGATTTGATTGCTGATGAAATAAGTGGAAATGATACTCAATTGTTTAATTGAGTATTCTTTGGCTTGTTGATTTTACAATGGAGTTTAAAATTGCATGTTGGAATATTAGAGGGATGAATAATGAATTTAAGCAGAATGAGGTTATTAAGTTTATTAGAGAGGAGAGATTACAGATTTGTGCTTTTATTGAAACTCACCTGAAAGTTAACATTGTGAGTAAGGTTGGAGATAAGGTTTTTTTTAATTGGGATTGGATCTCTAATATAAAACACAGTCCAACTTGTTGCAGAATTTTAATTGGGTGGAATCCCAACAATGTGAAACTAATGATGATTGATATGAGTAAGCAAGTTATACTATGTAGTGTTGAAGCTTGCCAGAGCAGGGTCAAATTTTATTGTAGTTTTGTGTATGCCAGTAATAGTGGAATTGAGAGAAGAACTCTCTGGAAGGAATTAGAAAGGCATAAGCAGTTTATGGGATAGTGGTCTTGGGTGATTGTGGGTGACTTCAATGTTACTCTTAACACTAATGAACACTCTGCAGGAGGGTCTAATGATACTATGGATATGTGTGAATTTAGAGATACTGTCAATTTATTAGAGGTTGATGATATTGGAAATAGTGGTTTTCATTATACTTGGACTAAATCTCTTAAGAGTAAGGATTGCAGTATCTTAAAGAAGTTGGATAGAATAATGGTTAATGGGGAATTCTTAAGAAAGTTTCCTAAAGCACATGGGATGTTTCTACCCTATCTAATTTCTGATCATAGTCCAGCAATAGTGATTTTTAAGGAGGATTATATTAGAAAAGGTAGATCATTTAGATTCTCTAATTTCATTGCTGAAAAAGAAGGTTTTTTGGAATTGGTCAAAAAGGAGTGGGATGAAAGAAGTCTGGGGTATCATATGTATAGATTAGTGCAGAATTTAAAAAAGTTAAAAAAACCTCTCCATAAAATGAGCTGGAGTAATGGTAATTTGTTTGAGAAAGCAACTAGTTTAAAGGAAAAATTAAGGAGGGATCAGGAAGCTTGTGACAAAGATCCATTTAATGGAGAGCTTAGAAAAGAAGCTGCTAAGTCTTTGAATGAATATATTGTGGCTGCCAAGGATGAGATCAACTTATTGCAACAAAAAGTGAAAGTGCAGTGGCTTAAAGAGGGTAACAAAAATACTGCCTATTTTCATAGTATTTTGAAGGCTAGAAGGAATAAAAGCAAAGTTGAGGTTATTTGTGATGATATGGGAAATAGATATGAAGGAGAAGAAGTGGCTGCATAACTTGTGAAACATTTTGAAAATTTTCTTGGGAAAACTGATCAAGTGGAGCCATTAGTGGAAGATATTTTCAAAAATACTCTAAATAAAAGGAAGCTGCTGAAATGGTTAGATATGTGTCTGATGATGAAATTAAGGAGGCAATGTTTGATATTGATAGTAATAAGGCTTTTGGGCCTGATGGATTCACTTCTGGATTTTTTAAGAAATCTTGGGATGTGGTTGGGAAAGATGTTTGTGATGCTGTAAAGGAGTTCTTCACTAATGGCAGGCTGCTGGGTGAAATGAATGCCACATTAATAGCTTTAATTCCTAAAATTGTTACCCCTCATAAGGTGTCGGATTTTAGACCTATAGCATGTTGTAATGTGGTTTATAAGTGTATAAGCAAGATACTTACAAAGAGAATTCAGAATGGGCTTGGAAAGATTGTGCATATCAACCAGAGTGCTTTTGTGCCTGGTAAACATATTCAAGACAACATCCTAATTGCTCAAGAATTGTTAAGGGGGTATAATAGGAAGAATGGGCCAAAGAGATGTGCTATGCAAATTGACATTCAAAAGGCATATGATACTGTTAGTTGGAGTTTTTTGGGGGACATTTTAAAGAAATTTGGTTTTCATGAGAGGATGGTACACTGGATCATGACATGTGTTACCTCAACAAAGTTTTCTATTTGTATAAATGGAGAAGTGCGTAGATACTTTAAAGGAGGCAGAGGATTGAGACAAGGGGATCCAATATCTTCTTATTTGTTTACATTGGTGATGGAAGTCTTTAACCTGATCATGTGTAAGAATATTGCAGCTTCAAAGGAGTATAAGTATCATTTTGGATGTAAGGAGTTGAAACTATCTCATATGTGTTTTGCTGATGATCTCTTGGTATTATGTAAAGGAAATGTTGAATCAGTTAGGGTAGTTAAGCAATCTTTGGATGATTTTTCTAAAGTTTCTGGTTTGATGCCTAATCTTAGTAAAAGCATTATGTTTTTTGGAAGCATGGCTGAGAGGGATAAACAGGAACTGCTGCAAATTTTGCCATTTAAGTGTGGAAAGCTACCTGTTAGGTACCTGGGGGTGCCTTTATTAGCTAAGAAATTGGGAATTGCAGATTGCAAGGTGCTCATTGATAGAGTTAAGAATAGAATTGAGTGTTGGAGGAATAAAATGTTGTCTTATGCTGGAAGAATTCAATTAATTTCTTCTGTTTTGGTTTCAATGCAAGTTTACTGGGCTTCTGTGTACATGTTACCTTGTTCTGTAATTAAGGATATAGAGAAGCTGTTTAAAAGTTTTTTATGGAATGCTGGAGATTCTGTCAAAGGAAAAGCTAGAGTGGCATGGAAAAATGTTTGTAAACCTAAAGATCAAGGAGGACTGGGTTTGAAAGACATGAAACAGTGGAATGAAGTGATACTTGTGAGACAGTTTTGGAAAATTTTGGAAGACAAAGATTCTCTGTGGGCCAAATGGGTGAATGTGGTCAAATTAAAAGGTAAAAGCATTTGGGCTATTTCAGTGCATAAGCAAGATAGCTGGGGTTGGAAAACAATGATGGAATTAAGAGACAAAATTAAAGAGCATGTTAGGTATGAAATTGGTAATGGAAGGAAGATATCAGTCTGGTATGATAAGTGGTGTGAGGTTGGATTTTTGTGTGAAAAAATATCAAGATCTATATATGAGGCAAGATTAAATGATGATATGAAAGTTGCTGAGATGATTAATAATGGAAGATGGAAGTGGCCAAATGGTTGGGAGGAGAAATTTAGTTTTCTAAGTACAATTGATGTTCCAATAATGCAAGAAAGCAGAAATGATAATGTAAAATGGGTCACTAACAAAAACATTTTAGTGCAGTTTAGCACTAAACAAGCTTGGGAGGACTTGAGAACAAACTAGGCTAAAGTGGAGTGGAAGCATGTTATCTGGTTTAGCCATATGGTGCCAAGACATGCATTCATTTTGTGGCTGGCAGTGCAGAGGAAATTAATGACTCAAGACAGAATGATGAAATGGCAACATTATGAAGTTTTCCATTGTGCTCTGTGCAAAGGAGGAGAGGATAGCCATGAACACTTGTTCTTTCAATGTGATTATGCCATGAAAGTCTGGAAATGCATAACTGAATTGTCTCCTATGTTAAGGGGCAACATCAGAATGGTTGACTTAGTAGGTGATATTGCAGTTAAGAGAGTCCAGAATAACATTGCAGTAGTTGTTAGCAAGCTTATGTTGGCTGCAACTGTGTATTACATATGGCAGGAAAGGAATTTGAGAATTTTTAAGAAAGAAGAAAGGAGTGAGGATGTTCTATGCAGATTGATAAAGGAGAATGTAAGGCATAAGATGCTATCCCTAAGAGTTAAGAAGTCAAAGAATGTGGATATTGTGGCTGGAAGATGGAATTTGAATTGGAAGAATAATGGATTGGTAGCCATCTCTGAATAAAGGAGCTGTTTTTGGATTAATGTTGTGCAGACTGCTTTGATTAGTGTATGCGAATGGGAATAGAGAGCGGTGAAAGATGACGCTTCTTGGTCCCACTCTAACACTAATTGGGCAGCTGCAGGATGTTTGTTTTGCTTTGATATGTTTGTGATGAGAATTTAGTTCTGACTGTGTCTGTAGACTAGGATTTCAAATGTACATGGAAGTGTCCATGGTATTTCTTATTTGTTTCTGTAAATTTATAAATTTGTGCATATTAATGAAATTCACCTTTAAAGTTAAACCTTTAGCTATATCAAGAATAATTTTCTTTCTGCATTTCCAATCTAGAACATGCTCTCGATCTCCATGATAGATCCACTGGTCTAGTGATCCATTACTCATAAATTCATACACGAGTAGTCGCTGTGATTTCCAAGCACAGAACCCTCGAAGTCTAACCAGATTCACATGGTGAATACTGCCAATGGATTCAACCTCAGCTAGAAATGACTTTTTAACTTGTGTAAGTCCCTCAAGATACTTCACTGCAATCTTGGAGCCATCTTCTAAAGTCCCTTTGAATACTGATCCGAATCCTCCTTCACCAAGCTTTTTATTAAAGTTATATGTTGCGGTTTTCAGTTCTTCGTAGGAAAACCGAGTTGGCATTCCTGGTACTTGATCTAAATATGTCTCCTCTGTTTGAACATCCCTTTTCCGCTTTCGGATAACAAACATAATAACAGCCACTGCTACAACTAGAACAAGCACAAAGCTTCCAATTGTAGAAGCTATAATTGTTGCAACTTGACGAGACAAATGATTTGATCCTACATTCTGGACTTTTATGAGCACTGAAGCATTTTGATGAATTTCATTCGGATTAAAGTTCATCATTGTCAAAATCTCAGAATGTAAATAACAATCGCCATTAGAAATATTCGCATAGTACTTGAATAGAGCTGCTTTGCATGAGCACTGGTCCAGACATGCTTGTTTGTGTTGGTCCCATCCGGATCATCTCGGGCTCGAATCAAACATGTCTATGAACAAAACTCACGACACACAAACGCACACTTTGTATATAATGAATTCTGTTATGTTTTACAATGCGTAGACGCCTATATTTATAGACACATTTCAAACCATTGTGCCTCTTTACGAAAGGTCACAACTTTCCATACATAACTACCATTGTAACTTTTCCCAAAAGTCACACCCTTCCATAAATAACTTACTATAACCGCCAATAACTACCATGCGGTTAGTAACTTTTATCTTGACACATTAGACCCCTTAACTTATAAACATTACATACACGACTCTAAATACACAAACTAATTACACGACTCATAAACATGGATTAATGAATTACTATTCAACACTCCCCCTTAATTTATTAATCCATGCCTTCAACCTCTTCATATCTTCAACTCGATCATCTTTATCTTGTACATGTAGTTGCGGGTCTTGGTCGCGTCTTCGTCTTCAAATAAATATCAATCAGGCCACTAGCCTTTATTCCCTTTCGAGCCCATTTTTTTCATTTTGAACCATAGGCCCAAAAATCCTATTCTTATTTTATTATTTCTATCCACATAATACTTTTGGCCCACAAAACAAGTTGCACGCCCACTGGCTTCTTTTCTTCTGGTCTTCGAACACAAAGTAGGAAAATTGGTTTCCTGTTCTCTCTTTGATGTTTCTGGAATCCTGGTACACGGTCTATCAAATGGCACCAACAACCTCTTTTAATCTCCAATTCACGACCACTCAACAACCATGGGCTGATTTTTCGCTGCAAGTGCACGGTGGTGGTGGTTCTTTTATTCTCTTTCGATTTCCCCTGTCCGTCTTCTTCGGTTTGCGACTCAAAGGCCTAACGAACAGGTTTGTGTTCTGATTCTTTCTTCTCTTTAATTCTTTTCAGATTCAATCTTTACTCACTTGAATTCTCTATCTATTTTCTAGCGGTTTTCCAAACAAAATTTCAACTTTGATGTATGTATCCATATAACCGGCTTA
>CM067167.1:249123786-249186210 GCA_034093135.1 Erigeron breviscapus | reverse complement strand
ATGCTCCTTCAGTTGCTTAGTTGTTCTAAGAATTTGCCTTAAGCCTTGCCATTTGATGGGCAAGACGTCAATGAACTTGTAGCATATTTCAAGCGTATTATGCTCTATGCCCACATTTGTCATATCATTCAAAAGGCACTTAAAGCGATTATACGTGCCATCCAGACTCTCATTAGGGAGATAGAAGAATCCTTCATAGGCACGTTTCAGATCTATTTTCTTGGTAGCAAGAACATCTGCCGTACCATCGAATCTGGTACACAGATTATCCCACACCAATTTAGAAGAAGAAAGTTTGATGACAGATTTCATTATATCATCAGGAAGGGTAGTAATAATGAGATTTCTCAACCGAGCATCCAGATTGACAAGCCTACGCTCGTCATCTGTCCATTGTACTTCTGGTTTTATGAGCTCAATGACAACTTCAGGAGCATCAGCAGTGGCTCTTGGTGTCCTGGTAACCAGAACCGGTACATATGGCCCTCTGGTTAGAATGGTCATAAGATAGGGTTCAACTCCTACGATGTGTAGGTGCATTCTCTCCTTCCAAGATCCGAAATCATGTGAATCGAATCTGGGTGGGATGGAGACATACCCAAAATCTCTGGTATTAACCAGAGAAGGAACAGAAGACATAATAGTAAGAAAAGAAAAGTAGACAGAAGTTTAAAGAAAAGTTTTTAGATGCAGAAAATTAAGTACAGAAAGAAAGAAAGATAATCTTGCAAACTTTTACTCAGATCAGATTCGGTGTGTCGAACCTCCGCTCTGATACCAACTGAAAGTCCCAAGTTTGCAACGATTATGTAATTAAACAACTAATGTAAATTACACTAAGAAAGCAAGACAAGAAAGTAAACACGTTTAATCATAAGTAGTATTAATTAAAAGGTGAATACATGGTTGGTTTACAAAGAAAGAAAGAAAGAAATATTGTTAAGTTTTTGCACACACGAAAACTTAACAATTTAACAATTCTACAATGAGAGAAAAACACACTAAGTGACTATTGTAGAATGAACCAACAAAGTTGCGGCTAGGTCAAGTGATGCTTTATATAGGGGAGAAAAGACATCACATGACAACCCAATAGATGTTGACACATGATGGTTGTCAACAATCTATTGGTGTGTAAGACTGGTCTTCAGACATCTCTGTTTGCCATCTTGTTTCTTTCCCAAAATGGCATGAAAGAGAAACACCTTAGTACCATTTTGGTACAAGGTCACATGTCTTCATCTTGATCTATCAACACGTGTCCTTGGGGACCAGCCTTCTCATCTTCATTTTCCCGCCCATATTTGACTTACAAGACAGGGCGGTGAGTCATTGAACTTATCCTTTAACTCGAAGATAATAATGATCGCTGAAGGCTCGCTGATGAAACTTCTCGCTGAGGCTGTCAGCGACTACTTGACTCAGCAAGTAATCTTCAGCGAATCCATGACTCAACAATCTCCCCCTATTCGCTGAGGAGACTTAGCTGAGTATAAGTTACTTCTTAGAAGTACAATAGATAAAAATGAAGGAATGCTGATCTTATTTATTTGACAAACAACTTTACAATAAAAACAGCATTACAAAGATTACAAGTCTCTTTAATCCCATTGCGACTCTTGCTTGGCCTCGATGAAAGCTCTGTCTTGTTGTCTTTCAGGCTTCATCAGCTCTTGATCAATTAGATTTATAAATTCGGGATTGTTGGACGACTGAGTACAATACTTTCTTATTTTCAAAAGAAAAGTAGAGGGGCAATTCCAATTTCATTGGTCCTGAAGAATAGTTCATGACCATGGACATTGCAAAAGCAGAAACCTCCAGCTTGTCATCATAAGCTCCATCCATAAAGAGGGTCCTGGAAGGCATTCTTAGATTCAGCAGAGGATCCTCATCTAGAGAAAGAAAGGAGACAGAGGATAAAGGACTTACCGGTTGCGTTATATCATCGAGAAGAAGAAACCGCCGTGGAGTTCGCCTACCAGTGAAGAACCGCTAGAAAATAGATAGAGAATTCAAGTGAGTAAAGATTGAATCTGAAAAGAATTAAAGAGAAGAAAGAATCAGAACACAAACCTGTTCGTTAGGCCTTTGAGTCGCAAACCGAAGAAGACGGACAGGGGAAATCGAAAGAGAATAAAAGAACCACCACCACCGTGCACTTGCAGCGAAAAATCAGCCCATGGTTGTTGAGTGGTCGTGAATTGGAGATTAAAAGAGGTTGTTGGTGCCATTTGATAGACCGTGTACCAGGATTCCAGAAACATCAAAGAGAGAACAGGAAACCAATTTTCCTACTTTGTGTTCGAAGACCAGAAGAAAAGAAGCCAGTGGGCGTGCAACTTGTTTTGTGGGCCAAAAGTATTATGTGGATAGAAATAATAAAATAAGAATAGGATTTTTGGGCCTATGGTTCAAAATGAAAAAAATGGGCTCGAAAGGGAATAAAGGCTAGTGGCCTGATTGATATTTATTTGAAGACGAAGACGCGACCAAGACCCGCAACTACATGTACAAGATAAAGATGATCGAGTTGAAGATATGAAGAGGTTGAAGGCATGGATTAATAAATTAAGGGGGAGTGTTGAATAGTAATTCATTAATCCATGTTTATGAGTCGTGTAATTAGTTTGTGTATTTAGAGTCGTGTATGTAATGTTTATAAGTTAAGGGGTCTAATGTGTCAAGATAAAAGTTACTAACCGCATGGTAGTTATTGGCGGTTATAGTAAGTTATTTATGGAAGGGTGTGACTTTTGGGAAAAGTTACAATGGTAGTTATGTATGGAAAGTTGTGACCTTTCGTAAAGAGGCACAATGGTTTGAAATGTGTCTATAAATATAGGCGTCTACGCATTGTAAAACATAACAGAATTCATTATATACAAAGTGTGCGTTTGTGTGTCGTGAGTTTTGTTCATAGACATGTTTGATTCGAGCCCGAGATGATCCGGATGGGACCAACACAAACAAGCATGTCTGGACCAGTGCTCATGCAAAGCAGCTCTATTCAAGTACTATGCGAATATTTCTAATGGCGATTGTTATTTACATTCTGAGATTTTGACAATGATGAACTTTAATCCGAATGAAATTCATCAAAATGCTTCAGTGCTCATAAAAGTCCAGAATGTAGGATCAAATCATTTGTCTCGTCAAGTTGCAACAATTATAGCTTCTACAATTGGAAGCTTTGTGCTTGTTCTAGTTGTAGCAGTGGCTGTTATTATGTTTGTTATCCGAAAGCGGAAAAGGGATGTTCAAACAGAGGAGACATATTTAGATCAAGTACCAGGAATGCCAACTCGGTTTTCCTACGAAGAACTGAAAACCGCAACATATAACTTTAATAAAAAGCTTGGTGAAGGAGGATTCGGATCAGTATTCAAAGGGACTTTAGAAGATGGCTCCAAGATTGCAGTGAAGTATCTTGAGGGACTTACACAAGTTAAAAAGTCATTTCTAGCTGAGGTTGAATCCATTGGCAGTATTCACCATGTGAATCTGGTTAGACTTCGAGGGTTCTGTGCTTGGAAATCACAGCGACTACTCGTGTATGAATTTATGAGTAATGGATCACTAGACCAGTGGATCTATCATGGAGATCGAGAGCATGTTCTAGATTGGAAATGCAGAAAGAAAATTATTCTTGATATAGCTAAAGGTTTAACTTTAAAGGTGAATTTCATTAATATGCACAAATTTATAAATTTACAGAAACAAATAAGAAATACCATGGACACTTCCATGTACATTTGAAATCCTAGTCTACAGACACAGTCAGAACTAAATTCTCATCACAAACATATCAAAGCAAAACAAACATCCTGCAGCTGCCCAATTAGTGTTAGAGTGGGACCAAGAAGCGTCATCTTTCACCGCTCTCTATTCCCATTCGCATACACTGATCAAAGCAGTCTGCACAACATTAATCCAAAAACAGCTCCTTTATTCAGAGATGGCTACCAATCCATTATTCTTCCAATTCAAATTCCATCTTCCAGCCACAATATCCACATTCTTTGACTTCTTAACTCTTAGGGATAGCATCTTATGCCTTACATTCTCCTTTATCAATCTGCATAGAACATCCTCACTCCTTTCTTCTTTCTTAAAAATTCTCAAATTCCTTTCCTGCCATATGTAATACACAGTTGCAGCCAACATAAGCTTGCTAACAACTACTGCAATGTTATTCTGGACTCTCTTAACTGCAATATCACCTACTAAGTCAACCATTCTGATGTTGCCCCTTAACATAGGAGACAATTCAGTTATGCATTTCCAGACTTTCATGGCATAATCACATTGAAAGAACAAGTGTTCATGGCTATCCTCTCCTCCTTTGCACAGAGCACAATGGAAAACTTCATAATGTTGCCATTTCATCATTCTGTCTTGAGTCATTAATTTCCTCTGCACTGCCAGCCACAAAATGAATGCATGTCTTGGCACCATATGGCTAAACCAGATAACATGCTTCCACTCCACTTTAGCCTAGTTTGTTCTCAAGTCCTCCCAAGCTTGTTTAGTGCTAAACTGCACTAAAATGTTTTTGTTAGTGACCCATTTTACATTATCATTTCTGCTTTCTTGCATTATTGGAACATCAATTGTACTTAGAAAACTAAATTTCTCCTCCCAACCATTTGGCCACTTCCATCTTCCATTATTAATCATCTCAGCAACTTTCATATCATCATTTAATCTTGCCTCATATATAGATCTTGATATTTTTTCACACAAAAATCCAACCTCACACCACTTATCATACCAGACTGATATCTTCCTTCCATTACCAATTTCATACCTAACATGCTCTTTAATTTTGTCTCTTAATTCCATCATTGTTTTCCAACCCCAGCTATCTTGCTTATGCACTGAAATAGCCCAAATGCTTTTACCTTTTAATTTGACCACATTCACCCATTTGGCCCACAGAGAATCTTTGTCTTCCAAAATTTTCCAAAACTGTCTCACAAGTATCACTTCATTCCACTGTTTCATGTCTTTCAAACCCAGTCCTCCTTGATCTTTAGGTTTACAAACATTTTTCCATGCCACTCTAGCTTTTCCTTTGACAGAATCTCCAGCATTCCATAAAAAACTTTTAAACAGCTTCTCTATATCCTTAATTACAGAACAAGGTAACATGTACACAGAAGCCCAGTAAACTTGCATTGAAACCAAAACAGAAGAAATTAATTGAATTCTTCCAGCATAAGACAACATTTTATTCCTCCAACACTCAATTCTATTCTTAACTCTATCAATGAGCACCTTGCAATCTGCAATTCCCAATTTCTTAGCTAATAAAGGCACCCCCAGGTACCTAACAGGTAGCTTTCCACACTTAAATGGCAAAATTTGCAGCAGTTCCTGTTTATCCCTCTCAGCCATGCTTCCAAAAAACATAATGCTTTTACTAAGATTAGGCATCAAACCAGAAACTTTAGAAAAATCATCCAAAGATTGCTTAACTACCCTAACTGATTCAACATTTCCTTTACATAATACCAAGAGATCATCAGCAAAACACATATGAGATAGTTTCAACTCCTTACATCCAAAATGATACTTATACTCCTTTGAAGCTGCAATATTCTTACACATGATCAGGTTAAAGACTTCCATCACCAATGTAAACAAATAAGAAGATATTGGATCCCCTTGTCTCAATCCTCTGCCTCCTTTAAAGTATCTACGCACTTCTCCATTTATACAAATAGAAAACTTTGTTGAGGTAACACATGTCATGATCCAGTGTACCATCCTCTCATGAAAACCAAATTTCTTTAAAATGTCCCCCAAAAAACTCCAACTAACAGTATCATATGCCTTTTGAATGTCAATTTGCATAGCACATCTCTTTGGCCCATTCTTCCTATTATACCCCCTTAACAATTCTTGAGCAATTAGGATGTTGTCTTGAATATGTTTACCAGGCACAAAAGCACTCTGGTTGATATGCACAATCTTTCCAAGCCCATTCTGAATTCTCTTTGTAAGTATCTTGCTTATACACTTATAAACCACATTACAACATGCTATAGGTCTAAAATCCGACACCTTATGAGGGGTAACAATTTTAGGAATTAAAGCTATTAATGTGGCATTCATTTCACCCAGCAGCCTGCCATTAGTGAAGAACTCCTTTACAGCATCACAAACATCTTTCCCAACCACATCCCAAGATTTCTTAAAAAATCCAGAAGTGAATCCATCAGGCCCAAAAGCCTTATTACTATCAATATCAAACATTGCCTCCTTAATTTCATCATCAGACACATATCTAACCATTTCAGCAGCTTCCTTTTTATTTAGAGTATTTTTGAAAATATCTTCCACTAATGGCTCCACTTGATCAGTTTTCCCAAGAAAATTTTCAAAATGTTTCACAAGTTATGCAGCCACTTCTTCTCCTTCATATCTATTTCCCATATCATCACAAATAACCTCAACTTTGCTTTTATTCCTTCTAGCCTTCAAAATACTATGAAAATAGGCAGTATTTTTGTTACCCTCTTTAAGCCACTGCACTTTCACTTTTTGTTGCAATAAGTTGATCTCATCCTTGGCAGCCACAATATATTCATTCAAAGACTTAGCAGCTTCTTTTCTAAGCTCTCCATTAAATGGATCTTTGTCACAAGCTTCCTGATCCCTCCTTAATTTTTCCTTTAAACTAGTTGCTTTCTCAAACAAATTACCATTACTCCAGCTCATTTTATGGAGAGGTTTTTTTAACTTTTTTAAATTCTGCACTAATCTATACATATGATACCCCAGACTTCTTTCATCCCACTCCTTTTTGACCAATTCCAAAAAACCTTCTTTTTCAGCAATGAAATTAGAGAATCTAAATGATCTACCTTTTCTAATATAATCCTCCTTAAAAATCACTACTGCTGGACTATGATCAGAAATTAGATAGGGTAGAAACATCCCATGTGCTTTAGGAAACTTTCTTAAGAATTCCCCATTAACCATTATTCTATCCAACTTCTTTAAGATACTGCAATCCTTACTCTTAAGAGATTTAGTCCAAGTATAATGAAAACCACTATTTCCAATATCATCAACCTCTAATAAATTGACAGTATCTCTAAATTCACACATATCCATAGTAGCATTAGACCCTCCTGCAGAGTGTTCATTAGTGTTAAGAGTAACATTGAAGTCACCCACAATCACCCAAGACCACTATCCCATAAACTGCTTATGCCTTTCTAATTCCTTCCAGAGAGTTCTTCTCTCAATTCCACTATTACTGGCATACACAAAACTACAATAAAATTTGACCCTGCTCTGGCAAGCTTCAACACTACATAGTATAACTTGCTTACTCATATCAATCATCATTAGTTTCACATTGTTGGGATTCCACCCAATTAAAATTCTGCAACAAGTTGGACTGTGTTTTATATTAGAGATCCAATCCCAATTAAAAAAAACCTTATCTCCAACCTTACTCACAATGTTAACTTTCAGGTGAGTTTCAATAAAAGCACAAATCTGTAATCTCTCCTCTCTAATAAACTTAATAACCTCATTCTGCTTAAATTCATTATTCATCCCTCTAATATTCCAACATGCAATTTTAAACTCCATTGTAAAATCAACAAGCCAAAGAATACTCAATTAAACAATTGAGTATCATTTCCACTTATTTCATCAGCAATCAAATCCTTAATTGCCTCATTCTCATTCTCCATAACATTCTCCTCATCTATATTCTCACACTCCATATGCACAGCTTCCCATCTCTCCTTGAAATAATTGATCATCATTCTTGACCAATCTTTAGTTATTTCTATAGATGGTTGCTGATTTTTCTTAATATAGTTATCAACTATCAACTTTTCTCCATACCCCACTTCATCTCCCCTACCTCCCTCCTCCTCAGCTAACACTGCATACTTATTAACATTCCTCTCACTTTCTTTAACCTGATCGTCATTCTTCTTATTACTTCCTTCCTTTTTCTGCTCATTTCTTCCTGCTACTTTACTTTGCCACACTTTCTTATTAGGTCCATCAGTCCAAATCTGATTACCATTAATCCACTTATTCCTGTGCTTCTCAAAGTGCTTTTTACCCCTAGGTCTTATAAACTCATCCTCCTTCACCTCATTCTGTCTATTATTATGCACCTTAACTTGGCTATCACAACCTGACTCCTTTTCTTCCTTATTCTGCATTTTACATTTCTCACTAGTATGCCCAAACACTTTATACTGCTTGCACATATCTGGCCTCCAACTATACTCCACATCAACAAATTTAGTTCTTTTAGTATTTTTCTGCTCATCCTTATACACCACTTCTATTCTGTCTTGTAATTCTTTTTTAGCATCTACTTCCACAAGAACTCTTGCAAAACCTAATCTACCAATTTTTTTATGACACATTACAGCAATCATGGTATCCATCTTCAAAGGTTTACCTAATCTACTATCCAGGGCACTTATTCCTCTCACATTCCATGCCTCAAGAGGCACATTCATCATTTTAATCTATAGAGGAATTTTACCATGGTCAGTCTTTTCTATATTCACATCAGCACTCCATTCTTGAACCACCAATGGTTTTCCATTCACCATCCATGGGCTTTGTTCTATCACATTATTCATTCCTTCCAGACTCCTAAACTTGAAATAGCATATCTCATTTAAATCTTTCATTATTTCTCCAAGTCCATATTTTCCCCACATTCTTCTCAAATTGTACCTCATTTCATTCAGACTCATTTTACAACCCACAAAAAAACCACAAGCAGTAAACTGCCATTTCTTACTCCCTTCAGCCACTAATTCTTCCTCAAAGATAACAACCTCTTCTCCTTCCTCATTAACTCGAGTAGGCACAAAACACAATTTGTTATCCAATTCCCCACTATTCTTAACAATCTTAGCATATGAAATGTTATTACTAGGCAATACAGTATTCTTAACAATATTATCAACAGATGAAAAAGGAACATTACCAATATTGCTAGCAACAATGTCCTCTTCATTTCTGCTCATCTCATTTAGAGAAGCCTTTTCAGCAACACTTTTATCATCTTCAATGCTTCCATTTTTACTCCCTAATTCCTCTTCCTTATCACCATATCCAGACTGATCATCCTCCTGCATTACTGTTGATCCTATCAAAGTCTCTCCCTTCTCCAAATCTTTATTCATATCCTTATTCTTGTCTTTATCTCCATTACTACCATTTTCATCCTCCAAATCAATTTTCCCCTTCAATAAGCTGACGTCATCATCCTCAATTCTGTACTTCACATCATTTCTTGCTTTATTCTGCTTATTATTCTTATTATTAATCACATAATCACCTAAATTTATTGGAGTTCTAGTATTTCTACCAGATGATCTTCTTTTAGGCATTTTAACGAAAAATCCCAAATTCTAGGGTTTTTTATTGCATTAGAAATTCGCAAAATTACTCCAGTAGTGATATGCGGAATGTAAAATAGATCAAAAATAGAGAAAGAATGATGAAAATTGGTGTTGAATTGATGGAGAAATGAAGGTTATTACTGGCGGAAATTTAAAACTACTTTTCCCGCCTAAATCGCCATACGGGGAGAGAGACTACCTCTTATTGAAACGATAGAGAGAGTATTTGATATAGCTAAAGGTTTAAGTTATCTCCATGAAGATTGTAGACAAAAAATAATCCACCTTGATATTAAACCTCAAAACATACTTCTAGACAATGATTTTAATGCCAAAGTTTCAGATTTCGGGTTGTCTAAGCTCATTGACAGAAATCAATCCCAAGTAATGACTACTATGAGAGGAACTCCTGGCTATCTGGCGCCTGAATGGTTAAGTTCATTTATCACTGAAAAGGTTGATGTATACAGCTTTGGGATTGTTCTCTTGGAAATATTGTGTGGGAGGAGGAATTTTGACAGATCTCAACCTGAAGAAGTACCTACTTGGCATCTTTGAGAAGTGTTGGGAAAAAGGGACGTTACTAGATATCTATCGTTGACAAGTACAGTGAAGATATGCAGGCACACGGCACAGAGGTTGTAGAGATGATGAAAGTGGTTTCATGATGTTTACAGACTGATTTTAAAAGAAGGCCTTCAATGTCAACAATCGTGAAGGTGTTACAAGGAGTAATGAAAGTTGAACCAGACTTGGATTACAATTTCTCACGACTAAGACGATACAACAATTGAACATGAGGAGGATTTAACACCACTGTTGCCTTCTGTTTTAGCTGGACCAAGGTGAGTGTGAGCAGCTATAGCCATGAGGTTCTTGTGTATGAAGTATAGTCTTATTGAATTGGTCTTTTCTTTATTCTGGATCATATATTGGGGTGGTTGGAGCAGGAAGTAAAACTAATGTAACATTTGTCATTCAAAGGGATAACTTTTAAAAAAAAAAAAACATCGTTCATATATCCGTTGATGTATTCAATTGCCAATTTCTACACAAATCGAGTCTTTTTTCTATACTGCTATAACTTGTTATTGCAACAAATTTTTTCAATAAGTAACAATAGTTTGCTCCCCTGATTATGAAGGTTGCACATTCATCATACATTTGCGAGCCCGATAGAAAGCGGTGGAGAGTGACAACCACTAACATGCTTTTGAATGATCTATAATCTTGGTTGCATGTTGATGTAAATTTGCAGGGCGAATAAATTACAAAGAAGAAAAGGGAACCAACAAATATTATTAAAGGCACCAAAGGTGATGTTAGTCCCTAAACCCAGGACAACCTTTCTCAAGATCCACCAACAAGACTAAATACTGTTGAGTAGATCGACTCTAGTTTTGGCACAAAACAAACACAAAATAAACTCCTGAAATATTTATGAAAAATATATAACTATGAAGCAACAGCAAAACTCCCCTTATGCATTCAGCCATTAGATATTGAGATATTTGCTCAATAACCCCTGCACGCATCCAGTAAAGCATGTCAAACAAGGCAAAACATCTAAAAAACTGTAGTGATTCAAGAAAGACCTCAATGTTAAACATATAACAAAAAATCACTGTATGGTCCACCTCGAGCAATTACGTTTTGATCTATACCAATAAACCTAGTAACTGACACACCATGGTCAGTAATATGGGTTGGTAATCGGCAACTCCATAGTCGGTGAAAATTCATGACTAAGCAAGGGGCTTCATAGTTCTTTCAAATTGTTTGATACAAAACAAAGAAGTATACAGATTCTCTGTGTACATATATTATCCTAATCAGCTATATATATACTTGATTCACTATTATTTCCAACATTCAGAGCAAGATGACGAGTATATATGCAAAGGACGAGGATTTGGAAAGAGTTGATTGATCATGATAGGCTTCGGCTACATATGCAAAAAGAATGGGTCTGGCGAGCAATTAAAAGTCCTGTGTTTATGTGAATTCTAGTTTATACTAGTGCTCATGCAGACAGTAACAGGATAGCTAGCTAAAAATTCCCATACCGCTAAGGTTAGTTAATAGGTCTATACTATCTTAGTCATCTATCCTAGTTGCTTAAGCAAATATCCTTGGAAATGACAATTTGATCCATGCACATATTATATATGGGCCAATTTGGGCTATGTCTAACAGGTCAAAAAGATATCATTAAAAATGTTAAGTATATACAAAATACATCAAAAAGTCGCCCAAAATGTGTGCATAGTTGCATACAACCTCCAAACTCGTGTTATCTAAAAGGCCAGATTGATATTACAAATTTATGGTTTCATAATCATATTTAACACCCAACTATATACCCCAATATATAAAAACATTGGACCTAAAGTGCTTTGGGCCAGCCCAACCTGATCCAACCACCCAACAATTCAAATTCACATACTTTGACCCATCTCCTGATCCACCCATCAAGCCCACATCTAACTTGTATGTATAACCAACATGTTTTAATAGTTAATACTCACAAGCTATCCTGAAAGGCCCTGGTCTAGTAAAGCAGGGTCGGCTTTAAGTTGTTTCAGATATTAATCAAGAGACTGTGGCCCACAACATCTCGGTTGATCTTTCAAACAACTTAAGACAGTTAGTTTAGATATTAGGTGGTTATCAGGAATTTTTAGGGGTGTGTCTGCCACAAATTAACGATTACCCTGGCTATGTCTGCCACAAAATAGCAGGAGGAACGTACTATCTTAGATCTATTACGACCATGATTTGTTTTCAGAGGTGTGAACTTTGTCAATATTAGAGTGCATGGGTAATGATTTGTCAATGTAATAGACAATCTTCATCTTCACAGCCTCCTCCCTATCTCTCGTAACTTCATTATACACATATAACAACACTGCCACTAAAAATCCACTTCGACTACAATAGCTAAAGGCAACAGTAACCAGCACCCTCAAATCCCTTTTGCCCCCAAAAGGCCAAAACATACTAAATGATTCATTGATACACTAGCCAATTTCTTGGCATATATAACTAATCTCTTGACGATTGTCGAAAATATAACCACATGTAGTGAAAAATGTGGAAATAGTAGTTCTGTCCTAAAGCGTCTTTGGACTCTTCCTCATGCTAACCCAACATGTTGAAAATCAGAAGTTTAGAGCTACTCAGAAGTAAAGGGTTCATTCTTCCTCAGTTTTTAAAAACAAATAAATCAAGATATCACAATTTTAGGTTTTCTCCTCTCCATTAAAAATTAAGCCCAGAATAATAACGATACACCATCTGAAATCACTATTTACTAGCCTATAGTTTTGATTTTTAGTTAGAGCTCTCTAATTAAAAACTTGCTTTCAAGATCTCCACATCGTCTTCCTTATCAAAATTCGACCACATACTATCTATGCCTCTTACCTTCTAAAAATTATCAACGCGCGATAAGAAATTTTTTCAAAAAAAAATAGCGAAGTAAGCTCCAACACAATTCTACATTGACAATACCTTGTCCCCGATTAAATAAAACGATTCATATAAACCAACAACAAAACTTGCTGTCAACTAAGGATTAGTCCAATACTTTACATTTCACTGAATAAAAATTCGATTAATTTAATCATATACATCGCCAATATACAATTACACCTCAAACATCCCTACTTACCTGCAGTCTCAAAAATCACACTCTTGACCCAACATCAATAAGTAATTGCCTAACACCTAAAAACACAAAAAACGTAAACCAAATTCTACACTATCATTATACTTGCATTTTATTGAGAAATTCATTGAACTACAGCCTAAATACCCTACAAAACCTAAAAACACATACGATTCCATAACCGATATCAATAAACTATCGCCTTAATACCTGAAACCTCAAACATAAACCAAATTCTACACTAGCATATACATTATGGTCTCACCGCCAGGCAGCGTTGCTGGGTCGCTAGCTTGAGAGGAAAAATTCCTCTACGGGACTAAGGGTTCCTGGGCATTTATCCTTTTTATATATATATGTATGTATACCTATAGCTTTCAAAAAAAAATGTATGTATCTATATAGGTATTATAATAAGCAACTAACCAATAAACTACATAATGGTAATGATATATATATATACCTGACTTTTCGAACAAGTATCGATTTGAGTTTACGAGCAAGATCTTGAGATTTTAACCTGCGCTGCAAATTCTTTTTAGCCAGAATCCTTTTCTCAGAGTTTTTAATATGATAAAGCTGTTCATTTTTAATCATACGTTCAATACCACTTGATTGCATTATTCTTTGCATATATGTTAACCCTCTTTCCAAATTGTTGTTCAGTATCTTCACCCGGATCCCTCGCCATTGTTGTAAATCGGAGCTCCGCTGGGTTAACCCGGTGTTTGGGCGGCGGCTGAAGATTGATGTTATGCTTTTGGAAATGATGGAGTTCATTTTTTAGGGGATTTTGACTTTGGGGGTGCGGGTGTAGTAATTCAGCGGGGGTACCAGAACGCACAAATTTTTTCCCCTGATCTCGTAAATTGTTACGGTTTTTAACATTTTTATGAATTTTTTATATTTTGGCCATATTTGAATTTTGATCGTATTCATTTCACATATATTTGTATAAATATATCTATATAAGTTATATTGATAACAAAATCTTTTGAAAGTTTAAAGTTAGTTAGATGACGGGTGTTTTATATTTATTTCACTCGTAACACCAATAAAAATACATCATTTTTTAGAAAATTATACTACAAAAATTTAATGACCCGTAG
This sequence comes from Erigeron breviscapus, assembly GCA_034093135.1. Lineage (NCBI taxonomy): Eukaryota > Viridiplantae > Streptophyta > Magnoliopsida > Asterales > Asteraceae > Erigeron > Erigeron breviscapus. The sequence goes on along the minus strand of CM067167.1, from coordinate 249,172,027 downwards.
CTCGGACTACCCCTCCTTTGTTATGTGGTTCCGGCAGTGTAGTAGATATTGTTGGTTCCGGTTTAACCTTGTTAGACCGAAAATGGCTGGCTTGAGTAGTTGAGGTTGCTATTTCTTTTTCTATTATGTACGAGTATATATTTAGGAGAAACTATGGCTGCCAAAAACTGAAAAATATAAATAAAAAAAAATGAGGGGGGTGAGAGTCATATATTTCCCAAACCTAGTCGTAAAATAATAAGTTTTTTAATTAAATTTTTTTTAATAATCCTCTTAAAATATAAGATCATGACACATGTAAAAATTAATAGATGAGATAATGAAAAAAATAAATACATTATACATATCAAATTTTAATAAAACTAAAAGGATTATTAAGCTAAAGTTAAAAATATATATATATCATGTTTTCATTTAATATTTGTGATTAAGAAATAACGAAAAATCAAAAATGTACCAAATAATCTAAGCTAAATGAAATCAAGAAATGTAATTGTATTAGAACACGTAACTGATTTAGCTTCACTGTATGACTTTAACGGGGTGTTTGGTGTTGCATTTTCCAGATATATTTTGCGTTCTTAAAACCGCGTTTTTTTAAACTGCGTTTTCATGGTAAATAATCACTTTTTCATTCAAGCATTTTTTACATTATCTGTGTTACAAACATAATAATCAAATAATCACTTCAAACACGTAATTCCAAACACCTTTTAAATTGCCAAACTGATTAAACTCAAGTGTTCTAACTATACATTGAATTTTATGTCACTTTTCAGTGATGACGGATCTGGAATTCTAATTTATAAAGCTTTTTTGGACTTTAGGTTAAAAAAGTTACGTGTTCAAATTAAAAGGTTCACACATCTTATTTAAGGCTATATTCAATGTTAAAAGATATTTTTTTGATCATTGTACGGTTATATTGAATATTTTTAAACATGTTATTATATTAGTGTTTAGTCCCTCCGTTCCAATTTAAATGTCATTTTTGACTTTTGAAGTCTTTCTTTTCAATTTTGACTGTAAGTTTTTTTGTTTGTGTTATACAATACTTAATGTAAAATACATTGATAGATTGAGTTTTTATTATATTTTTCATTGATATAACTTTCATTATGTATTATATTATATAAATAAAAATGCTTACAATCAAAGTTAAATAAAAAAGACTCAGCAAATCAAATTTGGACATTTAAATTGGAACAGAGAGAGTATATGTTATCAATTTATTTAGTTAGACGAAATTCTATAATTTATCATAAAATCCCAGAACATATTGAAACAAAATATACAAGACATCTGTTTTGAATCTACCTATTTATTGGACGGGACTGAAAACTAATAACGTTATATAAAGCATCCACTGTTATGGGTTTATGACACATATATTTATCCTTATATTGACTTTCAAGACATAACATCTACCAATAAACTAAAACAAGATTGAGATGTTCTTGAAACAACACGTGGCATAATCCTTGATCGACACGTGTCCGTTTAATTTATTTATTTTATTAAATTAGCTTTTTTAATTGTATATAGATTCAATTTTCTTATTAGACTTATAATTAAACTCTAACTCTTGACTTATTAATACAAAAGACATTATAACCTTATTTGATTGATCGTTTTCTCATTAATAAGTTGTCTCTTTTTCTTTCCTCAATTCTTCAACTCCTATTACTTATATTACTTATAATAAGTTATTAACATGAAGACTTCAAAAATTTGAGTTTACGATCCGAAATCACAAGGATATTTGTCGTCATCCACTATGCTTACAAGTTCCGATTTTGATGTGATTCTAAAAGTTTAAGGTAAATCCAAAACTCTAACTAAACATATATTATATTTATCATTACTGTTTATTATAATTTAGCTTCGATCATCGATTTACTTTAACCACAATTTATTTCATACTCACGAATCATGTATGAGGCATATTCGAATTTCTTTATGATATAATCTTTATAGCTACCGTACATCGTACGGGTATTAGGAATAGTTATTATAGATATATATTATACCGACATAACCTAATAAGAATAAAGTAAAGTAGCATGTCACTTTAAGTAGAAAAAGTTTTCTAAATGTTCAAACTTCAGAGAATGTAATTTGACTCAATAATAGTTATCATTTTACTTTATTAGGTACATATATTTATTAATATATATATATATAGTTATCTTTATCTTTTTTTTATATATATATATAGATTGCAAATCATATTTATGGACCATGAGACTGGCCTAAACAATGAAAGCCAAATATATTTACGAGAAATAGTACTCATAGGCTAACATCTTCCGGCAGTTTGAGCCCATATGGCCATATATGGTCTTTCAATTCAACAGCTCAAACTGGAACAAAAATCAACGAAGAGAATTCATTCACACACAAAGTGTCGACACAACTTAAATACAAGTACATTACGTTAATTATAAGATAAATGGATTAGGTAGCACGTGATTTACGGAATTTAATCACTTACTTGACCATATCACGTGGGACTCGCAGGAATAAACGAATTTTTGTAACTTTAAAAATATCTAAACACATGATGATTTGATTATAATCCAAAACCTAATAATTTCAACAAACAAGATGGACATCTGTTAGCACATAAACTATTGTCAAATTATTGATCAAAACATGAAATGAAATACAATTTGTACGCAAAAATCAAAATCACACATACAAAAATCATATATATCTAATACATGACATTAATGTTAATTATACCCAAGACTATCTATAATTCCCATAACAACATCACAAATATGCTTCAAACCATCCTCTCTAGCCGCGATTTCGGGTGGATAAACCAAACTCGGGTACTTTTTAAATGCATCATGACAAGCATTTGCGTAGTCAGAAGCCGCCATGACATGAATATAAGCATAATCATACAACTCCGAGTTTAAGTCTTGGATCGCATTTTGCAATGAGGTACCCGAAGCCAAATATCTATCGGCACATTGTTTTAGTACCTTTTTTGTTAAAGTGTCATTTGTAGTGTTCTTGACTAGAACAATATTTGATGATGACAAATATGAGTTGGTGTTTGTTGCATTGGCCAATGCGTACTTGGCTAATATGATTGCGAGCCCTTTTGTATCGGCTTGTGGACTAGTTGAGTCAGATTGGAGAGACGAAATGCATAGGTCGTAAAATTTGGTGGTGTTACAAGTTTTTTGGATCAAGTTGATGTCTCCATTGGCAAAAAGACTAGAGTTGTGAGTGCATGAAATGGTGAGAATTAGAATTAGTAGCACACAAGAAGAAGATGTCATTTTGAGAAGAGTTGTTCCAAGATGATACAAAACTAAATAATTAATTTGGTGGAAAAGTGGTTGTGTTTTCTCAATGAAGTGAAGTTTTTATAGGCATATAGGATATATGTTTTATCCTTTTGGGAATAAAAAAGTGTACAACTTTTAATGCATAGGATCCAACCATATAATTCACTAAAATATTTTGTAGAAGTATGTGGCTCTTCCATTTGTAATGGTGTGTGAAAAAAAATAAAATATTGTTTGTCCTTAAAAACGAGCAATAAAAAGTTTTTAACTCGTATAATATAATGTGATAGACAACTTGGTGTTGTGGGTGATCTATATCAAGAAAAACTTAGCAATATATGTATATATATTTATATCGAGACAAATTTTAATGAAAATAGGTATAGGTATAGCGATGTGTGCTTTTGCCTATAGGGTTGGTAGATGCCAAATCGTGTTCACGGGTGGAGCAAATACTACTACAAAAGTTTTGGATGTACATTGTACAAGCCATGAGCCTGAGCCATGAACCGCTCCTTCTTCTATTATGTACTTTTGTGCCTTGTTACTTTATACTGTTATGGCGTATGGACCCATATGCAATATGTCTATGATACTGTTCTGTAGAATAAACACAACTGTTTCAAAATGTCTTGAATCAACGAATTGAAGCCACTTACATTTGTATTTATGTGATTCAATGTTTGATTTGAACACAATAATATAAGGCACAGGGTAAGCCGACCAGAAAAAGGTAGGCCCACCAGGGTATTAGTGGCGACGTCGCCGCTAATAGTGGGGCCAGACAAAACCTGCAGTAACGACTGACCTTAGCTTTGCAATATTGCCGAGTACATGCAGCGCGGTTAGTATGTTTTAATACCTTTTTTTTAGTCATACCGACATAATGTCGTATACTTATTGATATCAAAAAATGCAGAGACTCGTATTCAGCCGAATGTGATAGACCCGTTTTGGAGAAAGCTTGACTTAACACCGTCGACATGCCTAAAAGACGGAGACGATGTAGAAGCTGTCCATGAAGTCGTAGGTGATCTTACGACATTCTTGGTTGAGCAACCCAAGGCCCAACGGAAACATTGGTTGTCGAAGATAAAGGACATGTTTAAGCCGGGTAACACACAAGTGAAAGATCCTCTCGTTCAGAAGAGCACACGCGGAAGACCGGTCGGGTCGAAACAAAAGCCGCCAAAGGTAGACCAAATACATCATAAACTTAATGGGTGATTAAAGAAAAAATATAAAACTACCTGATTTTAAGTAATTGTTTTTTATTAATGGTGTAGGTGCCCGATCTTAACAAAAACCCACCTGGGCTTCGGAAATCCAAGTCCAGTCGACCGAGGACTGAAGAGGTGCCCGATCTGAACATGCCGCCACCTGTGCAGCCCGCCAGACAAAGTGAGTACGCGCCCACCAAATCACGGTTTGATGACCCGCAGGGTGCGCGACACAGTATGTACGAGCCGTCCCAATCCTGTCGTCTCCCCGAGACACGAAACTTCTTCGGGGAGCCGTCCCAATCCGATTGGGTCAACGACAATCCAGACTTATTCGGAAACCTGTTCCCATATCCAAGTCTTGAAAATATATATACATTCGGCGACCCGTCCCAATCCTATGGGTTCCACGGGGTCGAAAAATTATATGGCTGGGGAAAAAAAATAAGTCTTGAAACTTATTTTTTCAACACATGTTTTCAACTTATTTTTTCAACACAATTTTTCAACTTCTTTTTTCAACACAATTTTTTCAACATTTTTTAACACATTTTTTCAACTTATTTTTTCAACACATTTTTTCAACTTATTTTTTCAACACATTTTTTCAACACAATTTTTCAACTTATTTTTTCAACACATTTTTTCAACACATTTTTTCAACACATTTTTTCAACACAATTTTTCAACTTATTTTTTCAACACATTTTTTCAACACAATTTTTCAACTTATTTTTTCAACACATTTTTTCAACACATTTTTTCAACTTATTTTTTCAACACATTTTTTCAATATTTTTTCAACACAATTTTTCAACTTATTTTTTCAACACATTTTTTCAACACAATTTTTCAACTTATTTTTTCAACACATTTTTTCAACACATTTTTTCAACTTATTTTTTCAACACATTTTTTCAACACAATTTTTCAACTTATTTTTTCAACACATTTTTTCAACATATTTTTTCAACACAATTTTTCAACTTATTTTTTCAACACATTTTTTCAACATTAATTTCTAACAATCATATCATTTCTAACTATAATAACATAACCTTTCTAACACTAATTTCTAACAATCATAATAAAATGTGTTTTCTAACATAATACTAAGAATCATATTGACAATAATAAAAAACTATCAATAATTTATAACAATCATATCTTACAAATTTCTTACAATAATAACATAACCTTTCTAACACTAATTTCTAACAATCATATCATTTCTAACTATAATAACATAACCTTTCTAACACTAATTTCTAACAAACGTATAATTTCTAACTATAATAATATAACATTTCTATAACTAATAATAACATATATTAAAAATAATAACAACAATAAAAAAGTAAATGAGTGTTAGTAAACATACAAGGAAAACGTCGGAAAAGTGGGTCGCCGGCAAAAACTGGCCGGATTTGGAACCGGGTCGCCGGGAAAGGAGTCGCCGCTAAAACCTCGCCTTAAAGGGTGGTGGGGTGGCCGGATTTTCTCTCGCCGCCTGAAAAGTTGCCGGAAAATGAAGAGGGTGGCCGGAATTTCGTCACCAAAAAGAGGGTGGGGGTAGCAGGATTCTTGATAGAGAGGGTGAGGGGATTGATGGGCGGATTATGGAGCCAAAATGGTTGATGGCCGGATGTTTCTTTTTTTTTTTCCAGAGGGATGGGAGGATTTTTTTTAAGAAGATGAATCTGGCTTGCGGCTGCGTTTAAAAAGAAAAATAGGTTTTAGTATTAGCGGCGACGTCGCCGCTAAAACCTCGCCTTAAAGGGTGGTGGGGTGGCCGGATTTTCTCTCGCCGCCTGAAAAGTTGCCGGAAAATGAAGAGGGTGGCCGGAATTTCGTCACCAAAAAGAGGGTGGGGGTAGCAGGATTCTTGATAGAGAGGGTGAGGGGATTGATGGGCGGATTATGGAGCCAAAATGGTTGATGGCCGGATGTTTCTTTTTTTTTTCCAGAGGGATGGGAGGATTTTTTTTAAGAAGATGAATCTGGCTTGCGGCTGCGTTTAAAAAGAAAAATAGGTTTTAGTATTAGCGGCGACGTCGCCGCTAATACTTGGGGCCCAGGCGCGTGAAACTGTCGTTGACCTCTGCAGCGTGTCAGATGGGACCGACGTCGCCGCTAATACCCCTTGGTGGGGTTACACCTTTTTGCCAAGTGATGTTACGCGTTTCGTAATATAATGATGACTAGTTGCTTCTTTATTAAAGCTATTGAATCATACATTCATGCTAGCTTGAGAGGATCACATTCGTGTAAACGTCATGTCAGTATCACATCATATTATCAATTACATTATTTTTATCCTCCTATTGTTGTAAGATGACCAAGGATAACCAATGACACCCCGTATTTAACTTTAATATTTTTAAGTATGTGATAATGAAAATGAAAACACCCATTGGATTTGGAACGCCAAGTTGAGCAATCCGTGCGAAGCGTCACAGTTTGCTGGCCGAGCAACGCCAAACAGGACATCCGACATCACCAATACGTTACCGTGTGCTCTTGGAATTTGTTTTCTCAATAAAGGTTTAAAAAGTCACCAACTAAGTTTCAACATCTTATAAATTTTATCGACCGTAACATATATAAAACTAGGTAGTTCAATGCCCCGCATTGCGGGGCGTAGTTATCATTTTTGTGTGTTTTTTTATCTTTAAAGACAATACTACAAACACAACAGCGTAAATATGTTTACTCAAATCAATAACTTAAAAGTTAAAAAACACTCAAAAAAAACAATACCCAAACACGTTCAAATTTGTTACTCCATCCATGCCCAAGTTCATTTAATATTTAGTATGTTAAGTATATATATGGTTTTGCATGTTGTTTATTGTTCATAAGCATGCATCTTTAATATGACAAAAAAAAATCAAAAAAAGAAAAAAATCAAAAAAGAAATTAAAAACAATAAATAAAAAACTAAATCCAAGTCCAACAAAACCCAAAATTCTAAACAAATTTTTTTTATAAGATAAAGTATAAATTAAGTTTTTAAAAATATAAATGTAAAACAAAATGTTAATAAACATAAAAACACAAACAAAAGTAATAAAATTTAAAGTATAACTAAAAAGTATGTTACAAAAAACATAATGTTGTAATGTATGAAAAAACTAAAATACCAAATATACATAAGAAAACAAAATGTTAATAAATATAAAAACACAAAATATATGTCATTTTGATAACATATGAAACTTAAGGATTAAAAATACAAACAAAAATGAAAATAGGGAGAGGAAGAAAATAACCAAACAAAAATGGAGGGATTAAAATGTAAATAGTAACAAAAAAAAACAAAAGAATTTGGGGAGGAGGGGGGTCGAACCAGCGACCTCTCTTTTAATAAGAGAAAGGCAAACCAGCGCAGCCAACTTTACTTTTGTGTTATGTTTACTAAAACAAATATATATACTGAATAGTCGGAGTTACTGTTCACATTCCTATTCCTTTATTAGAGTATGTAATATGTAATGAGTTTGTTGGCTTTTTGAAAATTTCAACAACTCGTTCTACTCTAAAAATTAGGGGTTTTCTAGAGGTCTGGTTCGAATATCTTCAAAAGATTTCTTCTTCAAAGTGATATCTTCTTCAGAGTGATATCATCAATGGTTTTTTCCTTAAGGATGGTTACAAGAGAACATGAATCGGGGTCTGCATACTGTCCCTTAAATGTCAGTGTTTGTAACATCCGTGAATTTTGACTCGTTGACTTTACGTGTAATATGACTAACAATATAGGTTAATGAAGTATTCGGGTCGTTTTGGTGATTAAATGACAATGTGGAAGTTATTCGGGTCGTTTCGTGAATTAAATGGCAATGTGTTGTATTCGGGTCAATAATGTATTTTGATCGGTGTTTAAATGTCTAACGATTGTAATTTGGCTTGAGAAGAGAAACGGGTCGGCCCGTGGGTCATCCACGACCCATCAGCCCTTTGACCCATTCCTCCTCCCTTATCTTTCTCTTTTACCTCTCATTTCTTATCTTCCTCTCTTTCTCTTTTCTCTCTAGACCAAAGCAAGAACATCTCTAGTTCTTCATTTCTCTAGTATCATTTGGTGTTTTGGGTTTAGATTAACATTAGAATCATAGTCATTTGTACCTCGTTATCGTCATATCGAAGAATCAAAGGTTGAAGTTCTAACCATTTTACCCATTTTGACCTAATTTCGGGTTTGAGCTCAAGAAGAAGTTTTGGTAAGTTTAATTCATCCCATTTACTTCTATCTATGTTAATTTACTCGTTTCTAGTCATCTCGTACATTTACAAGTTCTAAATCGCCTTAAAAATGAGTTTGGGTCGAATTAGGGTTTAATTAGGGTTTGAACGATTTGGAGAATTTGATGATGTTATGGATGGAAATATGGGTTTGGGTAAGTGTATTTATGCACTAGAATGTCAAATGTAACTTCAAAACGAGTCTTGTAACCTTAAACGTCGATTTATGGTTTTGGGGTTCTTGATTTTCTGCACTTCTGCTGCTGGTCGTGTTGCTGCCCAGTAAGGGGCGTAACCTACGGCCCTATGGGGCGTAGGTTACGCTAGTTATATTTTGTTGGGGCGTAAGTTACGGCCCTTTGGGGCGTAGCTTACGCCGAAGTGTTACCTTACGCCCAAAAACCCACTGTTTACGCCACTCCAGACGCCAAAACCTTCTTTTCTAGAGGACCGTAGGTTACGCCCAGTTTGACCGTAACTTACGCCAGTTGTTTTCTGACCACCGTACCTTACGCCCCTTTTGACCGTAGCTTACGCCTGGTGGTTTTGAACCACCGTAACCTACGCCAGTTTAGGGCGTAGGTTACGCCCCCTTTGTTGCTGAATTTCCTGTTTGACCTAGTTTGACTTCCAGAACCCTATTAACGCCTCGAGCATCATTCTAAATCACTTCTCAACTTATTTAACAATGATTAAGAGTCTTAGAAGTCACTTAACGTCGAGAACCACTTTGGAAACTAATTAGGGTTTTGCCGTGAAATTGATAAGTCACGTATGTGTGTTTATGTGTGTTGATGTGAATGTACATGATCGATATTTAGGTTTTGGACGCGAAGCGAACATCGAGCGACTGTAACTCAACTTTGTATCAAACTTAACTTCTTTGCCGATCAGGTGAGTTTCGTAGCTCCCTACTCAATAGAGATTCGGGCTGAAAAGTGTACATATACGTGTTGTTTGTTTGTCTGGTTGACTTGATTGCCTGTCTAGTTAATTTCTGATTGATTGTAGTTTGGTAGACAGTTTTGATTTAATCGTGTGATGGTTTACGAAGGTGTTTGTGATATTGTAATTTATTAGGATAGAAGTGCATACATGGAAGTCGGTTTTACTTTCAAAGGGTTTTAGATGTGGTGGGAAGGCTGCGGGTGACCCTATATATAAGCATCTAGAACTTGATGAAAGTAAAATCCTCTGAAGTATATGTACGCGTTGTTTAGAGTAAATGATGGACTTTGGGATTACGTTTGAGATAGACATGAATGCCTTGATGTACTTGACTTGCGAGATACGTACTTATTCATACTTCTATCGTTGTATTGGTGAACTTACGGATTTATGGTCGTTGATTAAATGGTTGAGTGAGTGATTGATCGATTGGTTTGGTGGTTGGATTGATGAGACAGTTTATTACGTTTGATTGACTTGGTTAAGTTGTGAAGTATATTATTTTTATTAGGATAGTTGTACATACATGGAAGACGATGATACCTTTAATGAGTTGTAGATGTGGTGGGAAGGCTGTGGGTGACCCTATATATAAACATCTATGATTCCTTAAATGTAAAGGCGTATGAAATGTATGTGCATTGTAGTTTGATTTATTTGTGTTATGATGGTGTGGTGATTGAGATTGGTTAGGTTCGTACTTGGTGTTTGGTTGATGTACTTCCAAGTATACTTACTTGATGAATGGTTCCACATACTTCCAAGTGTCATACACTTGAGATCGCGCAATGTACGATGTACTACCAAGTTGTTAGACTTGAGAATATTGTGTTTGTAATGATTGTTGTTGTCATGGTACACTTAGGTATTATTATTACTGTTAGGATTGACGTGCATACATGGAAGTCGGTTATGCCTCCAAAGGGTTTTAGATGTGGTGGGAAGGCTGCGGGTGACCCTATATATAAGCATCTAGGACTCGAAGGAGGTAGAATCCTCCTAAGTGTATGTACGTATAGTTTAATTTAATTCGATGATTGATGGACTTGTGATGAATGGATGTTGATTGATGCATATGACGTATATAAATCCCACTGAAGAGGATATGACGTATATAAATCCCACTGAAGAGGATATGACGTATATAAATCCCACTGAAGAGGATATGACGTATATAAATCCCACTGAAGAGGATATGACATATATAAATCCCACTGAAGAGGATATGATATATGTAGTGTATAAATCCTACTGAAGAGGATATGACGTATATAAATCCCACTGAAGAGGATATGACGTATATAAATCCCACTGAAGAGGATATGATACTTGATTTGAGTAGATGTTACGTATATTACTTGAGTATATTGCTTACTACACGTTTTACTTGTTTTGTGTAATCTTGTTGTGGATGTTGTTGTGTTTTTCATAGAGGCTCACTGTAAGTCATGTTTCATCTCTACTCGTATATTATGATTATTGACGATGGTTTCTAATGGACCATTACTGCGAACTCACCAACCTTGTGTTGACTATGCTTAGTACACTTTTCAGGTAACCAGGTTAATCCAGGGCGTGGAGTCTGATTATTTGCTTGTTGTTGAACCCGGACTTGGACTTATATGGATCAAGGATCCATTTGCCTTCTTTTGCATTGTACTTAGAACCGTTAACCACCTTTTGATGTTCTGTTGTAATTCTTGATGATGACTTGCTCTGTTTGTATTTTTGATACTTGTTTATCTTATTGTATGGATTCACTGAATCCTTTATTTGCATTTAGATCATGTTCTACATTAATTCCACCTTGTGCTATATGATTTCCGTGATATTCTGAGCCTTGGCTTGGGGTGTTACACTGTTGGAATTAATCACTACCAATTAACTCGTCGTTCTTAAAAATTATATATATTGTATGTTAAACTAAATCGCTTTAAGACCTGCTGTTAACATTATCGGTTAGAATACCTTCCAAACATATGATGAAATACATTATTATATCCAAATTATCTCTCCCTTTTATTTACTAAATTTACCTATAATACCCTTAGGGCGCGTTTGGTTCGTGGAATGTTTTTCAATGGAATGAAATTTAATGGAATGAAATGGAATTTGATGGAATGGAATTAAATTCAATCAACATGTTTGGTTGGCAAAATGTATTAAGGAATGTTTTGATAAAATCCATGAAATGACATATCTACCCTTTCTTTATTTATATATTAACAATAATTATTTTTCTAAAAAAAAAGACAGACATTAAATTTCATTGTTTATATATTGACAATATATACTCCTTTTCTAAATAAAAAGAAAACAGGGACATCAGCACATCACTATCTCGAGACATCACTTTCCCATTTCTTTTCTTTCTTTTTTCTTTAATCGAGACACACTCCAAGTTCCATTGCTTCCGTCCTTTTTCCGGCTAACACACACCAACAGTCAGTTTTCTTTAATCGAGACACACACCAACAGTCAGTTATTTCCGGTTGGGTGGGTTGTGGTTGTTTCCGGCTGTGTGGTAGCGGTGGCTATTTCCGGCTGTGTAGGTGGTTGTTGTTTCCGGCTGGGTGGGTGGTAGTGGTTGTTTCCGGTTGGATGGGTAGCGGTTGTTTCCGGCTATGTGGTAGTGGTGGCTGTTTCTGGGTGTGTAGGTGGCTGTTGTTTCCGACAGCTGGGTGGGTGGCGGTGGTTGTTTCCGGCTGGGTGGGTGGAGGTGGATGCTTCTAGCTGGCTTAGGTGGTGGTGGTGGACTAGAAGGTGGAGTTGTAGATGTGGAGAAGGTTTGAGGAAGATGATATTTGTAGGGATAATATGGTATTTTTAGATTCAAGCCTTGATGGAATTAAAATCCATGACACTTACCCAAAGAATCTGATTCATATGAATAAGGTAATCTCAACATTCCGTTTGAATTGAATTCCTTCCAATATTTATTACATGGATATGCTTGTTACGAAAATACGGCACAATTTTACTTTATAACATAAGCAAATTTTTTTTGAGTTACAATGATTTTCTTTGAAACAAAGGTAATATATGATGGCTAATGCAAATTAAAATAATAAATTAATTAAACTGTGATCAAATTTAAATGATAAATGAGTATTACATGGTTTATTTTATGAAATTTTAATCATAGTTTAGTGTTATTTAACATTTTCAAACTAAAATATAATATGATATCACGAGACATGTTTTTTCCTATACTAACATCATACGAAGTATATTTTAAAAAACTTATCAAAATCAAAATTATAGCTTATGCAAAGTATTGTTGTATATTAGCACATTCCAAGTTAAATAAATGTAAAGCAACTAGTGTAATAAGCTAAAAAGTCGAAGGGTCAGAATTGAAATTGTATAAAGTAACAAGTCATCATTGAAAATTGTACTCCCTCCGTCTCACTAGAAGTGTCTCACTTTGAATATTCAAAGTCTTTGTTTATAACTTTGACCTTAAATATATATTTTTTTGTTATATAATACTTGATGAAAATTATACCCAATGAAAATATATCTAAAACTCAATCAATTCATATAACTTTCATCAAATATTATACAACACAAACAAAAATATTTAAGGTCAAAGTTGAAAAATAAAGACTTTGAAAATTCAAAACATGACACTTCTAGTGGGACGGAGGGATAATAATTATGAGTGGGTCATCTTCATGTTTCATCTTCTCCGCTGTGAGATGTTCACCATTAAAATACAGAGTCATAATTTTTTATTTTCTCATTCATAAATTTAGTTATGAAATCTAATGTATCTAAAGAGTATTGTAAGGTAGGTCCTTGTTCAAACTTAAGGCAGTTCCTTGACAAAACCATTACATATTTCCTGAAAAATTTACGAATCTAAGGTAGGTCCTAGGACCTACCTTCTATAAGGCTAGATCCGCCCTGTCTATAACCCTTAAAATAACTACTAATTACTAACTACTGTTCAAAAAAAAAAAACCTTAAAATAACTACACTACCCTTTTACATCAATTATATTTACATTAATAACCACACCGTTACCGCCACCACCTCCGACAACTGTTGCTGCCACCACCACCCGTTGCCGTCACCGCCTCCGCATTGCACAATTACGCTTCTAGGCTTCTAGTACGATGAAATTTACGTAAAACATATCATCAGTTATTTACATTTAAGATAATTCCCACTAGAGAATGCAGATTTCTCTCAAACATTTCTCCATTAGTTTTTGTAATAGAGATCCTTTGGTCCTGAAAAAAAAAGTTTTTGTAATAGAATACTCATCGCTTTGAAGTTCTTGAGAAACATTTTCACAAGGGAACTGATATTTTTACCACATACTTTGATTAGTTTACCACACTATATACATCTCATAACATACTGTACAAGTATTTAATGCACAGTTATGGTATAATAATCAAATTATGTGGTACGAATATCACTTCCCTTTTTATGAAGTTCATGTAGAAATGTGAATAGAAACAACATGTTAAAATGAACACTGATTTGTTTAACACTTTTGAGCAATGAGAGGACATATTCGTATCACATATTTTGATAATGATACATCTATGATCTATCATAACGTTTATATAACACACCATATAAATATTTAATGTAAAATTACAATAAAATAAGGAAAATGATAAATCTTTCTAAAGATTAGCCTAAAAATCCTCTTAAAAAAATAAAAAGGTGACATGTGGTATCCACTCATTCTCTTTCCTAATCTTGCCCTTGATTTTTTCACATATCATCATTTTGGATTTTTAGATTATTAGTGTAGGAGGATTAATCATTTCCCATACAATAATTAAAATATGTGATATCTTTACCGATTCTCTTTAGCAATATTGTCTTCTTTTTCTATGTATTTGTTTGTTTGTTTACGCTTTACTAGGTGCAATCCAGTTCCTCAACCGAGCCACGAAATATGTCAAGCGAATTGTTGTTTGGATGTTGGTTGGGTCTAATCCCTGTTTGGGCCTAGCCCAGCCCAAACTGTGCTAAAGTATATATAATCCATGTCTCCATCAAAGTGATTAACTGATTATTGTCACAGGATGGAAATGGAATTCGGAATGGGTATGCCAAATTCGGAAACGGAATGGCTCCGATATGAAGCGGGAAGAGAATGGACTCATTATAGGTTCAGAGTAAAAAACTTTACCGATGAAGAATTTCTTCAATTTTTGTTTCAAAAGCCCAGACCACCACCTCAAAAAAAGAACAAAAACAAAAAGAAGAATGTGTTGATAATGATCAGCCGCCTCCCAATGAGGTTGAAGAAGAAGAAGAAGAATATGATGACTTTGATTATGGTTTTAGGGTGATTATTATGAGGACTTGAACCTATTCTATATATATATATATTGATCTTGATGGAAATCTTAAATTATGCTTTATTTTCCATTGCTTTATGAGTTATGTTCTTGCGCTATGATCATCTATTTGAATGCGCGCGTCTTGATTTGATAATGCCGATAATTACATATATAGACCCAAAAAAATAGTATATAGAATGAAAAGTGTTACTAATGACTACCTAATCTCTTTCTTTTAATTGAAAGTGATACCTCACGAGAACATTAATTAACTTGTACTCAAAATGCATTCTATTAGCCATGAATTTATCTAATATAGGACTAGACTTCCTGGATAAACATGTTGTCCTTTGTAGATGTCAATAAACGAATTGCATAAGAGGTTCCGGTCCTCAGGTGGCTTAGTAGTTTGAGACATGTAACATTAAAGCGGAGATCAATGATTCAAATTTCATGCCATGTCTCCTTAATCATACTATTATGTGATTTACATTCTTTCATGTTGGTTGTAAGATTGAGAGTTTTTTGTACGGATAGGAATAAAATGAAAGCAATTGGTGCATCCAGGAACTTAGCCCAAAATATTTGCAAAACTAGGAAGTCCGGTGTCTAAGACACCGAACTTCGCCACGTTCACTGAAGTCCGGTGTTGCTTTTTCGATTATCCAAACTTCTTTGTCTCCATTGTATTGAATGTTTACTTTGAAAACCTACAACACCTGCATGAAATTAAAGAGTTGCAGCTACAAGACACATGGCATTCACGAGAAAGCAAAAGTTAAATGTAGTTCGGTGTTAACATGACCGGACTTCACTTTATTTTATGATTTCACATGCAGACCATATATATTACAACTTCAAACATATATATTTCCATACAACCCCACTTCAAACTATATATAGACTAGTCCGGTTTCTCCATGATAGATTATAAAACTCCCATGATCGTTTCATTGATAGCCAATAATATTTATAGAGTACAGATCCTATTTTTATGTATAGATATACATTACATTAATTACATCATATCTCTAATACTAATTACAATATATATTAAATATATTCCATGTATATCTATTATCTATTACACCCCCGCAGTCGAAGCAAGAGGAGGCCGGATGCTGAGACTGGATCGAAAATCAATGAATGGGACTCGAGGTAATCCTTTTGTGAAGATATCTGCTATCTGGTACTGTGATGGAATGTGAATAACTCGAACAGTACCGCGTTGGACAAGATCTCGAACAAAATGTATATCTAGTTCAATATGTTTCGTCCTCTGATGTTGTACAGGATTACCAGAGAGATAAACAGCACTGATATTGTCACAATAGACCAAACTAGCTGAACAGATAGGTTTGTGTAGCTCCAACAGAAGATTGCGAATCCAACAAATTTCGGCTACAACATTAGCAACACCTCTATATTCGGCCTCTGCACTGGATCTGGAGATGACAGCCTGTCGTTTAGAAGACCAGGACAATAGATTAGGACCCATATAGACACAGTACCCGGAAGTGGAACGACGAGTGTCGGGACAACCGGCCCAGTCCGCATCCGTGTAGGCCCGTAACGAGAAATCGTTAGAAGTGCCAAGAGTTAGACCAAAAGAAGTAGTACCCTGCAAATAGCGAATGATTCGTTTCAAGGCATTCCAATGAGGCATACGAGGAGAATGCATGTGCATACACACTTGCTGTACCGCATATGTAATATCGGGCCGGGTAAAGGTAAGGTATTGAAGTGCCCCGACAAGACTGCGATATAAAGTCGGATTGTCAAACTCTGAACCCGCATTAGAGCCAAGTTTGGACTTACAATCAACCGGCGTAGAGACTGGTTTGCAAGAGCTCATACCTGCTCGTTCAATGATGTCTCTGGCATAATTCTGTTGACTTAAAAACATGGTGTCCTTACTTCTAGAAACAGTAATACCCAAGAAATGACTAAGGTGGCCAAGATCTTTCATGTCAAATTCTGTAGCAAGGCATGACAGGAGATGAAGCCGTAGCTTAGTGTTCGATGTTGTGAGAATGATATCATCGACGTAAATAAGAAGATATGCTGTTTCGCCACGGTGATTATAAATAAAGAGAGAATTATCACACCTGCTTTGTTTGAAACCAAGAGTGAGAACAAAATCTGTGAAACGTTGGTACCACGCTCGTGGGGCCTGTTTCAAACCATAGAGGGATTTTTTCAATAGGCAAACATGATCAGGAAAGTCTCGATGTCGGAAACCCATGGGTTGATACATATATACAGTCTCACTCAAATTACCATGCAGAAAAGCGTTGGTGACATCCAACTGATGTATATCCCAGGACTGAGACAAAGCTAAGGATAAAACCGTTCGTATAGTTGTGGGTTTGACAACTGGACTAAAAGTCTCCCCACAATCCACCCCAAGCTGTTGACCACTACCGTCACATACAAGACGCGCCTTATAACGTTCTAGTGTCCCATCAGACCTGTATTTATGACGAAATAACCACAAGCTGCGTAGAATATGCATGTTAGACTGTCTAGGAACCAACTCCCAAGTCTTATTTTTAATAAGGGCATTAAACTCGGTGGTCATGGCGTCATGCCATTCTGTAGTAGACAAGGCATCAGATGGGTTTTTGGGAAGAGGTTGTACAACAGAAGAATGCAGGTTAAATAATTGTTTGGGTTTAGTAATACCATCCATAGCACGTGTGCGCATGTTTTGAGTAGGAGGGGGGATGGTGAAGTGGGTAGAAGTATGGAGGCTTGGGAGTGTGGTAGGGACAATTGAGACTGTGATTTGCGTCTAGAATATGTGAACAAGGTGGGTGTTTGAGTGCTGGTGTTTGGGCTAGGAGAAGGAAGAGGTTGGACCGTGGGTTGGGACGCAGGAATGAGGCTGCTAGGGGAGGAAGAAGATGGGGGAGATGATTCTGTTGGATGTTGCAAATGAGTCCAATGAAGAGGATGTAGAGAAGTGGTGAGAAAGTCATAAGATTTTAAAGAAGGTTGGGGTTTGTTTTTGAATGGAAAGGTCGTTTCGTCAAATAGTACGTGACGATTGATTATGATTTTATTGGTGGCTAAATCAAGACATTTGTAACCTCAGTGGTTAGAAGGGTACCCAAGAAAGACACAAGGCATGGAACGGTACGCTAGTTTGTGTATGGTAGTAGAGGGGATGAGAGGGTAACAGAGGCAACCAAACACACGTAGATGATCATATTTTGGTAGGCAATGATATAGCCGTTGGGTTGGGGTTTGAAAGCGGTGGAGTTTGTTGGGGAGAATGTTAAGTAGATATGTGGCAACATCAAGAGCATGATGCCAATATGTACTGGGGAGGGAAGCTTGAGCAAGAAGGGTGCGAATAGTGTTGTTTATGGTGCGTATTTTGCGTTCGGCTTTGCCATTTTGGGATGAGGTATGTGGACATGAGAGACGAAAATGCATGCCATGAAGGTTGCAAAATTGCTAGAACACGTTATTAACATATTCTTTGCCATTATCACATTGAAATTGTTTGATGTGGCGTTCAAATTGGGTTTTAATCAAGTTAAAGAAGTTTGTGAAAACAGAGAACACTTGAGATTTGTTATTAAGGGGATAGGTCCACAAAAATTTGGTAAAATCATTTAAGAACAAGATATAATAACGATGCCCCCCAGAGCTTATAATTGGGGAGGTCCAAAGATCACTATGAATAATATCAAAAGGTAAAGAAGTAGTATTACTAGAATCAATAAACGATAAACGAATATGTTTTCCAAACACACAAGACTGACATAGTTAAGGTTTCAATGAACGACACTGAATAAAACTAGAACTCTTAAGTGATTGCAATAAATTAGGTCCCGGGTGGCCGAGACGTTGATGCCAAATATCTTGAGAAATAGCAGTGAATATAGAAGGAGTAGTGATCTTGGAAACTTGTGTAGGATCAAGTGTGTATAATTCCCCGGAGCTATTGCATCTGAGGATAGGAGTCCGGGTCTTGAGGTCCTTCACAAGAAAACCAAAGGGGTCAAATTCAATTGAAACTTGGTTGTCCGTCGTGAAACGGCGAACCGAAAGAAGGTTTTTGATTAAGGCAGGGGAGTAAAGAACTTGAGTTAATTTAAAAGGTGGGAATGGTGGGGGTAGAATCTGATTACCATGACCACTAACAGGAATGGTAGAACCACTACCCACAATTATCTTTCGAAACATGCCATTATCAAAAAAAGAGGAGAAGTTACCTGGATGATTTGTCATGTGGGTTGTAGCACCACTGTCCATTGTCCACTGTGGATCATATGGGTTTAATGCCATTGCGTGAAGAGCCTGATCAAGATTAGTAGGTGCATAGCTAGCAGCATAAGATTGAGGTGGGCGGGGACCAAGTAACCCAGGAGCAGGAGAAGGTGGCTTAGATGTAGATGGGTAGGGACATGGTGGGGAAGGAGTCCAAGAGGCCCATGGCTGAGGTGAGTAGGTTGTGTGAGAGCCAGCCCAAGGGGCATAGGGAGGAGCCCAATTCTGATAGTTCTGATAGTTCTGATGATTGGGCTGGGAGGAGCCATAGGAACCACGACCTCGTGAAGAGGCACCTCGTCCTCTTCCCCTACCACGGACTCTGCCACGGCCACGACCGCGGTCTGCTTGTTCAGTGCGAGATTCTTGGCGCTGCGATTGAGTATCGGTGCGATCAGTAGCAGTAAGAAGGGCAGTGCCAGCGGTGGTAGCAGCTTGACGTGCTTGATTGTTTTTCCGAGTTTCAGTCATGCATAACCTGGATCTTGTCTCATAAAAATTTGGCAGGGGTTTGGTTTGCTGAATAAGGTCAGCAACACCTTCATATTGTTCATTTAGGCCAGTGAGGATTTGTAGAACCAATTGTTCTTCAGTAATGGGGGAGCCGACATTGGATAATTGGTCAAAGATGACCTTCATAGCCTGGCAATATGCAGACATAGTGATGAATTGGTCTAATCGGGTAGTGGCAAATTTGTTGTTGAGATCAATGGCACGAGTAGCCTTATTATCTTGGAAAAGATTGGCAAGAGCATTCCACGCGTCAAAGGCAGTGGTGTCTGTCTTTAAAATGGTGTGAAGAAAGATCAGTGGAGATGGTGCCATAGATCCATTGTAAGACAATGGAGTCAAGACGCTCCCATGATTCAGTTGGTGGTGTTTTTTCTTTGTCTTTATCTTTATTTTTGTCAGAGGTAGAGGTAGCAGGAGACTGAATGTGATCAAAGACTTGAAAAGCCTTGCAATGAATTTTAAAAAGTTCTGACCAAGTGGTATAATGGCCAGATTCAACATCTAGGGTTATGGGGATGAAAGTTTTGATATTAGAGACGGTGACTGCGGGATGAATAGGTGCAGAAGACATGATGGGGAGGGAAATTGAAAATACCAGGGGTTTATGAGTAAAGAACAGGATCGGAAGTAAAAAATGGAGCTTTTAGGGTTTGTGGCCTGATACCATGATAGATTATAAAACTCCCATGATCGTTTCATTGATAGCCAATAATATTTATAGAGTACAGATCCTATTTTTATGTATAGATATACATTACATTAATTACATCATATCTCTAATACTAATTACAATATATATTAAATATATTCCATGTATATCTATTATCTATTACTCCATCACCGTACAAGGTTTTTGAGTGCCACCTAGACCAAGTTCGGTGTCTTAGACACCGGACTTCAGTGAACGTGGCGAAGTTCGGTGTCTTAGACACCGGACTTCTTACTTTTGCAAATATTTTGAGTTAAGTTCCAAGATGCACCATTGGCTTGATTTAAAGTCCCATCCGTACAAAAAATTCTAAGATTGATCAATGGTTGACCGATAACTAATAAGAGGTTGTCACATCATGAACAAAAAGAACAAAACAAATTAAAACAGTATTCCAACAAAATTAGGTAATTTTTGTGCAATCTGCCACGTTCTAAAAATAAAAACAAATGTTTGTTGTTAACACTAATCACTTATAGAAAGAGACAATGACATCAATTTCCATCCGACAAAGTCGTCTCATTTATTTGTACTTGTTATGTAAAACAAATTTAGCAGATTATATTAAAAGACGTAACCTTAGTTTTATCTTGTATATAAATATAAAAATTATGTTGATGTACAGCCTAACATTAACAACAGTTTCTTCATTTGTATGACAGGTATACAAACTCTTATTATACATTTATATATTATATATATGTTCCATTCCATACACTTTGAACAAGCAAGCAATCAAGCTGAATTTAGACAAATGTAATCATGGATGGAATATCAGGAGTAGGCAAACCTCGGGTATGAAAATAAACCGAGCTAGGACTGTATCGAACTGAATCCAGCCCTGTAAGAACCATAGCCATGGAACTTTAGTCTGGTTCCTGTCCAACTTAGTCTTGGACCGAACTAGCTAATTACGGTCTAGTTCTTGGTTACTATTAACTCAAAGTTTCGGTCCTATACCTTTCAGTTTCAATGAAAATAGAAAAATCAATTGTGATTTCTTTTTTTTTAAATGATACATTTGACTATGTCATAACTGGCCGGCAGACATGTAATTCCACCGGAATAAGTCATCAATAATTCTACCTGCTCCCCATATTATTATAACCATGATATTTAGGGAATTATATATAGTTGCAGCTACTCTACATTTCATGCCCATTTTTCTTCTGGTTCACTTGATGAACCTATAAACCGAACCAAGTCATCGAGCCAGATGAAGGGCGGTTATGACTCTGAAACTAAGATCTACCACTCCCTTATCAAGCTCGAAGGAAAACACAAAATCCCTACTAAGACCTATCTCAACACAGCTACTTTTGTGCTATCTCAGTTCCCTAAACTAGACCGGGCCGAGTCAAAAGTTGCACTTATAGACTCGGGCACGAACCGCCGGATCACGTACGCACAGCTCGAACGGTCCATCCACTCGTTAGCAGCCGGGTTGTACCACAGTCTAGGGGTTCGTAAGGGTGATGTAGTGTTTCTTTTATCACCAAACTCCACCCTTTACCCAACTATATGCCTAGCCATACTCTTGGTTGGAGGCGTTGTCACAACGGCTAACCCAGTCAATACCGAGTCTGAGATAGTCAAACAAGTACTTGACTCAGGTGCAAAACTAGCCATTTCTGATCCTGGAGAGATTCACAAACTACAATCAACCAAGACTCCTGCTATAATCATTAACCGTCCCTCGAGTGGTAACCAACTTTCGGTGGAAGAATTGATCGAGTTTAGTGAATCAATGGAGTTGCCAGAAACCAGAACAGATCAGTCAGAAACAGCAGCGATACTATACTCGTCTGGAACGACAGGGACCAGTAAAGGTGTAATATTAACACACAAGAATCTTATTTCTATGATGAAAATACTTACATGGGCTGTTGATATAACATCAGCAGAAGACGACATTTTTCTATGTTTCATACCCATGTTTCATATCTATGGTCTAGCCTTTTTTGGGCTTGGGCTACTATGTGCTGGCACGACAACAGTTTTAATGAAACGTTTCGACTTCCAAGGCATGCTAGAAGCGATAAAAACACATAAAGTCAATAATATTCCAGCGGTTCCTCCTGTTATACTTGCGTTGGTTAAGTATAATGGAGGTGGGTGTGACTTGTCATCTTTGAGAAGGGTGGGCTCGGGTTCTGCACCCTTGAGCCAGCACTTGGCAAATGGATTCAGGGCAAAATTTCCGTGGGTGGAACTTAAGCCGGGGTATGGGCTGACTGAGGGCTGTGGGTCAGTAGCGTTTTTTGTTACTGGTGAAGAAGCTAAAGCTCGGTCAGCTGCTTCAGGAACTTTACTACCAAGTTATTCGGCTAAAGTGGTTGATTTTGAAACAGGGGTTGCTATGGGGCCTTATGGTGAAGGTGAGCTATGGTTGAAGGGACCTGCTGTAATGAAGGGTTATCTAGGAAACGAGGATGCAACGTCTGCAACTATCGTTATGGACCGGTGGTTGAGGACCGGCGATCTTTGCTACTTTGATGAAGATGGGTATCTTTTTGTTGTTGAAAGAATAAAGGAACTCATCAAATATAACGGGTATCAGGTATTACAACTCTCACAGCTTGTTCATCTACATTAATTAGCCAAAATAAGGCCGCGCCTCAAAGGTTGGGTAAGCAGTCAATATGGGCAACTTACCCAAAAATTTCTTAACATGATATTTTGAATGTCCTTTTATCAACTGTTAGGTGCCACACATGATTACAAATTCTAATACTAATCTAAACTTTTGAATTAAATGATCTGGGAGATTTTTAAAATCACTTTCGGTGTCATTTGACATGTCTCGTATTCACATTTGACCTATTTAACCCGTTAGAGATGAAACATACCCAAATCAACCCATCCAAAAGTAAACGAGCCAAAATTGCCACCTCTACTCCACCTGTTTAACATGCAGGTGAACCCAACTAGACCTCTTTCAAGATTAAATGTTGGATATATATATAGATATAGATATATAATGAGATGACATACATGACTTGATGAATGCAGGTAGCTCCAGCAGAACTGGAAGCCATATTATTGAACCATCCTCATATACTTGATGCAGCAGTTATACCGTGAGTTAAATTTTGTGTGTGTGAAACAAGCAGAGATAAAATTTTGACCCATTTACTTATGAATGTGAACAAGTTAAATGGAAGCGAAGGGTGGTCATGGCTACCCTACAATGTCTATAAAACTCTATAGTATTATTTTTATGTATTAATTTAGTCCAAAGTTAATTGACCCCCAACAACATACACTTAGATTGTAAACTGTCAAACCCTAAGGGCGCTTTTAGTTCGAGAAAAACACCCCTTGTTTTCCATTATTGTTTTTCAAGAAAACAAGGAAAACAGAAAACGCGTTCAAATTGCATTTTTCTAAAACAATTTTCCAAGAAAACAAAAATCCTTGTTTCCACTTTTTGAACTAAAATTAGAAAACTACTTTTTTTGTTTTCCGTTTTCTATTTTCTGTTTTCCAAGCTAATAAGATGGAGAAATAGAAAACAAAAACAAGTGAATTTGAACATGTTTTCTAGTTTTCCAAGATTATTAAAAATGAAAATTGCATCTTTTATTTTGAACGCGTTTTCAAAATTTTTAAAGGTTTTCTAGAAATGAAAAACCCTTTTCATTTTCTAGAAAATTGGAAATGGAAAACTAGAAAACATTTTCTTGAACTAAACGCACCCTAAAACTCCGGCTTCGCCAACAACATTTTCAATGCAATAGTAATAATAATATATATTTGTCATAATTATACGCGTAGACTTGAAGATGAAGAGGCAGGAGGAGAGGTACCAATGGCATATATAGTTAGGGAAACTAGTTCTGAACTCAGTGAAGACCAAGTCATTGAATTTGTTGCTGCCCAGGTTTGTGTACTTACTTAAACTTCATTTCTTGCATGTTCCTTAGATGAAGGAAGATCATTGACATGATGAGTTGTTATTTTCAGGTGGCACCATACAAGAAGATCAAAAGAGTGGCCTTCATAAATGAAATACCAAAGTCTGTTGCTGGCAAGATTCTTAGAAAAGATTTAGTGGCACAAACCAAACAGAAAATTCGACCCAAACTGTAACAAATATATAAAAAAGAGCAATGCATATTCGAAATTTGAAAAAAATGGATTTGAGTGTTTGACTTTTGAAATCAAGATTGGTGTTACATTGGCATTAGAGCTGGCAATTTCTGACACGGACCTGTTAACACGACACGACACGACCTGGTTTTTTCGTGTTTCGTGTTTGGCCTTAACGTGTTTCGTGTCTTAACAGGTCCGGACCTGTTAAAACACGATAAGACACGATAAGACAAGTAGTATATATATGGACATGTTAAGACACGTTAAAGACATGTTAAAGACCCGTTAAAGACACGTTAAGACACGATAAGACACGTTAAGACACGATAAGATACGTTATCAGGTTAAAGACAGTTAAAGAGTATATATATGGACATGTTAAGACACGTTAAAGACATGTTAAAGACCCGTTAAAGACACGTTAAGGACACGTTAAGACACGATAAGATACGTTATCAGGTCCCTTAACAGGTCTCTTATCGTGTACCTTTTAACAAGTCCCTTAACAGGTCTCTTAACAGGTCCCTTATCGTGTAACCTGTTAAAAATCGTGTCGTGTTCGTGTTTGGAAAAACTGACACGATTAGTTATCGTGTCGTGTTCGTGTTTAACCTTATCATGTTCGTGTCTTATCGTGTCGTATCGGACACGATATGCCAGCTCTAATTGGCATGGAATGGGGTGAAAACTTCAAGATATGTAAACTTGTAAAGTAACCGTGGATTGTAATAAGATGTTGTACAGTATTTGGAAGTGATTATATATTTATATGTCCTATATTAATCTTCTTTTTTTTATTTATTTAACGATATCTCTACTTTACATATGTAATAATTCATATTATTAAATGTAATAGATATAAAAAAAAACTATATCATTATTACTACTACTACGAACTTACGAAGTTTCTTATTGTATTATTTATATTGATAATATTATTGATTTTCAATTTTTATTTAGATTTAGTCATTTAGATTCTGGCAATTTGAAAATGTTATACTTAAATTAAAAACGTAGGATTCCAAGTTTCCATGCATGTAAGCTCAAAAAACAAACTACGTTTCCATCTTGGGTTTCCTATAATTTTATTTGTTCATAAGGCCGAAAATGTAAGCATAGCAATTTTCTGAAAAAGTAAATTTACCTCCATTATGTAGCATAAAATAAGAATTTTTAAACCTTCACATTCGTTTGTTATTTTGTTCACTTTAAACGCGTCTTAAAATCTAGCTGCAACGCACAGGTTAATTTCCTCATAATAACAAGGGAACAGAAAAGGGGCACGAAACATGGTGAGAGGACCAACAGAGAAAGCCGGTTGTTCAACAGACATTCAACAATGCTTCTCTTCATTAAGGTTGACGCTCTGAGCTCACTTACGAATTAATGACATACATTGCTACAATTGAGCTGACCAGAAAGTTCAAGCTCTTCTGTCTCGGATTATAATTTAGGTAATAAGCTTGTAAGTTTGGAAGGTCTCCTGAACCCCACTTTAAGGAGCCATCCACCTCCAAGCTCCACCTGAACTTTGTCTTTTGGCAGAAGTATCATGCTCTGGTGCAGATTTTTGCGAGCGCAGTGCCTGGACCTTCTGCTCTAAGGATTCCATTGACGACAGCCTCGTTTGAAGCTCCGAAATTTGTGCCTAAAGTCACCATAACCAATAGCACATAAGGTATCAGCCGCCATCATATACAGTATAGGGGTGGCAAGATGGTTGGGTCAGAAATAGGTCTCTTTGGCACGTTATAACAAGTATGATGGGTTGCGTTGACCCACAAACACTTCTTTGTCCATTTCTAAACAAACTTATAGCTTATCAATTTGTTAATCATGATTACAAAACAGTGTTACTAAACTAACCTGAATTTTTAGATAAAAGGATTTATAAGGTTGATTAAATTTTGAACTTTAACCAGTACAATGCATCTGACATGTTCCCTTTTTAAACTTTATGACCCATTCGTAAGTATATGGGTTGAAATTGCCACCTCTAACCATCCAAAATGAATACCAATCTCAATATTTAAGAAACTGAGAACAGTTAAATTTTTAACTTTCAAGAGACTATACAGATCTTCAATTGAGAGAAAAAGAAAATGGAAGGGAAAGAGGACCTCCAGACTAGCACATCTAGATTTCTCAGCAGCTAATTGACCTTGAACCGAATGCAATTCCTGCAGTAAGTTGATTGAGAGAAAAAAAAATGAGTGTCCAATCAGCAATTTGAGCGCCCATAATAACAATCTATCAACTGAACACACCTTTGATAAGTCAACATGAGTTTCGTTGTATTCATCAAGTTTTGTCTTCACAGTTGACTTTTCTGCTTTGACCCAGGCGATGGATGATTCCAATGCCTTTTTCTCTTCTTTGAGAACACTAATTTCGACTGAAAGATCCACCTTAGGTTTTGAACTTTCGATGGCTGGAAAATCTAAGCTTTCAGATTTAGCTAGGGCATATGCAGCAGTCACGGAAGCTGCTGCTGCTGCAGCTGCTGATGACTTAAAGATCTTTGGGTGTTTAAAATCCTTTGGTTTGGGCTTCATCACAAAAACCTAATAGTTCATATAAACCACATATGCCATATAAGTTAATAGCTTCAATTGAATAGCAGATTACGAGTACATTTAGATAGCGTTTAGTCATTTACATCACTAACTGAATCAGTTCACAAATATAACTTTATTTTAAGGTAGGAGTCAAAGGTATATTAGACTTAATAAGACTTCATCAAGTGTGAATAATTAGTTCGTTTTTGCTCCACGACTTTGTAATATCTGATTTCTTTTCAGTAGAATAAGGGATTTGGAAAAATGAACTTTCCATGTTAATTTCCATAGATGTACACAAGCAGTCGAGAACTTTTCAATCTCCTCTAGCCTTAAACATATCACGATTGGGAAAATATGTAACGATCAACATACCTCATTGTTGTAGTTTCCGTTGTAGCCACCAAAAGCAACCAAAAACTGTTCACCATCTACTAATGCTGATGATATGGTAAGCCCCTGTTTCAATGTAGAAATAAATAACAATAAGAGAAAAGCAGGAAGAAAAAATTACAAAGATAAAGAGGCAGAAAGAATACAAATACTTCCATGGACGCAGTTAATGTTAGAAAAGACCCATGTGAACAATAAAGAGAAGTGCTTGTTTGTATGAACAAAATGCAAGGAGTAGTAGTGACCTCACTGGCAAGTGGATCTTTTCGTTCTACATTCGTCAAGACTGACAACACAAGTGTAGACATATCCAGCACCAATGTCTCTAAAGCACCTGCAACAAAATGTGATATTATGGTTACTCGTAGAAGCCATTATTTAACTCCCAGTCTGTCCAAAATAGACCGGCTCTTTACCATCCAACTAGTTACTCTATTCAAGAGGTAGCCAAAATGGGTGTGTTAGGATCAGATAATCAGTCAACACAAGTAAATTTGGTCTTGGTTGAGTCCGCATGAAACACTTGATGATAAAAATTAACTATATGATTGAGTTATATATATATATATATATATATATATACACACTAGATTGTCAAATTTGACTAGAAAAAATTTCCAATAAGCTAACTTGTTAATAATTAATTTTTGAGTTCTCGTACATTATGAATAAATGTGGGACGACTTTTAGCCCATTAGACCTCTTTGACCCATCGACTTGCATCCTTCTAACTAAGATATAAAATTCTGACCATTAGAGATAAAACATTAAACATAGTCTGCATTGACCAATTTGTAAGTTAATTGGGTCAAGATTGCCACCTCTACTTATTTCTTCATCTAATACGTACCGCTTTTATTATCTCCACCGCCGACTATAAACCACTTATCATCGATACAGACTCCACCATGACCTGCCCTGGGGGGCACCACATTACCTTGAATCTGTGGCTGGGACCATTCTAACTGCAATACAGGAGAAAATTGGTCATGCATAAGTGAAGATAATACAATTGAATGCTCTTGCACATGTCATGCTTTAAACAGATGACATGACACTCTAAAGTTACAAGACATTCCGTAATAACCCATTATTGAAGAAATAAAACCCTCTGAATCGACTTGGCATTATCTGCTGATATGTACCATTGACTAAGCACCTAAGCTAGACTCTTGATGCACAAGTCCCCTTGAAGATGATTTCACAATTTTCAGATGATTAATGTCGGCCAATAAAAATCTAGGTCAATATTAAGAATCCAAAGAACTATTTCCCTCTGTAAACGCCAAATTGATGGACTTAGCAAGTGGATCTTAAAGAATAAGAGAAGCTGGTACATATTCATGAACAAAGTTGTGTCCAAGACAAAACCTTGACAACTGCATCTATCACCAAATATTGTAGTTTCCTATACCCCTTCTTCAGTACCATGTTTAGGATAAACCCTTGAAGGGCAATGCAACATATATACACACCTACAATGTCTTTCAAATGTTTATACTAAGGTTAAGAAAGTAGGTGCATTGATTAGCATCGGTAACTATCCTCATTCCTCACTAATTATATAGTAGATGGATGCCCGCGCGATGCGCTTGCCATGGTGGTAGCGGCTGCGGTGTGGTGGTGGCAGCGACAGGTGGTGGTGGTGGTGGCGGCGGCAACAGCGAGTAGTGTAGGTTATTGATGTAAAGATAATTGATGTAAAAGGGGTAGTGTAGTTGTTTTAGGAGTTAAAAGATAGATGTTGTAAATTAACACAAATTCATTACGGGTATTTTTGGTACAGTACTATTGACTTTTTAGGATGTTGATAGATTAGGGGCATTTTGGATTGTTATGGAAAGCCAAGAAACAAACCATTCACTCATTTTTCAACTTTCCGATTATATCACCCTTCCTGATATGAAGTGTGGTGGTTTTCCCTAAGCTACCAACATAATGGTAATCCGGGGAAAAGAGATTCAGCTATTTCAAAATAGAGTTAGTTTGTTGAGTAATTATTGGGGATGTTAACAATTACTAGGGTGAACCGAGACAGATAGTCTGAACAGATGAATGATGTAAAGAAGATTTCTAACAAATCCTAATGATGGACATATATTTTGCAGATATGGGTGAAGGAAAGATCCACAGCTCAATATAACAGCATCAAGAAAGATGAGTATTACCGTCTCCAAATCCAGCACGTGCAGAACATTAAAGAAAGTTGAATGAGAACAGCCACCATATATTTGAAGGTAGCGATCCACATGCACTGCAGCAGTATGATCAAATCTAGGAGCCGGAGCCTGCCTATAAAAGCCCAATAAAATGATAAAAATGTTTTAGAGCAATACATAAATATTAAATACCAATCAAAAAAATATGTAAAATCCTTATAGCAAGATTTCACTACATTCGTGCATTCGAACAGGGTAGAAGACCTATCCATAATTATAGGAGAGTACATAAATACTTGTCTATAAAATACATACTTAGTCTCAGCAACATTCCAAGTCATTGTCTCCAGATCAAGGACATTAACATCATTCAAAAGACGTCTATGTTTGTCCTCTCCCCCAAACATTATAACTTTCGAACCAACCAATGTCACGGATTGCCCACCACGAGCTACCTACAAGATGCATCATAGGGATACCAATGATCATGTGTACCAATTAAGCTGAGTAACATTACGTAAGTTGATATCTTTATCCCAGTATACGTATACCATTATATGGATTTTTGTCAAATATCATACTTATTTATTTCTTTTCTCTTCCTCCCCTCTCTCCATCTTTAATTACCCTCGGTCGTTTAATAAAATCCACTATGCAACACACCTCTTTCCCTATCATTAAAGAGAGAGGTGAAGCTTGAACAGTAACACATAAACAGTAACACACCATGAGTTGGAACCAAAGAAAAAGGGTACACTGAACTAGTGGCTGAGAAAGGGATTACAAGAGGCTATATTTATAGAGTAGCCTAAACTAATACATGGAAACTAGATATATGGAAAACTAATATATGTCTAATAGTGGCATAGGGGTCATTTTAATCAGAAATGAAAGCAGGGCCAAATAGTTACTCATAAACAGTTACACACGTAAGAGAAAGATTCAAGAGTTACCGGAATTTTTCCTGTGGCATCCATTACACCACTCACGTGTGACTCGAGATCAATGAAATGCACTACATATTAATTAACAAATCATAAGGTTCTACAAAAACTGAATAAACCATGTCCACGGACAAAAAAAAAACTTTGTTTGGGACACAAACCTGTAACAGTTTCCCGGGTATCCTTTGAGTGACCACCAAGGAGGAGAAGCTTGTTTCCCCACTTGACCTAAATTACGGTTGTATTGCAAATCACGGTTAGATAAAAACCAAAACTAGTTTATCTACTATAAAGATCAAAAAAGGCAATACATAATTTTATTATAAAAAACACACCATACTATGACCAGATGTAGCCGGGAAAACTTCCAATAATCTACCATCTTTAACATTATCACTCTCTGATTGACTTTTTAACTTAATTGTCGACCAACTTAAATTTCTCAGATCAAGTGCCTGCAACCACAGACATTGTTAAATTAAACCCATATTCGAAAGACAATCACTTTTAAAAACACAAACACATCGAAAAGTCGGCATGAAAATACCTGAACATCAGATAAGTATCTCCCATTACGACTTCCACCAACAATATACAGCTTTTCATCGACAACAACTGCACCATGCTACAATACAAAACGAAACATACATACATAATACATATGTGTAATACAACTGACTAATATATAGCGTAATATCATAAAGCACGGTTGAATACTTGAATGGGTACGTATAGAGTATACGATTGTGCGAACCTTATAACGAGCTAAAGGACGTGGTCCAGGCACCGGCAGTTTAACCCATCGGTCATAATCGAAATCCGAATGCCAGTTCCAGTTGTCTGATCCCATACTATCTATTTCCAAAAAATTAAAAAAACTTTTTTTCAGCTCGAAATGAATTTTACCGTAGTTCTAACAACTAATAATAAGTCTAGCATAACATAGCATAGCAACATTTTGAATGGATAAGTTGTAACTACTTACAAAATATATATGTATCATCATATATAAATATATGGATAGATAGATGCATATTAACTATTTTATAATAAAAAAGTAGTAATTAATCAGTTCATAAAAACCTGAAAGTCAGATATTAAAGCAGTAATTTAGATTAGGGTTAAGATAAATACCTGTAGAAATAAATATAAACGATTGTGATTGAGATCGAATAGGTGTTTGAGATCCCGATCCACTGGCGGATTGGAGGTTAATCAAGCTTGTATGTATCTATGTATGTATTGCTGATATTAACCGGAAAAGGTGAAACGTCGTCGTATTGGCTTGATGTTTCTATATAAAATAAAGTGTTAATTTCATTAGGTGCCCTCGTGGTTGTTGATATTATCTGTTTCCACCTTGTGCTTTTTTTTATTGTTAGGTGCCCCTATGGTTCATGTTAATTATGCCACCCGCCCTTTTGACTAACGATCGTTATCTATACCTAGGGGCACCTAGCAATAAAAATAAACACAGGGTGGAAACAGATAATATCAACAACCACAGGGGCACCTAATGAAATGAACTCTAAAATAAAAATATAAAAATAAGTGAAGTAATAGTTGTTTGGGACACCTTGCAATAACAACAACAACAACAACGAGACCCAATCTCTGGACGGGGTATGGGGAGGTGAGCTGTAGACAGTCTTACCTCTACCCCAAAAGGTAGAGAGACTGCTTCCAATAGGGACCTCCGGCCGCAAAGAGATGGAATCGAAGAGTGGGGAAAGTTTAGTTACCATACCTGTCGTCCGAAAATAGCATTCGAAGGTATACCTGTCTGCTGAGTACACCCGGCCACATAAAGAGAAGGCAAAAGTAGCAAACAAACGACCTAGATAACTTAAGCACCGGTTTAACAATACACATACAATAGCAACCATATTGAACGTTAATAATTAAAAGTGTTTGAGCATAATAACCATGCCTACATACATATAAAAGGAATTAACTAAGAATTTCTAGTGCCCGATGGGTCCAAGGAAAATAACGGGTGGTAAGCAACCTATGAAACAAACTAACTTAAGCCGCCTAGCTAAACTAATCACAGTCCTCTCACATGCTCCCAATCCAATAAACTAATCCTAGTCCTCTAAAATCTCTCACCGGTCATGTCCTCCAACAGACAAAGCAGTTTTGGGGCAGCCTAGAGTAACCTCCCCCCTCGATTTTGGCCTACCTCTACTCAGGCCAAAACCACTACGGAGGTTACAGAGAACCAATGTCTAAGTAAAAAGTCTACATAAACCTATTCCCATATGCCTTACACTCCTTGTCCACTTCCTCCGCCAGGAAACTCCTTTGGAGCCTTCGGTATTCTGTCCTTCCACCTCCGTCGACCTACCTCTTCTCCTGTCAGGTCAAAGCCCTCTGTGGCATCGAGTCACCTAAGTTGGTTCCACTACTCCTGGTCAAACCAACACTGACATCCTTGGGCAAGTCAATATGGGAAAAGATGTCGGTCTTCGTCACATGGATTTCTACCCTACCCTAATCCTCTACTCTAATCCTAGTTCTCCAGGTCGTCCTATCCGCCGTCATGTCCTCCGACAAGCCAAGCTCTTTTAGGTCCTTCGCTAGTCGGTCCTCCCACCTCATCTTAGGCCTTTCCCTTCTTTGTATGCCATCAATGTGAATAGATTCCGCTCTCCTTAGTGGTGTTGTTTGGTCTCTTCTTCTAACATGGCCAAACCATCTCAAGCGTCCTTCCCTTAGCTTGTTAATGATGTTCCCTACTTCAAGTTCGGCTCTAAATACTCCCGTGGGGATCCTGTCTGATAGGGTCTTCCCGCAAGTCCACCTTAGCATCCTCATTTCAGCCACCTCCACCCGGTACTCTTGGGCTTTTGTCATCGGCCAACATTCCGACCCGTATAACATAGCCGGTCTAATAGCCACTCTGTTGAACTTGCCTTTTAGTTTTAGCGGGACACCTTGCAATAAGTTCTTAAAATGAATGCCACCGGTACACTCGTGGGCAAAAATCGGTTATTGGGCTAACCGGTTAGAAACCTACCCAAATCGGGTATTGGTCAACAGTATGTTGGTATCTATCGATTTGACGTATGAGTTGGCTCGTTAAATGGATGTTGTTAGCACAGTCTTATGAGTTTGCTTATCGGTTGAGTTGATTCGGTTAACTATGAACGAGAGTGATGAGGGTCAAGACAATGACAAGGCATGGGGCATGCCGG
The DNA here is from genome assembly GCA_034093135.1 of Erigeron breviscapus. Lineage (NCBI taxonomy): Eukaryota > Viridiplantae > Streptophyta > Magnoliopsida > Asterales > Asteraceae > Erigeron > Erigeron breviscapus. The sequence goes on along the minus strand of CM067167.1, from coordinate 249,138,148 downwards.
GAATCAACACCGCAACCATCATTGTATCATAATCACGACATGGTTGAAATCTGACAATTATCACTGATGTATCATTGCATTTTTTAAGACAGGTCATTGAACAATTATAAAAAAAAAGTCGTGACATTCTTAAAAAATAAATCACTCATTTTTTTACCTATAAATACACAAGATTTTAACCATTTACTTATTAACCAAACCATTTCATTCATTCCACCATATATCAAAAAACACAATATGAAAACCGTTTCATCCATTCCACTAATACTACCGCACTACAAACTATTTCAATCAACTTAACCATTTTGTATCTTTTCTAAATGGCTTCCCTTTGAAAGAATGTTAACCACATGACACTCGATGAGGTGTATGACTCAATCCATTCAAATGATCTAGACGACCAATTGTCCAATAAGAGCTTATGGCAATTGTTCGAAAAATACAGTAGAAAAAGAATGGGTAGAAAAAGAATGGGTGCGCACAAGCAATATAGGAACTACAACCGTCGGGCGGTCAAATTCTCAACTTAAATGTTCAAGAAAAGATTCAAAAGGTGCAGTTGGCACCTGAACAAACTTATGATGTCGGTTTCACGTTGCGAGACCAGATGATTTATGCCGAATTGTGGGAACAAAATGTCAGTGAAAACAAGTTGGTCGATGGAGTGAAGTTTCAAGTGTTCAACCCTACAAAGTATGCACCTAGGTAGTTTTCGGCTTTCTACTAAGAGGTTGATGTTTATTTACTTATACATTTATTAATTTATCGATTTATTAGTTGATTTATATTGCATATATGTAGATCTTGTATTAGGGAATTAAATTGTTTAAATGTTTAATTGGTTTATTAACTTGCTTCCACTTTATATCAATTAGGTTAGTCGCTTGTTGACTGATTAGATTAACTAAGAATGTTCATGTTTAAATTAACGTGAATTAGTTAATTGGTTTTATTTAATTAAATAGTTTTAAATATTACTATATAATTAAAGGTTGTTTAATTATATACACTTTCAACTCTTTTGTTTTAAGTAGTTTAACATACAAGCTTTATAAATGATGTACATTCATTACCGATGCAAAATAAAAATAGTTGCATAGTTGATAAAATCACAATATTTATTATTATTTTTTTCAATGGTATTATTATTTTCGCTTGCTTTAGTGAGAATAACAGTGTGTTTTCAATATATAGACGACATTATAATTATTATTATTTTTGCCATGAAAATGGAAAGATAGAAGACAAGAAAAAAAACGTTTTTAATTTCGCCTAGTAATATCGGTGAATAATCTTTAAGAAGAAATAACCCTACAATAAAACGATCTCGCTCTATTTGCACAACGCTTGTTACAATATATGATATGGATCCTTAGGATCCTTCCAAGAGACCAAGAATGTTACAATATAACCCTAACCAAAGCGACGAGATAAGGAGACGTATTGTTGTTTTTTGCAGGTTTTATGATGTTGTTTTGCCGTAAATTGGAAGTTGTGTAACTATTGTTTAAAGTTGTTTTGAAGCTATTTTAGCTATTGTTTTGAAAGTTTAATGTGCAGAATTTTGTAGTTGTTTTTAGGTTCTTTTAGAATTTATATCGTTGCAGTTTTGTAACTTTTGTTTGTAGTTTAATAGTTCTTATGATGCTCATCGGTTATCAAGTGACTCACTTCACTGTTTACCATTTTTCTTTTATTTTTGCAAGACAAACAATCATTTTTCTTTTTATTGTAAACAATATTATATTATATATATTATATATATATATATATATATAGGGTAGGGTTAACGTGAGAACAACAAATATGGAGAGAACCGTGAGAACCACTAGTTTCCCTCCCTCTTTCTCCTTTTTTGTGTGGTTTTTTATTTTTTTAATTTTTATTTTTCATTTTTTGAAACTTTTTTTTGTTTTTTATTTTCTTTTAACAAAAACCCATTCCAAAAAAAAAAAAAAAAAATTTTTTTTGTAAAAAATCATATGGTTACGTGTTAAGAAAACGTATGGATACGGTACGGGCGTTGCCCTCATCCGTTCTAAAGGGGTTGTCACCGGACGCATATGGGAATGGTATAGATTTGATGGGCGGCGATCCAAGAGATGGTGGCGGTTGTATACGGTACGGGCGTAGCCCTTAACTCTAAGGGCAAAGCCCTTAGAGATGGATTTTTAGTGGTTCTCACCATATATGTTGTTCTCACTTGATCCCTTCACTATATATATATATATAATATATTATTATATATATATATATATATATAATATCATTAAACAGTGTATATATCATCATTATATGTATATATCATCATTAACTAAGAAAACAATGTATGCATATATCATCATTAAGTAAGATAACAATAACATTGCAGTTTGTTGCTTGTCGTTTTTTAAAGACTTTTTATATTGTTGTTTACTATTTTTATTTATTTTTTTGGTTTTAAATTTTTGGTTTTATTTAAGTTTAATAATTAAAATGTTAATTTTAGAACTTAAACTTAATCTAAAATTACTAATTAACCGTCTCAAAGTTTAGTCTTTAATTGTTAGTTTATTTAATATAATTAATAATTGTTTTTGCGAGTAGTTTAGGAGGGTTTTTTTTTTTTTGCTTCGGAAGCCATATAAACCTTTAGAGATGGTCCTGCACCCAACAAAGACTAGCTGGTTTTAGAGCATGGGGTATGATGCTTTGATGCAGACGCCGAACAGTGACATGGCAGTCGGCACCGTCCGCTTCTCTATAACTCCCCATACGGTGCCGATCAAGAATTCGGGGTTCTTCATGTATATGCCGATGTTTGGCGTGGGAGTTTCTTTTGGCCTTTAGTGAAATCCAAATTTATTAGATTGTTTACAGAAATGGATTTAAAATATATACAAGTAGACGTTATTTAATGCATGTATATATACAAAACCACACTTATTTATGGAACCATGCCCGAAGATGATGAAGCTCGCCGGAATCTTGATTTCCCGGCGAAGTTCGACGAGAATGGATAGAATCTGCTCATATAACTTGTTTTTTATTCATTCCCATATTGAACATATGTTGAGTGAGGAAGCATGATTAACGATTCTATTTGGTTGGTAGTTCCAGATCTTGATTTGCCGCTGAGACTTTGTTATAGTTTTGTTAAACTGGGTTCTACATTTAGTGTATGTTTGACAAAAATAACTGGAGCTGGCTGGAGCTAGGAGCTGGGGCTGGAATAATGGGCTGGAGCTGAAGCTGAGGGCTGGAGCTGGAAGCTGTGGCTGTAAAAATAAAGCTTTTATTTATAGAATCCTGTTTGGTAAACAAGGTATAAGAATTAAGATGAAGCGCTAAAAAATGTATAATTACATTAATGGGCTTATAATTTGATTTTATAAAAAAACATTAATAAGAAACAAAAGTATTTAAAATACTTTCAATTTCATACGTATAAGCATTAATAAAACAATGTATCAATGTATATCATAAGTTGTTCAATTCCATACATAAAGCATACATATATGATGCATACATAACTTCATTAGCTACATATATATGATATATAAAGTTAGGCATGCAAAGAGCTTACTATAATAACTTTACACCTGGATGATTAAATTTTGTACACTAACTATCAAGACTTTCTAAACATACATACATACATACATACATACTTTCTAAACATACATACACATATACACAACAATGTCTTGGTAGTATGTAACATTACATAAGTTTATATTAAAAAAAAAGAGTGGCATAGCATGCTCCTACTAATTAATCGACCTCGTGCATTCCAAATTAAAGTAGCGATATCATTACGGATTTGCTTCATCATGTTAGATGCTCCATCAGAAGATTCTCCAATGTTTTGCGTAATGACCATGAACATCATGAAGTTCATCTTGTGGTATGAAATTTGGATGTTGCTCTAATCTACTAAACAACATATCATCTTTAGAATTATTACGAATGTAGTTATGCAAAGCAAATGTTGCAATAATAACGTCAATTTGAGTTTGCACACTAAATTGTGGCATTTCTTTGAGTATTTTTCATCGTTTCTTCAAGACTCTAAATGATCTTTCAATACAACTTCGAAGAGATGAATGAGAACGATTGAAAGCTTCTTGCATGTTAGCTGGCGGTTCATTTTCGAATTGAGATAGATGGTATCTTGTCTTGGAATTTGGAACCATATATCCTTGTCTAAATGGATACCCTTTATCAACAAATAGAATCTACCTGTTAAATAATTAAGTATAAATATATGTGAGTTGTAACATTCAAATTAACATGGAAATGAATAGTTAGACGTAGTTAACTTCGGGACGAAATTCTTTCAACGGGGGAATAATGTAACATCCGTGAAATTTGGCCGTTTGACTTTACGTGCAATTTGACCAATAATTTAAATTAATGAAATGATTTGGGTCGTTTTGTGTTTAGATGACAATGTGGTATGTTCCTTGGGTCGATGGTATGACTTAATTGGGGACTAAGTGTAAAACGATGTGTAAGTTAGCTTGTAAATGGAAACGGGTCGACCCATACCCGCACCCAAACCACCAGCCGACCCATCTTCTTCCCTCCCCCCTTATCTTCCTTTCCCTCCTCTCATTCCATTCTATCTTCTTTCTTTCTTTTCTCTCAAGTAAAAGCAAAAGAAAACCCATCTCATTTCTCCATCTTTTCTTGCATCATTTTGGTGTTTTAGAATTAGTTTAACTCGAGAATCATCGTCGCCTTCATCTCATTATCGTCGTATTGAAGATTTAAAGTTCATAGTTCAAGCATTATCCTTTTTGACCTAAATTCGGGTTCTAGCTCGTGAAAGGAGTTTTGGTAAGTCAAATTTACCCCATTTACTTCTATTTATGTTTAGTAATGCATTTCTGGTCATTTTGAGTATTGACATGTCCTAAATCGGCTTGTAATGGAATTTAGGTCAAATTAGGGTTTAAGTAGGGTTTGAGCGATTTGGGAGATTCGGTGATGTTATGAACGGATTTGGGGTTTGGGTTATGTGTATTTATGGTTAATGATGTCTATTTATGCTTCAAAATGAGTTACAAGTTCCTGCAAGTCGTTTTGGATCGATTTGGGTCGAGTTTTAGGGTTAAGTTCTTGTTTTCTGCTGAGAAAACCTGCTGCTGCTGATGTCCTTCTCCATGTAACGGCCGTTACACCTTGTAACGCCCGTTACATAGTGTAACGGCCGTTACATGGCCGTTACAGTAACTTGGGTAGTGATGGAGTTAACGGCCGTTACCTATGTGACGCCCGTTAGGGACTAGTTTGTCGAACATTTTCAAACGTCAATAACTTTTGAACCGTAAGTCCGTTTTAGACATATGACCTATCGTTGGAATCGTGAGAGAGTCTACTTTCTTGTAGTAACATTCATTTTGTACAAAACCTCTTTCATTTCTAAAAGTGTCGAGTCGAATGCGCATTGTTCATACTCGTTTAAGTTATGAATGCGATTAGGGTTTGCAACTTGACTTAAACTTACTAAACCAACTTAATTATGATATAGAGTTGACATTATAATATATGACATGCTTTGATAGGTTGTGGATGCGTGGGACCCGATACTCGCCATAAAATCTTCAATTAACGCGACTTAAACTTACTTGCCGATCAAGGTGAGTTTCGTATCTCCCTACTCACTTGAGATCCGGGCTGAAAAGTGTAAACCTGGTGTGTTTATTTGCATTTATTGATTGATTGATTGATTGGTTGTTTTAGTTGTTGGATTTATGTGATGTTTCCTTTCGTTTGATTGGTTAAAATTGGATTGAGTATCGAATTGTTGAGATGATTGTTACGTTCGAATGACTTAGTTTATATTTGTTAAGTATCTAGTAATATTAGGATAGATGTACATACATGAAAGTCGGTTATGCCTTCGTCGGGTTTTAGATGTGGTGGGAAGGCTGCGGGTGACCCTATATATAAGCATCTGAAACTCGAAGGAAGTAGAATCCTCTGAAGTATATGTACGTATAGTTAGTTTAAGTTGTGATTGATGGCTTATGGTTGTCGAATGATGATTAGTGGGTTAAGATTGACGATTATTGATTATTAGTTTATGGTTCGTCATATGTTGATTGACTTGGTTAATATTTTAGTTAAGTATTAATGGCTGATGTTGATGAAGGGTGATTATTGGTTATGATTGACGATCTTTGATTGATGGCTCAGGTTTGGCGAATATTGATTATGGATTCATATTCATCGTATATCGATCATTGGTTTATGATTTATGCATTTACATTTGATTGTAAGCATTGCATACATTATTGTTGGACCCTCGGCAGGGGATTTGCCGGCATCCTGGTGCATAGATGTATGCACCCATTTTGGATGTAGTCATGACCCCGAGTATATAGACATATATAACTCGATGTTTTTGAGATACAGCCTTGTCCATAGGGTTGGCAGAAGGGTATCGTTGCATTGTGACCGGCGTTCACGCATAGGATAGGCATGTTGGCTTATTCATGCATTTGGCATTTGCATTGATTCATATATCATTTATGCATTCCTTATCTACACATTTACTTGTCTTGTGTAATCTTGTTGTTGGACGATGTTGTGTTATGTAGAGGCTCACTGTAAGTCATGTCTAGCCTCTATTCTTATATTGTGATTATTGTTGTTGGTTCTTTACGAACCATTACTACGAACTCACCAACCTTGTGTTGACTATGCTTAGTACACTTTTCAGGTAACCAGGTTATTCAAGACGTGGAGGTTGATTGTTTGCTTACTGTTGAACCCGGACTGGACTGACATGGATCAAGGATCCATTTGCCTTATGTTGCATTGTATTTAGGATTGTTAGCCTTCTTTTGTCGTCATTTGAAATCTTGATGTTTACTTGCTCCTATTGTATTTCGTTACTTGTTATCGTTTGTATGGATTCACTGAATCCTCTTATTGCATTTAGTTGTTCTATTGTAATTCCACCTGGTGCTGTATGATTTCCGTAATATTCCGAGCCTCGGCTTGGGGTGTTACAGAGTTTAGCATGAAGAAAAACACGTGTGTCATGAGCGGATCCTTCCCATCCAACTGATATAAACGTAAAACACATGTCGAAATCACAAGTTGCCATTACATTAAAAGTAGGCACGCCCTTTCTACCTATGTAGGGGATTTGTTTACTCTCCGGCATACATGCTTCGATGTGTGTACCATCAATACATCCGATGCAATCCTACAAATAATGTAAGTTTTTAATTGATATAAAAACTTTGGTGATGAAAATTTAATAGATGGCCTCTAACCTGAACTTTAAAATTTAATAGAGAAGTTTGTAATGGATCATGCATAAAGAAACAGGTTATGGAAGAACCTAACCTGGAATGTGACTCAAGTTGTTGGGGTTATTTGGGTAATTTCAATCATTAGGGGATGGGGCTTTTTTTTAAACACTCCTAGCATAAGGTTTTTATTTTTAAGCTAGTTGGGGCTTTTTTTTTCAAAACAAAAGCCCAAGTCTTATTAACCAAACAAGGTTGCTTTTTATTATTAGGGTTTTCTTTTCAAGCTCAATCGCATAGCTACCAAAAAGCCTTAAAGTGATAAAGTAGTGAATGGTGTTAACATCAATGTTTGTATTATCCATTTTTATATTACTGTATGTATATAATATAAATATAAATATATGAATAAGTTTAGATGTCTTTTGGTTTTTTATAAATTTATAATTGTAAATGTATTTTTCTATTGAATAGATTATTGTACAAAATTAATTTATGTAACTAATAAAAGTATATAGAAACATAATAAAAAAGGTATTTCGTGTTCTGCGTCGTTCTATATCCATAACGGGTCAAAAATGATAAAGTGATAAAAGTTGATGTTACACTGAAGTGGCGTTCTGAATGGTTATGCATGACATGGTTGTTGAAATACAAATAGAATTAAAAATGAGTTGTCTGTAATCTACAACAATAGTCGGATCACCTACCTTTGCTTTGTGGGTCTCATTAAAAAAGTTGCTTTTTACAACCGCATCAACTTTTACCCTATGACAAAAGAATGACCGATTTGCATGAGACAAATGATGAAAAATACTACCTAATGTTACTTTGACCTTTGGAATATTAACGAGCAGGGGACCATGTAATATTGGAATATTGTGTCACGTGGATAGTAATTGCTGTTAATGGAAGTGGACAAACATTGAGCAATACGTAACATAAACATTGGAAAATTAGACATTGTCGGTTGACGACCGGAACTTATATTTGGTAATTGGTACCGCGTGTAAAAATGAGAGTTCTAACTTAAACCCCTTCAAACAATCACTTATCCTTTTGGTCAGGTGAGTTATTTTGAGAACCACTAAAAAAAAGAACGTGAGAACCAATCTCAGCCCTCCATTCATCAAGATCAGGAAGGGCATGATTGTCATTATAAAAAACTTGTCCAGCTCTCTCTCTCTTTCTCTCTCCTCTTATTAAATTAAAAAATATCTAATTCATTAAAAAACTTTTATCTCACAAACCGTACATCGTTAGACGGAAAAAAAAACATGGGTAGTCTTGAAATTTCGTCATCTTTCATTAGAGATGCAATTCGGTATACTTTTGAAGACTTTTTAAATTTCTTTTTTTTTTCCATCACGTTCATCCTACACATGTGTAGGACAAGTAGAAACCACTAAAAGGTTCATCCTACACATGTGTAGGACAAGTGAAAACCACTAAAAGGTTCATCCTACACATGTGTAGGACAAATGAAAACCACAAAAAGGTTCATTTAGTATTTTGTCCTCTTTCATTAGAGTGGTCATCATAAATACTTTCGACGACTTTTTAATTCAGATGGCGGATGGATACGGTACGGGCGGTAGCCCTTAGTCGAACGGGCGTTGCCCGTTCAGGGGGGCTTCGCCCTTCTCGGTAGGCTACCTCGAGGCATTTATAAAGGGGTTGGAAGCCGGACGCATTTGGGAATGGTTTGGATTTGATGGGCGGCGATCCATGAGATGGTGGTGGTTGGATACGGTACGGGCGGTAGCCCTTAGTCGAACGGGCGTTGCCCGTTCAGGGGGGCTTCGCCCTTCTCGGTAGGCTACCTCGAGGCATTTATAAAGGGGTTGGAAGCCGGACGCATTTGGGAATGGTTTGGATTTGATGGGCGGCGATCCATGAGATGGTGGTGGTTGGATACGGTACGGGCGGTAGCCCTTAGTCGAACGGGCGTTGCCCGTTCAGGGGGGCTTCGCCCTTCTCGGTAGGCTACCTCAAGGCATTTATAAAGGGGTTGGAAGCCGGACGCATTTGGGAATGGTTTGGATTTGATGGGCGGCGATCCATGAGATGGTGGTGGTTGGATACGGTACGGGTCCGCCCGTGCAGGACAAGTGGAAACCACTAAAAGGTTCATCCTACACATGTGTAGGACAAGTGGAAACCACTAAAAGGTTCATCCTACACATGTGTAGTACATGTCCTACACATGTGTAGGACATCAAAGAATAATAACTTACACATGTGTAAGATGAACGTGATGAAAAAAAAAATAAAATTAAAAAGTCGTCAAAAGTATATCGAATTGGATCTCTAATGAAAGAGGACGAAATTTTAAGACTACCCATGCTTTTTGTTTCGTCTAACGATTTACGGTTTGTGAGATAAAAGTTTTTTAGTGAATTAGATAGAATTCTATTAAAGTAAGAGAGAGAGAAAAAAGGGAGCTGACAAAAATACCCCTCTAGTGTTGAGAGGGGTTTTTTATTTTTAATCTGGTCCATCCATTTTTTTTGATCCAAAGGTGTAAAGGAGTTCTTGAGTTTTTTTTTTTAGGAGTTCTCAAATAACCCCTCCTCTATCACATTATTAATTAATATCATAAAGTTATTTAAGAAAAGTCTTTGTAAGTTATATTTTATCACATATGATCACTTACTTGCTTATATAGGGGTGGGTTATTTGTATTACAGGGGAAAAAAAGTACAAAAAGTACATGTGTAAGTTAACTTACTTCCTTCTCTTTCTCCGGCGAGACTGCCGCCGCCAACCACCACCATGATCATCTCCGACCACCACCATGATCCTCCGGCGAGACTTACACATGTGTAAGTTAACTTACACATGTGTAAGTTAACTTTCCGGCGAGAATCAGGTTCGTTTTCGGGTGGATACGGTACGGGCCAGAGGCCCTTATCCGTTTTAAACTGACCGTCAAGGGACGCATATGGGAATCGTATGGATTTGATGGCGGCGATCCAAGAGATGGTGACGGTTTGCTACGGTACGGGCGAAGCCCTTGCTGCCGGCGCCGTAGTTGGGGTGGTCGGAGATGATGGTGGCTGGTGTGTCTCGCGAAGGAAAAAACCTAGAAATTTTAAACCCTAAAATGCTAAAAAAGTTGTACTTACACATGTGTAAGTCTCGCCGGAGATGGTCGCCGTCGCCGGAGGATCATGGTGGTGGTCGGAGATGGAAGGAAGAAGGAAGAAGAATGAAGTAAGTTAACTTACACATGTACTATAAAAAGTACATGTACTATAATTATCTTTCCCCTATATATATATATATATATATATATATATATATCTATATATATATTATATATAGGAAAAGGTTCATGTGAGAACCATTTAAATTGAAAGAACCATGAGAACTTCTATATTATAACTTGATGTTCATATGAATGATATATGTGAACATATTCGTCCACATATGAACTATCAACAGACTGGCCACCACTTATGTTCCATGCGAAGGATTCCATGACCGTATACTATATAGATATTATAGTGAAGCCTTATTTTCAATCATCAATCTTTTAGTATTTGATGTCTTTAGTGAACCAGGTTTCTTATGATTACATCATGGATGTCTTTAATTTGATGGCAGATCTTCATTTGTTTGAATTGTAATTATGTGTTGGAATACTGCAACTTTTTTTTGGATGTGAAGCTTTAAGTATTATGGTAAGTCCTTATTAAATGGTCTGTTGACATGTACAATTACAGGGATATGAAAGTTTTCAATGGTCATATCAGTTGATATTTTTCGTGCGTGCACAAATGAATGAGCTATAAATGTTTTCGTTCACATGGAAACGGTGTTCATTTGTGAGCATGTAAGCTCGTTTTTGTTCGCATATTTGTCGTGTTGGTTGGTTCACATATAAACCGGTGTTCATTTGCGAGCGTGTAAACTAGTTTTTGTTCACACATTTGTAGTAATACTGATTGTGTTCACATATGAATCGGTACTTGTTCAATTATGAATATGGATCGATGAACGCTTTAAGCCAATGTTTTAAAACCGGTATTTTAGTCATACCGGTGTGGAAAAATTTCCGGTATTATCGGTATTACCGGAAATACCGGCCGGTACGACTATTTTTAATTTATTTTATTTTTTGTATAAAAATCCTACAAAACTCAATTTAACAAAAATTGGTAAAATACAATTATAATCCACTAAAAAATAATACCAAATAGGTATTTCATAACAAAATATAAGTTTTAAATTCACAAATAACCAAAAATAGCAATAAAGTATCATAAAAATAATTTTAAAAAAATTTCATTTTTTTTTTGAAAATACCGGAAATACCGGCCGATATGAAAATACCGAAAAATACCGGGCTTAAAATACCGGAGTACCCTCCGATACCGGTAATACCGCCGGTATTTACATTAAAACATTGACTATTTCCGATTGTTCACCTATTTCCGATTGTTCATCTGTGACAAAAAATAAGTTTTGTACTTAAAATCGATAGACTAAGAGATTAAAACATTATCACATATAGTTTTAACAAATATGTAGAACAAACCACTAAATTGTTATATAGGTTGATTAATATAAGATAAAGAAAATCATATGTTAATAAAATAAAATAGACAGAAGAAAAATCATATCATATCATATCATCATATTAATAAAGTGGGTTATAGATAGTATATTGTGTTTTCAATTGTAATCGTAAAAGATGAAAGCGAACGTAATAATAATGATTTGAGGAGAATCATGAAAAAACTGGTGCATATTTGTAACTAACAGAGAGAATCATGGAGCTTTATGGTGTTTAATATTAATTAATATAATAAAATAATTATTGAAGTACAAAACTATCCTTACATATTACAAGTATTAATTATGAAATGGTTTTCATGGTTCTACAAAATAAGGGGTTCTTAAAATAAGGAGTTCTTCAAATAAGGCTCAAAGTCCACCAAAGAACCCCACAAAACTTATCACTTCTTATTCGCTAAACCGAACAAACCCCATCTAATGACATGTCAATGGTGTCGCTACCAAAGACTTCTTAAATTTAAACCGAAAAAGATTGTTGGCACTCGTCTTTTTTGACTTCTGAACCACATATTTAAGAAAGTATAAGTCATAAGTCACACGCTAATTAATTAAGTAACTTACTTGTGAAACAAGATTATTAATTTAAGCTAGACTAATGTATTTTCTTTTACAATACATATACTTAACACAGTTAAACCCATGTCAACAGGTGCTTTTTGGTTAACCAAAGAGCTCTTTCTTTGGTGACTCCATTGGCACCCCTTCTTTGGTTACTCTTCGCTATGTTTTCTTCATTAGCTGCCAAGCTAATTACTGCTAATTAAGTAACGAAGTGTATGTCTATATGTGTATATATGTGATAATTAATAAAATAAACAAGTAAAGTGATGAAGGAAGTGAACCGTTGACAATAGTGTGTCAAGTTTTTAGTGTCCGGTCATGTGCCGCTAATTAAGATGGCACAATTGAAACGAAGATGTATTGTTTAACGTGAGTATTTCTTATTTCTTGATTGTAGTAAGCCATCGATTAAGATATTCCCCAACTACGATCCCATGAGTGACAAAATTTATTCAAACAAATATAAAAAGAGTTGTCATTTACAATATTGTATCATTGTTCGTTCACCTACCTTTGCATTGCGGGCCTCATTAAAAGTTTACTTTTACATCCAACATGAGCGTTTAACCTTGTGAGGAAAAATGGCCGATATGCATCAGACAAATGATGAAAAATGATGTTTTGATTTTGGAATTTGTTAGATGAAAGTGTAGGGGACCATATCAAATTGGAGTATTGTGTCACATGGATAGTAATTTCTATTAATGGAAGTGGACAATGTTTGTTGAAGACTTTGAAGTTATATTTGGTTCCACACGGAAAAAATGAGAGTTATGCTGTTATGATACACCTTCTTTTGATAAAAAAAAAAGAGTATATATAAGCAGTGGCGGACTTACAAGAAGTGCATACCCTCCCAAAAATAATACTAGTGTTAATTTATTAATTTTTGTGAGCAAAGTAATATACAATAGTACAATACCAAGAGTGCACACCCTTTTAAAATCCAGTGTATACCCTCTTTGAAATCCAGCCATTTGTGAAATCAATATGTTATAAATTAAGATTTACAGAGAGATATATGTGGTATATATATATATTGTATGTATAAGAAAGAAGAAGACACTGTGTATTTTTATCTCTATTGTCTTTGGTGGGAGATGAGTCAACGGTCAACCAACATTGTGATGACTTGATGATCCATTTTGCACCCTTTATATTTATTTATTTTTTGAGATTTAACTTTTATTCACAAACTGCCTACATCAAAAAATCGTGATGAGGCCCTCTTACAAGTAGTATTTACAACAACTTAAATTTACACCAATCGTCCCACTTAATTGAACGGAACTTGGTTCTAATCCTATACCACAAAAAAACTAATGTCTTCACATCTTGGAATTTCTTCTCGACATTGACTTTCCCGTTAGCAAACTTCTTTTCATTCCGAGCCAACCATAAGCACCAACAAGTGATGAAAATAATACCTTGTAATCCCGAAGCCAATCTTTTCTCCAACCTAGCATTAGAGTGAATATCGAACAGATCCTTAACCGTGAACAAGAATATAGGTTGAATGCCACACCAAGATGAAACCTTTTGCCAAATTTCCATACTAACTTCACAGGAGCAAAAAAGGTGATTGACGTCCTCCTCCTCCTTCTCGCACAAAGCACAAAGTAGCGAATTAAAACGACACTTTCTGTCCCTAAGAGCAAGCATAGTAGGAATACGATCCAGGCCGATCCTCCACATGAGGATATTACACTTTTTAGGAGCCCATTTAGACCAAGAAAAAACGAAAATGTTGCTACTGTCTGTTCCGCCCCTTAGCCAATCTTTCACACCTTTTACACTGAAGCTGGTATTCTTCCCCCCTATCCACTCCCAATTACCTTCCCTCCTGACACTCTTTTACCTTCAAGTAAACGATCCAAAGTGTATCCTCCATTATCAGGGACATGATCCAGTAGGTCCCTGATCCTATCTCCCCCAAACCGGGTGAACCCAATTATATTTGGATCGAATTT
>CM067167.1:248993304-249112820 GCA_034093135.1 Erigeron breviscapus | reverse complement strand
GATCTTATACTTGTTCTAGGTTATTGGAGACACCTAGTCATCGTTGTATTGTGCTTGTAGCTTGTTGTTAGGCTGTATCAAGGTAAGATACACTACTTTTGTCACGCTGAGGGTTCAACAAGCAAAGGTTTCATACTTATAACTTCTTTAACGGTAACATATGATATATGTGGGTATCTCGGGTTACACGGGAGGTACTATGGGATATGTAGTTGACCATGAGACCTGAAATGCAGACCCTAATGTAGTGAAATGAAGTGTTGTTTAATGTAGTTTATGTAGAATTACGAAGTATCTTATTATGTGTGAAATGTAGAAATGGAGTTAATGTGTGACATATGCATACTACATGGCTTGTACACCTAGCTCACTAGACTTGGTAGGTTGCCATGTCACTTGCACGTTTAAGGGCCCAAACGAAATGAAGGTAATGTGTGATTATGTTTAGGTTATGTGTGTTGCCTAAACTATTATGTGTGAAATCGAGCTCATAAATATAATGCAGGGAAAGTGTTAAGCTTAACCCGTACAAGTCTTAGCCGGATGAGTACGTTGACGTAGTTGTTGCTTGGGTGGCTCCTTGCAACATGGTCTTTATAATGCAGGGCGAGTAATACGAGGGGTTTGACCAACCTCCACATACGAATTACTCTTGGATTGGCTTGCCATTCCTTAACGACATACGATGATTAGCCTTTGGTTGATCATCTAGTCGGGTGTGATGCAGGGCACACTTATATGCAGATAACGAAGATATATGTGACAATGTGTGAACTAATGCAGGATAGGCACATTTAGGATGATTATCCTAATTGATATGAAGTTGATATGCAGTTATGTGTGTTGTGTGTTGTGCCTAACGAGTTTGTCTATTAACGAAGAAATGTTTTAATTGGACAAATGCTTTTAAATTAAGTGTGATCTTACTTAGCTATTCTTATAGCTAACACTTGTTCTTTAATGTGGTTGTTCCCTCAGGTTTAGCTTGAAGGACTTGTAGGTGCAGGACGTGAGAGCGTGGGTAGAAAGCATGCAGATTCCTTAGCTATCCCTAGTTGCTTATTATGGAGACTTTTGATTACATTTCATTTTGATGTCGAATATATGTAATAATATGTGAACGGTTGTTTAATGTTGGGCAACCGTTGGGTTTTCATTTGAACTATTGTTTGATATGGCGTGTAACACCAACTAAATGCAGAAACCGAAGTGTTTTTATCGGTTTTGACTTTCACAGTCTTTACTTCCGCAATTTTAACACCGTTAGGTGAAAGATTTTTGAAAACCTATATTTTTAAACGTCGGGTGTTACAAATGTCCCCTCCTAATAATCTTCACGCTGACCCTGATGGTAAGTATGTGAATCCTACTTACTATCGTGGCATGATTGGGTCGCTCATGTATCTCACAGCGAGTCGCCCAGACATCATGTTTGCAACATGTCTCTGTGCTCGCTATCAAGCTTCTCCTAGAGAATCTCATCTCCTCGCTGTGAAGCGTATCTTCAAATATCTTAAGGGTACACCCACGCTGGGTCTTTGGTACCCAAAAGACTCCAACTTCGAGTTAGTTGGATACTCTGACTCCGACTATCTGGTTGCATGCTTGATCGCAAAAGCACCAGTGGAGGATGTCAACTGTTGGGGGGGAAGCTGACTAGTTGGACTAGTAAAAAGCAACACACAGTTTCCATCTCCACAGCTGAGGCAGAATATGTCTCTGCAGCGAGCTGTTGTGCCCAAATGCTATGGATGAAACATTATCTTGCTGACTATGATTTGGAATACTCTAAAATTCCAATCATGTGTGATAATACAAGTGCTATTGCTATTACACACAACCCAGTTCAACATTCCAAAACTAAGCATATTGATATTCGAATCACTTTATTCGTGATCATGTCATGAAAGGTGACATTGAGATCTACTTCATTCCAACTGATGATCAACTAGCTGACATCTTTACTAAACTATTGGATGAAACTAGATTCAAACTGCTTGTTAGCAAGTTAGGAATGTTGAATGGGGAATCAGCGACATGACTTGTCATGTATGCTAATTCAGCGAGCTTAAGTCAGTCTTACTCGCTGATCTCAAAGCAATGAAGAGCTTAAAATCTTCATCTAGTCCAATAGCAAACGACTATTGGTAAAGACTTATAAAATCCGTTGATCCCTGTTGCTTTGGGAAAAAGCAAAATAATAGCAATGAAGAGCTAAAAGTCTTCATCTAGTCCAATAGCAAACGATTATTGGTAAAGACTTATAAAATCCGTTGATCCCTGTTGCTTTGGGAAAAAGCAAATAATAGCAATGAAGAGCTAAAAGTCTTCATCTAGTCCAATAGCAAACGATTATTGGTAAAGACTTATAAAATCCGTTGATCCCTGTTGCTTTGGGAAAAAGCAAAATAATAGCAATGAAGAGCTAAAAGTCTTCATCTAGTCCAATAGCAAACGGTTATTGGTAAAGACTTATCAAATCCGTTGATGGCTGACAGTTTGCCAAAAACTGTAGTCAGCGACCAACGTTAGTTGTGAAGTCGCTGACAAGAACTTTAAACATGCTGAGCACCCTTCAGCATGTAATCTTTCCAAATATCCTTCTTAAGAAATTAAAATTTTCATTTAATAAAACATAGGATGTTTTCAAAACTAAGTGTTTTCAAAGTAACTATGTGGGTGACGTGGCAAAATCTTGAACCACATGTTTTATATATTCAAACTGAAAGGTCACCTCGATTTTTGCCCTGATCACGTCATTTGTCTGAATGTGACAGTCTGACTGACAGGTTACGACTGCTCAATACGGCGCACACTCAAGTATTTTTTTTTTTGGATTTCTTTTCCTTTATTTAAACGTTACTCTCAAAATCTTTTTATATATTATACATATGTACGAAACAGTTGTTGGTTACAACTGTTCCACAACTTGAAAAAGATGAGAGAGAAATCCAGTTGTAAGATCGTGGCCCACCACCATACCCTATATATACATCCTCTCTCTCACAACTCTATTTTCACGCTTCCATATAACTATTCACTTTCCGCAACCCCAACTCTCTTCTTCAGCTGTTCTCTCTTCCTCCTTCTTTCCTCTTCTTTCTACCCATCACTGGCTCTCACTACTGCTGTACAAACACACATCCCCACCCCCCACGACCACAATGCTTGGCTCACTCCAGTGACTTCTCGCTTCCCCCTACACCTTCAACAACCTTCCTGTCTGCCACCACCACCTCAGCCCCCCACCCCCCATGTTCACCCTCGGCACACCCCACCTCCTCCTGACACCTATTCACGTACCAACCCCTCTCCACAGTCCTCCCTCCTCCCCGTTACTGCCACCCCCCTAGCCTCTCCCCGGGTTTCTTATCAGCTCCTCGCCACGATGCTTGTTCAACCCCCCACCACATCCCTCTGGAGCTCGCCTTGACCCACACCCGCCCGTTTACCCCCACAACCGGTTCCTACACCCCGCCGCAGCTATAAGCCAATGCTGGCTTCTCACCACTCCCATTAGCCACAGCCTCCCTGCACCTAACTTGACCCCATCAGCGGCGGCCCCCCCCCCCCCCCCCCCCGCAGAAAAGAACCACGAGAACCTCCCACCCCCCCTATTTTTTGTCCCCATCTCTTTAACACCCCCACGAACCGACACTTCGGGCATGGCAACTTCAACCTCTCTCACCGTGCCACCCAGTATAATGATCGACCCGACACGTGAACCCCCTCATGGGTACGGTCCGACCTACGAGGGTCGCGTACAGATAGAACACATCAACACCAATCCAAATCATGAACGGTAGGCTCGCTCCCTGCCACCCTGCTTCTCTTCGTCTCACCCTTCCACAAGAAACCGATGATAACAAGTTTGTGGCACCATCAAATGAAAGTGAATGGAAGGCATGGTTGCCCTCAATTGGATACAATTATAACTTGATAAACCCTCCAGCGATTCCAAGCAATCCATTAAAGCACAATCTTCCTGGAATCTGGAGAGTTCTGTTCACTCATGTGATTCAATGCATGGGTAGAAATTCTGTGTCTTACAATCAGGCATCATCTACATCGATGCCCATAATCCACGCTCTTGCTGAAGGACGATTTGTGGATTATGCCCAGCTGATCTTCAATGATATGAAGAACAAGATCAGCATGAACAATAGGTCACACACTGTGCCCTTTACAAGATTCTTCTCCCTTATTTTCAAGGAGGCGCTGGGTGATGAGTATGTGCTACCAAATGCTTCAACAATTCCAACAGCAAGGGTTGGAAACAATATTTACAAGCAACCAGCTGAACACTTGGTTGCTCGCCTCACACCACATATAAAAGAGGTACTTTTCTCCCTTAACTCTTCTTTATACCCCAAAAACAGCGACTGGGAGGCAGCACTTCCTACTGATGAAGTGGCTGATACGGTCGTTGTGGATGCTCAAATGCCTTTAGAGGCTGGCTCGCTGGCAAACCCCCCAGCGACCTCCAAAGCCTCCAAAAAGACCAAAGCTAAATCCAAGGCAGCATCCTCAACACAAAATTTACAATCTTCACCCTCCGCTAACGTCCCAAAACGTAAGCGGAGTGTATCAAAGGGAAACCCCAAGGTTAGGAAGTCCACAACGCCCATGGACATTAGTACCCAAGCCACCCCATCAGCAGCCTCCCAACAGGCTGTTGACGAGTTAAATGGGAACAGCAGGCAGCCACCTCAAACTTCTGTAGGCGAGGTTGGTGAAGATATTGGGTCACCCCAACCCACTAGAGGTCAAAGTCCAACTTCACCCCCAAATAATTCCCCTTCTTCTCAATTACCCTCTGAGTCGTTGACAGCAGCCAGATCACAGGTGATGCTAGAGTCAACACATTCTACGGCCGATGATGTCTTGGTGGAACAACACACTGAGACTGGGGCACAAGGTTCCCTTACCCCTCCTCCTTCCATTATCTTGGAAACTGTCTGTGCAGGGACTGAGACAAACATATTATCAAGTGACATGGAAATTGATGAAGACCTGGGCAGTGAGTTTGACATCCAAGATGATGATGCTGAAATCACACTCGCTGCCGCAGAAGAAAGTGAAGAAGAGGCCAATGTTAGTGGCTTCTTGGCAGAAGACTTGGGATATTTGTTAATCTCCTCTCCCCCTACTGAATTTGAGGATATCCCAGAGTCGTTGGTTAATATGCCTCCTCCACCAAGCTACTCTCCAAGGCCCATAGCTGCCTTTGAACAATTTGGTTTTTATGAAGACTATGTGCCTGAAGTGAATGATGCTGAGCTTCAGCGAAGGGTGGAATTATGTCACCTTCAAAGAATAAGGCCAGCTGTTTATGTTGAGGTGGAAGAAGTTGATGATGAAATAATCATGGAAGTGCCACCATTGCACCACCCAGATTTTTTCAGGGTTCCTTGCTCCAAGTATCCTGTCTCTCTAAAGGATCTCAAGGTCCCTTATGCTAATGAAGAACTCACCACTGCTTTTACTGCTGTCAATATACCTGGTCTGGATTATGTTGAAACTCGTCAGCTACAAGAATTGTTGAGAAGGGTGCAAATCTTGCCAAAGTCAAGGGAATAGACATGGATACTTGTATGCTTGGCTGGTAGACCAAGTAGCTCAGGTTCATATTGAGGCTCATGACAACTTTCTAAAGTTGATAGCTGGAAATGATGTTGTTAAAGATGAGCTAACCACTCTTCAAGGTATGGTGTCTGGGATCACCAAGAATCAAGTCACCCACACCAAGTCCAATGAGCAGCTGTTCAGACGAAATCAATCCTTGTTGAATGAAAGCATGAAGAGGGTCAGCATCTCTAACTCCGCCATCTCCGCCTCGCTGGACAAATTAAAAGCTGAAGTCCATTCAGCGAAGGTCACCGAACAGCCTGGTCTCTTATCATCTCTTCAACAACTCTCTCAATCCAACATTCTTTTCACCGCCCACCTCCATCAACTACAAAACACTGTCTCATCCTTCTCCGCTCAACAAGATAATTTTCACACTTCCATCACTCAAGAATTCCATTCTCTCAAAAATAAACTCTTCTCTCAAACTCCTTTCCAAGTAGCTGTTGACAAAAAGCTACTTGACGAATCTGTCAATCGTACCAAGAAGCTTGAAAAAGAGGTTGAAAATCTGAAGGGTATGATGGTTGAAATGCTAGGCCTCCTCACGAAAGATAAAGTGGAAGTAGCTAGTCCCTCAGCTACTTCCAAGGGGGAGAAAAATATTGAGAAGGATCCAGCATCTAATCTTCCCAAGCTCCCCTCACTGAAAACATTGGTAATGCTGAGATGGTTGATGAACCGGCAGTAAACGTTGAGGGGGAGCAAACAACAATTGCTGAGAAGGTTGTTAAACCGGTAGCAAGTATTCAGGGGGAGCAAGCTGAGAAGGTTGTTGCTGAGAATGTGCCAGCAAAACCAATAAATGTTTCTATCTTCAAGCCTACTGCTGAGTTCCACGCTGCCCTTGAAAAGAGATATGCTGATAAGGGTAAAGCAGCTGTGGTCACTCAAAGCAAGCCACCAAAGGTTCCCATTTCAGCAAGGGAACATCAAGAAAAGTTAATGGCTGGAGCCTTTTCCAAATCCACAACTTCTACTGCTGAACTGTCTCATGAGGAAGTTGTTCGTCAACATGAACGGTTAAGTAAGAAGAAAGAAAAGGAGCTGTCTCAGAAGTTTATAAGTGAGCAAGTTGTTGGTGATGAACTTAAAGATGCTGATAATGAGACAAAGAGGTTGGCTCAGCTATCTGGTGGATTGGCAGTCTTGAAAAAGAATGAAGAAAAATTCTTTGCCAAAAGAACAAAAACGTTTGAAGAAGGACATGCGACCTACCTCAAATAAAGAGAGGTAAGGCAAAGGAAAGAAGAGATCACGTCGGTCAGGGTCTCACTAACCCAACAAGGGATGAATTTTTCCATACAAAGAAAAGGAGTGCCCAAGTTTGTTAGGTCGGAAATCGACCAAGTATAATTTGTTCGGAAATAGCTTGAAGTTCAGTGAAAACGTTTGTACAGAATTCTGAGCCGTATCAGAATTACTTCACTGAAGCTTCACTTCAGTTCAGATCAAGATAAATCTGAAGCATTCATTCTGAAGTCAAAGACTGAAGTATGAAGAAGAGAATCATCTCAGAAGCGAGCAAAGAGTGATTCTACCAGATCGAAGACTGAAGCATCTCAGTATAAAGTATTTACAACACTTTACACTGATTACGAGGAAGACTTTTTACTTTACATACCTTTACCCAGTTAATAGATTTATCTATTAATAAAAGGTACAAGGTAAAAGTATAGGTTTGGAACGTAGTACTATAAGTCACATCAACTGACTTATATACTCTTCCAAGTACAAGCATGTAAGGAATTAAGTTTAATTCCTTAAATGCTCACAACCACTTTTATACGATCTTGTCCATGTCATCATGAACTTGGTCTATAAATGTGAAGTCTTCTCACAACTTGCAAAGTGCTTGAAACTTTAGCATTGCAACTTGTGAGATATACTCTAAGTAAACTTACGAGTATTTCCAAGTTATTTAGATCACTTGTTTTTCGGGATTGTTTAGATACTTACACTTGGGTGTTTATCTTTGTTCCGCAACAATCCTTGTATTTGTTTATATATCAATAAATCAAATACATTAGAAAGAAAACAACGTGTCTCAATGCTACATACTTGATTATACTTATATATATCTTTATATAGTTTCTGCCATTTTGTTCGTGCATTTTACCTTAAGTCAATTGTTTCTTGTTATCCATATCTGGATCGTAAACTGAACTTGTCCATCAAGATCAGTTGTACTTGCCAGTCGGGTTTAGTTAATCATCTTTATTTGGGACTAACAATTGGTATCAGAGCAGCAAGGTTGAATTATATCAATTCTTTAACCTTTGATCTGCATAGATGACTGACTTTCAACAAGAACGTCCTGACCCTAATAACACTACTCCACCCCCTATCATCAACAACAATATACCATCGCATAATGTACACGTACACTTTCCAAATAATCCTGTTCCCAAGTTTGATGGGAACAGTGAAAACTTTCAAACATGGAAAGCATGCATGCTAAAGTATATTGCTGGTGTTGAAAGACACTTACCCGATATCTTAAAAGAAGGACCCTTTGTCCCCATGAATGCTTCTACTGTTGTCAGAAATACCGATGGGACTCCTAGGCAGTCACCTAAGGAGAAGGATCATTGGTCTGAGGAAGATCATAGACTTGTAGACCTTGACACTAAGTTACAAAATATGATTTTATATGCAGTTCCTGAAACCCTATGCCCACTCTTGTTTTACTTGAAAATTCCAAATTAATGTGGGAGGAACTAATGACACAGTTTGAAGGCACAAATGAGACAATTGTCACAAGAAAAGTTGCTTTAAACAAAAGATATGAGTCTTTCTTTGTTGTCCCTGGGGAAACTTTAACTCAAACTTACATCAGATTTACAAATCTGGTAAATCAACTGAAAGCCCTGGGTGTTACCAAAGATAAAGAAATTCTGTTGGAAAAATTTTGTGACATTTTACCTTCTAAATGGGAAAATTTAATCTTGGTCTTGAGACAAGGCAAAACTTTGCACAGTCACACTCTTGCTTCCCTTTATGGAGCCTTCAGATATACTGAAGAGAACAAAGCTGAGAGAGCTTTGGCTGAGCAGGATGCCAAGAATCATGTTTCTACCAGTTCTGGTATGGTTCAGTATTCTGAACCACTTAGTACTGCTCTACTATCTTCTGAGAGTGACATTTCTGACTCGATGAAGAAGATGGTTTCTGAAATGTTAAAAACTGGTGTCTCTGGTAATGTTACTCATGATTGTAATGAGGATGACAATGATGATCTGGTTGCCATGCTGGCTAAAACGTTCAATTGTTTTAAGGCCAAATCAAATCGAGCTGGCAAACCTTTTGCTTCCAGCGCTTCTATTGACAAGTCTAATCTTGAATGCTTTAAATGTGGCAAGAAAGGACATTTCATGAAGGAATGCAGATCTAGTCAACCATCATCATCACAATCTGCTCCTAACCATTCTATTTTTCAGAAATCTGATGACAGCTATAAGGCCAAATACAAGAAGTTAAAGGCACATATGGCTCTTCTGGCACAAGACAACTCAAGCAACAGTTGTATGATTGCCAAAACTGAAAAATGGGAAGAATCTGATGAATCATCTGATGATGAAGAAGAAGTTAGGGACATGTGTTTCATGGCACAAGAAGATCAAGGTCATTTGGTCAAATCCGATGTTGAATCTGTTCGCTGGGTGGATATTGTAATGAAAAAGGTCAGTAATTTTGGCTTTGAAAAGAATGAGGAACACAAACTGGACCTTTTGGTTCTTTTAGAGGCTGACATCTCATTTGTCGAGACAGTGCGTTCAGAAAGCCTAAAAATGTTTGAAAATAATGCTTCTGAACTAAACGCCAGTCATGCCAGACTGAAAGAACTGAAAGATGTTCATTTGGCTCTAAAAAGTTATCAGTCTATGGTTGCAACTTTAGAATTGGAAAAGGAAGAATTAAAATCTATCCTTGAAAAAGAACAAGCAATTATTAAATCTTGGATGAAAGCACCAAGGCCAGATGCTGCAATTAAAAATACTTTTGCATCACAAAGAGCAGCATATGAGTCTGGTGATCTTCATTTGGCATCCATAATCACTGATTTAGATGCACTTCCAAAGGAAATGAAGCCTGAAATCTTTTTTCCTAAAGTTGGCAAGCAGAAAATTGTAACTAATAAAGCCCAGGAACAATCTGAGGGTAAATCTGAAACAGCTCAGACAACTGTTTCAGAAAGGAAGGCTAAATCCAAAAAGCCATCCCCTCATACTTCATCTAAGATTCCTAAAGACTTAAAGAAGAAAAAAAATTTCTCCCCTACTGAGCCATCTACCTCAGATTCAGGTAAGGCTCAGGTGTCTAATGAAGAATCAATTTTGTTAAGGTTAGAAAGTCAATTTCAACTATTGGCTAGACAAGTGCAGAGTTGTAATGCACGTTTAAGAAATGTTGAAACTCCTTTTCTTCAACCTAAACAAAATACAAAACCTTTTTCTAAGCAAATCAAGCAGAAATCTGAAAAGAAAAAGGTTGAAAACCCCATCAAACCAACTATGTTTGTGTCATCTGAAATAATGACTGAAATCCCCTTTGATCCTTCTGTTCCTTATGAACCAAAGAAATCTAAGACTGCTAATGGAGAGTCTAGTGAACCCATCCAAAGATGGGTTCCCAAAAGGAACTAATCTTTGTTTGTGTGCAGGGAGACCGAAAGAAGAATATATGGTTTCTGGACAGTGCTGCTGGCCGAACCATGACTGGTTATCAGACCCTGCTAGAGGAATATAGGGTGCAAGAAGGGCCCTCAATAGTTTTTGGAAATGATGGTAATGGAAAAACTGAGGGATATGGTGTGGTGAATAATGGTCAAGTCAAATTCACACGTGTTGCATATGTGAACGGTTTGAAATATAATCTGATCAGTGTCAGTCAACTGTGTGATGATGGCTTCAAGGTTTTATTTGATATTTCACAAGGCACCATATTCAACAGAGATGGAAAGGTGGTACTTATTGCACCAAGGAAGGGAAACATTTATGTCATTGATATGAATCCTTCTACCACTGAACAATGTTTCTACTCAAAGGCAGATGAAGACACAAACTGGCTGTGGCACAAGAGATTATCCCATCTGAACTTCAAAAATATTAATAAGTTGTCTAGAAAACAACTTGTTGATGGGATACCCTCTATGTCTTTCAATAAAGACAAGCCATGTCCAGGTTGTGAAATGGGTAAGCAGAAAAGAGCTTCATTCAAGACAAAACAAAGCTTTAGTATAACTGAACCTCTTCACATGCTTCACATAGACCTTTTTGGACCAGTGAATGTTCAGACCAGAGCAGGAAAGAAGTACACCCTTGTTATCGTTGATGAATATTCAAGATACTGCTGGGTGATTTTCCTCAGGTCCAAAAGTGAAGCTGCTGCTGAAATCATTGCTCTCATCAAACAAATTGAGCTCAAGCACAAGCGAAAAGTTTGTCAGCTCAGTAGTGACAATGGCACTGAATTCAGAAATGCTACTCTAGAGTCCTTCTGCACTGAAACTGGCATATCTCAGAACTTCTCCTCAGCTCACACACCAGAGCAGAATGGTGTTGTAGAAAGAAAGAATCGTACGCTGATTGAAGCTGCTAGAAGTATGTTGAATGAATCTGGTCTTCCCAAGAATTTCTGGGCTGAAGCTGTTGCAACTGCCTGCTACACTCAGAACAGATCTGTTTATGTCAAAAGATACAAGAAGACCTCCTATGAAGTACTCAGAAATAGAAAGCCTAATATTGGATACTTCCATGTATTTGGGTGTCCAGTATACATTCTGAATGATTCAAATCAGCTTGGAAAATTTGATGCAAAAGCTGATGAAGGATACTTCCTAGGATATTCATCAAATCGCAAAGCCTTTAGAGTCTTTAACAAGAGAATTGAAAAGGTTGATGAGTCAATTCATGTTACCTTTGATGAATCCAATTCTGCAATCTTTAAAAATTCCATTCCTGTACCACCCCCAGAAAGTCCAATAAGTTTTGGTGATTCTGATCCTATTGCTGAAACTGATCAGTCACCTGAACCTGCTTCTGAACATCTCCGTTCAGAACCAGTAGTAAACAAGCCTAGCAACATTCCATTTTATCCTCCAGTCAGTTTCAAACTACCTTCTGAACTGACTATTGGATCAGATGTACATGCTGCTTCTCCTCTGATATCAGGCTCCACTGAGCAACCTCAATCTGAAGAATTTCATGATGCAAGTCACGATCTGCAGGAAGAAGAAGAAGCTGAAAATGTATTTTCTGAAGCTCCTCCTGAAGGTACTCAGAGAAGTTCTTGCACTGATATCATTGTTCATCCTGGTCAATACTCTAAATGGATAAAAGCACATCCAATCGAGCAAATTATTGGAGAGTCCAGTAAAGGGGTTCAGACCAGAAGAGCTACAAGCGATCAATGCTTAAACGTCAGCTTCTTATCTCTAATTGAACCCAAGAAGATTGACGAGGCTATGCAAGACCCAAACTGGGTTGAAGCCATGCAAGATGAGCTCAACCAGTTTAAAAGAAACGATGTATGGGAACTCGTTCCTTGTCCCAGTAACCTGAAGAAGGAACCAATTGGGACAAGATGGGTCTTCAGAAACAAGATGGATGAAGATGGTCATATCATCAGAAACAAAGCAAGACTTGTTGCAAAAGGATATGCACAAGAAGAGGGAATAGATTTTGATGAAACTTTTGCACCAGTTGCTAGACTTGAAGCTATAAGAATATTCTTAGCTTTTGCAGCTCATCATCAGTTTAAAGTCTATCAAATGGATGTCAAAAGTGCATTCCTGAATGGAGAACTAGAAGAAGTCGTTTATGTGTATCAACCACCAGGATTCATCAATGAAGAAAAACCACATTGGGTGTACAGACTGAACAAAGCCTTATATGGTCTGAGACAAGCACCCAGAGCCTGGTATGATACTCTTACTAAATATCTTCTTAAAAATGGTTTTAAACGTGGTGCAATAGATAAGACTTTGTTCATATTGCATGATAAAAGTGATATCCTTTTAGTACAAATTTATGTTGATGATATTGTGTTTGGTTCTACAAATAAGAAGATGTGTGAAATTTTTTCTAAAATCATGTCTTCTGAGTATGAAATGAGTATGATAGGTGAACTGACATATTTTCTGGGACTTCAAGTAAAACAAACTGAAGATGGTATTTTCATAAACCAGGAAAAATATGTCAGAGATTTATTAAAGAAATATCAATTTGATTCAGTCTCATCAAAAGATACTCCTATTTCTGCTCCATTATCTTTGGATTCTGATCCACATGGAAAACCAGTGGACCATACAAAATATCGTGGTATGGTTGGTTCACTGATGTATTTAACTGCAAGTAGACCAGACATAATGTTTGGAACATGCCTTTGTGCTAGATTTCAGTCTGATCCCAGAGAAGCACATGCAAATGCTGTTAAAAGGATCTTCAGATACCTTAAAGGTGTCCCCAGATTGGGTCTTTGGTATCCCAAAGGCTCCAGTCTAGATCTAATGGGTTATTCAGATTCTGATCATGCAGGTTGTAAGATAGACAGGAAAAGTACCACAGGAGGGTGTCATTTCCTTGGTGGCAAATTAGTAAGCTGGACCAGTAAGAAGCAGACTGCAGTATCACTATCCATTGCAGAAGCTGAGTATATTTCTGCAGCAAGTTGTTGTGCTCAGATTCTATGGATGAAAAACCAGCTGACTGATTATGGTGTTACTTACACAAAGACTCCAATCTTTTGTGATAACACTAGTGCCATTGCCATATCTCACAATCCTGTGATGCACTCGAAAACCAAGCACATCGATCTCAGGTATCATTTCATTCGTGATCATATTCTGAAAGGAGATATTGAATTGCACTTTATTCCCACTGATAAGCAACTCGCTGATGTTTTTACAAAACCTTTAGATATCAAAACCTTTAAACATCTGGTCAGTGAGTTGGGTATGTTAAATCCTTAGACTGGTAATCTTGTTATGAACGCCTCAGTGACACTGATCTGGTTCACCAGTCTGAGCGATCCATGTAATTTTGCTCGCCTAGCTATCGAACGCCTTTGTGATACTATCTTGGCACTTATTAATTCATGGATCATCACTTCAGGGGGAATGTTAAATATTTTTAAAACTTTAAAATAAACCTTCATTTGTGAGGGGGAACCTTTTACTCAGAAAAACGTATTTAACTGAAGCACTTCAGAAAATCAAAATTATTTCAGTTGAATTTTATTAACTGAGATGGTTCAGATCTCTTTGGAACTGACCATGCTCAGAATTTATTTTGTCATCACTGAAAGACAACAATCCTTTCAAGATATTTTTGATACTTGGTCAATTGTGTGTACACGTGGCCTACTGCATACTATGTTTTTTAACTTACGTTGGTCATGATTATGTGTCACACAAGTTGTGCCGTAAAAGGGAAAGAAATGAGTACTTTTTCTGAAAAAGTGTTGCAGGGTGGGGTCACTCAAACGTCTCTACATTTAATGCGGACTTGACCCCAGAAATTGTTTTTAATTGGAAAATCACTTTGTATTCCATCTTAAATTCAAATTCCTTTTCATTCTTTCATTTACTTCCCAATCATCAATCTCTCTCATATTTACTCTCAAATTCCTTAACTCTTCATATTCTTTTCACTTTCAACTTTCGATTCTTAAAAATGTCTAAATCATCATCTTCTTCACAACACAAATCGCTCATAAATTTTGAATATACTCCATCGGATGATGTGAAAACATCTGCCACATGGCCAAAGAATTTCACTCCTTCTCAAATCCGATTTAACATGAGCAATTTCTTGGCTCAATTAAATGTGAAATCCAAAACACTAATGGGAAGAATTAATAATTTTTGGGAGCAATCCCCTTTCCATTATGCTCTGACCGCTAATCCTCAGGCATTGTATCATCGATACTTGCTTGAATTCTGGTATACTGCTGTGGTGAGCAAAGATGAACAATCCATCTCCTTCACTCTCAATAAGGGCACCAAGCAGTGTGTCATCACTCTTGAGGGGTTCAGAAATTCCCTTCATCTGAACTACCTCAAACCTTCCCAGGTATTTGTAAACGACTCAAAGGAGTCAATTTCAGGGAAGTTCTAGTCGCCACCGGTCATGGCGATATGGAGGATGCTGATGGTAATCTGAAGACCTCCGGACACATATTTATGTCTGGATTTGGCAATTGCTGGAGGTTCTTCTGGACCCAGATTGTGGAAAGTCTTGGTGGCAACCATGGAGGGTTGGACCAACTTTCATTACCCCAAGTTGAGATGGGGTATTATATTTGGAATGAGATACAAGCAGACTTTGCTGAGATTCTCTTTTCTCAGCTAATTACAAAACTAAAAGGAAAGAGAAGTCTGCATATTGCCTTTCCAAGATTTCTGAGCTTATGTTTCATGGATATTCTTGGTGAAGCTTATAATCAAGCTGGACCTGAAGCTTCAGTACCTGAATACAGTAGAGATTTCTCAAAGGCATCCACTGCTGAAAATGAGCCTGAACTATCCACTGCTATGCTTCAGGTATTTAATAAAACTGTTTCAGCCACACTAGCTGGTTCAGAAAGGTCACTAAGTGGGCCACAAAAGAATGTGGGACCCGTTAGTCGACCTAAAGATAAGTTTCTGAACATCATTCGTGTTCCAGTTTCTGTATCTACTGTCCCTGGCAATGACACTACGGTTGAGCCGATCATTAAATCTGGTAACGATGCACCTGCTTCTGCAGATGTTGAACCAGAAACTGGTGCGGGTACTAGTGACCAAACCAGGGCATATCTGACCCGAATGCAGTGGTGAATGCTTTCTGGGATGACGATGAGCTACCTCAGGGGAATCTCGATTCCCTTGCTGATTTTGAGTTTGACGAGGGATTATTGGAGGCGAATCAATCTGATTCTGAGCCAGCCACCATCCTCGCAAACGCCCCTCCTCCTCCCCCAAAAATCCAAATTCAACCAGACCAACAAGAACAAGATATTAATCCTTATGTTCCACCACCTCCATCTCATCAACATCCAATTTTTCCACCGGGCACTAATCCTGCCTATGTTACAGCCGGTACTTTTAATCCATCACTTCAATTTCTTCACCCCCAAATTCATAAAATCCCACCCCCTATCAATTATGATCCCCCAATGGAGACGGACTTGGATTCTGATACAGAATCTGAGAGTCCAACTGATTTACAACTGAAAAATGTTCTTAAAGGGCTTGGTAATCTACCATTTGTTGCTCCTGCTTCTGCACAACCTCCACCACCTTTAAATGTAGAAGCACAATTAGAAAAGACTCAAACCGAAGTCCAAAGCCTTATTCTAAGGGTGGAGGACTTAACCAAGTCTCTAACTGCCAATACTAGTTCTGTGGCTGAAATGAAAGGAACTCAGATGTTTCTTGGAACTGAATTAACCAAGGTTGCTGGAAACGAAGGACTAGTAGTTGGGAAGCTGAATGAGCTGGTGATGACTTGCAACAAGGTGAGCTCTGCAATCAGAGAAGCCTTCAAACTAACAAAAAGAGATGTGCAAGCTTCGGTGGTTGCAAACTTGACATCTTGTGTTCAGTTGTTGAAGCAAGATTTTATGGTTGTTGGAAGAGAAGTACATGAGTTGGTTAAGAAGCCAAGTATAAATGAGAAAGAACTTGGGGATTCTATAAGTGTTGGTATTTTGGATAATCTGAAGTCTGAGCTAACTCAGAATCTAGTTACTCAGATTTCAGAATCCGTTTCTGAGAAGGTTGGTGAGAAGGTTAGAGTGATGATTGCTGAACTAACCAAAGACACATATGACAAAGTGGACAAGGCTGTGAATGAAGTAAAAGATTCAGTGTCCAAACTTGAAGGCTCAGTTCAGAACCAGTCCAAACAGTTAGAAGAAATTCTAACTCATCTCAAGAAGGAAAATATTGTTGCTCCTCCTGTTCCCTCATTCACTGAAGAAGATAGAAAGCAGTTGAAAGAGATGATAGATAAAGAGTCGCTGAATCTGAACTCCAATTTCAGATTAAGATCTCAGTTTGCTCAGCTTTCTAGAGGTATTTCTGAATGCTTACAACAACAATGTTGGGAACCACTGAAGGGCATGCAAATGGCCATTGAAGAATTCGCTAAGTTGCCTTCAGAGGTCCCCAAAGGGGGAAAAGGTGTGCCTATTGGTCTGCTTGCAAGTACACAAGAAATCATTGAAGCAACCAAGAAGCAAACTGAGGTGCCATCTGGTAGTGCCTTAGTTCAGGGGGAAACTGAATCTGAACTCCAATTTCAGATTAAGATCTCAGTTTGCTCAGCTTTCTAGAGGTATTTCTGAATGCTTACAACAACAATGTTGGGAACCACTGAAGGGCATGCAAATGGCCATTGAAGAATTCGCTAAGTTGCCTTCAGAGGTCCCCAAAGGGGGAAAAGGTGTGCCTATTGGTCTGCTTGCAAGTACACAAGAAATCATTGAAGCAACCAAGAAGCAAACTGAGGTGCCATCTGGTAGTGCCTTAGTTCAGGGGGAAACTGAATCTGAATCTGGTAAGAAAGATAAGGGCAAGGCCCCATTAGAGGAAGAACCAACAAAGAAAAGTTCTAAGGGTTCTGGGATTATTGTTGGTGAGAATGTGGATGAGCATGGTTATCCCCTGCACGATCTTGATGCTGATAGTAAGAAATTGGAGGCTTTGCAAAAGCAGGTCTCAAATCAATTCATTATGTGGAGGGAAAACAAAGAAAGAGAAAGGGAACAACATCTGAAGATGGGGACCCTTGATCATATAGATGCTGCAGCTCTTGGTTTATCACTGGAAAGATATTTGAAAATCAAAAATGATCCAAGAGTGCAGAAGTCTGTTGTTGATATGCTCGAGTATGAATGTGGGATGAATTACTCACCTCTGGAACAAAAGCTAGAGAGTCTAACCTTCAAGTTGTCTATTGAAGACTTGAAGAGAAATAGAGAAAAGGAAATGGCAATTAAAAGGAAGGAAATTCTGGCCGAAGTTCTGAAGGTTGAAAAAGAGTTGTTCAGACCAACCACAAAGCCCAAAGTAACTGGAACAAGGTCTGCAAGAAAGAATTCTCGTGATATTGTCTTTACTTCCCTCAAACCATCTGATGATGCTGCTGAACTTGAAAGAAAACATGAGAAGGATCAGTATGATCATTACATGAATCATCGATCGCATCAGGCCAAAATCATTGATATAGAAGTTACAAAGGCTGATGGATTGAAGTTGTTTGATTTGATTGTAAAAAGAGAAGGTAGGGCAGCTGAAGAATATAATCAAGTTTCAGTTCACGAGTTTGGGATTTCTGAGCATAAGGAGATGATCCAAATTCTGAGGGGGAGCCGAAATCTGCCTTGATTGGTGCATGGTTATCAAGAATACAACAAAAGATGCAGGCCAAGGTAGAAATTGAAGGAAGATTGTTTGGAAAGAAGGATCATTCTCCACTGAAAAGGAAACCTACTGAAGCACCTTCTGGTTCAAGGCCTGCCAAGAAGTAGTTCCTTTTTCAGTTTATCATGTACTTGTAATATATTTACATTTGTGACAAACATTTCAGTTTGTATATATATGTTGCAAATTGTAACCAATAAGTAGATGGTAAGTTTAAGTTAGAAAAACCACAAGTAAAATTCTGAGACATCAATGATCTATAAGATGTACTTAGAAAATTTTTACAACTTAAACAAAACTTACATTTCAGACTTACAAACATGTATAGATAGAAGTCTGAGATGCATGCACTATTTCAGAACAAATAGGGGGAATTTGTTAAGTCGGAAATTAACCAAGTATAATTTGTTCGGAAATAGCTTGAAGTTCAGTGAAAACGTTTGTACAGAATTCTGAGCCGTATCAGAATTACTTCACTGAAGCTTCACTTCAGTTCAGATCAAGATAAATCTGAAGCATTCATTCTGAAGTCAAAGACTGAAGTATGAAGAAGAGAATCATCTCAGAAGCGAGCAAAGAGTGATTCTACCAGATCGAAGACTGAAGCATCTCAGTATAAAGTATTTACAACACTTTACACTGATTACGAGGAAGACTTTTTACTTTACATACCTTTACCCAGTTAATAGATTTATCTATTAATAAAAGGTACAAGGTAAAAGTATAGGTTTGGAACGTAGTACTATAAGTCACATCAACTGACTTATATACTCTTCCAAGTACAAGCATGTAAGGAATTAAGTTTAATTCCTTAAATGCTCACAACCACTTTTATACGATCTTGTCCATGTCATCATGAACTTGGTCTATAAATGTGAAGTCTTCTCACAACTTGCAAAGTGCTTGAAACTTTAGCATTGCAACTTGTGAGATATACTCTAAGTAAACTTATGAGTATTTCCAAGTTATTTAGATCACTTGTTTTTCGGGATTGTTTAGATACTTACACTTGGGTGTTTATCTTTGTTCCGCAACAATCCTTGTATTTGTTTATATATCAATAAATCAAATACATTAGAAAGAAAACAACGTGTCTCAATGCTACATACTTAATTATACTTATATATATCTTTATATAGTTTCTGCCATTTAGTTCGTGCATTTTACCTTAAGTCAATTGTTTCTTGTTATCCATATCTGGATCGTAAACTGAACTTGTCCATCAAGATCAGTTGTACTTGCCAGTCGGGTTTAGTTAATCATCTTTATTTTGGACTAACAAAGTTGTATACGCTGAAAAATGTTACTAAGGATACACTTGGGCCAACTGAATGGATCGAGATTTACAAGCTGATCAAGGATAAGACAGCTGTAAGTTATGAACCGCTGATCAAGATGGTAGGTGAGCAGATAAAGCTTATTCGCAAAATGGAACAAAAATACAAAGTCAAAGACTCTCTGCTCAGCGCTGCAAGACATCCATATCCTTCTCCTCCTCCTCCTCAGCAACCAAGAAGTGGTGTGAAGAGAACAGCTTCTGGTCAAGAGATATCTTAGCGTCCCTTCATTCTCAGAGCTGTTCCAAAGACTGATATAGATGAGGAGCCTCTGCTGAATCTAAGAATGCCTTCTAGGACCCTCTTTATGGATGGAGCTTATGATGACAAGCTGGGAGGTTTCTGCTTTTGCAATGTCCATGGTCATGAACTCTTCTCCAGGACCAATGAAATTGGAATTGACCCCTCTACTTTTCTTTTGAAAACAAGAAAGTATTGTACTCAGTCGTCCAACAATCCCGAATTTATAAAGCTAACTGATCAAGAGCTGCTGAAGCCTGAAAGACAACAAGACAGAGCTTTCATCGAGGCCAAGCAAGAGTCGCAATGGGATTAAGGAGACTTGTAATCTTTGTAATGCTGTTTTTATTGTAAAGTTGTTTGTCAAATAAATAAGATCAACATTCCTTCATTTCTATCTATTGTACTTCTAAGAAGTAACTTATACTCAGCTAAGTCTCCTCAGCGAATAGGGGGAGATTGTTGAGTCATGGATTCGCTGAAGATTACTTGATGAGTCAAGTAGTCGCTGACAACCTCAGCGAGAAGTTTCATCAGCGAGCCTTCAGCGATCATTATTATCTTCGAGTTAAAGGATAAGTTCAATGACTCACCGCCCTGTCTTGTAAGTCAAATATGGGCGGGAAAATGAAGATAAGAAGGTTGGTCCCCAAGGACACGTGTTGATAGATCAAGATGAAGACATGTGACCTTGTACCAAAATGGTACTAAGGTGTTTCTCTTTCATGTCGTTTTGGGAAAGAAACAAGATGGCAAACAGAGATGTCTGAAGACCAGTCTTACACACCAATAGATTGTTGACAACCATCATGTGTCAACATCTATTGGGTTATCATGTGATGTCTTTTCTCCCCTATATAAAGCATCACTTGACCTAGCCGCAACTTTGTTGGTTCATTCTACAATAGTCACTTAGTGTGTTTTTCTCTCATTGTAGAATTGTTAAATTGTTAAGTTTTCGTGTGTGCAAAAACTTAACAATATTCACCGTTTAATTAATACTACTTATGATTAAACGTGTTTACTTTCTTGTCTTGCTTTCTTAGTGTAATTTACATTAGTTGTTTAATTACATAATCGTTGCAAACTTGGGACTTTCACTATCTATCTCTTCTTTGAATCGATTAACAGTAAATCGATTCCGTCTCTTTTGTTAATTGATTCCCTGAATCAATTTCTTCACTTCTTCTCTTGATTGATTCCCTGAATCAATCGGTTCTCTTTCTTATTTTGAACGATTCTCTGAATCGTCGGTCTTCTTTTGATTGATTCCCTGAATCAATCTGTCTTTTTCTCTGAACGATTCCTCAGAATCGTTGGTCTCTGGATTTCTCTAACCCGTTCTGACCGGGCTGCTCACGGTCATTCTCTTCTATCAATTGATTCCCTGAATCAATTGGTCTATCTCTCTTTTCTCTGGAACGATTCCTCTGAATCGCTCGTCAATTTGATACTCCTGATCAAATTGTTCTTTTCTTGATTGATTTCTCTATATCAATCTGTCTCTATTCTCTGAACGATTCCTCTGAATCGCTCGTCAATTTGATACTCCTGATCAAATTGTTTCTTCTTGATTGATTTCTCTGAATTGTCTGTCAATTTGATACCCCTGATCAAATTGTTTCTTCTGATTGATTCCTCTGAATCAACCTTTCTCTATTGATCTTCTCTTGATCAATTTCTTGCAGAAACGATTCCTATGAATTGTCTGTCAATTTGATACCCCTGATCAAATTGGTTTCTTCTGATTGATTCCTCTGAATCGCTCGTCAATTTGATACTCCTGATCAAATTGTTCTTCTTGATTGATTCTCTGAATTGTCTGTCAATTTGATACCCCTGATCAAATTGGTTTCTTCTGATTGATTCCTCTGAATCGCTCGTCAATTTGATACTCCTGATCAAATTGGTTTCTTCTGATTGATTCCTCTGAATCGCTCGTCAATTTGATACTCCTGATCAAATTGTTCTTCTTGATTGATTCCTCTGAATCGCTCGTCAATTTGATACTCCTGATCAAATTGTTTCTTCTGATTGATTCCTCTGAATCGCTCGTCAATTTGATACTCCTGATCAAATTGTTCTTCTTGATTAATTTCTCTGAATTGTCTGTCAATTTGATACCCCTGATCAAATTGGTTTCTTCTGATTGATTCCTCTGAATCGCTCGTCAATTTGATACTCCTGATCAAATTGTTCTTTTCTTGATTGATTCCTCTAATCAACCTTTCTCTATTGATCTTCTCTTGATCAATTTCTTGTAGAAACGATTCCTATGAATCTGTTTCTGTCTCTGTTAATCTGATTCGTTCTTGCACTCTTGCAAAACAAATCTTCTTGTTTGAGTCAAGCCCCTGACGCTCTGATACCACTGTTGGTCCCATCCGGATCATCTCGGGCTCGAATCAAACATGTCTATGAACAAAACTCACGACACACAAACTCACACTTTGTATATAATGAATTCTGTTATGTTTTACAATGCGTATACGCCTATATTTATAGACACATTTCAAACCATTGTGCCTCTTTACGAAAGGTCACAACTTTCCATACATAACTACCATTGTAACTTTTCCCAAAAGTCACACCCTTCCATAAATAACTTACTATAACCGCCAATAACTACCATGCGGTTAGTAACTTTTATCTTGACACATTAGACCCCTTAACTTATAAACATTACATACACGACTCTAAATACACAAACTAATTACACGACTCATAAACATGGATTAATGAATTACTATTCAACCGTTTGCAAGTCTCCATATTCACCATCTTCATGTCTGCAGTAGAGGTGAAGTACTTGACATTCTCGAGTGTGATAAAATCTTGAACTCGTGCAGAATTACAAGTGAGAGGGTTAATTTCAGAACAACCGAGGTTGGGTTGCCAATTATTCACTGCTTTGAAATAGTCTTTCCTAGAACATGATATTGGACAACTACATTGTTGATTAGCAGAGCAAATGGCGTTTCTTCCATAAACCAAAGGATAACCACACTCGCCAATAAAATCTGTAAGAAGGTCGATTACTACCAGCGTCGACCTCCTATCAGCTAATGGTAATTGGAACAATTTCAAGTGCCCATCTGGCATAAGTTTAATAAAACTATTTGTTGATGGTGCTCCCAGATAAAATACACGATCGGGCTCAACAGTGGAACTGAAGATAGCCAAACTCCCATTATAAAACGTAATATAACTTCCTTGTTTATTTTCATGTGTGCCATTTACTAGGTAACTGTAATAAACTTGAGGCGGATTTGATTCATCAAAAGCAAAAAGACCTTTATTCGTGATTGGTGTTCAAACTATGGTTCCATCTGCATCTTTGAGTACCAAGTCTCCCGTTTCAGTGAGATTAAGTATTGCAGTATTCGCGACCGGGTAGTCTCTGTTGGCTGACCAAACGATCTAAGCCAGGAGACTTTCTTCAAAATCGGTATAAATAATCAAGACGACAAAGATAAAAGAAGTACAGCTTCCTGTGCAGAAGAAGCCACAATGGTATATAATTTCATTGACTTCTCTAGACGTGATAACGTTGACCCTCGAGCCATCTTTAAAAATTCCATAGGCATAACCGAGATCATAGTCGGGCTCTACTGTAGGAAGATTTACAGTAGGGAACTCAAAAGGCTGAGCATTGGGTGAGGAGAAGGACAACATGAGAAACAAGGCCAAATAAGCACTAGAAATCCATGATGAACACCCCTGAAGAACTAAGTTAGAATTGATAGATAATTCTGAAAAGTTTTAATCTAATACAATTATACAAATGAGTGTTTAAGAAGTCAAAGTCAATGCTATAAAACCGTGTCATGAGTATCAGAGTATGTGTTACTTTGACTTTTGACTTAGGTGTTAATCAATATTTTCAAAACATGCTCACTAAACAATTTGTCAATTTCTATACTATATGGATGTAAGGATGTTTATTTTTGCACCATCTGTTTTGTATGTCTTTTTGGTTTTTCTTACATTACTTGTTGACTTGTTGTACATGCTGGAGGAATGATAATATAGTATAGAAGACAATGTTTAATTTGAATTAATTTTTATCTAAAATTATTTTTCATAATTAAAATTATAAATTATAAGTTATAAATTATCGACAATTAAATAACCTAATATGGAGTAATAAACAAATACTCGTACATTTCAGTTTTCTCTTTCAAAAGCATGGGGTATGGAAGCCCGACCCCAAATCCCGTGTGGAAGATAGGCACCCCTAACCCCATCATACTGCCATCTTGGTTTTCGATTCAAAGAAGTTTTTGGTCTTCCACATACTAGCTAACTAGTAGGTTGGTGGTTCATTAGGGGTGTTGAGAAAGGGGTCAGGTTTATGGTTAACGAGTACATCTATCCGGATATGGGGACTGTGAGTCCCTTAATTAACGAGATGGTTAACCAAAGAATGTGTAAAATACAACAAGTCTAATAATCACTAGATTGGACTAGTATTACTTGTAAATAAAGATGCAAGATATATAAACAAAGTAATACAAGACTTAAAGCAATAAACAAATAAAGTGGACCATTATGTATATTTCATGGGTATTTCATTTACTAGGTAACTGTAATAAACTTGAGGCGGATTTGATTCATCAAAAGCAAAAAGACCTTTATTCGTGATTGGTGTTCAAACTATGGTTCCATCTGCATCTTTGAGTACCAAGTCTCCCGTTTCAGTGAGACTAAGTATTGCAGTATTCGCGACCGGGTAGTCTCTGTTGGCTGACCAAACGATCTAAGCCAGGAGACTTTCTTCAAAATCGGTATAAATAATCAAGACGACAAAGATAAAAGAAGTACAGCTTCCTGTGCAGAAGAAGCCACAATGGTATATAATTTCATTGACTTCTCTAGACGTGATAACGTTGACCCTCGAGCCATCTTTAAAAATTCCATAGGCATAACCGAGATCATAGTCGGGCTCTACTGTAGGAAGATTTACAGTAGGGAACTCAAAAGGCTGAGCATTGGGTGAGGAGAAGGACAACATGAGAAACAAGGCCAAATAAGCACTAGAAATCCATGATGAACACCCCTGAAGAACTAAGTTAGAATTGATAGATAATTCTGAAAAGTTTTAATCTAATACAATTATACAAATGAGTGTTTAAGAAGTCAAAGTCAATGCTATAAAACCGTGTCATGAGTATCAGAGTATGTGTTACTTTGACTTTTGACTTAGGTGTTAATCAATATTTTCAAAACATGCTCACTAAACAATTTGTCAATTTCTATACTATATGGATGTAAGGATGTTTATTTTTGCACCATCTGTTTTGTATGTCTTTTTGGTTTTTCTTACATTACTTGTTGACTTGTTGTACATGCTGGAGGAATGATAATATAGTATAGAAGACAATGTTTAATTTGAATTAATTTTTATCTAAAATTATTTTTCATAATTAAAATTATAAATTATAAGTTATAAATTATCGACAATTAAATAACCTAATA
Source organism: Erigeron breviscapus (assembly GCA_034093135.1). Classification (NCBI taxonomy): domain Eukaryota; kingdom Viridiplantae; phylum Streptophyta; class Magnoliopsida; order Asterales; family Asteraceae; genus Erigeron; species Erigeron breviscapus. Next base: position 249,087,728 of record CM067167.1, on the reverse strand, counting down.
TGGAGTAATAAACAAATACTCGTACATTTCAGTTTTCTCTTTCAAAAGCATGGGGTATGGAAGCCCGACCCCAAATCCCGTGTGGAAGATAGGCACCCCTAACCCCATCATACTGCCATCTTGGTTTTCGATTCAAAGAAGTTTTTGGTCTTCCACATACTAGCTAACTAGTAGGTTGGTGGTTCATTAGGGGTGTTGAGAAAGGGGTCAGGTTTATGGTTAACGAGTACATCTATCCGGATATGGGGACTGTGAGTCCCTTAATTAACGAGATGGTTAACCAAAGAATGTGTAAAATACAACAAGTCTAATAATCACTAGATTGGACTAGTATTACTTGTAAATAAAGATGCAAAATATATAAACAAAGTAATACAAGACTTAAAGCAATAAACAAATAAAGTGGACCATTATGTATGTTTCATGGGTATTTCATTTATTGATGTGTAAATAAAATACAAGGTTGTTGCGGAATCAAGATAACACAATTAAGTGAGTATCCTAACAACCTATGAGTTACAATATGATCTATATTTGTCAAATAGCTCTTTAGGATCGAGATACTTAAAGTTGTGAAGTATCCCTGTTTAAGATCGAGAGTATTTGGACAAATTCACTTAAATGCAAAAGGAGTGCTTAAAAGTATTTTTGTCAAGGAAATGACTTTGTATTTATAGGCAACAAATTCACTAGTGAATTTGTGCCGTACAAATATGGTTGGCATACATTTAATGATCCGACAAGAACATTAAATGTATTGGATAAGGAATAAGGATAAAGTCACATCAAGTGCAAGTGTATCCTATTATCCAACCACTTTAACACACGTATACTTTGTTAAAGAACAAGTGGATTGTTCTTTGGAAAGTGTGTTAAAGGCAAAAGTCAATCCTCGATATTAGTGTTCAGACTTGCAGGATCTAGAACACTAACAATCCTCCAGTGTGCAGATCTGGTAAGACTTTCCAGTGGACTCCGCCATTTGTTAAGTCTTCTTCCTTCAGACTTCAGTCTTTGACTTCAGTCAGAATGTCTTCAGTAGAGTAGATCTGGACTGGGGTGAAGTCTTCAGTGAGCTAATCTGGAGAATGCTCCAGATTACCTGTACAAGTAAATGCTCACTAGTCTTCAATTATTTCTGGATAAATCTTTAGAGGGACTCCAGATTCCAAGTCTGGAGTAGGTCCAGTAGAATATGTTTTCTGGTCCAGACCTGATAAAAATTCAGCAACCCAACATTTCCTTTTCACACTTGAACAACATTTCAACTTCCAAATTTCAAACCATGAGTGTTTTCAGTTTCATCTTTTAAGTTCTAACTTAGACTAAATCTGGTCATTCTACTTGTAAAAATAAAAACTTGCAACTATTATTACTTTCATCAAAAAGGAAAATAATTACAACTTTCATAAACAAATAATTACAACAAGTACAATAAGAGTTCAGGCCCTTCTTCTCTCATCTTTCTAAGTTCTAACTTAGACTAAATCTGGTCATTCTACTTGTAAATATAAAAACTTGCAACTATTATTACTTTCATCAAAAAGGAAAATAATTACAACTTTCATAAACAAATAATTACAACTTAGACTAAATCTGGTTATTCTACTTGTAAATATAAAAACTTGCAACTATTATTACTTTCATCAAAAAGGAAAATAATTACAACTTTCATAAACAAATAATTACACTTGTAAATATAAAAACTTGCAACTATTATTACTTTCATCAAAAAGAAAATAATTACAACTTTCTTAAACAAATAATTACAACAAAACAAATAATTACAACTTTCATAAACAAATAATTACAACTTTCATAAACAAATAATTACAACTTTCATAAACAAATAATTACAACTTTCATAAACAAATAATTACAACTTTCATAAACAAATAATTACAACTTTCATAAACAAATAATTACAACTTTCATAAACAAATAATTACAACTTTCATAAACAAATAATTACAACTTTCATAAACAAATATTCAACTTTCATAAACAAATTTCCTTTCATCTTTTAAGTTCTAACTTAGACTAAATATTCTACTTGTAAATATAAAAACTTGCAACTATTATTACTTTCATCAAAAAGAAAAATAATTACAACTTTCTTAAACAAATAATTACATTACTTTCATCAAAAAGGAAAATAATTACAACTTTCATAAGACAAATAATTACACTTGTAAATATAAAAACTTGCAACTATTACTTTCATCAAAAAGGAAAATAATTACAACTTTCATAAAAAATAATTACAACTTTCATAAAAAATAATTACAACTTTCATAAAAAATAATTACAACTTTCATAAAAAATAATTACAACTTTCATAAAAAATAATTACAACTTTCATCAAAAAATAATTACAACTTTCATAAACAAATAATTACAACTTTCATAAACAAATAATTACAACTTTCATAAACAAATAATTACAACTTTCATAAACAAATAATTACAACTTTCATAAACAAATAATTACAACTTTCATAAACAAATAATTACAACTTTCATAAACAAATTTCAGTTTCATCTTTTTAAGTTCTAACTTAGACTAAATCTGGTCATTCTACTTGTAAATATAAAAACTTGCAACTATTATTACTTTCATCAAAAAGGAAAATAATTACAACTTTCATAAACAAATAATTACAACAAACAAATAATTACAACTTTCATAAACAAATAATTACAACTTTCATAAACAAATAATTACAACTTTCATAAACAAATTTCAGTTTCATCTTTTAAGTTCTAACTTAGACTAAATCTGGTCATTCTACTTGTAAATATAAAAACTTGCAACTATTATTACTTTCATCAAAAAGGAAAATAATTACAACTTTCATAAAAATAAAAACTTGCAACTATTATTACTTTCATCAAAAAGGAAAATAATTACAACTTTCATAAACAAATAATTACAACAAGTACAATGGTAAGAGTTCAGGCCCTTCTTCTCGACGTCCTTTCTGGAGCATCTTCAGTAGCCTTCCTCTTAGGAGATGGAGATGATGGAACAGACACTGGTGGTCTCAGACCCAACACAGCTTCCATTTGTTGAATTCTCTTCCAGACTTTCTCAATTCTTTTCATAAAAGCCTTCACATCTGGAGAGAGATCAGTCTTACCTTTGAATGTCAATCCAATCTCCTTTAGTTCAGTCCACCCAAAAGCTTGGACTGACGTATCCTTCCTTTCATCAGTAAAGTTACCTTCTCTGGTCAACTTCACATTAAACCTGGTCATACCTTGATGATTTTCAGCCAATTTGATTTCAGCATTTACAATTTTTCTTGCATTGGCCCTGAAATTCATCATTTCATCATATTTAGCCCTCTGCTTAGCCAACTGTACCATTTCTTCAGTATCCCTGGATACACCACTCTGCTGTCCTTCAGTGGACTGGTGTTCTTGTCTATTGATCTTCAGAGTGGTATCCAGAGGAATAAAGGTGCTAACATCACCATCTTTTATTGCTTTCAGTTGCTTGGCAGTAAGTTTAGGTAGACCAGTCATTCTCTTTCTGTATTCCAACTCCAGAGCACCAGCATTTCTTCTAATTTTCTTCTGGAGACTTACCAGCTCCTCCTTTCTTTGTCTGATCAACTCTGGAATGGACACACCATAAATTAATGAGTCATATACCTGTTCTTCTTCAGCATAGAACGAGCGTATATGAACATCATTCAGTGCATCAAGACACTGATGAACTCTTGGATCCTCTTTCATCCTCTTGAAAACTTCAATATTTACGCCTAACCTGCCAGCGTTGTAGGAGTCCAGAGTACCCATTGTTGCCATATCCCTATGATGGGCCAGCAGTTCATCTCTTTGATTATTCTTGAAGATTTCGATCATTATGCACTGTTGTTGCAATTTCCTTGATGTTTCATTGTCAACATCTCCAAATTGCTCTTCCTCTTCACCAGGCACAACCTTTTCTTTTCCTTTAATAGATTTCAATGTAGTAGGAATGTCTGGGAAGCTTTCAAATTGGGGCTCACTGGCATCAGTACCAGTCACTTGCCTTCTCTGAACAACGCTTTCAGTAGCGACTGCCCTTACAACCTCTCTCTTCTTCCTTAAACTTTCTTGGACACCAGATGATGGAATTGATAATTTTTCCCCCTTGGATTGATCTCTAGTCCTTGACTTCAGATCATTCCATAACTCTTCCATCATGTGCCTGTCCAGTGAACCAAAGGTTCTTCCTTGTTCTGGCAAGGAAGCAGTCATACCAGTCTTGAGTGCCTGGACTTCCCTTTTAATATTGTCAATTGCTTCTGGCAAGTCCTTTGGCAGCTCAACTTCAATCATCTTCACAACTTCTGGCAACATAACATCCTGAAATGATCTAAGGATAGATCCAGATATTTCTTCAGTGATCTCTTTCAGCATATCACCCCTAATCTTTCTAACAACTTCATCACTAAGGGTGTTAACCAGATCATTCTGATCAACTGTTGGCCTGTTCTCCAGTGTACCAACTCTTGTAACCAGTTTCTCCATCTCATCTTTAAGACCTGCCAGTGGTTGTACAACCTTACTTTCCACTGCAGTCTCAACAGAACTAACAATCTTCTCTTCCAACCCTTGTACAGCCACCCTTATATTTTGAGAATTGAGATTTGTGGCCAGTACCAACTCATCCAGTTTATCAAAAACTAACTTTTCATTCCCAGCAAAAAGGTTCATTTCTGACGCTAAATTGTTTGACAGTATTGATTTGAAGTCAGAAATAACCTGGGAAGATGACTGGAGTGATCTCTCCAGGTCCGCCACCTTACTAAGAAGGCCTTGGACCTCGGTTGAAGAGGAAGTGGAGAGACCAGAGGGTTGTTCCAGATGAGAAGTCAATCTGGTCATCATAGGTACTTGTGTCCAGTCCTCTTCAGTTTCAACATGTGAGACTGGCACACTTTGGTCGGTTGGGTTTACTGGTGGTGATTGAGTTTGTGTTGGTTGAATGAATGGTGTGAAGTATGGAGTTGATTGAGGAATTGATGGTGGAGGTGGTGGTGGCATATCTGGTGTAGGAGTTGGTATTTCTGGAGAAGGTGTTGGTATTTCGGTTTCTGGGGGAGGTGGTGGCATTTCTGGTGAAATTTCAATCTGTACATTTTCTTCACCCAAAAAGTCCATATTTACGTCAAAATTCTGACCTCCAGACATAGGAGAGTCAGCCTCATCCCAAAATGATGCACCAGCAATATCAATTTGTTCACCAACATCAACATTAAGATCAATCTGGGCTTCTTGTTCGCCAGATGCTTCTTCTTCAGTCTGAACAACTTGCTCACCAGCTTGAGCCACATCCTGTACAACAGCCTGGACTTCAGTGTCCACTCTCTGTTCAGATTGTACAGTAGAATCAATATTCTCCTCTTCAAAAATAGGAGACCCATCTATATTCATTGTATCACCAGGATGAGTTGATGGATTTACCTGGACTCCTCTCCTCATCAGACGCCTATGTGATCTTGGTCGTCTGGAAAGCTCAATAGTTTCTGGTCCACCAACTGGAGCCACTTGTTGAATAGGTTGAACCATTTCAACAATTTCAATATCTTCGCTACCAGTAGGTACTTCAACAACCTGGACCCTGCCTGGTGCCACATTTTCTTCTATTCTTTGAAGTGACAACATTGATTGAGGAATATCCACCTCACCATCTCTGGACCTTAAGTTGGTCAGATCTCTCATGTACTCACTCATAGAAAAATGAGTGGTTTCAAAGTCGTACTGGTCTCCAAGAACGTTCTTAAATATGATTGAAAGAAAGCGAATGTATGGTACAAAGGGCTTTCTACCTTTTACCTTTAAACGTTCTACCAGATCGTCAAATAATATCTGGGCAAAATCAACCCTTAGCCCAAACCACAAAACAGTAGGCAATCTGGAGGTGGGTTTGATTGATCTGGTCTAACCCTCCAGAACTACCTCCAAGGCACTCGACAATATGTGTGAAGAAGTATCTCCACGAATCCGTCAGTCTGCTCATATATATTGTTCCCTTCCTTAGCAACTGACCATGCTCATCCACTATCTCTGTATGCCCCATCAATCTGCATACCTCTCTGAAGTTGATACCAGTAGGGAGTGGTATTGCCATCTCATTCTCATCCAGATAGCCTAATTGAAGAGCTGCTCTGAGAGAATCTACTGTAAAAGCCAAGGGTCTGGTCCCTTGCTCGAGAGAATATTCAATAGATGAATTTGTTTCATTATATTCGGCTGTGTACCAGAATTCACACAAATAATCGTGATACATCTTTTCTGGATTTATTGTTAAAGCACCATATAGAGGACATGAGAGAAAAAAGGTATTTAATCTCCCAATTATTGATTGTGGATCATGGACACTGGATAGCGAGAGTTTTGCCATCCAGTTATTCATATTCATCCTTATAGCCTTTGCTTCAAGGGTGATATGAGGTGCTTTAACGACATCTGCAGCCGGAGCATATTCAGCAGATAGAAGATTTCTTGGTGAGTTTGATTGTCTAGGAGCCATTGGAATTATAAATGAAGATGAAATTGAATGATTTTAGGGTTTATGATGAAGAATTTAATGAATTGCAGTTAATATAGGAGTTATATGATTGGAAAATGAATGAAGAATTTAAGAAATTAAGAAATTGAATGAAGGAATTTTAGATTTGGGAGTAAATGTTCGAAGTAAATGAAATTGAAAGTGAAAGTGGGTATATATAGGATTGAGAATGTGGAACTCAAACGATTAATTTGAAATTATCAAATATAATTTTTGATTGTGTTCTGAGATCCGCATTAATTACATCACATCACACATAAATGCATGACGGTTTACAGCCCACAAAACAGTAACAACTTGTACTTTTTGTTTTCCCAAAGTAAAAAGACCATCATTGTTTTGAAAAACTTACATGCCACGTAGGATTTATAAGATAAATATCTTTGAAAAAAGTTTGCTTACGTGGCACATACAAAGATCAAGTATTTTGAAAATATTATGACATATTTCAGTGCATCTGGAGGTTGACAGGACCGTCTAGTATCACTGGTGGATTAGTCCAGTGAACATGTACTGATGGTACACTGGAGGGACACTCCAGTAAAGTATCAGTGAAAACCATTTTTGAAAGACTGGAAACCTTAAACTTGCACGTCAACTAATACAGACAAATGAGAGGGACACATTTACAAGGAGACATAAGTCAACTCAAACACGCACTTCAACTGTCCAGTTACCAGTGAGAGGGACATATTTACAAAGCACCAGTAATATTTTCTGAAGAATTTGTCTAGTGAGAAAATTAATTCCCCCTGAACTTAAACATTTTTAAGAGAAAATATTTTTCAAGTCTTCCCTGGAATGTTGATCCAGAAATAAATTTTTGAATCTTTAAATCAAAGATCCTTAGTAGTACACAACGGCGTTCAATACCAAGGTTCCAGATTTAAGGGTTTAACATTCCCAACTCACCAACAAGATATTCAAAAGTTTTTACATCCAGTGGTTTAGTAAAAATGTCAGCGAGTTGTTTGTCAGTGGGAATAAAATGGAGTTCAATGTTGTTTTCATAATATGATCGCGAATGAAATGGTACCTTAGATCGATGTGTTTGGTTCTGGAGTGCATGACTGGATTGTTGGAGATAGCGATGGCACTGGTATTATCACAAAAGATTGGAGTTTTGAATATTTAATACCATAATCAAGCAACTGGTTCTTCATCCAGAGTATCTGAGCACAACAACTGGCTGCAGACACGTATTCAGCTTCAGCAGTGGACAATGAAACTGAAGTTTGCTTCTTACTGGTCCAGCTGACCAGTTTGCCACCTAGGAAATGACATCCACCAGTTGTGGATTTCCTATCTATCTTACAACCTGCATGATCTGAATCTGAATAACCCATTAGATCCATGCCTGAGCCTTTGGGGTACCAAAGACCTAGACTGGGGACACCTTTAAGGTACTTCAGTATGCGCTTTACATCAAGCATATGAGATTCCTTTGGATTAGACTGATATCTGGCACATAAACATGTTGAAAACATAATATCTGGTCTACTGGCCGTTAAATACATCAGTGAACCAACCATGCCTCTATAGACAGTGGTGTTCACTGGTTTGCCATCTGGATCCGAGTCCAGTGTCAGTGGTGCAGAAATTGGAGTTGGTTTAGATGGTGAAGAATTCATATCGAATTTCTTTAAAAGATCTCTAACATATTTTTCCTGATTAATAAAAATTCCATCTTTGTTTTGTTTAATCTGGAGTCCAAGAAAATATGTTAATTCACCCATCAAACTCATTTCATATTCAGTGGACATGATTTTAGAAAATTTCTTGCACATGTTTTCATCAGTAGACCCAAAAATTATATCATCAACATAAATTTGTACCATTAACAGATTACCTTTCTCATGGAGAATGAATAAGGTATTGTCAATTGCACCTCGTTTAAAACCATTTTTCAACAAATGTTTAGTCAGAGTATCATACCAGGCACGTGGGGCTTGTCTGAGGCCATATAGCGCTTTGTCCAGACGATTTACCCAATGTGGATGCTTGTCATCAACGAAACCTGGAGGTTGTCTGACGTAAACTTCTTCTTCAAGCTTCCCATTCAAGAAAGCACTCTTTACGTCCATCTGGTAGACCTTGAACTGATGATTAGCAGCGAATGCTAAGAAAATTCTGATCGCTTCAAGTCTAGCCACTGGAGCAAAAGATTCATCAAAGTCGACATCTGACTGGCAGTAGCCTTGTGCTACCAGTCTGGCCTTGTTTCTAATTACGTGGCCATCTTCATCTACTTTGTTTCTGAAGACCCATCTTGTTCCAATTGGTTCTTTCTTGCCAACTGGGAAAGGAACCAAATACCATACTTTGTTCCTTTCAAACTGGTGAAGCTCTTCTTGCATAGCAGTCACCCAGTTTGGATCTTCCAGAGCCTCGTCAATCTTCTTAGGTTCTATCAAAGATAGAAAACTGACGTATAAGCATTGATTACTGGAGGCTCTTCTGGTCTGTACACCACGACTGGAGTCACCTAAGATCTGATCAATAGGGTGAGCTTTTGTCCATCTGGAGTACTGACCAGGATTGTTACTGACAACAATATCAGTGCAAGAATTCAGTTGAGTCTCCTCTGGAGTTGATTCTGGAGGAGGGTCTTGCCAAATTACTTCAGTATCTTCATCTGAGTCATTTAAATCACGATTTGCATCATGAAATTCTTCACTAGAAGACATTTCTGGTAAATTCTCAACTGACACTGATACTGGGGGAGTAGTACGCACATCTGAACCAATATTAATTTCAGAGGGTAGTTTGAAAATAATAGAGGGATAGAATGGAGTACTACTGGAGAGTTTCTTTTTCTGAACAGGTTCCAGATCAGGATGACTGGAAACTGTGTCTGGTGAATCTTCAAATTTGTCGTTTATAGGATCAGATTCACAAAAGACAATTGGTGTTACTGGGGGAAGTAGTACGCACATCTGAACCAATATTAATTTCAGAGGGTAGTTTGAAAATAATAGAGGGATAGAATGGAGTACTACTGGAGAGTTTCTTTTTCTGAACAGGTTCCAGATCAGGATGACTGGAAACTGTGTCTGGTGAATCTTCAAATTTGTCGTTTATAGGATCAGATTCACAAAAGACAATTGGTGTTACTGGGGGAAGTAGTACGCACATCTGAACCAATATTAATTTCAGAGGGTAGTTTGAAAATAATAGAGGGATAGAATGGAGTACTACTGGAGAGTTTCTTTTTCTGAACAGGTTCCAGATCAGGATGACTGGAAACTGTGTCTGGTGAATCTTCAAATTTGTCGTTTATAGGATCAGATTCACAAAAGACAATTGGTGTTACTGGGGGAAGTAGTACGCACATCTGAACCAATATTAATTTCAGAGGGTAGTTTGAAAATAATAGAGGGATAGAATGGAGTACTACTGGAGAGTTTCTTTTTCTGAACAGGTTCCAGATCAGGATGACTGGAAACTGTGTCTGGTGAATCTTCAAATTTGTCGTTTATAGGATCAGATTCACAAAAGACAATTGGTGTTACTGGGGGAATGTCAGGGACTGGCTTCTTGTTGATTGAGGCATTTGATTCATCAAATGTTACATGAATTGACTCATGGACCTTCTCCAGTCTCTTGTTATAGACTCTGAAGGCCTTGCGAATGGCTGAATAGCCTAAGAAATACCCTTCATCAGCTTTGGCATCAAATTTGCCTAGCTGACTGGAGTCGTTCAGGATGTAAACTGGACATCCAAAAACGTTAAAATAACCAATGTTGGTTTTCTATTTCTTAAGACTTCATAGGCTGTCTTTTTGTGTCTTTTGATGTACACTGATCGATTCTGGGTGTGGCAAGCAGTTGCAATTGCTTCCGCCCAGAAACTGGTAGACAGTCCAGATTCAGCAAGCATACTCCTAGCAGCTTCTATCAGCGTTCTATTTTTCCTTTCCACAACTCCATTTTGCTCTGGAGAGCGGGCTGAAGAGAAGTTCTGGGAGATGCCAGTGTCAGTACAGAATGACTCCAGAGTTGCATTCTGGAATTCTGTTCCATTGTCACTTCTTAACTGACACACTTTTCGACTGTACTTGAGCTCAATTTGCTTGATAAGACTGATGATTTCAGCAGCAGCTTCACTTTTGGACCTCAGAAAGATCACCCAACAATATCTGGAGAACTCATCTATGATCACCAGGGTGTATCTTTTACCAGCACGAGTCTGAACGTTCACTGGACCAAAAAGATCCATATGAAGCATGTGAAGAGGTTCAGTAATGCTGAAATTCTGTCTGGTCTTGAAACTGGTACGCTTTTGCTTACCCATCTCACATCCTGGACATGGTCTTTCCTTTTTGAAGGAGACTGAAGGTATCCCATCTGCAAGTTGTTTTCTGGACAACTTGTTAATGTTTTTGAAGTTTAAATGGGATAACCTTTTGTGCCATAACCAGTTTGTGTCTTCATCAGCTTGAGTATAGAAACACTGCTCTGAAGGAGAGCTTTCCATATCCATCACGTACACATTCCCTTTTCTGGGAGCAATCAACACTACCTTCCAGTCCTTGTTGAATACGATGCCCTGAGCAACATTGAATAAGACTTGATAGCCATCGTCACACAGTTGACTTACACTGATCAAGTTATATTTCAAACCATTCACAAATGCAACTCGTCTGAACTTGACTTGTCCATTGTTCAGAACACCATATCCCTCAGTCTTTCCACAACCATCATTTCCAAACGTGATGGAGGGTCCATCAGAAATGGTGAACTCCTCCAGTAGGGTCTTACATCTGGTCATCGTCCTGCCAGCTGCACTGTCAAGATACCAGATAAGCTTCTTTCGATCGCCCTACACATACACCAGATATTTATCAGTTAGATTTGGGAACCCATCGACTGATGGGTTCACTGGACCCTCCCTTATAGGTCCCTGGGGCAATCTGGTCTAGTTCACTTTGTTCAATAGTGGTCTTAGAAGAGAAGACCACTGGGGTTGATGATTTTAAAACCTTTTCATTTTTCTCAACTGGAGAAATAAATTTGTCTTTCTTTGAAAAAGGTTTTGTATTTTGTCTAGGGCCAGATGAAGTACCCTCAAGAAAGTTTAATCTTGCATTAAAACTTTGTGATTGACGAGTCAGAATTTGAATCTGGCTCTCTATCCTGGACAAAATATTTTCTTCAGATGATACCTTAGCCTTTCCAGTCAAAGGCTTTGGTAAGGGATTGGTCTGAGGTAAAGGTCTATTCTGCTTCACCTTTTTAACTGGAGCAGTCATCTGGACAGCTCCAGTCTTAACCTCTGGGGATTGAACTGGGTCTAAATTGGTCTTGGGTGTTTCAGGCATATCATAAACAGTTGTGGGCCTTAACACCTCTGGTAACGATCGATTACTGGTATTAATGATGCAACATTAGTATTTCCATCTAAATATGCACGTTTTTGAGCAGGAAATTGTTTAACTGAAGCATCATATGGCTTTTAGTTTCTAGCCATGACTTTATTACCAGTTTTTCTTTCTCTAGAATGATCTCAAGATCTTGCTTTTCTTGAATCAATTGTTCAGTTACCAGAACCTGGGCTTGAAATGCCAGTTCAATGTCTTGAAGCTCTTTTAATTTTGATTTTAAAGCATTTATTTCAGAAGAATCTGTTTCTAGACCATTTACACAATCAGATCTAACAGTTTCTACAAAAATCAAATCAGAATTTAAAGCTTCAGCAATGTCCAATTTTAGTTCTTGGTCAGTTGCATTATCATAATCACTAACCTTTTTAATAACTATGTCCACCCATCGTCCAGATGTGACATCTTCCTTCACCAGGTGCTCATCAACTTCCAGAGCCATGTAACAGCAATCTCTTTCTTCTTCTTCATCAACAGATGAGTCATCAGAAGGAACCCACTTCTCTTCAGTTGTAGCAATCATGCACTTATTATTTGTTTCCATTTGTTGTGCCATGAGAGCAATTTGGGCCTTAAGCTTTTTATATTTCAATTTATAGCTATCATCAGGCTTATTATTAGAAGAGAATGGACCAGGCTTGGATGCAAACTGGTTGGACCTGCACTCTTTCATGAAATGACCCTTTTTGCCACACTTAAAGCATGTCAAATTGGTCTTGTCAGTGGAAGAACTGGATGCAAATTGTCCAGATGGCTTATTTGCTCTTGCTTTGAAACGGTTAAACGTTTTAGCAATCATTGCAATAAGGTCATCATCTTCAGTTTCATCACAACAGTCTGGAGAGATTTGACTGGACTCTCCAGAATCCATAAGTTCAGACACCATCTTCTTCATAGAAAATACATTCTCAGAAGATATCAGTGCTGTACTTGGTGGTTCAGAATAACTAACCACTTTAGGAGTACTGGAGGCATGGTTAAAAGCATCTTGTTCTGCAACCACTCTCTGAGCTTGATTTTCTTCAGTGTACCTGAAGGCTCCATATAGAGTTGAGAGAGTGTGTGTGTGCAGAGTTTTACCTTGTCGTAAAACAAGTATCATGTGAGACCATTTGGTGGGTAGAATGTCACAAAATTTCTCCAGAAGTATATCCTTGTCCTTCTCAACCCCAAGACCTCTCAATTGGTTTATGATACTCATAAATCTGGTGTAAGTACCAGTGAGAGACTCGTTAGGTTGAGCAAAAAATGACTCATACCTCTTGTTTAAGGAGACCTTTCTGGTGACAATGGTGTCATCTCCTCCTTCATGTTGGTTAAGAAGCTCATCCCACATGGTTTTGGCACTAGGAAAAAGAACTAGTGTGGGAATTAGGGTTTCTGGAACGGCCCGAGGATCATGTTTTTAAGGAGGGTGTCAAGATTCACCAATCTCCTCTCCTCTTCTGACCAATGTTCCTCCCTCTTTTCCCTTCCCCTTCTAGATCCAGAAGGATCAAGAAGTGGATTGAGAGGTGATGTAGGTACATAAGGACCTTCGTTTAAAATCTTCATCATGTTCCTCTCAATACCAGTGACATGCAAAACCATCCTAGCCTTCCACGTACCAAATTCATCACTGTTCCCACTGAATTTAGGAACAGGATTATTCGAGTAGTGCACATGCACGTGTGGAGAAGCAGGAGTAGGAGGAGGAGGTGGAGGATTAGTGTTAACCAAAGAATGTGTAAAATACAACAAGTCTAATAATCACTAGATTGGACTAGTATTACTTGTAAATAAAGATGCAAGATATATAAACAAAGTAATACAAGACTTAAAGCAATAAACAAATAAAGTGGACCATTATGTATGTTTCATGGGTATTTCATTTATTGATGTGTAAATAAAATACAAGGTTGTTGCGGAATCAAGATAACACAATTAAGTGAGTATCCTAACAACCTATGAGTTACAATATGATCTATATTTGTCAAATAGCTCTTTAGGATCGAGATACTTAAAGTTGTGAAGTATCCCTGTTTAAGATCGAGAGTATTTGGACAAATTCACTTAAATGCAAAAGGAATGCTTAAAAGTATTTTTGTCAAGGAAATGACTTTGTATTTATAGGCACAAATTCACTTAAATGCAAAAGGAATGCTTAAAAGTATTTTTGTCAAGGAAATGACTTTGTATTTATAGGCAACAAATTCACCAGTGAATTTGTGCCGTACAAATATGGTTGGCATACATTTAATGATCCGACAAGAACATTAAATGTATTGGATAAGGAATAAGGATAAAGTCACATCAAGTGCAAGTGTATCCTATTATCCAACCACCTTAACACACGTATACTTTGTTAAAGAACAAGTGGATTGTTCTTTGGAAAGTGTGTTAAAGGCAAAAGTCAATCCTCGATATTAGTGTTCAGACTTGCAGGATCTAGAACACTAACAATCCTCCAGTGTGCAGATCTGGTAAGACTTTCCAGTGGACTCCGCCATTTGTTAAGTCTTCTTCCTTCAGACTTCAGTCTTTGACTTCAGTCAGAATGTCTTCAGTAGAGTAGATCTGGACTGGGGTGAAGTCTTCAGTGAGCTAATCTGGAGAATGCTCCAGATTACCTGTACAAGTAAATGCTCACTAGTCTTCAATTATTTCTGGACAAATCTTAGAGGACTCCAGATTCCAAGTCTGGAGTAGGTCCAGTAGAATATGTTTTCTGGTCAGATCTTCAGTGAGCTCCAGTAGTCGGGTCTGGAGCGAGACCAGCAAAACAAGTTTTCTTTAACAAACCTAAATAAGGTTCCAGTAGTCCAGTCTGGAGCCAGTCCAGTAAGTCTGGACTAAATCTGGACCTAACAGGGACTTCATAAACTCACGCATTCGGGAAAAATCATTGTAACGACCAAACAAAATGTAACGACCAAACCTCATTTAGTAAAAGAATACAAAAGTTAAAAGTTTTTTTTTTTTTACAACAACATCCCACTGCGCCGCAGTGGGGTTGGACTCCTCCCACTGCGCCGCAGTGGGAACTTACTGGTCTACGGGTCAAAAATCCCCCACTGCGCCGCAGTGGGGTTAAAACACTCCCACTGCGCCGCAGTGGACAGTTTCTGGTCCAGACCTGATAAAAATTCAGCAACCCAACATTTCCTTTTCACACTTGAACAACATTTCAACTTCCAAATTTCAAACCACATTTTATAACAGGACACTTCATACTTCGACATAATAATGGATACCAAAGGTAATCTTGACAACAATAATTTCGAACCAAAAGCGATAAGTGTCATCAAACGGTCGTTTGACCTAAAAACGACCTAGTTACCAAGTTATGACCAAAAACAACCAAGTGACACAAAATCTTTACATATCTGCAGATTTTTCAACCAAAAGAACTTGTTTAAGCCACACCAACATGTATCAAGAGCCATAGTAGTCAAAGGGAATCATCTAACCAATTTACCCAAAGTGCCAACCTCCAAGATGGCTTCAAAATCTTCAAAGTCAACTTCACTAGATCAAATCCTTGCCTTTGCTACTACTACCAGCCCCTATGAAAGAATTGAACAACTAAAACATAAGCAACGCTTAGTGAATGCATATACATATAACCATAAGCAAGTTACCGTACAATGTGCATCAAGCACCACAATATAGCCCATCCAAAGATAGCCATTTCATTCATAACATTCATAAGCACAAATTCATTTTCACATGGCCATGGAAACTTGCTAGTAGGAATTTACCCACCTACTAGCTTTTAATCACAAATGGGTTAGTAGGAATTTACCCACCTACTAACCCTAATAACAATTATGCTAGTAGGAATTTACCCACCTACTAGCTTTTAATCACAAATGGGTTAGTAGGAATTTACCCACCTACTAACCCTAATAACAATTATGCTAGTAGGAATTTACCCACCTACTAGCTTTTAATCACAAATGGGTTAGTAGGAATTTACCCACCTACTAACCCTAATAACAATTATGCTAGTAGGAATTTACCCACCTACTAACCCTAAATCACAATTTGGCTAGTAGGAATTTACCCACCTACTAGCTCAATAATCAAATGGGTCATAGGAATTTACCCACCTATGACCTCAAATAACAAGAACATGATTATATGCATATACACTCACCTTGAACTTGGCTAATCGATTCTATGGCTATATGCTCAACTAAAAGGTCTTCACCACCTATACATAATGCAATTCACACAACTATGAGTTCTATAAACTCAACTATTTCAAGGTCATATACTTGCATTCCACAAGCATTCCCTTTTCATGGTGTTTGGCATTCACAAAACACTACAACTTTTCAATAATCAATTTCAAATCACCATTTAGCCAAACACCCAAAACATAAGGTTTATTACTTTAGGGTTCCATAAAAACTCAATTGAATTGACCCAAAGCTTTTCTTTTTAGTTTAATTAGGGTTCATCATCAAAATCCCCAAAATATCAAATTCCCAATTTCCAACTAAGAACCCTAATTCCAAAATCAAAGAACCCTAAATTCAGAAATTGAAGAATGAAGGAATTTCTTACCTCAAGAACAACAACAATTAAATTTCCAGATTTCCCTCTTTTCTTCTTGTTAAATCCGGCCTCCCCCAAACAAAACAACCCTCACTTTGCTTATTATTAGAATGAATTAGATGATTGCATTTGGGAGGAATACTCTTGCATGTCAATTCCTTGATGGAATGAATTGGAAGATTTTAGAAGTGAAGGGAAATAAGGTTTGTGGAAGTATGAATCATACTTGAAATTTGCTGGGCACTCTATCTCCCTGCCACGTCCCAATCTAAAATTTTAGTGGGTCGAATACCCGCTATCCGCTAAAGTTCCAACTAAATTAACCCCTTATCTCAAAACAAAATACTGGGAAATTAATTTAATGTCAAAACTAATAAAAGAGTTAATTTTCTTTTACCTTAAAATTTTGGGGTGTTACAAATCTCCCCCACTCGAATTCGATCACGTCCCCGTGATCCAAGCCATATGTAAGGACGGATAATACACCAACATGTCATGCTCGGTTTCCCACGTATATTCTGAGCTCCTTTGGTGCTTCCATTGTACCTTAAAGGTTCGTACCGTCTTATTGTTTATTTTTCTCAACTCTTCTTCAACAATAGCAACCGGTTCTTCAACATAAGTCAACTTCTTGTCTAGTTCGATTTCATTCAAGGGAACACACGTTGCATCATCGACAAGACATTTTCGGAGTTGAGAAACATGAAAAGTGTTATGAATTCGAGATAACTCTTCGGGTAACTCCAATTGATATGCCACTTTGCCAACACGGTTTAAAATCCGAAACGGGCCAATGAACCGTGGACTCAACTTTCCACGTTTGCGAAAACGAAGTAAACCCTTCCATGGAGACACCTTCAACATAACTCGGTCACCAACTATGAATTCAATGGGTCTTCTTCTAACATCGGCATACGACTTTTGTCTATCTTGAGCCGCTTTGAGTCTTTCACGAATCTCATCTACCTTTTGGGTAGTCTTGAGGACAATATCGGTCCCTCCTAACTCTCGCTGACCCACTTCTCCCCAACAAATGGGAGTTCGACATCTCCTACCATAAAGCATTTCATATGGAGGCATCTTAATGCTAGCATGGTAGCTATTATTATACGAGAATTCTGCCAAAGGCAAATACGCGTCCCATGGTCCTCCAAAATCAATAATGCACGCACGTAGCATGTCTTCCAACGTTTGGATGGTTCGCTCACTTTGACCGTCCGTTTGCGGGTGATATGCGGTACTGAAATGCAACTTAGTACCCATATCTTCATGAAACTTTTTCCAAAAATGAGAAGTAAAGCGTGTATCTCTATCCGAAACAATAGAGACGGGAATACCATGCCGAGTTACAACTTCTTTCACATAAATATCGGCTAACACTTCAGAAGATGATGACTCACGAATAGGCAAAAACAAAGCACTTTTCGTTAACCGATCCACAATTACCCAAATAGAGTCAAATTGATGCTTGGGTGTCTTGGGAAGCTTGGTAATAAAGTCCATAGTCAAGTGCTCCCACTTCCATTGTGGTATATCAAGCGGTTGGAGCTTTCCGTATGGCTTTTGATGCTCCGCTTTAACTTGTAAACAAGTCAAACATTTTTCCACATACTTGGCTATGTCCCGTTTCATACCCGGCCACCAATAATCAACCTTCAAGTCATAATACATTTTCGTTGCACCGGGATGAATAGAATATTTGGACTTATGCGCTTCATCGAGAAGAATTTCTTTCAAAGAGCACGAAAAAGGAATCCAAATTCGTCCATAACGAACCGTAAGACCACGAGAGTCTTTAGAAAAATGCTTCATTTGACCTTTAATTCTTTCTCGTTTAGGATCACGTTGTAAAGCTTCTTCTTGAGCTTCCTTTATACGTTCCAAGAAATCATTGGTAATCATTACCCATAAAGGCGAAACACGAATAGAAAAGTGAGAACTCTTTCGACTTAAAGCGTCGGCCACCACATTGGCTTTCCCGGGGTGATACAAGATTTCACAATCATAATCTTTCAATAAATCTAGCCATCTTCGTTGACGGTTATTAAGATCTCGTTGCTCAAAGAAGTATTTAAGACTCTTATGATCGGAATAAATGGTAAACTTAACACCATAGAGATAATGACGCCAAATCTTCAAAGCAAAAACAACCGCAGCAAGTTCTAAATCATGGACAGGATAAGACTTCTCATGAGGTTTTAGTTGTCTTGATGCATAAGCGATGACTCGCCCCTTTTGCATAAGGACACAACCAAGACCATTAAAAGATGCATCACAATATACCGAGAAGTCTTCAACTCCATCTGGTAAAGTCAGAACGGGTGCTTGACTCAACTTCTCTTTTAAAGTTTGGAAGGCATTCTCTTGTTCATTCTTCCATTCAAACTTCTCGTTCTTTCGGGTCAATTTAGTAAGAGGCGAGGCCAACTTAGAAAAATCTTGAATAAAGCGACGATAATAACCCGCCAAACCAAGAAAACTACGAATTTCAGTCGGAGATTTGGGAGGTTCCCATTTTGTGATTGCACTTATCTTTGCCGGGTCTACTTTAATTCCTTCTTTATTCACAACATGTCCAAGGAATTGGACTTCGCGTAACCAAAATTCGCATTTAGAAAAATTGGCATACAATTTCTCGCGACGGAGGGTTTCAAGAACTTCACGAAGGTGTTTCTCATGATCGGGCTGACACTTTGAATAGATCAAAATGTCATCAATGAAAACAATAACGGATTTATCAAGGAAAGGACGACATACACGATTCATAAGATCCATGAAGGCTGCAGGAGCGTTTGTCAACCCAAAAGGCATGACCAAGAATTCATAATGACCATAACGGGTCCTGAACGCGGTTTTTGGAATGTCTTCTTCACCAACCTTTAGTTGATGATAACCCGAACGAAGATCAATCTTCGAAAAATACGATGCTCCTTGAAGCTGATCAAAAAGGTCGTCAATACGAGGCAGAGGGTATCTATTCTTGATGGTGACTTTATTAAGCTCACGATAATCAATGCACATCCGCAAACTACCATCTTTCTTTTTAACAAACAGTACAGGAGCACCCCAAGGAGAACTACTTGGACGTATAAAGCCCTTATCAAGAAGTTCTTGGAGTTGTTCCATCATTTCTCGCATTTCAGTTGGAGCAAGACGATATGGAGCTTTAGCGATGGGTGTAGCACCCGGAATGAGATCAATCTTGAAATCTACTTGTCTATCAGGAGGAAGACCCGGTAGGTCATCGGGGAAAACATCAACAAATTCGTTAACAATCGGAATTTCAGAAATTGATTTAGATTCCTTATCGGAATCAAGGACATGAGCAAGAAAAGCTTTGCATCCGCGGGAAATAAGTCGGCGAGCTCTAGCATAAGTACACAACGGTAAAGAGTCTTGATTTCTTTCCCCAAAAACCACCATATCCTTGCCACTAGGAGTTTTGAGTCTGACACTTTTATCACTACAACAAATACTCGCCCTATGTCTACTGAGCCAATCCATGCCCAAAATCACATCAAATTCACCCAAACCCATAGGTATAAGATTGGCTTTAAAATTTTCAAAATTTATGGTCAAGCTACAATCTAAATACACATTTTTAACCACATAAGTTTGATCACCCGCTGCTTCCACTAATAACGGAGGTTTAAGCAAAGATACTTGTAAGGGAATACATTTAGTGAATCGAGTAGCTACAAAAGAACGGTTTGCCCCGGAATCAAATAGAACTTTAGCGGGAGTGTCATGGACTAGAAAAGTACCTGACACAACATCGATTGATTCCTTAGCTTCCACCACCGAGAGTTGGAAAGATCTCCCTTTTGGAGTTCCTACTTGTTTCACCATCCTTCTCTCATTCATTTTTCTTACTTCCGCTTGTCTTTCTTCATTTGTCAACAATGGGCAATCACTTCTCATATGCCCCTCCTTAAAGCACTTAAAGCACACCGTAGGCTTGCTTGGAGAAAACTTGCAATCGCGGCTAATGTGACCCGGTTGGCCACAATTGAAGCATCCTTTCTTGGGAGATGCAAGACAAACCCCGGAATGATGTTTCCCACATTTGTTGCAAGTGGGGACGTTCTTCCTAGATACATTACTTCCCGAACTTCCACTTGGCCGAAACTTCTTGTTTGGAGAATAACTTTGCTCCGCCTTCCTTTTCGAGGAATCATCATCCGGCATACCTTGCTCAACTTCATGCCATCTTGCCACATCAGTCAACTGATTAAAAGATTCAACTTGGAGAAGAGTGATCTTCTCACGAATGTTCTTGCGGAGTTTTCGGTAGAAGTGTTCCTTCAACAACTTATCATCCTTCAAGTATTCGGGACAGAATTGAGCTTTATCCAGAAATTGTACACGAAATTCATTCACATTCAAGGTACCTTGCGAATCATTCATGAATTCGCTTCTAAGCCTAGTCACATCGGCTTCGGATCAAAATTCTTTAAAGAAAGCCACCTTAAAATTTGCCCACTCCATCTGCACCATCACCTCCTCACCCTTCGTCACAAGTTGGCCATCCCACCACACTTTAGCGCTACCTCTCAACATACTCGACCCATATAATGTCTTGTCTTCGGTTGGAGTCTTGGTAATGCGGAAAGCCCCTTCGATTTCGTTCACCCACTTGGTGCTTACAATAGGATCGGGGTCCCCATTGTATGTGGGAGGGTTTGCAATGGTGAAGTTTTTGAGATCATAAGGTTTCTCGTTCGTATGCTTTGGAGGATTTTCATGAGTTTGAGTTTCCGGTGCTTTGTCTTTACGAAAACGCTTACCGAACTCTTCTTGCACCGACAAAGCTACTTCCTCCCTAATCTTGTTAGCAATGGCTTCACTCATTGCTCCTTCTAGAGTCTCATTCAACTTTTTAGTGATAATGGAGAGAAGTTCTCCAAGGCCTTGCCTATTTGCTCACTTATAAAATCACCGGTGAGGACTTCTCGCTCCGACGATTCTACATTCTCTATAACTTTATCCCTAGTCCGAATTGATTCGTCTTCGTTTTGAAAAGATTCCATACTACAAATTTAACAACTTATAAATAAACATTCAATACACTAATTTGTCTCTAATACCCCAAACGCCCACATCCGATCGTTTCCATATTTAGTAAGTTTGATTTAGAACGTAATAGCTTATGACCAATAATAGGCCGGCTCTATTAAGCTCATAAACTATTTCATTTTAAATCAATCCTTACTAACCATTTCCACTTTCAAACGTGAACACCCAAATCCTAAGGTCAAAGTCAATCCAATGGTTCAAGTCTAGGCATCCTATTCGCAAAGATCAAATACCTAAATCCCTTGAACCATGGCTCTGATACCAAAAATGTAACGACCAAACAAAATGTAACGACCAAACCTCATTTAGTAAAAGAATACAAAAGTTAAAAGTTTTTTTTTTTTTACAACAACATCCCACTGCGCCGCAGTGGGGTTGGACTCCTCCCACTGCGCCGCAGTGGGAACTTACTGGTCTACGGGTCAAAAATCCCCCACTGCGCCGCAGTGGGGTTAAAACACTCCCACTGCGCCGCAGTGGACAGTTTCTGGTCCAGACCTGATAAAAATTCAGCAACCCAACATTTCCTTTTCACACTTGAACAACATTTCAACTTCCAAATTTCAAACCACATTTTATAACAGGACACTTCATACTTCGACATAATAATGGATACCAAAGGTAATCTTTACAACCATAATTTCGAACCAAAAGCGATAAGTGTCATCAAACGGTCGTTTGACCTAAAAACGACCTAGTTACCAAGTTATGACCAAAAACAACCAAGTGACACAAAATCTTTACATATCTGCAGATTTTTCAACCAAAAGAACTTGTTTAAGCCACACCAACATGTATCAAGAGCCATAGTAGTCAAAGGGAATCATCTAACCAATTTACCCAAAGTGCCAACCTCCAAGATGGCTTCAAAATCTTCAAAGTCAACTTCACTAGATCAAATCCTTGCCTTTGCTACTACTACCAGCCCCTATGAAAGAATTGAACAACTAAAACATAAGCAACGCTTAGTGAATGCATATACATATAACCATAAGCAAGTTACCGTACAATGTGCATCAAGCACCACAATATAGCCCATCCAAAGATAGTCATTTCATTCATAACATTCATAAGCACAAATTCATTTTCACATGGCCATGGAAACTTGCTAGTAGGAATTTACCCACCTACTAGCTTTTAAATCACAAATGGGTTAGTAGGAATTTACCCACCTACTAACCCTAATAACAATTATGCTAGTAGGAATTTACCCACCTACTAGCTTTTAAATCACAAATGGGTTAGTAGGAATTTACCCACCTACTAACCCTAATAACAATTATGCTAGTAGGAATTTACCCACCTACTAGCTTCTTAAATCACAAATGGGTTAGTAGGAATTTACCCACCTACTAACCCTAAATCACAATTTGGCTAGTAGGAATTTACCCACCTACTAGCTCAATAATCAAATGGGTCATAGGAATTTACCCACCTATGACCTCAAATAACAAGAACATGATTATATGCATATACGCTCACCTTGAACTTGGCTAATCGATTCTATGGCTATATGCTCAACTAAAAGGTCTTCACCACCTATACATAATGCAATTCACACAACTATGAGTTCTATAAACTCAACTATTTCAAGGTCATATACTTGCATTCCACAAGCATTCCCTTTTCATGGTGTTTGGCATTCACAAAACACTACAACTTTTCAATAATCAATTTCAAATCACCATTTAGCCAAACACCCAAAACATAAGGTTTATTACTTTAGGGTTCCATAAAAACTCAATTGAATTGACCCAAAGCTTTTCTTTTTAGTTTAATTAGGGTTCATCATCAAAATCCCCAATTCCAACTAAGAACCCTAATTCCAAAATCAAAGAACCCTAAATTCAGAAATTGAAGAATGAAGGAATTTCTTACCTCAAGAACAACAACAATTAAATTTCCAGATTTTTCCTCTTTTCTTCTTGTTAATTTCGGCCTCCTCTATTATCTCAATTTTCTTATTTTATTTTTTTCTCTTTATAATGTGATACAATAGGTTTTTCCTCATCTACCATTTCTCTAATTTTCTTATTTTATTTTTTTCTCTTTATAATGTGATACAATAGGTTTTTCCTCATCTACCATTTCTCTAATTTTCTTATTTTATTTTTTTCTCTTTATAATGTGATACAATAGGTTTTTCCTCATCTATTATTTCTCTAATTTTTCATTCACCATCAATGTCTGAAATCGTTTAACATCTGATACAAATACAATATGTTTTTCCTCATCTACCATTTCTCTAATTTTCTTATTTTATTTTTTTCTCTTTATAATGTGATACAATAGGTTTTTCCTCATCTATTATTTCTCTAATTTTCTTATTTTATTTTTTTCTCTTTATAATGTGATACAAATACAATATGTTTTTCCTCATCTACCATTTCTCTAATTTTCTTATTTTATTTTTTTCTCTTTATAATGTGATACAATAGGTTTTTCCTCATCTATTATTTCTCTAATTTTTCATTCACCATCAATGTCTGAAATCGTTTAACATCTGTACAAATACAATATGTTTTTCCTCATCTACCATTTCTCTAATTTTCTTATTTTATTTTTTTCTCTTTATAATGTGATACAATAGGTTTTTCCTCATCTATTATTTCTCTAATTTTCTTATTTTATTTTTTTCTCTTTATAATGTGATACAATAGGTTTTTCCTCATCTATTATTTCTCTAATTTTTCATTCACCATCAATGTCTGAAATCGTTTAACATCTGATACAAATACAATATGTTTTTCCTCATCTACCATTTCTCTAATTTTCTTATTTTATTTTTTTCTCTTTATAATGTGATACAATAGGTTTTTCCTCATCTACCATTTCTCTAATTTTCTTATTTTATTTTTTTCTCTTTATAATGTGATACAATAGGTTTTTCCTCATCTATTATTTCTCTAATTTTCTTATTTTATTTTTTTCTCTTTATAATGTGATACAATAGGTTTTTCCTCATCTACCATTTCTCTAATTTTCTTATTTTATTTTTTTCTCTTTATAATGTGATACAATAGGTTTTTCCTCATCTATTATTTCTCTAATTTTTCATTCACCATCAATGTCTGAAATCGTTTAACATCTGATACAAATACAATATGTTTTTCCTCATCTACCATTTCTCTAATTTTCTTATTTTATTTTTTTCTCTTTATAATGTGATACAATAGGTTTTTCCTCATCTACCATTTCTCTAATTTTCTTATTTTATTTTTTTCTCTTTATAATGTGATACAATAGGTTTTTCCTCATCTATTATTTCTCTAATTTTCTTATTTTATTTTTTTCTCTTTATAATGTGATACAATAGGTTTTTCCTCATCTATTATTTCTCTAATTTTTCATTCACCATCAATGTCTGAAATCGTTTAACATCTGATACAAATACAATATGTTTTTCCTCATCTACCATTTCTCTAATTTTCTTATTTTATTTTTTTCTCTTTATAATGTGATACAATAGGTTTTTCCTCATCTATTATTTCTCTAATTTTCTTATTTTATTTTTTTCTCTTTATAATGTGATACAATAGGTTTTTCCTCATCTATTATTTCTCTAATTTTCTTATTTTATTTTTTTCTCTTTATAATGTGATACAATAGGTTTTTCCTCATCTACCATTTCTCTAATTTTCTTATTTTATTTTTTTCTCTTTATAATGTGATACAATAGGTTTTTCCTCATCTATTATTTCTCTAATTTTTCATTCACCATCAATGTCTGAAATCGTTTAACATCTGATACAAATACAATATGTTTTTCCTCATCTACCATTTCTCTAATTTTCTTATTTTATTTTTTTCTCTTTATAATGTGATACAATATGTTTTTCCTCATCTACCATTTCTCTAATTTTCTTATTTTATTTTTTTCTCTTTATAATGTGATACAATAGGTTTTTCCTCATCTATTATTTCTCTAATTTTCTTATTTTATTTTTTTCTCTTTATAATGTGATACAATAGGTTTTTCCTCATCTACCATTTCTCTAATTTTCTTATTTTATTTTTTTCTCTTTATAATGTGATACAATAGGTTTTTCCTCATCTATTATTTCTCTAATTTTTCATTCACCATCAATGTCTGAAATCGTTTAACATCTGATACAAATACAATATGTTTTTCCTCATCTACCATTTCTCTAATTTTCTTATTTTATTTTTTTCTCTTTATAATGTGATACAATAGGTTTTTCCTCATCTATTATTTCTCTAATTTTTCATTCACCATCAATGTCTGAAATCGTTTAACATCTAAAAACCACAAAATAATTCGCTCCACCATCTCAAACAAGTACAATGCAAGTTTAAAACAACTTTTGATATATTTTATCGTTTGGCAAGTTCTATGTAAGTGAAACCAATGAGCTCTTGGTGTACAAAAAGAAGATGGGAGACTTTGTTCCTTAGGTCTCGAGTTCAAGTACGGATAACGACATTATATATATACTAAAAAGCTATATGCTTTTACAAGTTATCTATGCATACAAAGTACAAGTATGTATTGCATAGATAAAACAAACCCAATAAATAACGTTAACGACCGTTAAGTATAGTCACAAAATCTATTGCAAAACAAGTCCTTTTCTTTAACGATCATTGACGGACGTTACATTACTTGACAGAACTTTAACTGTAGCTAATAGTATAGATTTTATTGCTTCAGGTACAACTATGTATTACGTAGATAAAACAAAAACAATAAATAACTTTAACGAGCATTAAGTGTAGTCACAAAATCTGCTACAAACACAAGTTCTTTTCTCTAACGGTCGTCGACGGCCATTACATTACTTGACATAACTTTAACTGTAGTTAATAGTATATCTTGAGGTACAACTATGTATCACGTAGATAAAAAAAACAATAAAATGCTTTAACGACCATTAAGTGTAGTCAAAAAATCTGCTGCAAAACAGGTCTTTTTCTCTAATAGCCGTCAACAACCATTACATGACTTTAATTTGACGAAGTTTACTTACAATATGTTACGCCCGCAACAAAGTGCGGATAAATTTACTAGTCTAATTACTAATTTGGGAAAAAGTAACTACAATAATTAGCATCTCTTTTAAAAAAAAGGGAGTTTAATTAGTTTAGTCATACAATGAAGCTGAAATCAGTTACGTGGTCTAAAACAATTACATTTCTTGATTTTGTTTAGCTTTGATTATTTGGCACATTTTGATTTTCGGTTATTTCTCAATCACAAATAATAAATTATGAAGTCAACCATGGTCCCTTGTTGGCTTGTTGTGTATAAAAGAAAAGCCGTATTGGGCCTTTAGTCATTTTCTATAAGGCCAAACCATTAATTTTTCATAGTCCACAAAACTATTTGTCTCGTACCCAAAGCCACAAACGTAGTAAAATACAATAATACATTACGTACATGATCTTAAAGTGTTTGTGGAGTATGTAATATGTTTTATCTTATAAAACTATTATCATCATCGTCATCAAATAAGTTGAAGCTTGGGGGAAATAAGACTATTAATCCTTTATAGTATAAGTATTTATAGTTTCCTTCAATTGATAGCATTTAATTATTCAGAGAAATAACTTGTATTTTTTCTAAGAAATAAACTTGAGTAACCATTAAGAATATGTTTATGTAATTTATTATTCTATATCTGTAAATTTTTAATAATCGTCATTAAAGATTTCAAGTTATGATAAATATAAATTAAAATTTCGACAAGTAATAACAATAAAATAAATTGAAAACCCAGCCATAACACCGTAGAAGTTTCTTTAATATTTGTATCAACAAAGTGACAAATTTTCAAATAATTGACAATGTATAATTTTCCATGTTACTAGTATTATTCTTTGGATATTTAAATCCAACAAGAAACATGAATAAATGGAAAAGGATGGGAAAATTTTAGAGGGTCCACGAAGTTGCTACTAGATACATCAAACACATTATCGCCACAAAAATGTACATGTTTCCTAATGGTAGAAACTAGAAATATAATATGTTTTCCAAGATAATATTTTAATTTTAATTTTTAAAAGAATGAAAATGTAAATTTTACATTATTTATCGAGTCATTATTGTTATTGAGAAGTTTAACTTCGAACTTATTATATGATGTATTGGTGATATTTGTTTTTCTGGACAAAAAAAAAACGTCAAGGTGGAACTTAACTTGAGTTCAACTTGTCCATCTTTTAGATTGATTTCAATTGTCTAAAATAAGCTTGGAACATTTTACCGATCGACTTTCTCCCAAAATCTTGACTCAAACCCTTATCTAACTTTTGGAGCATGTGTTTATGTATATGTATTTTTGCTTAATTAGATCAAATAGTGTTGTAATTTTTTGGGTTTTGTTAAACAAAATTTTTAGGGCTGTAGTTAAGGTGCATTAAATAGTTGTATACTTATTTATAAAATTCAAAAGATGGGTTCTTGATATGGAAGATACAATTTTTTCATGCATGTTAAATACAGTACTAAGAATTGCATTAGTATTTTTTTTATTTTATTAGATATGTTTCTGACATGATATATATTTTCAAACTTTTTAGCCTTTACACTTTTTTCCAAAGAAGGAACAAATCAAACTATACCCAAACTAAAACTACTCTAAAAGTCTAAAACAATTTATCAAGTCGAGTCCACATATAATTACAAACCACACATTTAATCCAAAACTATAAATTCAAAGTTTCAAAAGCTTTGACAAACCCAAACTTGAACTCTTTTCAACCCAAATTACAAGTTAGTAGATTAAACTCAAAAGATATTAGGATATTCACATAGAGGAAAAGATTTTATGTAATTTATTTGGTGTGTTAGATAGTGCGAATAAACAAACAAAACAAGAGGATATTTGTTTATAAATCTTACAATAAATTCTTTATTGTAAATTTCGGATGTTAATAGTAGGAAAAGATAAATTGAGTCAAGTTCTTAATTTGATTCCAAAGGGTCCATTGATTTTCTTCCCTCTGCTCAAATCCCAACCACCTCCTCCCACCACCACCATCATCTCCGACCACCACCATGATCCTCCGGCGACGGCGACCACCGCCACCACGACTTACACATGTGTAAGTTAACTTACACATGTGTAAGTTATACAACCACCATCACCACCACCACCACCACCACCACCACCACCATCATCTCCGACCACCACCATGATCTTCCGGCGACGGCGACCACCGCCACCATGACTTACGCATGTGTAAGTTACAACTTACATCTTGGACTCAAATTAAGACCTGGACTCAATTTATCCCACCTCTGTTAATAGTAACTTCTTATATAAAAGTTGTAGACTTATTGTTATAGAAACATAAACAAAAACCCATATGGAAATACTATTACATAATTTATAAATGTTATTATTCACGCCACCCAAATTTTGATATGATTTTCATATACCAAACTATATAAAATATTTAGGTTTGGATTAAATAGATTAACCCATCAGAACCTAAATAAATCGACTCATATGACCTAAAATCATTCAAGTCAAGCTATTTAAGCATGAGTATTTTTAACACTCTAGACGTATGTATTTGTAAAAGAAAGAAAATATTAAATCTTGTTAAAATATAAGGATTAGTATTTTAGAATGTAAATAATTTTACACGAATTGTCATAGTGTGTATGAAACTTCATTCATGTGCATTGTATGTAACATCCCAATCCTTTTATTTAACGGTTGACTAGAGTCGTTAAGTCAACATAATGTGTCGTTAAGTCTTTGATAGATTTTATGCTGATATGTAGTTAATGTGTTGTACGTGTGAGACTTGAATGTTTTATTAATTGATGTAGTAATGTGGTTAAGATGTAGTTAAATGCCTTTTTGAGGTGTTCAAAGTGTTTAATGAGTTGTATATAGTCCATAGAGGTGTTTTGGGCTAGTAATATGACTTTATGAAGCTTAGGGACCAATTTTGACATGGTGTGAAAGTCAAAAACGGGATTAGGGTCTTGGAGGGAGTCATTAGTTCACCATTTGCAGAAAAATTACTTTTCTCTCAAGCCCTAGCCACCCCTTTGATCCCCTATCAAAATTCTAAGCTGAAAATCCTTCAAACGTGTGATTTAGGAGTGATTGATCGAGTATTTTGCATCCCCATTGTGATCTCCAGGTAATAGAAGTATTTTGATTTTGATTTTGTGTCTTTTGATCACATGAGTCATTAGAAATCAGATCTAGACCATTGGAGGGTCAATTGATGTCGAAATAATGCTTGTTTTTATGATGTAAATCATATGTTGTTTAATGGAGAAGTTTATTGCATTTGATTGGTCATAAAATGAAGGATTTTGATGTATGAAAGTCATGTAATTGATAGGTTGCGGCGCAACTCTAATACAGACAATCAAGCTGCGGCGCAACTGGGGGCTGGAGTTGCGGCGCAACATGTAGGTTGCGGCGCAACTCTAATACAGACAATCAAGCTGCGGCGCAACATGGTGTGTTGCGGCGCAACTCTAATACAGACAATAAGCTGCGGCGCAACATGTAGGTTGCGGCGCAACTCTAATACAGACAATAGTGCGGCGCAACATGGTGGTTGCGGCGCAACTCTAATACAGACAATCAAGCTGCGGCGCAACATGTAGGTTGCGGCGCAACTCTAATACAGACAATAAGCTGCGGCGCAACATGGTAGGTTGCGGCGCAACTCTAATACAGACAATAAGTGCGGCGCAACATGTAGGTTGCGGCGCAACTCTAATACAGACAATCAAGCTTGCGGCGCAACTGGGGAGTTGCGGCGCAACATGTAGGTTGCGGCGCAACTCTAATACAGACAATCAAGCTGCGGCGCAACATGGTGTGTTGCGGCGCAACTCTAATACAGACAATAAGCTGCGGCGCAACATGTAGGTTGCGGCGCAACTCTAATACAGACAATCAAGCTGCGGCGCAACATGTAGGTTGCGGCGCAACTCTAATACAGACAATCAAGCTGCGGCGCAACATGGTGTGTTGCGGCGCAACTGGGGAGTTGCGGCGCAACATGTAGGTTGCGGCGCAACTCTAATACAGACAATCAAGCTGCGGCGCAACATGGTGTGTTGCGGCGCAACATGTGTGTTGCGGCGCAACTGGGTGTTGCGGCGCAACATGTAGGTTGCGGCGCAACTCTAATACAGACAATCAAGCTGCGGCGCAACATGTAGGTTGCGGCGCAACTCTAATACAGACAATCAAGCTGCGGCGCAACATGGTGTGTTGCGGCGCAACATGGTGTGTTGCGGCGCAACTCTAATACAGACAATCAAGCTGCGGCGCAACTGGGGAGTTGCGGCGCAACATGTAGGTTGCGGCGCAACTCTAATACAGACAATCAAGCTGCGGCGCAACATGGTGTGTTGCGGCGCAACATGTAGGTTGCGGCGCAACTCTAATACAGACAATCAAGCTGCGGCGCAACATGGTGTGTTGCGGCGCAACTCTAATACAGACAATAAGCTGCGGCGCAACATGGTAGTGTTGCGGCGCAACTCTAATACAGACAATCAAGCTGCGGCGCAACTGGGGAGTTGCGGCGCAACATGTAGGTTGCGGCGCAACTCTAATACAGACAATCAAGCTGCGGCGCAACATGGTGTGTTGCGGCGCAACAGTGTGTGTTGCGGCGCAACATGTAGGTTGCGGCGCAACATGTAGTGTTGCGGCGCAACATGGTGTGTTGCGGCGCAACTGGGGAGTTGCGGCGCAACATGTAGGTTGCGGCGCAACTCTAATACAGACAATCAAGCTGCGGCGCAACATGGTGTGTTGCGGCGCAACTCTAATACAGACAATCAAGCTGCGGCGCAACATGGTGTGTTGCGGCGCAACATGGTGTGTTGCGGCGCAACATGGTGTGTTGCGGCGCAACATGGTGTGTTGCGGCGCAACTGGGGGCTGGAGTTGCGGCGCAACATGTAGGTTGCGGCGCAACTCTAATACAGACAATCAAGCTGCGGCGCAACATGGTGTGTTGCGGCGCAACTGGGGGCTGGAGTTGCGGCGCAACATGTAGGTTGCGGCGCAACTCTAATACAGACAATCAAGCTGCGGCGCAACATGGTGTGTTGCGGCGCAACAGTGTCAGTTTTGAAATGAAGTAACATTTGAACCTCCAATGCGTAGTCGTTGTCGTGGGTCTTGTTTGTAGGTGTTGAGGTCTGAGATATGACTTTAATAACGTGAGTATTAGCGTGTCTAATGGTCGTTTACTATATATAGGTAGACGAGATTATTTGCCTTGCACGGTAACGTAGTTGCCTATTGTCGTGCGCTTCTTTGAGGTAAGATACACTACTTTTGTCACGCTGAGGGTTCAACAAACGATGGTTTCATAATTATAACTTCCCAATTGGTAACGTATGTTGTTTATGGGCATATGGGAGATATGGGAGGTAATATGGGTTATGTAGTTGACCTTTGAGACCTGAAATGCAGTCCCTTATGATATGTATTGTAGTGCATGTTATGATATGACGTAGGATGTAGTGCTATGTATGAAGTATGATGTAATGTTATGATATGCAGTAGGATGTAGTGCTATGTATGAAGTATGATGTAATGTTATGATATGACGTAGGATGTAGTGCTATGTATGAAGTATGATGTAATGTTATGATATGACGTAGGATGTAGTGCTATGTATGAAGTATGATGTAATGTTATGATATGCAGTAATGTGTGATGTTATGAGATGCAGTATATGTTGTTATTGATTGATGTTGTGCATGTTTTGTATGGCTTGCTCATCTAGTTCACTAGACTTGCTAAGTTGCCATGTCACGTGCACGTTTAAGGGCCCAAAACGTAAAAGCAGTAAACGTAGTAATGGTTTAGGTAATGCAGTCACCTAAACTAAATAATGCAGTGTCGAGCTCGTTAAACTTTGATGCAGTAAAGTGTTAAGCTTAACCCGTACTTGCCCTAGCCCGGCTAAGTGCGTTGACGTAGGTTGCTTGGGTGGCTCCTTGCAACATGGTCTTTTTGATGCAGTTTGAGTAATACGAGGGGTCTGACCCGCCCTCATTTGTCTTGTACATACGGATTACTCTGGGATTGGCTTGCCATTCCTTAACGACGTTTGATGTTCAACTGAATGGTTGTCATCTAGTCGGGTGTAACTTATGTTGCACATTGACGCAGTAAAAATGTAGTAAAGCAGTTAAAACGTAGTAAAGCAGTTAATGTAGAAAGCAGTTATGTGGTTATATGTGTGTAACGAAGTAAAGCAGGATAGGCACGTTTAGGGTGGTTCATCCTATTATGAAGTATTGTGTGTTTGATATGTGTTGTGCCTTGATGAAGTACTTAAATCCATAATGTTTGAAATGGACAATTGTTTTATAACTTGAGTGTTATCTTACTTAGCTAATTCTTTAGCTAACACTTGTCTTTTGAAATGTGTTGCTCCCTCAGGTTTAGCGTAGGTGAGGTAGTTGATGAAGAAGAGCGAGGAATGGGTAGATAGCTTGATGAAGTCCTTAGCTACCCATAGATGCCGAACTTTTATAGACATTTGTTTATGTTTGTCTTTAATGGAGTTGGATTATTATGTAGTCGGTTGTTTTGTGTTGGGCAGCCAACAGGTTTCTATTAAACTTGTTTTGATGATGCGATTAGTAACACCATTGAATAAGTAAACCAAACAGATTTTAATTGGTTTGGACTTTTAATGTTTCTTCCGCTTTATTTTAACGCCGTTAGGCGAAAATTTTTGGAAACCCGTATTTTTAAACGAAGGGTGTTACATTGTATGTAATGAACTTTTAAATCTTGTGCATATATTGTATGTATCCATGTATATGTTGCAACCATATAAGCTGACACTTGTAAGCTTTTAATTGGTTGGATACATATAATGCACATGAATTGAAAGTTCATTACATACAATGCACATGATTGAAGTTCGATACACACTATGACAATTCGTGTAAAGTTGTTTACATTTTGAAGTACTAGTCCCTAAAACATACTTAAGTTTACAACTTCATAAAAGAAAGAAATGAACTGTCCACTGTCATCTTCTATTGGTTTTGGGCCAAATATCTAGATGGTGTATAGAGATTAAGATGTAGACAGACCTTACCTCTACTTAGATAATGAGATTGTTTTCAGGTTATATACAAATGATAGAAGAGATTTTCCAGTTTTTTTGCTTGGGATGAAGATCGAACTTC
Organism: Erigeron breviscapus; assembly: GCA_034093135.1. NCBI lineage: Eukaryota > Viridiplantae > Streptophyta > Magnoliopsida > Asterales > Asteraceae > Erigeron > Erigeron breviscapus. The sequence continues at coordinate 249,053,989 of CM067167.1, read as the reverse complement.
CGATCTCTGTTATTAAAAACCAAAGTATTTTTAACTTATCCAAATTACGCTAATTAAATTTACAACTTCATAACATATGTAATTTATTAAAGTTATAGACTTATAGTTAAGAGAATAAAGTAATCTCAAAGGAGAGAGTATAATAAAGTGGATTGAATGAAGGTGACAAGTGTCATATGTATAGACCTTATATCTATATTCCCTTAAAATCCACTCTTGTTATAACGTAAAAAAAGAAAACTAAACCCCAGTTATCCCCTCTGTTTCTCCCTCCAAAACTTCTTCAATGGCGGTTGCAGAGCTAAGCCATGCTTACACCACCCATCAAACCCACTTCACTAACCACCCACAATTATCTTCAGGTCACCAGCACCGCCGCTGTCGCCTCAGTTTCCGACATCTTCTTCGTACCCCGACAACAACCTTAATTCGATGTTCTGTTACCTCTGAGTATGTTCTCATCAATCTTTCTTTTACTCTTTTCTTCTTCTACTATGTATGTTATTGATAAAGTAAGTATGTTTTAGTAAATCTTGTGTTTGTTGTTAATAATAATAATAAATATCATGCAGCAAAGTTGAAGCACCGGTTGGTATTGATCCAAAACCGAAGGGTGATTGCTATGGTGTCTTTTGTCTCACTTATGATCTCAAGGCTGTAAGTTTTCTTTTTTAGTTTATATATCTATATATATGTATATATATAACACAGTTTTAGTTCATTTACTTATGTTCTGAATTTAGATTTGGATAGCATAGTTGTTTTATATATTGATATACTTCATGCAAGTTTGGACCTGAATGTGTATTTTATGTAGTCTTATATGATATTGATGAGGGTTATGTTTATGATTGACATCTATATAAAAGTGATCTTAGCTTTTCGGATCATGTGTGCTGGTTGGACCACTCACTTTCCGTATCCCATATACGTTGCTTCTTTACTCTTTAGGGTTATACGAATTCAGATAAGACAAAGGTTTCAACTTCAAAATAGGCAACCAAAACTGAAGTCAGGAGTTAAGAAGATTTATGTAAAGAAATTGTATGCATTTTTGAGACCAGAAGTATGCATCTATCATGCATAAAAGGTTGCACCTTCCCAACATGAAAGGTTGCAACTTTTCACTAAAACAGTTATGAAAGTTGTTATAAATGAAGAGTCAATACCTCTTCAACGGACAAAAAATAATCAGGGAAGTAATTTGGTGGGTTATAACTGTTACAAAAGCGGGACCCAACTAAGGGCACTTCCCCTTAGATCTCGGCAAGCAGAGGCGGTACCAGAAAAAAATTCCAAAGGGGGCAAATTTAAAAAATCCATGAAAAATAAATTCAAAAGGGGACAAAATGAACTAAAACTTATAAGAAAATTTTAAAAATCTATGAAAGATTTAAAAATACATGCCCCTTGCCCCCCCTTTAGTACCACCCTTGTCGGCAAGGGGGCTTAACCTCCTTGACTCCTGCCATATAAACGAACATAGAACTAATTCTAACGAGAATGCACTCCACACTTACTAACTCGTATTAGAACCTAACTCAAAATCTTTTGGTCTTAAGTAAATCACAGTTACACAAAACGGGCTGATGACACTAAAATCACAAACAATACAAATTGTCACATTAGCAAAAATACCGCCAAAAACATAGAATCTTGAAAGCTGGATACACGCAATGAAAGCGTTATAAGCTCAACTTAGTAAGTTGCATACATACTTGTATAGTTGTATTACTAATTGTTAAACGTCTATATTAGTAATATGTGGTCAACAATGAAAACTTGTTGACCAAAATCGAAGTTACAAATATCAGTAGAGATTCTCAATTATCAATGGATAATACGGTATTGAATTGATCAATTGAAACTTGACAAGAAATGGAAATTATGCATTCCTTGTTAAACAATCCTAGAACAATTAACCGGGGGATAATTATAGTCACTGGAACATTTTGGATGCATATATCACCACATCCATGTACTAGTGATGCAATGGAATGCATATTTGGAGCGTATACTTTATTTACAGTCCATCTGTTACCTTGATATCCGCCCTATTTTTGACCGTCACACCGAGTTCCTCAAACTTTGATTAAGGCTAAAATGTTAACCCGTTTATAGTTTGCTAATGGATAAGTTCTGATGTGTGTTTTTATTGTAAATTGTCAGGAAGAACAACCAAAGTCATGGAAGAAAATGATTAATGTGGCAGTTTCAGGGGCTGCTGGGATGATATCGAACCATTTACTATTCAAGGTAAGCTAATTGTATTCTCTCTTTGACACCAAATAAAGGAAAGCAGCATTCGGTCCAGACCTCCTGAGTGCCTTGCACATGGTTCTTAACTAAAGGAATGATATTTAATCGATTCTAATTCTTCAACATAGGTAAAGATGCAAGTATCTGAAACTCGGATCAACAATAAAATTCTAGAACATAATACCAAACTGACAAATATCATAAAAATAAGTCTCTTGCAGTTTCCATGCTAGGATATTAACCACCGAGCGATAATTATTGAACAAATTTGTGTTTTCTTTCATCTTTTTACAATGATTGGAAGAAGATTAATGACTCATGGTTTAATTAAAGCTTGCAGCTGGGGAGGTTTTTGGCCCAGATCAACCTATTGCTCTTAAACTTTTGGGCTCTGAAAGATCATTTGGAGCTCTTGAAGGTAATCACACTTATTTTTTATAAACACCATCCTGATATTATGTCATACAATGGTAATAAATAGTAATGCAGGAGTGGCGATGGAACTTGAGGACTCTCTATATCCATTATTGAGAGAAGTGAGCATTGGGATTGATCCATATGAGGTATTCGAAGATGTAGAATGGGCTCTTCTGATTGGAGCAAAGCCTAGAGGACCTGGAATGGAAAGAGCCGACTTGTTGGACATTAACGGGCAAATATTTGCTGAGCAGGTCTTATTAGCTATTTTCCACTTTGGTAACTCAGAAGTACCAATTTTATTCTTCAGAACCTTAACTCAATGGAGATATGACAGGGAAAAGCTCTCAACGCCGTTGCTTCACGTAATGTCAAGGTCATGGTGGTGGGCAACCCGTGCAATACAAAGTATAGAAAACTAGCTTCTATGCATTAAGACCATTTGTAAAGTATGGATGTCATAACCAAAGTAATAATCTTACTATACTGTTTGCAGTGCTTTGATATGTATGAAAAACGCTCCAAACATACCTGCGAAGAATTTTCATGCTTTAACTAGACTAGATGAGAATAGAGCGAAATGCCAGGTATTAAACGGTGTTGACAAGAGCTTTAACTAGGTGTTTGAACAGATATGAACTTGTTATTCGTTTTGCAGTTGGCTCTCAAAGCAGGAGTTTTCTATGATAAAGTTTCTAACGTCACCATTTGGGGAAACCACTCAACAACTCAGGTTTTCAAATGCTTTATTTCTTTGTAGTATCGACTATGTTGTTTCCATTTCATGTGATTGATGTAAGTTTTTCATCTTAGGTCCCTGACTTTCTAAATGCTAAAATACATGGAATTCCTGTCCCGGAGGTTATTAGGGATAGGAAATGGTTAGAAGAGGATTTTACCCAAATAGTTCAGACGGTAAGTCTGGCTGATTGAACTATATAGCTGATTGTGCGTTGATAGTTTTTTTCATATATTTTTAATGCTAATTGTTGGAATTTTTTTTCTAGAGAGGCGGAGCTCTAATAAAGAAATGGGGAAGATCTTCAGCGGCATCAACTGCTGTTTCTATTGTGGATGCAATAAAGTCTCTTGTAACACCCACACCTGAGGGGGATTGGTTCTCAACTGGAGTAAGTTTTCATTTTTCATATTATACATATATAATCACCTCAAACTTTATACCAAATACTGTAAAGAGAAAATGTCTGTTCCTAAAATTTTGAGAGAAGATCCATGTTGATTTTGAAATGAAATAGTTCCAGGTTATACATTAAATGTGAAACTGTGTTATAGAACAAAAGAATCATCAGAGTTTTTGCATCTTTCCGTTTTTAAGGTGGCAGTCTCAACTCATATCTCAAACACGTTAAATGGGTGGGCTGGTCAAAAGTCACCAAAAGTGAAAATTTCAATGCAAACAACCTCTAAGTTAGCGTTATCCAAACCATTACACTATTATTACTTTTCATAAACATATCACTATTCGTAAAAAAAGTAAAAATAACGAGTGTTTGCTGGTAGGGTTTGCCAGGTGATCTTGGCTACCAGGCTAACTATTTACACTGGGAAAAATACAGGTTTACACAACTGGAAATCCATATGGAATAGCAGATGATATTGTTTTCAGCATGCCCTGCAGGTCGAAGGTAAAGTACAAACCAGATTTCTTCGTTCATCTCATATAAATTCTCAACTTTGTTAACAAATCAGCTTTGGGTCAGGGTGATGGTGATTACGAGCTTGTTAAAGATGTGATATTCGATGACTATCTTCGTAAAAAAATTAAAAAGGTACCGTAGATATCCAAGTTGAATTTTTATATTTACATTGTGAAGTCCAATGCTAAGTTCAGGTCTAATTATTCTTTTCAGTCCGAGGATGAGCTGCTTGCAGAAAAGAAATGTGTAGCACACCTAACGGGAGAGGTGAGTATTGGGATTTTTGCATTGCTGAGGTGGCAAAATAGGCGGGTTGAGTAACGGGTCACAATGGGAAAGTATATATGCATGTCGAAAAGGGTCGGGTCAGGTTGACCCAAGTACATAAAATGGGAAAGTATATATGCATGTCGAAAAGGGTCGGGTCAGGTTGACCCAAGTACATAAAATGGGAAAGTATATATGCATGTCAAAAAGGGTCGGGTCAGGTTGACCCAAGTATGCTTTTTTGAGCACTTTTTGTTTTTGTTCTTTCAATATTACAGAAACTATTATATTACATTACAATAAATACAATGTTTGAACAAACTGGGTTTAGGAGGTTGTAAAGGTTAAAAGTAACACTTTAAGAGAATTTTAGCCCGTTTCCGATAGAGTGTTTAAGTTAGCACTTGGGAAAGATTATCCAACGTCAGCCCATTTATAATTTTATGGGCTGAAATTGGTACCTACTTGGGAGCCTGGACTCTAAAAACTTAATCTGATTGTTTCTCGGTAAAAAAATGGAACTCGATAACTTGGCAGTTAATGCTTCTAATTATCTTCCTTTTTCATTCTCAAATTTATCAGGGTATTGCTGTCTGTGACCTACCGGAAGATACAATGCTTCCAGGAGAAGTGTAGAACGAGCTAAATACTAGTTACGATCGAAAATTTATCGGGCATACCACCCCAATACTGAGCAGGAAACAGGATTAGAGCCATGTTCCTATTATTGAACATTATAATTGCCAATAATGAGCGATTATGACACCGAGTAGTTTCTACAGGTTTTCGATCATTGTCATCTTGGTCGAACTTGATAAACATGTACACTATGCACTTGCTCATTTGTTCACATAGTTCAATGTAATACATTTGCTTGTTCACGTGAATATGCTTATATCCTTCGTCTAAACACAATGAAACTATTATTGCAGTACTTTTTAAAAATTACAACTGTCTACTTGAAACAAATCTTCTGGATATAAAGTATAAACTAGAGTACTAATGTACTATACTGATTTGAGTTTTTTTTTACCCTTCTGCCTTTATATGGAGTTTTTCAAAACCCATTTTCAAAGTAGAAAATTAACATTTTTTTTCAGGTGATTTTTTGGCCATCCAATTGTTTACCATCATATCAACGTTCTAAGTCCATAATATGCAGGATTTTTAAAACAAGAACCATATCCTTAAACCCAACAAGTATATGCAAGTTATATGTCATTTTAAATATGAGAATGACAGGTTTCACTGCAAAAATCGACCTATTCGTGGCTCAGTTACAACTTACAAGACTGATATATAAATAAGTGCAAACTTACTTTTGTTCGTTCATATATATATATATATATATATATGCAAACACCAGAATCATTGTTCTCAACAAAATGTCTCGAGTCTAAAATACGTGCAGTTGCAACGTACTTCCAACATATATTTCAACGACTGCCACAATTATTCTCGTCTTAGGACCTGCTAAAACTATGAAAACGAAGCTATAGGGTGATCAATTCAGGTCATGAACGACCTTGAGCATAACAGACTCCCAATCTTGAAGCTCAAACTAAGTACCAGAATCCACACAAACGCACAGTAAAACCAGCTTCGAGACGAACCCGAACTGGCCTTCTCAACTTGATATGAATTGACAGAATGGACCTTCCTTTGTCCCAAGCCAAATGAAAGAACAATGTTGAGTTGAGTGTGCTTGCCCAACGTTAAGTCGACTGCACCGCCATTGAAGGAGACGTTGCTGATACGAATCATACCAGAAGGAACGTTGACCAGATTGGAAGCTTGAGAAGCAGAATACATATATTTCGTAGGAAACTCTGATGCAAATGCAGGTGGAGCAGAAATGTTCCCCAGCATGTAACTCGCCTTTTTGAGAAACGGATATGCAATACCTATATACCAAAAACAAAGGTAAGATTGAGATAACCAGGAACAAATACAACCAACTGAAAAGGACAAACAAATGCCTATTCACCTGTTCCTTGATCTGGATTCCCTTGCTTTGAAGAGGGGGCAACATCGAGCTTTTGTCCTTCAAAGGGCAGCCTTGCTTCACTCACTTGTTGGTTTCCATTATTCATATTCTAATGATAGAAGAGGGAAAGGCAAAAAGCATACTTTAGTGAAGTATCAATAAAAGCACGTGGCAATTTTTAATTTATCTCCAACAGGTCAAACTGAGTAAAGTAAATTAAAATGACTCAACAGAATACGTGTTGAAGTCAACCGAAGTGTATGTTCCAAGAAAAAAGATTTGTGTTAATTTGATACAAATTTTGATAACATTTCCAAAGCCCATTTTGGACGCCAACTATTTAGACGATAGTTAACTTTAAAGAGAAAGTGTTTCAGGTAAGAGCAAACTCGGACCATAAAAAACACTCATTTTGACCTGCTACCAACCCGCCTTCTCTGAGGCATTCTGCCAACTCTAATCAAAAAGCAAGAAAAGATCATTCTAAACGATAGCACCTCAAGAGTTTGGGATGAGTCAGGGAGAATGTTGTTTCCAAGAGCATAGTGGAAGCTGTCAATATCTGGATTGAATAGAGAGGTATATTCATTGAGTATATCAAGGCCAGAATCTGTCTCCACATCACCCTTAAGGTCATCAGCTTCAAAAAATAAGTTTTCATCAAGTGGAAAGTCGCCATTGGTAGCATCATAGTATGGTTCATCAAGTAAAAAATTTGGGTCAAAATTCAAGTTATTGCTTGGTTCTCCAGTAAATCCATAGTTGACAGACTTGGGTTCCAACCCAGTCTGCACAGGGAGATCAAACGACTGAGAACCATCATATTGGTTAACCTGAGGTTCATATTCACCCACATCCACAAAGGAGTTTTGAGAGTCATTAGTCGCATCTGGGGATACATCAGCATAGTCCACATTATCACCCTGATGGAAGCTTGATGGGAGAAGAACATCTTCCTTTGGCAAGTCTGAGTTTAAAATCTGACAGAAAACAAAGAAAGAAAAATGATACTGCTCTCTTAGGTTACTTATATTTATATGTTTAAAAATACAAAAATATATTCATAACAAGACATTCATATCTTGCCCCTTTCCTCTAAATTTCCACTGGATGAACAGATCAGCTATCTTTATGCCATTTCATATCTTAATGAAAAAAAAGAAAGAAAAACAGAAACTTACTACCAATATGTTTCACTGTATCAGATAAATGGGCCATTCAAGCCAAGCAATCGATATGCAAAGATCCAACAGCCCATCAAAAATTACCAACCAAAATTTTGCTATAAGCTAGAGTAAAACATACTTGATACTTGATTAATAACATGTTTATGTCCATAATTTCAGACACAATAATGGACAACCTAAAGAAGGTTCTATGCAAGTAAACTGATGAAAAACCATTATGTTCCTGTATTGTTTCAAAAAGAATGACAGAGGAGCAGACGATTCTACTTGCCTGCTACTTAAGCTTAATAATAATTTCAACTTTTAACAGTAGAAGTTGACAACAATATACACTTTTAGAAGCTTTATACCAAGTCACATGACAAACTGCATACATATATACAGTTCCTGTATAGCATGCATCAGAAGAATTCACAAGCTTACCATGGATTGGTTATCCTCCAAAGGATGGTAAGAAGATTCTAATGAACAACACTATAGACCAAAAGGCAAACTGTTTTTCCAATCGAAGTCCAGTTTGCTAACATGGCTGTCTCAAGAGATTCAACATTAATAATTGAAATTTTGAACATAAAACCAAGCTCTGCCAGCTTTATGTTCATAAATGTCATCTATAAGATTTATATGATCTATGGCATCCTGAAGATATATGAGATTAGACAAAAAATGTTGTGATCTCACCAACTTCAAAAGGCAATCCGAAATGAACAGTTAAACATTCAGGTTCTTGAAAAACTGATCGTAATTCTTTTATTATCTTTTTTGTGAGGATGGTACCCTCCGAAAAGAAAATAAAAATTTTACATGTCGTAATAACATAATACAACCTAACCAAGATAAAAAAAACTCTCCAAAAACAATGCTTAAGTCAGTCTATTATACCCGTACTTACTGAAGCTGAAACACAAAAGGGTGCAAACCTGTGCGATTTCATCACCATCCAGATAGGAATCCATATCAGCAGGTAATTCTGCAATGCAGCCTTCTTGCTTGGGGATAAATATTGTCTCGTCATCTTCCCATTCTTCCTCAATAAATGGTGCCCCGTATTTTTCACCATTCTTAGGTCCAGAACCACTTTTGTGAAAAATCCTACACAGAACAAACCCATCCTGCAAAGATCATATGCATAAGAACTTAATAACATCATAACATATGAAAACAAACAAAAATGAGAAAATTAGTAGCATCTAGAACTTCCGGTTCCGGCTATCCAGTTTCACACATCAGTCTCGTTCTAGGATTCAACAACACATCAAAACCTACAGCTACATTTAAACTCTCACCTGCAAAATACCAGCTTTTTCAAGTTCCTGATCGACAAGCCGATATTCATGCATAACCCAGTTAGTCCTTTCACCTTTTGGGGCCCGTCCAATATGATACACCAACGTTTTCTTCATCCCAACTGTTTGAGTTCTATGGTAAACAGTTCGGTCCTTTCCAGTGGTCTTCCAGTACCCCTTCTCTGTAGCACGGTTAGTCCGGCATCCATTCCCATACTTCTTATCAAGCATACTGAAGAAATACCATTCCAGATCTCTAGTCTTCAACCTCGACAGACCTATAATCCAATATTGAGGAAATAACACAAGCAAAGGCATTATATTCATCATACATCATACATTACATTATCTACTTGTATAATAACTAACAATAAGGAAGCTCAATTTCATAAAAGCATAATATTTAAGACGTTAACAATACAAAAAAAAAAATTCAACTGCTGGAGCGATGGATTTACCATACACCCCTAAAAAACACAATCAACACCACCAACTGTAACATTACGATCTTTTACATATGTATAATAATTAACAATCATGAAACACAATTTCATAAAACACCATCTTTAAACTACTAAAAACACAGCAGTACAGCTACTATAGTTATAGACTAATAGATACAGTATATCATATAACCCATCTTTACAGAAACCAAAGCTGCGTTTGATCAAAGTAGCTGAAGCTGGAGCTAAAAGCTTGCGACTTTTTCCCTAGTGTTGCCTTCGGCAGCTTTTATTTAAACACTTTTAGGAGCCGCAACATTTTTTTCTAAAAGCTGCATCCTAACAACACATTTATTCACTAAAAAAACATTATTTTTATAAAAACCAAAATCCTTAAACTCCTAAAAGGCCTTCTTACATATAACAAATAATACCAAACATTCTAACATTACAAGATACACACCTATGCATAAATACAAAAATATAATATAGAAACATATATACAAGCATAAATTTATATATATACACACAATGTATACAAACATAAATGCATACACACACATATATACAAAAAAATAACGATCAAGATCCTAACTTTCACAAAGTATCCTCATTATACAACAAAACCCACAACAATAAAAATCCAAAACTTACAAATCCATAAAATAAACTAAAAAAAGATCCAAAAAATACATAAAAATTGACAAAATTCACCAAAAAAAATTTCAAAAAAAAAAAGAAAGACCTGGAAGATCCCAAGGCTCAACTTTATAAACATCAATATCGGAAATCGCATCAACACGAAAAGGTCTACCGCAAACCTTACGCCTTAAATAATATCTAACAAGTTCTTCATCAGTCGGATGAAATCTAAATCCAGGAGCAAGTGATGATCCTCCTACTGCTGTTGTTGTATCTATCTCTACAAGTGCCATGAAAAAGATTGAATTTTGATTGAATAATAATAATTAGAATAAATTTAATTTAGGGTTTTAATTAGGGTTTCGGGATTGAGTCTGTGACATCCTCTTTTTTTGGGGGAAAATTTAATTTTCGTGAATGATATATACATATATTTACTTTATTTTATTTTATTTTATTATTTTATTATGGGATAAGTTTTGGACTTTTGGTAGTTGTTGTATATGGCAAGAGTTTGCTGATATTGGAAATTTCTCACTTTAATATGACACGTCTTTTATTTTGACTTGGAATATGCATGCCGACTCATTTTAAATTGATTATTTATTACATTATTATATTATTATTATTTTATTATATAAAATAAAAAAGGAATTTTACATTATGAAAATTTTGGTTACTATAAGTTTTACATTTATCTCATTGTTAGAAGTATGTAATTTTGTAAATTTTTATATCTATAAAAAAAAGGTTGCTACAAATAAAATTGTTTATAAACGCAATTGCGAATCTAGGATAAAAATTACATGTGTTCAATTATAATTTATTTTCTATAAGTGTTTCAAAATATTTACTTTATAATACATAGATCTAAAGTTCTAAATTACATGTACTTAAACGTTATTTTTCATCTGTTTGCTGAAAAAATTTTCAATTTAGATTTGCCGTTAAAAAAAAAAAACTTACCCCTGATTCATAAACCTATGTTATCTCTATATTATTATGTCGATGTCGAAGAGGAATCAATGTTGCTCCTGAAGCTATACATATTTTGAAAACCCTTTTTTCATATATATATATAATAAAAAGCTTCAAACATCTTGAGTGTTTGGCAAGAAATAAAGGAAAACAAAGACTAAAATAAAGATGCTTGCTTATTTATTTTTATTTATTCTCTCTTAGATTATTAGAAAAAGTAAAGCCTTCAACATGTAAGGTTGGTTACCTAAGTACGAAAGTGACATGTGATTGGTTCTTAAAAACAAGTATAATTTGGTTCGACTGATTTTTACTAGTACATGACCCATACAAACTTTGATCCGACTCTCAATAAATTCTTAAATTCCATCTCATATATATTGCTTTTAAAAGGTGAAAAGTGCAATAACCTTGTTACATATTTCTAAGAGATAAAATTAAGTAAAATGATTAATGAGCTAGATGATTTATTTGATCACCAAGAAAAAACATATATTAAGTTATTAACCACTCTAAATCTCCCTCAAACTATTTTGCAATATTGTCATCGTTTCATATCTTCTGAATTTGCATAAAGATTGGTATTTATTAAAGATTTCAATACTCGACATTACTCAAAATTTACCTGAAACAAACATTGATTATTTGGCTATGGCCATGAAGATTGGCCGACTAACCCGTCAAGGCGCCAACTTGATATTTTTATGGTTGGTATGGCTTGGCTAGTTGACCTAGAACCAACTTACTTGGTAAACATGTCAAAATGGGCCGTATCTATACTACTATATAAAAATTATATACCCTTGTTGAAAAGTTAGAAAAAAAGAGAGATGCAAAATGACCATTATACCTTAATGAAATAATTTACACCATTAGTCATTTATCTTTTAAAATATTTTCACTACCTTTAAATCAATTACCTCTCCATCAATTACATTTACATCAATCTACATCACTCGACACCACCACGACCTCTGCCAATTGTCGCGCCATCACTACCTGTCGCCGACACCACTAAACCGCCGTCACGACCACCACCGCCGCATTGCGCGGATACCGTGCTAGTTATAGTTAATGTAGTTTGGTTTTGTGGGATTCGGGTGGAATAATATCAACCTGACAAACCGCTAACATGACCATTGCTACCCCAATTGCAACATATTTTTGAGTTGCATTTCATAATATCAATTCAACCATGACTTTACAAAAATAATAATAATAATAATAAAATAAAATAAAAAGAGAGAACTAGTTAAATGACTCATCTGAAAATTCATGTACAGTACAATGACTTTTAACAAAGGGATGCAAAAAATAGTTTGAGACCTATAAAAGTTGTTTTTCTCTTTAGAACAAAGTGTTATGCATGTATAACTTGTAAGGTGAATGTTATGCTCAAATGTGAACAAGTTCTGTAAATAAGAACGGTAAAAACATTAAAATTTCCATAATGATGCAATTTGAGTGATAAATTTAACCGTCCTTACTAAACCATCATTATTTGAGCGTTTAACCACACTTTGATGCATTAAATTTGAAAAGATCACATTTTTTTCTTTATATATCTTAAGTGCATCAGTATCAAATTTGTGAAGCATTCATATTTTTTACTAATAAAAATATACATCGATACATCCATATTTTGGTATTCTCATTTGAACACTACCAAAAACTTCTTATTAAATATATAAAGTCAATGTATATATCAACGATTCACTCTCATATTTTGTGTTGCGTCACAATGCAAATTTGGAGTCCCCTAAAAATACCCAAAGGTGTCCATTCTATTAAAAAATTATGATCATTTAATACCTTCATTTACTATTCTAAGTGTACTAGACAGGTTCATTTAATACCTTCATTTACTATTCTAAGCTATTAAAAGCCATGTACGGTTCATTGCCAGGAGAAAAATACAAGACAGGTTCTCATTGCAATGACGTGGTGAACTTTCCATAAGAAATCCGAGTTAGAAACTTCTTATCTTCAACATCAAATTTGTTAAAGCTTCTGATGGTGTCAAGTGGAAGTTTATTCTCGACAATATGAAGCAAATGAGTTTGAAAAGAAATGGCGGAATTGGATTAGAGGGCGTCTTTCTCGTCTTTGGTATCCTTCCGTATTGCTCAGCTTTACCCCTACAGCCCTACTCATGAATTTTGAATGTAAACGTGAAGGGTCCTGCGACAAAGGGGCTCTATCTTTCAGGTTCTACTCTTAAAACAAGTTAAACAAAATATTGTGCTACAATGGATGATGTTCTCACCGTCCAACTAAGCCTTCATAGCGTCCAGCTAAATTATTGCAAAGAAACATGTTACACGCATCAAGAAACGCACTAAATAGTACACAGTTCCGGCATAAACATTTCCTACGCGAAACCAACTTCAGGCCCTAAACATTAAAAAGATCAAAAGCCGGATACAATACAAGTAGTCTGACACAACTTTATTTAACTAGACTCAAAGACAAGCCATTATCAAAGCCAGGCCAAAAGTTTCTTAAGATACATGCTACATGTTTCAGAAAAACACACACCTCTACCTAGCCGCTGGTGTCCTGAACCCACCATTCTCTTTGCTCAGAGCCTCGACACGTGACTGAAGAATGTCGATCATGGCCTGGGCCCGCATCACTTCAATCTTTAAAGTCTCTTTCTCCATTGAAACATTAAGAATCTCATTCTCCAAGTTACTTATGAACTTCAAATAACCTGGTGGAACGGATTTCTCCAGTGTTGCAGCATCAAATGATGGCAAGACGGTTGGCGGGTGACATTCTTTGGCTTCGATTGACTCGAGTAGAGGGAACTCCAAGAGTTCCCTTCTTGGATCTTGACTAGTAGTAGTAGAATCTTCTGAACCATTTGCATTGCTACAGTTCGGATCACTAACCTTTGATCTTTTGTTATGGAACAAAGAGAATGTTTCGAGCTCGGGTTCACCATTTAAAACACGGTCTTCCGATCTTTCTCTCTTGCAAACAAACGGAATGGTTTGTGGATCCTCGGTTTGGTCAAGGATCTTCTTGGCAGACGTTTCCTGAAAAACAAGCTCATTGTTAGCTATAACTACTACCTGAGAATTTGGTTTAGGTTGAGCCATCAGGTTATACAGTCTTCGGTTTTAGGTGTCAGACCGAACCTAACCATGAGGCTAAGCTTGCACGGAGCATGCATCACCTATTCCAAACATAATGCAATCCGCCAAGATACATAAAGGACATGAATTTCCAGAAACATCTAGTACTCTCCAAAAAATTATACTCCAGTATTTAGTATTTACACACACAACAGATGTGAAGAGATGATATTTTGTAACAAAAACCTTGAAGTGGATCATTATCTTGTAGAGGTTTCTTAGTATAGACTAGAGACACCTACATACAGTTACATGCCTAGAATTTTCAAGTAACCCAAATAATTCTACAAACGATATAGTATTGACATTCCTCTACTCAAGTCCTTTGGGTTGTGTTTACAAGCAGTAAAACCAACGCATAAACAAAAACCATTGACATTAATCTTGTATATCAATAAACTGTTTAACCAGAATAATCCAAGATTAACTCATCAAAAACACAATATTACGACACTGTGGACACCATACAGTAGTAACTTTCACTACACAAAATTTGGTCAATGACTATCAAAACAGTGTATTAAGACATGGATTTTGGTTTGTCCTTCCAAACCTTTTATGGTTCTTTTCTATTACCAAGCTTATCTTTTTTGCTTACAAATATGAACTTTGCATGTTTCCTTTACAAAAGATATCATTCCATATTTTTCCATCTATATGCAACAAAAGAAGAACAATTCATAGTCTGTTTATAATTCCCTTGGTTCATGTTTGATCGAAGCAACTTACATGATACTGTATGATAATTCAGTTTTATTTATGACCCAGAGAATAAAAATATACCGCATAGCCAATCAGCTAAACCATAGCCGACTTGTTTGGTTTGTTTCATATGCTTCATAATTCCGTTTTGATAGCTTAAATCTGACCTAAAAGCCCGAACAGGACCCTCAAACTCCCAGAAGCCACAAGCCCACAAGATAACACCTCTATAAAGCCTTAATCTTATATTGTAAATTAAAAAAAAAAAAAAAAAAAGAAAGAAAGAGAAGGGAATGGGACAAGCAATACCTGCACAATGTCATTTCCTTCGGCACGAGTCTCATCACCATTGGTCATATCATCATCGGCTTCACCACCAGGAATCATGAGGGCTGTATCATCGGTCCATTCTTCCTCAAGAAATGGTGCATAACGGTCCCCGTTTGGTGGCCCTAACCCACTCTTTTGGAATATCCTGCATAACACAAATGAATCCTGATCCCCACCACCCCACAACAACAATCAACCAATTAGTTCATGTCCCAAAATGGGAAGGTTTCTTTATAATCATTAATGCTTCAAACCTGTGTTACTCCAACACGTAGCAATTCATGATCCAAAAGCCGATACTCATGCATGACCCAATTGGTCCGTTTTCCATCAGGGGCTCGACCACTATGGAACACAAGTGTTTTCTTCATCCCTATGGTCTCTGATTTATGGCGTACTGATCGATCCTTTCCGGTTGCCTTCCAATACCCCTTTCCGGTGGCACGATTCAACCGTGAACCATTTCCATACTTCCTATCTACAGGGCTAAAAAAGTACCATTCTTGATCTCTTGTCTTCAAAGATGAAAAGTCTAAAACAATCCATAGAAATGACAGAAGATCAGCAAAATTTATCTTCAACATATATAATCTATATATGAAAATTGTGTAAGCTTTTCACCAAGGTACACAACTAATACAGTCATAAAGCAAACCTACACTTCAAGTTCTCATATAAAAAAAGTGTAAGTATACTACATATATACTAATATCCCTCCATTTTCTCAACAAGTTTGCACCTTTTGTCTCTTATTATCTTTCTATTCATAATCTCATTCATGTTTTCTTCAATTGTATGCTTAATCTCCAGTATTCCTAAACAAGTTTGCACCTTTTTACACCAGATTTTTCTTTTATTGTTTGAAACTCATCCACTTGTCCTCAACTACACTTAAATTCTTCAACGTCATCCATATTTTCACATATTCTTAAAGTCAATCATTTCTCCAATACTTTCAAGATATAATTTTTAATTCATATTCAATTATATATTCCATGAAATGAAATGAAAAAATACTCAAATTCTTCAATTAGTAATTAAATCTTTTTTTAAGGCAAGTTCACATCTTTCACATCTTTTTTCATTAAAGATCAAAACTTTATCATAATTAAGTAATTATAAACAAAATAAAATCACACCCACCAAAAATTAACAAAAACCCAACAAGAAAATACATAATTTATACCGGCAAGTTCCCATGGCTCAGATTTATAAACATCAATTTCAGTCACAGCTTGAAACCGGAAAGATTTCCCACATGCCTTTCGCCGGAGATAATACATCACAAGTTCCTCATCTGTCGGATGAAACCGGAAACCAGGTGCAAGTGACGTCGGCGGCGGCGGTGGTGGCGGCGGTTGAGGGGTCACCGAAGCTACACCAATAATTTCATGACCCATATTTGATTTTCCCGATCTATATAATAGAAATTGAAGTTAAAGTTGTGGGTTTATTACAAAAAGTGGATATATATGTGTATATATATATAAATATATAATTATAAAATTAAAAATAATAAAAAGCCATGGATTGGATTGTAGATGAAGTAAATAAGTTGGGGGGATATGAATTGCCCGTGAGTTAAGAAACCTCTGATCAATGGATGGATGGATGGATGGATGGATGGCTTGATAGACACGGAAATCGAAAACGCAAGTAAAGAAAAAGATATATATATACACAAAAATAAAAATGTGGGTGTATCTATTTGAGTGGTGCTCTTTACTTCTTTGATAGGTTTTTCTTTTTTTCCTTTTCAATTTGGGATTTTCTTGATAAGATTTGGTAAGTAAAATGTTTTTTACTAAAGTTATCATTGTTCCTAGGGGTTTCTTTAAGAAGAAGAAAGTTATAAAGATTTTACTTGTTTCGTTTATAAGTTACTTTTGATATTAAAATCATATCTATTTATAATTATGTAATAATGGTATATGAATGGGTTTTGCCAAACAAAGGCATAAGAATTTTCGTTAAAATGAATTGAATAGTTGTACGTTTAGCATAAAATTAAACGGATGAGCTTTTGATATGAAAAATATAATTTTTTATGCACATTAAGTGAAACTCTTAAAGCCTTTATCTAGCGTTTTCCAACCTTAATTATAATATCTAAATCTTTAGCATAATGTATTGATTATCTTTTTATCTCTGTATAAAAGCATTGATTATTATACAAACTCAGTGGTGAAAAAAAAAAATTCAAAAGGAGGGGGTTGAGATTGTAAAATAATTATCATTTTTTTAAAATTCTTTTGAATGTTTGTAACCTAGACAGTATTATAAAACTCGTTTACGTAAAACTTATAATAACCAATAAAAGTACTTGCAAATGAAAGATAATAAATATATAGCTTATAAACTCGACATGACGTATTGTCAAGCGCCTGTTTGAAAAGTTATATATAAACTCTAACAAAAGTAATCCCTTTTACCCAAAATAAATATAAGAGTTAACGACATAAATCTGAACTATGGTTATACCCAAAAGTCAAGTTTCCTCCTTATTTATCATGAATGACACCGACAATTTTTTCTGGATGGATAAGGATTACACTTAGTCCTTTCTTTTAACGTCCGTCGTTTCTCATCGTGTTGTTTATATAACTTTTAGGTGACCAATCACAACTTTTAATTTCTCTAAATTAATTATATCAGCACATGTCATTTATATAATTTACACTTTTTTTTTTTTTATCATCAATTTACACTTTTAACCATTTTCTTTAAATAATAATTATTAAAATAAAAATAAAATAAAATAAATAATAAATAAAACTCATATTATCTCTAATTTCAACTAATTTAAAATTAGCACATGTCATAATATAATTTACTTTTTTTATTTTTTTATCATCAATTTACACTTTTAACCATTTTCTTTAAATAATAATTATTAAAATAAACAATCAAATATCCAACTAAATAATTTTTAAAAAAATAATCAAATTTAATTGACCTAGTAAATAAAAAACTAACAATTGCTTACAATCAGGTTACATCCTACTACAATTATAACTTATCAAGTGTTAATTAACTATATTAAACCCGCACTTTGTACGAGACTTACCAAGAACGTAAATAAAAAGTATATTGATTGTTACAGTATTATTCATAGTTTATGATATTATAAAAACTGTCAGACTATGGCAATGCAAATAATAAGATTATAATTTATTAATATATGGTATATGTCATATATATATCAAAGTATGACTAACTAAATATGATATTAAATTATAACAAATCTGTGTGTAGGAGTAGTAATAATAATAACAATAACAACTAAAATAAAGTAAAAAAATAATCAGAAATTAATAATCACAATAATAATACATAAAGAAAACAAAAATATAAGAGAAAATGACAACTAAGCAAAAAATGACATGATAACTATATTATTTGATATTTATTTATTGTTAATTTATTAGTGTATAGGATTACGATGAGATGGGTTGAATTATAATTAATGAACAAATTAAACGAGAAAAACATATGATTTTGACACGTATACAAAAAGATAATTTGTCAAGGTATGAAGATAGTCACATAAGCCCTAACATATTATCTCATAGTTATGTAGATATTATAACTTATTAATTATCAATAATTATATATATAAAAAATAATATATAACATATAACAATATAATCCAAAACTTTCATATACGAATACGAACAACAAATTATCACAAAGTAGAAGAGTCACAAAAACCCAAGCCACGGTTCATCATGAAGTACCAATTACTTTCAAACCAACAAATGATATTCAATGTATTGTTTTCTAAACTATATTACGGATACTGCTTTCATTCAATGGTATAATATTAAGTTTGTGTTACATGTAGAATACACCATGTAGAATACACCAGACAAGGACAATCATACGCTAATATTTCAATACGTCAGCAAACAAAATCTGAAAATAATCTTACTCTTCAGCTAAACAACACAAAAACAACACAGGTTAGATTATACTTGATTACTTATAAAAAAAATACCATGACTACAAAATTTATAACTTTTAATACCGGGTTACCACTATTTCGATGAATCAATCTACATTTATCAAACTATCATAATTTCTATTAGAGTTAATTACAGAAATCGCCCTTGTCGTCGACACTTACTTGCAGCTTTCGTCCCTGAGTTTAATAAATTACACTTTTAGTCCAAAAAACTTTGCCCCGACAACACTTTTGGTCCAAATTGCAAACGTCCATTTAAAACACGTGATGGGTATTCTCAGTAGATCCTTTCTTTTTTCTTCTTTAATACCCCAACCACTCCACTATCAACATCAATCGTCCCTCTTCCCGATCAAAAAACCCTTCCTTCGTAAAATTCCCTCCATAAACACCAAAAATCCAGATTACCTCTGATTCTCGACTTGAATTATACTATAATTGATATTTATTATAATTTTTATGTTAATATATTTGATCGTCTACAAAAAAACAATAAATCTACAAATAAATACAAATATATGCTACCTTTTAATGTTTCAGAATTACATTCTTATTTTATCTTTTATTTATATTTCTTAAATTCAAATTTACTTGTTTGTTTCTCATATATTTATAAATGTGAGTTTATAATGTTTTTCTTTTTACATATACTATATCTATAACCATAAATTAAAAAATATGATAAACAACACGTGTATTTGACACGAGTTTAAATATAGTCTATTAAGATATACTCGTATTATTAAACTTATTAAATTAATACTATAGTATATATAAATCATTTTACGGAATGTCGAACTTTCATTTTTTTTCTTTTTTTCCTTTTTAATTCATTGTTTGTTACAACAATGGTCCTTATAGTTTTTAATATTTTACAACAATGGTCTTTGTTGTTTGTACACTTTTGCAACTTCAGTCCTTTTTCAAGGTTACTACCACCGATGATCCCTAAATTTTAAACTTTTAGCAATCATGGTCCAAATTAACATGTCCGTTTGTTTTAATCTGTTTCTTTATACTTGTGATGAACCCTCTTTTGGCGTTTAAGACACATCCATCACAAACTTGTTATTTTAATTTATTTCAGTTTGTTAGACATTATATTATTGTTATTGAAATCATGTTATTCGCATTTTAATAGCGTATAATGTCATCTATTTTTTTATTACTATTACATGTAATGTTAATAACACATCATAATATAATTTGTTGTCAACATGTAGTAAAAATAACAAAATCACAGCAAAATAAGAGTTATTTTTTATTTTGGTATCACATCTTGGGTTATTTGCTATTATTTGTAGTTTATTTGAGCCATTTAAAATTTGAAGTTGAGTGAAGAATTGCTCATTAACTTTGTCTATATATCTTAATCTTTTATTATACTAGAGCACAGTTGCTCTAATAACTTATCGACCAATCACAACTTTCGATTTTTTAAAATTGACTTTTGTTTTCAATTTTGGCTTTAATTTTTTTGTTTTACATCACAAATAGAATAATAGCTAATATTTATCCAATAGAATAATAACTAATATATATCCAATTGAATAATAACTAATATATATCCAATAGTATGTTCTATCATATAAACATAAAATTAATTAATTAAAAATAAATAAAATTTAATGAAAATATATTAAGATTTTAAGAGTAATTGTACTATTATTTTTTATTGAAGTGTTTTTAGTAATTGTCATGACACATATAAGAAAAATAAAACATGTAAAAATATAATTCATAATAAGAAAAACATATAATTGTAACATCCTGAACTTTATTATTTTATTATGTTGAATTTGACTGTTAGTCAATGGTGGCCTATCGTTAAGTGACTTTATACTTTACGTGGAAAATTACAGTGATAATCATAATATACTTTATGTGATTTACTAGGAGATTATTAAGTAGATTAAAATGTGTGCCAATTATGTGAATGAATCGGAGTGTGTGTCCCCATTTAGTGTGATTAAAGTGTCGAGAAATATCTAACATTAATGCTTGTTAAGGGGTATGATTCCCTATGGCATCGAACTAATATTAGATGTCGTGAAATGAAGTTACTTGAGGTTGTCATTTGATTAATAAGATTAAAGGGTTGTAAGTGTGATTTAGCTAAACTCATTTAACTGTAGTTAGTGATTAACGAACACTAATTGTCTATTATAAACCCTAATCTAAACATATATATACCATTTTAGTTGCCGTCCAAAAACAAAAAAAAAAAATTATTATTATATTTCCTAAAGCGAGTCGTGTCGTTTCAATAATATTATCATATTCTAATTGAAATATTTAAGATATCTTTTATCTAAAGATAAGATATTATTTCTAATAAGGTAAAATAAGAATGTAATACACCATGTGTAACAATAAATCAAATAAAATGATAGTGACCTATTATGATTTTTTAATGTTCAAATATCACTAAATGTGTCACAATTTACAACTTTGATGGACATATTAAATTTTATAATATTCAAATATCGCTAAGCATGTCACAGTAAATAACTTCGATGAAGATATTTTTAAAAAGTATTTCAATATAAAACTCAAAGTGTTGATGTTAGGACCAGTTTACTGATAAACTGGCCAGTCTCCAGTTGCATCTGGAGACCTGAAGAAATTGTCCAGAAATATATGAAGTCCAGTTGCAACGTACAGTTAACGCAACTGAAGACTTCCTCCAGTTGAGATCTGACCAGATATGAAGACATTCCAATTGAAGTCGAAGACAACAAATGGAAGATAGAGAATGACAATGGCATCGAAGCCCAGTTGACATTCTATTCAGATAGAAACTGGAGAACATCAGTTTAAAGCCTTTACAAAGCTTTACACTGATTACGAGGAAGACCTTTATGCTTTATGTGCTATTAACCGGACAATAACAATTGTCTATATTTAAAGTACAAAAGTACATAAAGCAGGTTGAATAAAGTGACTTTATGTCATACTTTATACAGCATTTAATTTGAAGTCGTATTGCTTCCTTAAATGCTCTCAACCATATTTGTACGATAAAGTTGGAATCCCAATGACAACTTTATCTATAAATAGAGGTCTTTGCACAACCAAGAAATAATTTTGCATATTCAGACATTTGCATTTCTTGGTGAACTTGTGCAATATTCTCTCAATCGCAAAAAGGAACACTTCACAACTTTAAGTGTTTCGATTGTTGAAGAGAATTTCCAAGTATTAGATTATTGTACTTCATAGGTTGTTAGGATATTTACATATTTGTATTATCTTGGTTCCGCAACAACCTTGTAATTTATTTAACGATAATAAATAAATTACACTTGAAAAATTACATATCGATCTCACCAGATTTACTTTACAAGTATTTATTTATTGCATTGTCTTTACTTATTGCACTTTGTCACCTTAATAAGTAATCTAACCATTAACCTGGTATATACATACTGCAACTGGTCGTCTCCAGATCAGTGTGTATATTGCAAAGTAACCTCACCATCGACATAGAGGTGTCTTCAGGTAGTACCATCTATTGAGTTGGGACTTACAAGTGGTATCAGAGCAGAAGGCTAATATATTTGCCTAGATCTGCTTAGATGACTACTACTGAAGGTGAGGATGGTTCTCCTCCTCCTCCTCCTCCTCCTCCTCCTCCTCCTCCTCCTCCTCCTCCTCCTCCTCCTCCTCCTCCTCCTCCTCCTCCTCCTCCTCCTCCTCCTCCTCCTCCTCCTCCTCCTCCTCCTCCTCCTCCTCCTCCTCCTCCTCCTCCTCCTCCTCCTCCTCCTCCTCCTCCTCCTCCTCCTCCTCCTCCTCCTCCTCCTCCTCCTCCTCCTCCTCCTCCTCCTCCTCCTCCTCCTCCTCCTCCTCCTCCTCCTCCTCCTCCTCCTCCTCCTCCTCCTCCTCCTCCTCCTCCTCCTCCTCCTCCTCCTCCTCCTCCTCCTCCTCCTCCTCCTCCTCCTCCTCCTCCTCCTCCTCCTCCTCCTCCTCCTCCTCCTCCTCCTCCTCCTCCTCCTCCTCCTCCTCCTCCTCCTCCTCCTCCTCCTCCTCCTCCTCCTCCTCCTCCTCCTCCTCCTCCTCCTCCTCCTCCTCCTCCTCCTCCTCCTCCTCCTCCTCCTCCTCCTCCTCCTCCTCCTCCTCCTCCTCCTCCTCCTCCTCCTCCTCCTCCTCCTCCTCCTCCTCCTCCTCCTCCTCCTCCTCCTCCTCCTCCTCCTCCTCCTCCTCCTCCTCCTCCTCCTCCTCCTCCTCCTCCTCCTCCTCCTCCTCCTCCTCCTCCTCCTCCTCCTCCTCCTCCTCCTCCTCCTCCTCCTCCTCCTCCTCCTCCTCCTCCTCCTCCTCCTCCTCCTCCTCCTCCTCCTCCTCCTCCTCCTCCTCCTCCTCCTCCTCCTCCTCCTCCTCCTCCTCCTCCTCCTCCTCCTCCTCCTCCTCCTCCTCCTCCTCCTCCTCCTCCTCCTCCTCCTCCTCCTCCTCCTCCTCCTCCTCCTCCTCCTCCTCCTCCTCCTCCTCCTCCTCCTCCTCCTCCTCCTCCTCCTCCTCCTCCTCCTCCTCCTCCTCCTCCTCCTCCTCCTCCTCCTCCTCCTCCTCCTCCTCCTCCTCCTCCTCCTCCTCCTCCTCCTCCTCCTCCTCCTCCTCCTCCTCCTCCTCCTCCTCTTTCTCTTCCCTTCCTTTTCCTCTTCCTTTCTTTTTCTTCCTCCTATCCCTCCTCCTCCTCCTCCTCCTCCTCCTCCTTCTTCTTATCCTCCTCCTCCTCCTCCTCCTACTCCCCCTAACCATGTCCATGTACATTATTCCAATACTCCTGTTCCCAAATTCGATGGAAACAGCGAGACCTTTGGTACATGGAAGGCCAGAATGCTCTTGCATTTTGGTGGGATAGAGAGATACATGTTGAGAATCCTTAAGGATGGCCCACATGTACCCATGTCTCAAGGGGTGAGCCCTTTTCTTGATCCTACTGGATCTAGAAGAGGCTCTAGAGAAAAGCCTGAAGACCATTGGTCTGATGAGGATCGCAGACTGGTGGACTTGGACACCAGACTGAAAAACATGATCCTTGGGGCTGTTCCTGAAGACCTTATTCCAACACTTGTGTTGTTCCCCAGTGCCAAGGCAATGTGGGATGAATTGGTCCTTCAGTTTGAAGGAGGTGATGACACCATTGTCACCAGGAAAGTTGCTTAAACAAGAAGTATGAATCCTTCTTTGCTTTACCCAATGAGAGCCTGACTGGTACTTATACCAGATTCACCAGTGTGATTAATCAACTGAGAGGGCTGGGTGTAGAGAAGGATAAGGATATTCTTCTTGAGAAGTTTTGTGATATTCTTCCTTCCAAATGGGAAAACATGATTCTTGTCCTAAGACAAGGTAAGACCCTGCACAACCACACTCTTGCATCTCTTTATGGAGCCTTCAGATTCACTGAAGATAACAATGCACAGAGACTGGTGGCTGAGCAGGATGCTTTAAATCATGCCCAGAGTTCAAAGGTTTCTAGTATAACTGAGAAACCTTGTGCTGCTTTAATATCTACTGAGAATGTCCAGTCACATTCTATGAAGGAGATGTTGAACAGTTTTCTGAACTCAGGTCTGACCACTGAAATCAGTGATGATTGTGATGAAACTGACAATGATGATCTGGTAGCCATGATTGCTAAAACCTTTAACAGGTTTAAGCATAAATCTAATAGATTTAATGGTTCCAACAATGCTTCCAGCTCCAACTCTCTGGACAAGACCAATCTTACATGCTATAAGTGTGGCAAGAAAGGTCATTTCATGAAGGAATGCAGATCTAGTCAGTTGAACAATCAAACTGGTCCCCCTGTCCCTAACAACAATCGGGCTGATGATGGCTATAAAGCTAAGTACAAGAAGCTTAAAGCCCAGATTGCCTTACTGTCCATGGAAAAAGAAAAAGATCAGTGCATGATGGCACAAACTGAGGGAAAATGGGAATACTCTGATGACTCATCTGATGATGATGAAGAGATTAGGGACATGTGTTTCATGGCTTTGGAAGACCAGCAACATGTGGTGAAAGATGATGTCATTTCTGGTAGATGGGTGGACATCATTTTGAAAAAGGTTTGTGAATATGACATTCAACTTGACCCAGAACTGAAACTGGACCTTGCTGAATCACTTAACAGTGATTTGATTTTTGTTGAAACTGTTAGAACTGACAGTGAAAGATATTTAGAAACAGTTCTGACAGAATTAAATAATTTAAAACCACAAATTTCAAATTTGCAAAGTGTCCAGTTGGCTCTCAAGGAGTCAGTTTTGAAAAATGAGGCATTGGAGTTTGAAAATCAAAAGTTAAAATCTGATCTTGAAAAAGAACAGAAGATTGTCAAATCCTGGATAAGGGCATCTGGATTAAATTATGATGCTTTTACAAACACCATTGATGCACAGAAAAATGCTTATAAATCTGGAGATGTGCACATGGCCAGTATCATTCCAGATATCCATACCATGCCTCCAGCTCTTAGGCCAGTTACCCCATATGACCAGCCTACAGATATCAAAACTGAACCC
Organism: Erigeron breviscapus; assembly: GCA_034093135.1. NCBI lineage: Eukaryota > Viridiplantae > Streptophyta > Magnoliopsida > Asterales > Asteraceae > Erigeron > Erigeron breviscapus. The sequence continues at coordinate 249,028,205 of CM067167.1, read as the reverse complement.
ATTGAGACCACCCCCTCTGAGGTTAAACCTGGAGCTAATCAGGCTAGAGCTCCAGTTAAAAAGGCTGCTGGTGATAAGCCTTTACCTCAAAAGTCCAAGGAGCCCAAGAATCCTAAGACTAAAACTCCAGCTGAACCTAGGTCCAAGGTTCAGCAGCCTACTGAAAAAGATGTTTTGTCAAGACTGGAAAGTCAACTCCAACTTTTGTCCAGGCAGGTTCAGAGTTGCACTGCCAGAATTAAAAATCTGGAAGGAGCCTCGTCTCCTCCAGTTGAAAAACAAAATATCAAAACCCCTTTGAAACAAAAACAAAAAATTGCTCAATCTGGAGCTAAAAATGAAAAGAAAAAGGGGAACAAATATCAAGTACCAATCGTTTTTACTCCTGCACCTGGAGCTGATAAAACAGCTCCAGATACAGCATCCAGTTCAACACCACAACAATCAACTGAGACTTCTGAAGTGAAGTCCAGTGAACCCATCAAGAAAAGATGGGTTCACAAAAATAACTGATGATTTTTGTGGGTGTGCAGGGCGATCGAAAGAAGAACACCTGGTATCTGGACAGCTCTGATGGCCGAACTATGACCGGATGTAAGCCCCTGCTGGAAGAGTTCACTGTCCAAGATGGACCGGCAGTGACGTTTGGTAATGATGAGAATGGAAAGACTGAAGGATATGGTGTGCTCAATAATGGACAGGTCGAATTCAAAAGAGTTGCATTTGTGAATGGTTTAAAATACAACCTGATCAGTGTAAGCCAACTTTGTGATGATGGCTACAGAGTTTTGTTCGATATTGCTCAAGGCACCATATTTAACAAGGATTGGAAAGTGGTGATGGTTGCACCAAGGAAGGGAAATGTGTACATCATGGATATGGAACCAGCTCCAAAAGAGCAGTGCTTCTATACCAAGGCTGATGAGGACACCAACTGGCTGTGGCATAAAAGATTATCCCATCTTAATTTCAAAAATATTAACAAATTGTCTCGAAAACAATTGGTGGATGGGATACCTCAGATTTCTTTCAATAAAGAAAAGCCATGTCCAGGGTGTGAGATGGGCAAGTAGAAAAGGGCCAGTTTCAAGACAAGGCAAAACTTTAGCATCACTGAACCTCTTCACATGCTTCATATGGATCTCTTTGGTCCAGTGAATGTTCAAACTAGAGCTGGAAAGAAGTACACTCTAGTTGTGGTTGATGAATTCTCCAGATTTTGCTGGGTGGTATTCCTCAGATCCAAAAGTGATGCACCTGCTGAAATCATCTCTCTCATCAAAAGAATTGAGCTCAAGTACACTCGAAAAGTTTGTCAGTTACGAAGTGATAATGGTACTGAATTTCAAAATAAAGTACTTGAAACATTTTGTAATGACACTGGCATCTCTCAAAACTTCTCATCAGCACATTCTCCAGAGCAAAATGGAGTTGTGGAAAGAAAGAATCGCACACTGATAGAAGCTGCCAGAAGTATGCTATCTGAATCAGGTCTTCCCACCAGTTTTTGGGCTGAAGCAGTGGCAACAGCTTGTCACACCCAAAACCGGTCAGTCTACATCAAGAGACACAAGAAGACTGCCTATGAAGTACTCAGGAATCGAAAACCAAATATTGGATATTTCCATGTATTTGGTTGTCCAGTTTATATTCTAAATGATTCCAGTCAGCTTGGAAAGTTTGATGCAAAAGCTGATGAAGGTGTATTTCTAGGCTATTCAGATATTCGAAAGGCTTTTAGAGTTTATAATTATAGACTCCAAAAGGTTCATGAGACAATTCATGTCACATTCGACGAATCAAATGATGCAATCAATAAGAGACCTAACCTTGATATCTCTCCAGTCGTTCCAATAAATTTTGGTGAAACTGACCAAGTTCATCAGTCAGTTGTTTCACCAGATAATGTTTCCAGTAACACTCAACTGGAACCAGCTCAAAAGAAGAAAACCACCAGTGATACATCATTTTATCCCTCCATCAGTTTCAACTTACCACAGAAACTGGTGATTGGATCAGATGTACGTGTCACTCCAATATCAGCACCAGTTCAAACTCCAACTTCTCCAGTTCTTCAAGAAATGCCTTCAACTGAAGAATTTCATGATGCAAATCGTGACCTCATTGACTCTGATGAGGATATAGAAGTAGTTTGGGCTGATCCTCCTCCAGTTGTAACACCTGAAGAGGATCACCAGGTGACTTGCACTGGTGTTGTAGTTCACCAGCCTAGTCAATACACTAAATGGACTCGAGCACATCCAATTGATCAGATTGTTGGAGATCCAAGTAGTGGGGTTCAGACTAGAAGAGCCACAAGTGAGCAATGCTTGAACGTCACCTTCTTATCACTGATTGAACCGAAGAAGATTGACGAGGCTATGGCAGATCCAAGCTGGGTAGAAGCTATGCAAGAAGAGCTTATCCAGTTCGAAAGGAACAATGTATGGGAACTTGTTCCTTGTCCACCTGGGTTGAAGAAAGAACCCATTGGTACAAGATGGGTCTACCGAAACAAGATGGATGAAGATGGCAATGTTGTAAGAAACAAAGCCAGATTAGTTGCCAAGGGTTATTGTCAAGCAGAGGGCGTTGACTTTGATGAGAACTTTTGCTCCAGTTGCAAGACTTGAAGCCATAAGAATTTTCTTGGCTTATGCAGCCCATCTGCAGTTCAAAGTCTTCAGATGGATGTCAAAAGTGCGTTCCTTAATGGAACACTGGAAGAAGAAGTATATGTTAAACAGACTCCAGGCTTCATTGATCAGAATCATCCTCACTGGGTATATAGGCTGAACAAAGCTTTGTACGGTCTAAGACAAGCCCCAAGAGCCTGGTATGACACTTTAACTAAACATCTTCTCAAAAATGGCTTTCAAATAGGTGCAATAGATAATACCTTATTTATCTTGAAAGAAAAAGGTAATATCTTACTGGTATAAATTTATGTTGATGATATTATATTTGGTTCAACTGATGATGCAATGTGTAAAAAGTTTTCTAAAATCATGTCATCTGAGTATTAAATGAGTTTAATGGGTGAATTAACATTTTTCTTGGGTCTTCAGATTAAACAAACTGAAAATGGAATTTTTATAAACCAAGAAAAATATGTCAGAGATTTGTTAAGAAAATACAAATATGATTCAATCCCATCTAAAAACACACCTATTGCAGCACCTTTAAATTTGGACTCTGACCCAACTGGCAAACCAGTGAACACCACTGAATATCGTGGTATGGCTGGTTCACTAATGTATTTAACTGCCAGTCGACCAGATATAATGTTTGCAACATGTCTATGTGCCAGATTTCAGGCTAACCCAAAAGAATCACATTTGCATGCTGTTAAGCGCATCTTCAGATACCTGAAAGGGTGTCCTAGCCTTGGTCTTTGGTATCCCAAAGGCTCAGGGTTAGATCTAATGGGTTATTCAGATTCAGATCATGCAGGTTGTAAGATAGATAGAAAGTCAACAACTGGAGGTTGTCATTTCCTTGGAGGAAAACTGGTGAGTTGGACCAGCAAGAATCAGACGTCAGTCTCTATGTCCACTGCTGAGGCAGAGTACATTTCTGCGGCCAGTTGTTGTGCCCAGATTCTCTGGATCAAGAACCAGTTACTAGATTATGGTCAGAAGTATACAAGGACCCCAATCTTTTGTGACAACACCAGTGCAATTGCTATATCTCACAACCCAGTGATGCACTCAAAGACAAAGCATATTGACATCAGGTATCATTTTATTCGTGATCATGTTATGAAAGGAGACATTGAAATTCATTTCATCCCCATTGACAAACAGCTCGCTGATGTTTTTACAAAACCTCTTGATGAGAAAACTTTTAAACATCTCATCAGCTAACTGGGAATGTTAAATCCTTAAAACTGGAGATTTTGTTATGAACGCGTCAGTGACACTGATGAAGTTCTCCAGTTGAGGAGGTCCAGATAATCTTTGCTCGCTAGGCTATCGAACGCCTTTGTGATACTATCCTGGCACTAATCAATTTCTGGATCATCATTTTAGGGGGAAAGACTCAAAATAATTTTCTTGACTAAATTATATTTGGTTCAACTGATGATGCAATGTGTAAAAAGTTTTCTAAAATCATGTCATCTGAGTATTAAATGAGTTTAATGGGTGAATTAACATTTTTCTTGGGTCTTCAGATTAAACAAACTGAAAATGGAATTTTTATAAACCAAGAAAAATATGTCAGAGATTTGTTAAGAAAATACAAATATGATTCAATCCCATCTAAAAACACACCTATTGCAGCACCTTTAAATTTGGACTCTGACCCAACTGGCAAACCAGTGAACACCACTGAATATCGTGGTATGGCTGGTTCACTAATGTATTTAACTGCCAGTCGACCAGATATAATGTTTGCAACATGTCTATGTGCCAGATTCCAGGCTAACCCAAAAGAATCACATTTGCATGCTGTTAAGCGCATCTTCAGATACCTGAAAGGGTGTCCTAGCCTTGGTCTTTGGTATCCCAAAGGCTCAGGGTTAGATCTAATGGGTTATTCAGATTCAGATCATGCAGGTTGTAAGATAGATAGAAAGTCAACAACTGGAGGTTGTCATTTCCTTGGAGGAAAACTGGTGAGTTGGACCAGCAAGAAACAGACGTCAGTCTCTATGTCCACTGCTGAGGCAGAGTACATTTCTGCGGCCAGTTGTTGTGCCCAGATTCTCTGGATCAAGAACCAGTTACTAGATTATGGTCAGAAGTATACAAGGACCCCAATCTTTTGTGACAACACCAGTGCAATTGCTATATCTCACAACCCAGTGATGCACTCAAAGACAAAGCATATTGACATCAGGTATCATTTTATTCGTGATCATGTTATGAAAGGAGACATTGAAATTCATTTCATCCCCATTGACAAACAGCTCGCTGATGTATTTACAAAACCTCTTGATGAGAAAACTTTTAAACATCTCATCAGCTAACTGGGAATGTTAAATCCTTAAAACTGGAGATTTTGTTATGAACGCGTCAGTGACACTGATGAAGTTCTCCAGTTGAGGAGGTCCAGATAATCTTTGCTCGCTAGGCTATCGAACGCCTTTGTGATACTATCCTGGCACTAATCAATTTCTGGATCATCATTTTAGGGGGAAAGACTCAAAATAATTTTCTTACTAAAATTCTTTTTGGTTGAAAATGGCAACTGGAGAACTCTCCAGTTGGAAACTGGCACTGGACTAATCCTCCAGTGTACATGTTTAGTCTTATCTTAAAACTGGTAGTAAACCAGATTTCATAACGTTGGAAAAATACTTGGTCAATATTTGTGACACGTGATGGTACTCAAGTGTATTTTCCCACTTGCAACCGTCGTATGACGTGTGAAAGACTTTTTGGTAAAAAGATGCACTGTTTATGGGGATTGAGAAAGGTTAGTGGGCGCGTGGGAATACCAGCCGTCGTAGCATTTAATGCTGACTTGATGGTATTAAATATTTTTGAAATTCAAATTTTCAATAAATCAAAATATCTTTTGTTTGAAAATGGCAACTGGAGAACTCTCCAGTTGGAAACTGGCACTGGACTAATCCTCCAGTGTACATGTTTAGTCTTATCTTAAAACTGGTAGTAAACCAGATTTCATAACGTTGGAAAAATACTTGGTCAATATTTGTGACACGTGATGGTACTCAAGTGTATTTTCCCACTTGCAACCGTCGTATGACGTGTGAAAGACTTTTTGGTAAAAAGATGCACTGTTTATGGGGATTGAGAAAGGTTAGTGGGCGCGTGGGAATACCAGCCGTCGTAGCATTTAATGCTGACTTGATGGTATTAAATATTTTTGAAATTCAAATTTTCAATAAATCAAAATATCTTTTGTTTTAGAAAATTTGGGGATTAAAATAATGTTTTTATATTTATAGTGGGATTTTGTACCCTTATAAATACCCCCACATTTACTCCGGTTACCATTTACTTCCTTTCACATTCCTTCATTTACTTCCAATCATCAACAATTGCTTCTTTTCTCTCTCTGCTCAATAAATCAAGAACCCTAATTCCAAAATTCTCAATTTCACTTTCAATGGCACCTAAATCATCCAGATCAAGAGATATAAATCTCCTTACTGTCCCATATGTTCCCCCACCAAGTGTCAGACAGACGCTGGTGCTCCTGGCAATACTACGCTCATCAAATTGAACCCAAATAATCCGATGGCTAGTTTGCAAGGAGTTCAGACTGCCGATACTCTCATTGGACGAATCCAACACTTTCTTCGTGATTCTCCAATCGGCGAGTCTTTCTCTCTTAACCCACGCAAGTTATATCATGATTACTTGTGTGAGTTTTGGTACACTGCACAACTCTCCAATGACTGTTTATCCATCTCCTTCACTCTTAAAAATGGAACAGTCGAGTGTACAATAACGGCAGAAATGTTGAGGAATGCTTTACACCTCAACTACTGGAGACAAGGAGAATCTCCAGTTGTCATCTCCCCCAACCAAAATTTTAGACAAGTTCTCCTTGATATGGGACACAAGGATTGCTTGGAAAATGGGGTGTTGAAGACAAAAGGACCCATGACCATGAAAGGTCTCTCTCCATCTTGGAAGTATTTCTTCATCCATCTGGTGGAGAGCATGGGTGGGAGTTCTGGTGGATTAGACCAGATAAACTCCACACAAGCAGAAATGGCCTACTGCTTGTGGTATGGACTCAGAGTGGATTTTGCCGATATCCTGTTCAGGGGCCTTGTTCAAAAGCTGAAGGGCACCAGGGGACTGTGCATCCCCTTCTCCAGGTATTTATCCCTCTGTTTCCTTGAAATTCTGGGGAGTGTTGAATATCATAACACTCTATCTTTGTACACTGCCCTAGAAATGTTAAGGAATCTTGTCTCCCTAGCATCAACAACTGGGGAGGTTGACATTCCTGAAAGAATGTGGCTGGCATTCGCTAAAACTGATGCACCAATCCAAGGTGAGTCAGAAAGGCAACTGGGCGGGCCTCAAAATAATGAGGGACCCACCAGTTCGTCTGCTGGACTAGTGACGGTTGTTGGGCCTGAACAACTGTCTAACCCTTCCAGCTCCTGCTTGTCAGTTCCCTACACTGTCACTGGAGACCTCCCAACAGGTTGCTGGAGATAGTCAAACGGGTGAACCACAAGCAACCACTCTCGAAATTTCTGTAGGAGAGAGTGGTGAAGATAATACCGGGCTACCCCAACCCAGAGTAGAGTCCGTGTCTGCACAACTTGAGTCTGGCCAAATTTCTGACACTTCTTTTCTTGCACGAGCTGACGATGTCTTCGGCCAGTCACTATTGGAGACTGAAGCTCCAAACTCTACGGCCAGTGATGTTATGACTGTGGATAGAGCAGTTATAACTGAGGCAATCCCTGTGACCTCTATCCCAGGTGAAGTTGCTATGATAACTGCACCACCAACTGATGAAACCTTCCAGGAAACTGGAGAAGGTCATCAGGAGACTGATCAATCTGATCAGCCATCTCTATCTTTCATGAATCTGGGCATGGATTTTGATGAGTTCCAGCTAGAGTCTTCGGATTCTGAAGGAACAGCTTCTGATCAAGAGATAGTTGATGCTTCTGTACAAGATCAACTCCCTTCATCTCTTGATCCGCCCCCAGATCAAACAATTTCAATTTCCTCTACAGATACGCTTACTAGAATTCCACAAGAAAGACCTCTCTCCCTTATATCTTCACTCTTTGTGCCTAGCAATAGGCACATGTCACCACCGCCTCCGTTGGACACACCTGAGCATTCTTAGCATGTCCAACAAATTGATCTCTCTAGACGTCCTTCTTCTTTTCCCATTCCTGGTTCTATTTTTGTTTCTACTATGGAGTCAACTGATGAGGAACCCCTTACTTTTCCCTCTCCAGTTGCTCCTATAGCACCTGTTGCTGGTCCAGTGACACTTTCCCCTCCGTCGCTGGACAGTCAATCTGTCTCATTTCAAGCCGATATCCGAAACCTTCTTACCAGGGTGGAGGATATTCAGAAGACAATTGACAAAAATACTAAGTCCTTCTCCAGATTCAACAAAGATACACTGACAAATCAAAAGGTTGTGGATCTGGGGATCAATAAGTTTGCTGCAAATGAGGACTTGGTATTCCAAAAGCTCAACGAGTTGGTCAGAAACTGCAACACCTTATCAGCTTCATTAAAAGAAGCTTTTGACTTAACTCAAACAAAAGTCTCCACATCTATCTCCAACCTGCTGGGTACTACTGTTCGATCATCAGAGATTAATTTGAAAGAGATAGAAAGGCAGGTTAAGGAACTGTTCAATAGACCTGGCCTTAATGTGGTTGAGCTTGGGCAACAGGTGGCCACTTCAGTTGGTCAAAACATTGATGAGACATTGGCTGCCAGAGAAGATGCATTAGTTAAAAAGGTGATGTCTGAGATCGCCAAGATACCAGCTCCTCAGGTTGATCTGGCCCCATTAACTGCTGAGATCAATGAGTTGAGAGGTGTTGTAAATGCTCTGAACACCCAATTGTCTTCACATTCGATCCATGTTGATAAACTGGCAACTGAAGTAGAGAATTTGAAAAAGAAAGCAGAGGAAAGGGAAACTGTACTGGCTGGTCTCTCTCCAGTTAATGTCAAGTTGTTGGAAGAACTGAAGACTAGTCAAGAACAAGTTGCTGGTAATGTTTTGACTCAGTCTCAAGAGACCAGCCACCTTTGGAGGTCATTCCGAATGGTTTGCACGATCTTCAAAGAGTGCAAGGATATGCAGTCGTGGCAGCCTCTTGACCGATTGCCCAGCAGCAACACAGACTGGGAAGCAATTCGGGCAGGTCTAGATGCTGCCAAGGGGGAAAGAATTGTCCTTGCACCAAGATTGCCAGGTGCAGGTACAAGAAATCTGGTGGAAAGGCAAGTAGTTGTTGCTGGTGCTGGTGCTAGTACTGATGCTAGCCAGCAGATTATTGAAGAGTTTGAAGATGATGGTGATAGGGGGAATGTTGATAAGGGCAAAATGATTGCAACCGATGAAGCAGAAGCAACTAGTACTGATGCTAGTGTGCTAGAAACTGGTAATCCCGATAGGCTTCCTCCAGTGTCTAATAGTGATAGCAAAAGACTGGCAAGAATTGGTGATGGTATAAAAGAAAGAAAGAAACAAAAGCAAGCTAACCAATTGGTTGCCAGAGGGCAACTGGAAAGATTGAAGATACTTGATGCTAGTGATGCCAATCTGTTAGGCATCCCACTGGAGCAGTACTTAAAGGTTAAAACTGATCAAAGGATAATTGGTATGTTGAATGAAATGCTTGATATCGAGCTAGACAAACATTATCCTGATGATGACGCTGAATATGATGCCAAGAACATTGTTGTATCAGAGGAGAAGGCCAGAGAAATTAGGGCCATTGGAATTCAAAGGAGAATGGAAAATGTCAAGAAAGTGGTCAGAAGAGTACTGAATCCACCCAAGTCAAAAGAAAAACTGAAACCACTGCCAAAAGATGCAGATTTGAGGACTTGGGTGCAACCAAATGAGCCCACAACTGAAGATATCTGAGCTGCAGTGCAAAAACTGAGCACTAGCCAGATCCAACTGGCTAATGAATCTGAAGCACGTGCATACTTGACTGAAGTAATGCAGCGTCGATATAAACCAGGCAAGATCATTGATGTCAAAGTGTCGATCAAGCCTGGAACTCAATACTTCACAGTTGGGGTTCAGTACTTCAACGGACCAATGTGCTTAACTGAAAAGTCCAGACATCCATAGGTATGGCCATTCTGAGCATGTGGAGATGCTGAATGTGTTGGAGGCTAGGCAGCAGAAGAACAAGTTGGAAAGAGGTTGGATTCATGTGCTTCAAAGTCTTATCAAGTTCAAGGAAAGTGTTGAAGAAAAACTAAACTTTGATCCTGAAGACAACCAACCCATCTCTACAGCTGCCAAGAGAAGGAAAACTGGCGAAGGGCCATCTGTATAAGTTTTCCTTCAGTTATCATCTTGTAATTTTATTTACATTCTTGTAACTTCTATAAATTACATTTCCTTGTATAAATGAAGTTACCAGTTTGTAACCACAATGTAGATAACGGATTAAATCTAACAAAAAAAAACCAAGGCATTTAATAATCTATAAAAATGCCTTGGAAAATTTAGATAGATTTAGTCAAACAAGTCATTCCAGTTCATACTTGTATAGATACAAGAACTAGAAAAGACTTGGCAATATTTTAGGACAATTAGGGGGAATTTGTTAGGACCAGTTTACTGATAAACTGGCCAGTCTCCAGTTGCATCTGGAGACCTGAAGAAATTGTCCAGAAATATATGAAGTCTAGTTGCAACGTACAGTTAACGCAACTGAAGACTTCCTCCAGTTGAGATCTGACCAGATATGAAGACATTCCAATTGAAGTCGAAGACAACAAATGGAAGATAGAGAATGACAATGGCAGCGAAGCCCAGTTGACATTCTATTCAGATAGAAACTGGAGAACATCAGTTTAAAGCCTTTACAAAGCTTTACACTGATTACGAGGAAGACCTTTATGCTTTATGTGCTATTAACCGGACAATAACAATTGTCTATGTTTAAAGTACAAAAGTACATAAAGCAGGTTGAATAAAGTGACTTTATGTCATACTTTATACAACATTTAATTGGAAGTCGTATTGCTTCCTTAAATGCTCTCAACCATATTTGTATGATAAAGTTGGAATCCCAATGACAACTTTATCTATAAATAGAGGTCTTTGCACAACCAAGAAATAATTTTGCATATTCAGACATTTGCATTTCTTGGTGAACTTGTGCAATATTCTCTCAATCACAAAAAGGAACACTTCACAACTTTAAGTGTTTCGATTGTTGAAGAGAATTTCCAAGTACTAGATCATTGTACTTCATAGGTTGTTAGGATATTTACATATTTGTATTATCTTGGTTCCGCAACAACCTTGTAATTTATTTAACGATAATAAATAAATTACACTTGAAAAATTACATATCGATCTCACCAGATTTACTTTACAAGTATTTATTTATTGCATTGTCTTTACTTATTGCACTTTGTCACCTTAATAAGTAATCTAACCATTAACCTGGTATATACATACTGCAACTGGTCGTCTCCAGATCAGTATGTATATTGCAAAGTAACCTCACCATCGACATAGAGGTGTCTTCAGGTAGTACCATCTATTGAGTTGGGACTTACAGTTAATATATTGTAACACCCGTCATTTTAAAACCTGGATTTTCAAAAGCTTTTGCCTAACGGCATTTAGAAATGCGGAAAACAGAATCTTTAAAACATAACTAACCCTTAACGGATAGTTCCTTTATAAAAGTGGTGTTACAACATTCATATCATTAAAATGGTATAAGATAATCCAGATTTGGCACCAACAATAAATGCCAACATAAACGATACATAAGTCATATTGAAAGTAGCCAATCATCATGAGGCTAACATAAATGACTAAGCGGGAAGACTAAATCTATTCTTCATAGCAACTACCCGCCTCACCTAAGCTAAGTCTTTCACTAGCTCAACCTGCTTAACCTGAGGGAGCAACATATTTCAAGAAACAAGTGTTAGCTAACGAATTAGCTAAGTAAGATAACACATAATTTATAAAACATTTGTCCATTCAAATCATTATAGAAAAGTCGTTTGAATTCGTTAAGGCACATAGCACATCAATCATATCATCTCACATACATATCATAGCATCAACATCTTCATATTAGGATGAACCACCCTAAATGTGCCTAGTCATCTTTCATATCTTTTTCACATATCATCTTTGCAAGTGTGACATAAGTCACACATATCATATAACATCTTGCAATTGTGACATAAGTCACACACAACATATAACATATACATCTTTGTAAGTGTGACATAAGTCACACCCGACTAGATGGACCAACCTTACGGCAGTACATCAATGTCGTTAAGGAATGGCAAGCCAATCCAGGAGTAGTCCGTATGTTCAAAGACATTGGTGGGTAATCAGGCCACCCGGAGATACTCAAGCACTTAATTATGTTGCAAGGAGCCACCCGAGCAACCACATATACGCACTCGCCGGGCAAGGACAAGTACAGGTTAAGCTTAACACTTTCACATCACATCATTTACGAGCTCGATTTACATCACATATAGTTTAGGTGTCCACATTACCTAAACATTTATCACATATTCATCTTAACGTTTGGGCCCTTAAACGTGCACGTGTCATGGCAACTTAACAAGTCTAGTGAACTAGATGAACAAGCCATACAATCATGCACATTTCATTTATCATCAACATATATCACATTTCAATACATCTCACGACATTACATAACATTTCATAGCATATCATTACATCTCATGACACTACATAACATTTCATAGCATATCATTACATCTCATATCATTGGGACAACATTTCAGGTCTCAATAGTCATTTACATAGCCCATATCACCTCCCGTGTAACCCGAATACCCATAAGCAATCAAGATATCATTTGGGAAGTTATTATATGAAAACCATGTTTTTGTTGAACCCTCAGCGTGTCAAAGTAGTGTATCTTACCTCAAAGATGCGCACAACAAATGGTTACTATGCTACCGTGCAAAGCAAGTATTCCCGACTACCTATAATCATTAAGCGACCATTAGACGAGTTAAACAATACCCACTCAATTATGGTCATTACTCAGACCTAAACATCTATAAGCATGTCCCATTACAATGCTTGATGCATTGAAGATTCGATTAATACTTTATAGCTCACAGAACTCGATGAACTCGACCTTCACTCACTAAATCAACCTTTCAGGTACTTTTACATAAGAACAATCCTTTAAAAGAATTACCATTAGAAAGTATACTCTCTCACGATTCCGTGGATAGCTTATTTGTCAAAAACGGAGTTACGGTTGAAAAGTTATGGCCATTTAAAAATTCTGTCGCTATTGCGTCGCAGTGGGCAAATTGCGTCACAACTTAAGTCACTGTATTCTAGTTGCGTCACAACCTAGGTATTGCGCCGCAACTGACCCCGAATCTGCACAAACCTCATTGTTTAACCTCCAAAACTTAACCAAACACACCCCAAACGACCCCAAACCTTATGAACGACTTTTGTACCTCAAATTCAGTCTTTGATCAGGTAGAATCAACTTCTAAGCTCCACATCTGAGCTGATTCTCTTTCTTCAATCTTCAGTCTTTGATCAGGTAGAATCAACTTCTGAGCTCCACATCTGAGCTGATTCTCTTTCTTCAATCTTCAGTCTTTGATCAGGTAGAATCAACTTCTGAGCTCCACATCTGAGCTGATTCTCTTTCTTCAATCTTCAGTCTTTGATCAGGTAGAATCAACTTCTGAGCTCCACATCTGAGCTGATTCTCTTTCTTCAATCTTCAGTCTTTGATCAGGTAGAATCAACTTCTGAGCTCCACATCTGAGCTGATTCTCTTTCTTCAATCTTCAGTCTTTGATCAGGTAGAATCAACTTCTGAGCTCCACATCTGAGCTGATTCTCTTTCTTCAATCTTCAGTCTTTGATCAGGTAGAATCAACTTCTGAGCTCCACATCTGAGCTGATTCTCTTTCTTCAATCTTCAGTCTTTGATCAGGTAGAATCAACTTCTGAGCTCCACATCTGAGCTGATTCTCTTTCTTCAATCTTCAGTCTTTGATCAGGTAGAATCAACTTCTGAGCTCCACATCTGAGCTGATTCTCTTTCTTCAATCTTCAGTCTTTGATCAGGTAGAATCAACTTCTGAGCTCCACATCTGAGCTGATTCTCTTTCTTCAATCTTCAGTCTTTGATCAGGTAGAATCAACTTCTGAGCTCCACATCTGAGCTGATTCTCTTTCTTCAATCTTCAGTCTTTGATCAGGTAGAATCAACTTCTGAGCTCCACATCTGAGCTGATTCTCTTTCTTCAATCTTCAGTCTTTGATCAGGTAGAATCAACTTCTGAGCTCCACATCTGAGCTGATTCTCTTTCTTCAATCTTCAGTCTTTGATCAGGTAGAATCAACTTCTGAGCTCCACATCTGAGCTGATTCTCTTTCTTCAATCTTCAGTCTTTGATCAGGTAGAATCAACTTCTGAGCTCCACATCTGAGCTGATTCTCTTTCTTCAATCTTCAGTCTTTGATCAGGTAGAATCAACTTCTGAGCTCCACATCTGAGCTGATTCTCTTTCTTCAATCTTCAGTCTTTGATCAGGTAGAATCAACTTCTGAGCTCCACATCTGAGCTGATTCTCTTTCTTCAATCTTCAGTCTTTGATCAGGTAGAATCAACTTCTGAGCTCCACATCTGAGCTGATTCTCTTTCTTCAATCTTCAGTCTTTGATCAGGTAGAATCAACTTCTGAGCTCCACATCTGAGCTGATTCTCTTTCTTCAATCTTCAGTCTTTGATCAGGTAGAATCAACTTCTGAGCTCCACATCTGAGCTGATTCTCTTTCTTCAATCTTCAGTCTTTGATCAGGTAGAATCAACTTCTGAGCTCCACATCTGAGCTGATTCTCTTTCTTCAATCTTCAGTCTTTGATCAGGTAGAATCAACTTCTGAGCTCCACATCTGAGCTGATTCTCTTTCTTCAATCTTCAGTCTTTGATCAGGTAGAATCAACTTCTGAGCTCCACATCTGAGCTGATTCTCTTTCTTCAATCTTCAGTCTTTGATCAGGTAGAATCAACTTCTGAGCTCCACATCTGAGCTGATTCTCTTTCTTCAATCTTCAGTCTTTGATCAGGTAGAATCAACTTCTGAGCTCCACATCTGAGCTGATTCTCTTTCTTCAATCTTCAGTCTTTGATCAGGTAGAATCAACTTCTGAGCTCCACATCTGAGCTGATTCTCTTTCTTCAATCTTCAGTCTTTGATCAGGTAGAATCAACTTCTGAGCTCCACATCTGAGCTGATTCTCTTTCTTCAATCTTCAGTCTTTGATCAGGTAGAATCAACTTCTGAGCTCCACATCTGAGCTGATTCTCTTTCTTCAATCTTCAGTCTTTGATCAGGTAGAATCAACTTCTGAGCTCCACATCTGAGCTGATTCTCTTTCTTCAATCTTCAGTCTTTGATCAGGTAGAATCAACTTCTGAGCTCCACATCTGAGCTGATTCTCTTTCTTCAATCTTCAGTCTTTGATCAGGTAGAATCAACTTCTGAGCTCCACATCTGAGCTGATTCTCTTTCTTCAATCTTCAGTCTTTGATCAGGTAGAATCAACTTCTGAGCTCCACATCTGAGCTGATTCTCTTTCTTCAATCTTCAGTCTTTGATCAGGTAGAATCAACTTCTGAGCTCCACATCTGAGCTGATTCTCTTTCTTCAATCTTCAGTCTTTGATCAGGTAGAATCAACTTCTGAGCTCCACATCTGAGCTGATTCTCTTTCTTCAATCTTCAGTCTTTGATCAGGTAGAATCAACTTCTGAGCTCCACATCTGAGCTGATTCTCTTTCTTCAATCTTCAGTCTTTGATCAGGTAGAATCAACTTCTGAGCTCCACATCTGAGCTGATTCTCTTTCTTCAATCTTCAGTCTTTGATCAGGTAGAATCAACTTCTGAGCTCCACATCTGAGCTGATTCTCTTTCTTCAATCTTCAGTCTTTGACTTCAGGTAGAATCAACTTCTGAGCTCCACATCTGAGCTGATTCTCTTTCTTCAATCTTCAGTCTTTGACTTCAGCTGAATGGTATTCTGATACGTTGATCTGAACTGAAGTGAAGCTTTCAGTGAACTAATTCTGAACGACTTCAGAATTCTGTACAAGTATTCTTCACTGAGCTTCAGCTATTTCTGAACAAATTATACTTGGTCGATTTTCGACCCAACAAAGTCCCCCTATTTGTTCTGAAATAGTGCATGCATCTCAGACTTCTATCTATACATGTTTGTAAGTCTGAAATGCAAGTTTTTGTTTAAGTTGTAAAAATTTTCTAAGTACATCTTATAGATCATTGATGTCTCAGAATTTACTTGTGATTTTTCTAACTTAAACCTATCATCTACTTGTTAGCTACAATATGTAACATATATATACAAACTGAAGTGTTTGTTACATTTGCAAATAATTATACAAGTAAATGATAAACTGAAAAGAAAACTACTTCTTCGCAGGCCTCGAACCAGAAGGTGCTTCAGTAGCTTTTCTCTTCAGTGGAGAATGATCCTTCTTTCAAAATAATCTGCCTTCAATCTCCACCTTGGCTTGCATCTTTTGTTGTATTCTTGATAACCATGCACCAATCAGAACAGATTTTGGCTTCCCCCTCAGAATCTGGATCATCTCTCTATGCTCAGAAATCCCAAATTCGTGCACTGAAACCTGATTGTATTCTTCAGCTGCCCTTCCTTCTCTTTTGACAACCAAATCAAAGAGCTTCAATCCATCAGCTTTTGTTACTTCTATGTCAATTATTTTAGCTGGATGGGATCGATGCTTCATATAATGATCATTCGGATCCTTTTCATGTTTCCTTTCGATCTCAGCAGCATCATCAGAAATTGGCTTGAAGGTAGAAAGGTCAGCATCACGAATGTTCTTCCTTGAAGACCTTGGTCCAGTCACTATGGGTTTTGTGGGTGGCCTTGACAACTCTTTTTCAACCTTCAGAACTCCAGCCAGAATTTCTTTCTTTTTAATCACCATCTCTTTTTCTCTATTTTCCACCAAGTCCTCAATGGACAACTTAAGAGTGAGATGGTCCAGCTTTTGTTCTAAGGGAGAATACTTCATCCCATATTCATATTCACCCATTTCCACTAAGTCCTTCTGCACTCTTGGATCATTCTTGATCTTCTGATATATTTCCAGTGAAAGACCAAGAGCTGCAACATCCACATGATCAAGGGTCCCCATCGAAAGATGTTGTGCCCTTTCTCTTTCCTTGTTTCCCCTCCACATTATGTACTGATTAGAGACTTGCTTCTGCAGAGCCTCTAATTTCTTGTTGTCAGCATCTAGATCATGGAGGGGATAACCATGCTCATCTACATTTTCACCAACAACTAGCCCAGAACCCTTAGCATTTTTCTTCTTAGGTTCATCTACCACTGGGGCCTTGCCCTTATCCTTCTTGACTAGTTCAAAACCTTGGATTTCAGATTTCTGAACTTGTTCCCCCTGAACTGAGGCACTATCAGATTGCACCTCAGCTTACTTCTTGGTTGCTTATATCAATTCTTGACTACTTGAAAGCAAACCAATAGGCACATTTCCCCTTTTGGGGACCTCAGAAGGCATCTTGGCATACAAATTAATCGTCGTCTGCATGGCCTTCAGAGGTTCCCAATTTTGCTGCTGAAGGCAATCAGAAATGCCTTTCGCCATGGTAGAGAACTGAGCCCTTAATCTGAAGGAAGAATTAAGGTTCAGAGCCTCTTTTTTAGTAAGATCCTTCAGCATTTTTCTATCTTCCTCGGAGAAGGAAGCAGGAGGAGGATGAGCAACAACAGGTTCCTTCTTAAGCAAGGTCAGAATTTCCTTTACTGAATTATCAAGAGTGTTTACAGATTCTTTTACTTCATTAACAGCCTTATCCACTCTTTTATTTGTATCCTTGGTAAGCTCAGCGACCATTATTCTGACCTTTGCTTCCACCTTTTCAGCCACAGAAGCTGAAATCTGAGCAACAAATTCCTGAGAGAGCTCAGACTTCATCTTCTCAATAATTTCAACACTTAAAGAAGACCCAAGTTCTTTTTCGTTAACACTGGGCTTCTTAACCAACTCGTTCACTTCCTTCCCAACTGACATAACATCTTGCTTTATTAATTGAACTGAGGAAGTCAAGTTAGCCACAACAGAAGCTTGAACCTCCTTCTTTGTCAGTTTGAAGGCTTCCCTTATTGCTGCACTGATGTTGTTGCAAGCATACATTAATTCATTCAGCTTCCCAGCCACTAATCCCTCATTACCAGCAACTTTGGTCAACTCAGTTCCAAGAAACAACTGAGCACCTTTCATATCAGCCAGGGACTTAGTGTTGGCAGTTAGAGACTTTGTAAAGCCCTCAACCTGAACAAGAAGGTTTTAGACTTCGGCATTTGATTTCTCTAACTGTGCTTCCACACTCAAAGGAGGAGGTGGTTGTGTAGAAGCAGAAGCAATGAAGGGAAGAGTTCTAAGGCCAGCCAGAGTCTTTTCTAATTGAGCTTCAGATGGACCCTTAGATTCTGTTTCAGAGTCCATCTCCTTTTGCTCTGGTTCATCAAAATTCCTTGGCCTTGGAACATTATGAATTTGGGGGTGAAGGTGTTGTAGTTGTGGTTGCAAAGTTGGTGAAGTAACATAGGCAGAAGTTGAGCCTGGTGGAAAATATGGATGTTCATGAGAAGTTTCTGGTTGGCGATATGGTTGTTCAACAAGTATATTTTGGATTTATGGGGGAGGAGGAACGTTTGTGAGGCTGAAGGTTGGCTCAGAATCAGAAGACTGATTCTCCTCCAGTAAGCCCTCATCAAACTCAAAATCAGCAAAGGAATCAAGATTCCCTTGAGGTGGCTCATCTTCATCCTAGAGGTCAGTTAAAATTGCAGTCTGATCAGATATGCCCTGGTTTAGATCACTGGTACCTGAACCAGCTTCTGGTTCAACAACTGCTGCTGCAGATGCATCATCACCAGATTTATGGGCTGGCTCAGCCATAGCTTCCTCCTAAAGAAGTTTTGGAGATGGCTGCTTGTGGGTTTCCCATTTGACCTTCTTCTGGTTCTTGTTGGGAAGAACCAGAAGGGTTAGCTTCTGTACTAATGTCCTTGGGCTGTGAGGACGGCTTATATTTACGACGTTTTAATAAAACCTTTGGAGATCCTGAGGGATCTTTTGGGAGATCCTCAGGTTGGTCAGTGGAGGAGGGAATTGGTGGTTGGGTAGATGAAGTTGTTGGGGTTTTAAACAACTTCAACATTTGACCACCAGGTGCACCAATGGGTCTCGCATTCTTTTGCGACCCGCTCGGTGACCTTTCTGAGCCAACCGGTCGTGTTGTTTCAGTTTTATTTATTACCTGAATCATGGCAGCAGAAAGTTCTGGTTCTGGGTCTGAAGTGGATAGCTTTGATAGATCCCTGCAGAACTCCGTTGCTGAAGACTCAAGTCCCTCCATGTGATACGCATCTCCAAGCATGTTCATGAAGCAAATGCTCAGAAATCTGGGAAATGAGATATGTGGACTTCTCTTGCCTTTTAACTTTGTCACCAACTGAGAGAAGAGAATCTCAGCGAAGTCCACCTCAATCCATGCCACAAATAGTACCCGATTTCTACTTGTGTCAATGAAATCTGGTCCAGTCCACCCCAGTTTCCTCCTAGGCACTCCACAATCTGAGTCCAAAAATACCTCCAACAGTTTCTAAATCCAGACAGGAAGATATGTCCAGATGTTCTCAGATTATGCTCAGCATCGACCATGTCATCATGACCCATGGCGTGTAGTACCTCCCTGAAATTAACTCCCTTAAGCCTTTTTGCATCGGCTGAAGGAGAAGGAAGGTAGTTCAGATGAAGGGCCTCCCGAAACCCATCAAGTGAAAGGATATACTGCTTTGTGCCTTCTTTCAAAGAAAAAGCAATGGATTTTTCATCCTTGCTTAAAGTGGCAGTATACCAGAATTCAAGTAAGTATCTATGATACAATACTTGAGGATCTGCAGTCAAGGCATAATGGAGAGGGATCGTTCAATAAATTTATTAATCCTCCCCATTAAGGTTTTGCCTTTGGCATCCAGTGCGGCCACGAAATTGTTCATATTAAACCTAAGGGTCAATGGATCGAACCCTTTTGGCCATTGTGCACTGGCCTTGACTACTTTTGATGGTCTGTATTCGAAAGCTATTAGTGATTTGGCTTGAGAAGCAGGTTTAGCCATTGTTTCTACAAGAGAAAACTGAATATGGAAGATGAATTTAGGGTTTTGGAATTATGAAGGAATGAGAAAATGAGAGAGAATGATGATTGGGAGTAAATGTAAAGAGAAGTAAATGAAGGAATTGTTTTTGAAAAGGTATTTATATTTATGATGGAATACAAAGGGTTTTCCAAAATAAATAAAATAAAATTGATTTTGAAATTCAAACCCACAAAAAAAATATTATTTTAATGAAATCAATTTTGATCGGGTTTGAAGTCCGAAAATAAACTTGGGTATACGTCCGCATTTAATGCAACGACGGTTATGACCCCACATTTTCACAAAACTTTTCAACACTTTAAAGAAAAAGTGATCATTACTTTTCATTTACGGCACAACTTGTGTGACACGTCAGCAGAAAGTATCATTATTCAAACGTTATACAGTAACTGTCACGTGTTCACACAACGACCAAGTATCTAAAAGACATTATAAAGGGCTAACTTATTTCAGAAATAACTTATTTAAATCTGAGCATGATCAGATTTAAGGAATCTGAACCATCTCAGTTTTCACACTTATTCTGAAATCATTTCAGAAATTCTGAAGCATTTCAGTCAAAATATTTTTCTGAAAGCAAAGTTCCCCCTTAGAGAAAAATTCTTTTAAACATAAAAATATTTGACACTTCCCCCTGAGGTGATGCTGTGCAGGATTTAGCATACCTAACTCACTGATGAGATGTTTAAATGTTTTGACATCCAAGGGTTTTGTAAAAACATCAGCGAATTGTTTTTCAGTGGTAATGAAATGAAGTTCAATATCACCTTTAATAATGTGATCTCTAATAAAATGATACCTGAGGTCGATATGCTTGGTTTTGGAGTGCATGGCAGGATTGTGAGAGATGGCAATGGCACTAGTGTTATCACAAAATATTGGAGTCTTTGTATACTTAACACCATAATCAGTTAGTTGGTTCTTCATCCACAAAATCTGAGCGCAGCAACTGGCTGCAGAAGTGTATTCAGCTTCAGCTGTGGAGAGTGACACTACAGTCTGCTTCTTGCTTGTCCAACTAACCATTTTGCCACCTAGAAAATGACAACCACCTGTGGTACTTTTCCTATCTATTTTACAACCTGCATGATCAGAATCTGAATAACCCATTAGATCTAGACTTGAGCCTTTGGGATACCAAAGACCAAGTCTGGGGACACCTTTAAGGTATTTGAAAATTCTTTTTACAGCATTTGCATGTGCTTCAGTCTTTGATCAGGTAGAATCAACTTCTGAGCTCCACATCTGAGCTGATTCTCTTTCTTCAGTCTTCAGTCTTTGACTTCAGCTAAATGGTATTCTGATACGTTGATCTGAACTGAAGTGAGGCTTCAGTGAACTAATTCTGAACGACTTCAGAATTCTGTACAAGTATTCTTCACTAAGCTTCAGCTATTTCTGAACAAATTATACTTGGTCGATTTTCGACCGAAAACCCTTAACCCGTTTTTGGGTTTAACCCTTTGTCAAAACTAGTCCCTAAGCTTCCAAACGGCTCATATTTAGCTCAAAACACCTATAGGGAATACTTACAACACATTAAAGACTTCAAGCACCCTAAAGGCATATAAATATACCTTAAACACATTAGTACATCAATAATTAAGGCATTAAAGCCTTACACATATAGCACATTAAACACATCTAAGCATTAAATCTCCTAGAGACTTAACGGACACGTAGTGTTGACTTAACGACTCAAGTCAACCGTTAATTAAAAAGTTTGGGATGTTACAATTAACATCCCGAACTTTTATTTAATGTTTGACTAATGCCGTTAAGTCAATTTGGGGTGTCGTTAAGTCTTTACTTAATATTTGAATGTAGTTATGTGTGGTTAACGTAGATAAAGTAGTTAGGTTTAAAAGCCTAAATTTTAATGACGAGTAAAAGTGTGATTAATGTCGCTTAAAGGCTATGTAGTGCCTTTTAATGAAGGACTAATGTTGTGTATGGTCAATAATGCAGTTTGTGACCAATAATGAAGGGTTTAGAAGTCCAGGGACTGATTTTGACATAGGTTGAAATCAAAAAACGGGATTAAGGGTTTAGGGCTGCCATTAGATGTGATTAAGCAGCCATTAGTAATTAACAAAGCAATTAAATCCTTTCTTTAATCCTAAAGCAGTTATTAGAGCATTTGATCAACGAATTGGTGTTGTAATTGATCAATCATCGAGTCAAGCAGGTAATCATTGATGTATTGATTGTATTTTCAGATTTGGAGGTTGATTATTTATGAATCAATCTGATTAAAAAGGGATTATGCAAGTAATTAGGGCTATAAATGGTGTTTTGGTTAATTAACATTCAAAATTGGTGTTAAATGAGTCTGTGATCGATCAAGTTAATCAAGAGATGTTTAGTTGTGTCAAAAACATGTTTGGAAAGAAGCCTTGATCGATCAAAATCTGGAAATTTGATGGAAGTTGGTCGTTTTTGAATTCTGGACGAAAATATGCTTAAATTCGTAAACTGGTGCCAAGTTCGTTAATGCAGTCTAAATTCGTTTGCCCAAACGAAGATGAAGTTCGTTGTTTAAATTCGTTGAAGTCAAATTCGTTGGCAAATTCGTAAACTGGAAAACAAAACGAAAATGAAGTTTAAATTCGTTTAAATGCCTATCTTCGTAAAGTGTGACTTAAGTTCGTAAAAACCAAACGAAGATAAGGTCTATCTTCGTAAGGAAGGTTAATTTCGTAAAGTAGAACGAACGAAGATAAAGTTCGTACGAAGTTTAAATTCGTTAGTGTAATTCTGGAATTTTACGTAGCCAGTCTTAAGTTCGTACGAGGGTCCATTTAAGGTCCTAAATGACTTATATTCATTATGTTAATGTACGATAGGTGTCGGAGGTTACCTATAAGCAATACTAGCTTTTGGTTGCGCACGTATACTTCTATCAGGTAAGATACACTACTTTGTCACGCTGGGGGATCAACTAAAAGCTGGTTTCAAATCATATACACTTCCATTCGGTACCTTATTATTGCATGTGGGCATATGGGTTACTTGGGGGTATTATGGGTTATGCAGTTGACCATGAGACCTGAGATGCAGTCCCTATTGTAGTGTAATGCAGTATGGCTTAATGTAGTATGTAGCTATGCAGTTGATGTAGTTTAATGCAGTATCTTGATATGCATGATATATAGAAATGAAGTTGATGTGTGATATGCATGCTTGACTTGTACGCCTAGTTCACTAGACTTGCTAGGTTGCTATGTCACTTGCACGTTTAAGGATCCAGACGTAATGAAGTTAAAGTGTGTGAATGTCTAGAAATGTGTGTTACCTAGACTATATGTGTGTGAATGTTTGGGAATGCAGGGACCCAATCTATATGTGTGAACTTGAGCTCATAAAACAGATGCAGTGAAAAGTGTTAAGCTTAACCCGTACTAGCCTTAGCCGGGCGAGTGCGTAGATGCAGTTGTTGCTTGGGTGGCTCCTAGCAACATGGTCTTTATAACGCAGGGCGAGTAATACGAGAGATTTGACCAACCTCCACATACGGATTACTCAAGGATTGGCTTGCCATTCCTTAACGACGTAAGAGGAGTAGTCTTTTGACTAACCATCCAGTCGGGTGTGATGCAGGGCACACTTATATGCAGTTAACGAAGATACGTGTGACAATGTGTGAACTAATGCAGATAACGAAGATATGTGTGATAATGTGGGAACTAATGCAGGATAGGCACATTTAGGATGATTATCCTAATTGAAACGAAGTTGAAATGCAGTATATGTGTGAACGTGTGATGGGTGTTGTGCCTAATAAAACTTGTCTAATAATGAAGATTGTTTTAATTGGACAATTGCTTTTAAATTAAGTGTTATCTTACTTAGCTATTCTTATAGCTAACACTTGTTTTTTAATGTGGTTGTTCCCTCAGGTTTAGCTTGAAGGAACTATATGCAGAACGAGTGAGGCTTGGGTAGATGCAATGCAGGAGCCTTAGCTACACTATAGACGCTTTGTTTAGACATTTGTTTACCTTCAGTACTTAATGTCGAATTTATGTAATGACGTTTGGACGGTTGTTTTATGTTGGGCAACTGTTGGGTTTTCCTTTGAACTATTCTATGATGTCGCAAGTAACACCAACTAAATGCAGAAACCAAAATGTTTTATTGGTTTTGACTTTTAAGGTCCTTCCTTCCGCAATATGACACCGTTAGGTGAAAAGTTTTTGAAAACCCATATTTTTAAACGACGGGTGTTACAATATAGATCATTTTTTATTACTCAAAATAGTATATATTAAATTTAAACTATAATAAATTAACATTCAATATTGATAACGCTGTAAAGCCCCGTGTATTAGACACGGGTCTAAAATCTAGTATATACTAAAAGGAAACTGACCTAACCTCAATTGACCAATCACGCTTTACATTTTTAAATTAATTAAATCAACTTAAATTTAATTTACACTTTTTGTTTTTCCATCACCAATTACACTTTAACCCAATTTAAAAATAATTAATTTACACTTTTTAGTTTTCCATCACCAATTTACACTTTAACCAATTTAAAAATAATTAATTTACACTTTTTGTTTTCATCACCAATTTACACTTTAACCCAATTTAAAAATAATTAATACTTTATTGCATAATGTCTATCTAATAACAAAATATAGCTAAAAGTCAGAGATGTTACATATGGATTAATGCGGATTAATATTTATATCAATATTTTATTTTATATTATTTTTATGGGTAAATTACACAAATCATACCCGAGGTTTGTTCGAAACTACACTATTCATACCTACAATTTAAAAATTACGCGAGACATACCCATCGTTGTCAAAAACTTACACTGACCATACCTATCGCTGACAGTCGTCTATTTGGCCGTTAAGTCAAGTCACGTGCGGTGCATGTGAGGTATCAAAACCGTATTTTCGTGCATACTTCAGGTATTATCCTTGTAATTGTAACATCCCAAACTTATCAAGTTTGACTTTTGACGTTGACCGTCAACTTGTCGTTAGTGACCGTTAGTAACTATGTGTTGTATATGTGCTTATGTGAATTAAACGAATTACGTGAGTTATGTGTTAAAATGATTTAAAAAAATGAAATTAAAGTAGATAATGATAAATGAAGTCATTTAATGTTGCCGATAAGATTTAAGTGTCGATAAGTGTTTCTGTGGGCGTTAAACGAGCCGTTAAGTGCCGAAACGAGTTATAACGAAGTGCGAGGGCCTAGATGTAAAATTGAAAGTTGTCTCCAGTATATAAGGCGCCCTATGGTCGACCAAGAACCCTTTTGATCAGTTACAAAACGCTAGAAACACCTGCAAACAAAAGCTTAGATCTAATCTTCAAGTTATAGTTGATTTCGGGAGATTTTGGAAGGGAATTCGAGTGCTTTTCGATCCGTTGATCAAGCCTACAGGTATAGCATCACCTACTGATTGTTAATCAGGTTTTCAATTAGGATTTACCCCTGTAGATTCGGCCTAAAGGGTTGGGGTTCCTTGATCATGATGTTTTAGGTCAAAAACGTTGTTTTCGTGATTATAATCGTTAATAGAGTTGATTAATTATGTCAAGATGCAAACTTTAATGTTGAATAATGTTGTTTATATGTAAATAAGTGAATCCCAGGTGTTTAATTAGATCCATGTGTGTTCAATTGTGTTTTTGAACCAAACGTTGCGGTTTCGAGTCGTTTTGATGATCAAAAAGAAGGATTCATTTATGCAATTGATTCAAGGATTAATTGATGTTTTTCAAATGCTTAATTGTGACCTATTTGATGTCAATTTAATGGGTGTAAGTCGTGGTGGAGGTTTGGGATCCGTTTGGAAGGTAAATGAAGAGAAACTGAGTTGGTTTTGCTGGTCGGCACCCCAGGTGCGGCGCACCAGGTGGGTGGTGCGGCGCACCACTGCCCAGATTAGGGATTTTGATTTTCGAAGGGAGCCGGATATAGACACACCAAGGGCAGGTGCGGCGCACCTATACCTGATCTGAGTTTTCTGTATGATTGGTGCGACGCACCACTTGGGAGGTGCGACGCACCTGATGCCCAGTTTGCACAAAACATTTCGTTTAGCTTATAAATCGATCTTATACTCGTTCTAGGTTGTCGGGAGCACTTAGCAAGCACTGTAAGATACGTAACTCATTGCTAAGCAGTACCAAGGTAAGATACATGACTTTTATCACGCTGGAGGCACAACAAAATGTGGTTTCTATAATTAACCTCTTAATCGGATTATCTTATGTGTGTTGGGTTTTTCGGGTTATGTGGGAGGTTATATGGGAATGTATGTATGCTGAAATGACCTATGTTGTTATGTTGACGTTTAAAGTAAAAGTAGTTGTGTGCATATGTAGTGTGATGACTTTAATGATGTTGCTATGAACTGATTATGATATATATTGTTGATAATGTTGTTGATATGTCTTGATGTTGATGTGTGATGGCTTATATGTGAGAATTAAGTATGAAATGTCTAGTTCACTAGATACACGTAAGAAATGTTATGAGTTGTGTACGTTAGTGGGATTAAACGTTAAAGTAGATGTGGGACTAGTTAGGTAATGTATATACCTAATGTTAAAGTAAAATGTGAGATGTGGGAAACCGTTCTAGCCTTAGTGTTAGTGTGTAAAAGTAAGAAAGATATAAATACGTGGGAAATGCTATAGCTAAATACGTGAGATTGATGTGGGAAGTGTTAAGCTTAACCCGTGCTAGTTTATGCCAAGCTAGTGCGTACGTGGTCGCTTGAGTGGCTCCTTGCGGCATAGTACGTGGGACTAGTATTTCCGGGTGGAGTGACTAACCACCAATGTTAAAAGCATGACGGGATACTATGGAAATGGCATTGCTTTTCCTAAAATTTAAGACATGGGAAATCGTGCTAGTTGTAAAGCTAGTGCGTAATATGTAAACTGATTAAAGATGTAAGATGTGGGAATAAGTTGATTAAGATAAATATATGAATATGTGAGAAAGATGTACATGTAATTTAAGACGTGGGATTACAATGTGATGTGGGATTTAGTGAGATGTGTTGAGACGTGTGATAAGAACGATACATAGGCACAATTAGGAGTATATATCCTACATGTGCTATACATATATGTGCGATATGTTTATGTGTGATATGTAAGACGTGAGATGAAGTTGATTAAGTGATTAAGTTGATAATAAGATATGTGTGAAAGAAATATATGTGCTTACGTTGTGAGATCACGATGTGACGTGAGAATATGTGCTAATATGAATACGTGTGACAAGTTTATGTGTGAAATGCCAAGATATGATATGAAGTTATGTTTAAGTGGTAAGTCTATGTTGATATGATATAAGATATTGATTAAGAAGAGGGTATATGATGATATGATGTATATGTTGATATGAAATGAAATGTGATACAATGTGGGAAAAGGGATGTATGGGTTGATATATGATTGTTGTGGATGATATGTAATGTGGTTACGTTTGATAAGTAAAATATGACGAAGTTTTATGAAAGTAAAATGAAGAACGTTTTATCAAAAAATGTGTGTATCTTACTTAGCTAATTTTATTAGCTAACACTTGCTTTTATGAAAATATTGTGTCCTTCAGGATAAGCAGTATAAGCTAGTGAAGTGCGTGGATCGTGAGATGGGTAGAAGAATAAAGGAAGATTATCATTAGTCTCCCTATGATTAGACTTTACCCATAGCCATATGTTCGGCTACTTTATTTATGATTACGTCTCTTGTAGTGTTGATGGCAATTATGTTAGTGCCATAACTTGGATTTTACTTTGACTATTACGATGATGCTATTAGTAACACCAAACTTTAATGAAAGGTACCATCCGTTACGGATGAAGCAGTTTTTAAGTGATCCTATTTCCGCTACGTTTTAAACGCCGTTTGGCAAAAGTTTTTTTGAAATCCAGGTTTTTAAAATGACGGGTGTTACAAGTTGGTATCAGAGAAATGGTTTAAGTGAACCGAATTTGGACCAAGACCTTAGGATTTTGGACTTAAACCGTATGAGAAATGATAGGCTCAAGTAGTAATGCTTTAGCTTTATGATGAAAGTGCTCTTAGGACGGGTTGGGACGAGTGAGAGTGTAAGATTAAGGTATTATAAGTTATTTGTGGATTATGCATAAAGAAGGTTGATTTGCCTTAATTTCTTTACCTCTTGTTGAGCCCGTTGCTAAATATTGATGCTTAATGGTATGACGATATGTTATTAAAGAATTATGTGGAATATGCTTGTAGTATTATTAAATGTTGAAACTTGATGATGTCTTATGTGACAAAGAGCTCGGAGATACACGAATTTACGGATTGTCATGAACGAAGTGATATGCTATGTGGTATTACATCCTTACGTGATATATGTGATGCAAGTTGTAGTGGTTCAAGGTGAGAAGTGTTTGTTGAAGTAAATTATGTTGGTAGCCCATAATCCTCTATTTTTCTCGATTTATCCGTTGCAAGATTATGATGATAACGTGAGATCAATTAAGATTTGTTTATGATGGATGTTATGTACGTAAGGAAATGTACATTGATGGAATAGGTGGTCACCCATAGGAAGGGTGCAAGACATTGTGATACACGAATATGGTATGCGGCGTAAGTAGTACATATTGTTTCATTTTGTGTTATATGTGTATGTGCAATGTGTGATTATTGTGTGTTTTGTAGTTAGTATAATTATGCTATGATGGATTGAGATGGAGATGTTGGACATTAAGATGTGTGGATATAGTTAAAGGTACACGTGTGAGGAATGATATAGTTATAATTATGGTCCGGAACATAATTATAAATGTATCATGAGGCAGGCGTGTTCATTTGACGGTAATCACATTGACTAATGAAAGACATTAAAGGAAAGGGAGGAGGTGAAAAGAAAATGAGTGGAAATGTGCTTGAATTTTAAGTGGTAAAACGTTGACAAATGCGTGGAAAGTAGTGAGAAGATGAAAAACCCTAGAAACACCTGCAAACAAAAGCTTAGATCTAATCTTTAAGTTATAGTTGATTTCGGGAGATTTTGGAAGGGAATTCGAGTGCTTTTCGATCCGTTGATCAAGCCTACAGGTATAGCATCACCTACTGATTGTTAATCAGGTTTTCAATTAGGATTTACCCCTGTAGATTCGGCCTAAAGGGTTGGGGTTCCTTGATCATGATGTTTTAGGTCAAAAACGTTGATTTCGTGATTATAATCGTTAATAGAGTTGATTAATTATGTCAAGATGCAAACTTTAATGTTGAATAATGTTGTTTATATGTAAATAAGTGAATCCCAGGTGTTTAATTAGATCCATGTGTGTTCAATTGTGTTTTTGAACCAAACGTTGCGGTTTCGAGTCGTTTTGATGATCAAAAAGAAGGATTCATTTATGCAATTGATTCAAGGATTAATTGATGTTTTCAAATGCTTAATTTTGACCTATTTGATGTCAATTTAATGGGTGTAAGTCGTGGTGGAGGTTTGGGATCCGTTTGGAAGGTAAATGAAGAGAAACTGAGTTGGTTTTGCTTGTCGGATTATCTTATGTGTGTTGGGTTTTTCGGGTTATGCGGGAGGTTATATGGGAATGTATGTATGCTGAAATGACCTATGTTGTTATGTTGACGTTTAAAGTAAAAGTAGTTGTGTGCATATGTAGTGTGATGACTTTAATGATGTTGCTATGAACTGATTATGATATATATTGTTGATATGTCTTGATGTTGATGTGTGATGGCTTATATGTGAGAATTAAGTATGAAATGTCTAGTTCACTAGATACACGTAAGAAATGTTATGAGTTGTGTACGTTAGTGGGATTAAACGTTAAAGTAGATGTGGGACTAGTTAGGTAATGTATATACCTAATGTTAAAGTAAAATGTGAGATGTGGGAAACCGTTCTAGCCTTAGTGTTAGTGTGTAAAAGTAAGAAAGATATAAATACGTGGGAAATGCTATAGCTAAATACGTGAGATTGATGTGGAAGTGTTAAGCTTAACCCGTGCTAGTTTATGCCAAGCTAGTGCGTACGTGGTCGCTTGAGTGGCTCCTTGCGGCATAGTTACGTGGGACTAGTATTTCCGGGTGGAGTGACTAACCACCAATGTTAAAAGCATGACGGGATACTATGGAAATGGCATTGCTTTTCCTAAAATTTAAGACGTGGGAAATCGTGCTAGTTGTAAAGCTAGTGCGTAATATGTAAACTGATTAAAGATGTAAGATGTGGGAATAAGTTGATTAAGATAAATATATGAATATGTGAGAAAGATGTACATGTAATTTAAGACGTGGGATTACAATGTGATGTGGGATTTAGTGAGATGTGTTGAGACGTGTGATAAGAACGATACATAGGCACAATTAGGAGTATATATCCTACATGTGCTATACATATATGTGCGATATGTTTATGTGTGATATGTAAGACGTGAGATGAAGTTGATTAAGCTGATTAAGTTGATAATAAGATATGTGTGAAAGAAATATATGTGCTTTACGTTGTGAGATCACGATGTGACGTGAGAATATGTGCTAATATGAATACGTGTGACAAGTTTATGTGTGAAATGCCAAGATATGATATGAAGTTATGTTTAAGTGGTAAGTCTATGTTGATATGATATAAGATATTGATTAAGAAGAGGGTATATGATGATATGATGTATATGTTGATATGAAATGAAATGTGATACAATGTGGGAAAAGGGATGTATGGGTTGATCTATGATTGTTGTGGATGATATGTAATGTGGTTACGTTTGATAAGTAAAATATGACGAAGTTTTATGAAAGTAAAATGAAGAACGTTTTATCAAAAAATGTGTGTATCTTACTTAGCTAATTTTATTAGCTAACACTTGCTTTTATGAAAATATTGTGTCCTTCAGGATAAGCAGGTATAAGCTAGTGAAGTGCGTGGATCGTGAGATGGGTAGAAGAATAAAGGAAGATTATCATTAGTCTCCCTATGATTAGACTTTACCCATAGCCATATGTTCGGCTACTTTATTTATGATTTACGTCTCTTGTAGTGTTGATGGCAATTATGTTAGTGCCATAACTTGGATTTTACTTTGACTATTACGATGATGCTATTAGTAACACCAAACTTTAATGAAAGGTACCATCCGTTACGGATGAAGCAGTTTTTTTAAGTGATCCTATTTCCGCTACGTTTTAAACGCCGTTTGGCAAAAGTTTTTTTGAAATCCAGGTTTTTAAAATGACGGGTGTTACAAGTTGGTATCAGAGAAATGGTTTAAGTGAACCGAATTTGGACCAAGACCTTAGGATTTTGGACTTAAACCGTATGAGAAATGATAGGCTCAAGTAGTAATGCTTTAGCTTTATGATGAAAGTGCTCTTAGGACGGGTTGGGACGAGTGAGAGTGTAAGATTAAGGTATTATAAGTTATTTGTGGATTATGCATAAAGAAGGTTGATTTGCCTTAATTTCTTTACCTCTTGTTGAGCCCGTTGCTTAATAATGATGCTTAATGGTATGACGATATGTTATTAAAGAATTATGTGGAATATGCTTGTAGTATTATTAAATGTTGAAACTTGATGATGTCTTATGTGACAAAGAGCTCGGAGATACGCGAATTTACGGATTGTCATGAACGAAGTGATATGCTATGTGGTATTACATCCTTACGTGATATATGTGATGCAAGTTGTAGTGGTTCAAGGTGAGAAGTGTTTGTTGAAGTAAATTATATTGGTAGCCCATAATCCTCTATTTTTCTCGATTTATCCGTTGCAAGATTATGATGATACCGTGAGATCAATTAAGATTTGTTTATGATGGATGTTATGTACGTAAGGAAATGTACATTGATGGAATAGGTGGTCACCCATAGGAAGGGTGCAAGACATTGTGATACACGAATATGGTATGCGGCGTAAGTAGTACATATTGTTTCATTTTGTGTTATATGTGTATGTGCAATGTGTGATTATTGTGTGTTTTGTAGTTAGTATAATTATGCTATGATGGATTGAGATGGAGATGTCGGACATTAAGATGTGTGGATATAGTTAAAGGTACACGTGTGAGGAATGATATAGTTATAATTATGGTCCGGAACATAATTATAAATGTATCATGAGGCAGGCGTGTTCATTTGACGGTAATCACATTGACTAATGAAAGACATTAAAGGAAAGGGAGGAGGTGAAAAGAAAATGAGTGGAAATGTGCTTGAATTTTAAGTGGTAAAACGTTGACAAATGCGTGGAAAGTAGTGAGAAGATGAAATGAGGTGTTGATGTCGTGAGATGATTCTGAGGACAGAATCCTATTAAGGAGTGGAGAATTGTAATATCCCAAACTTATCAAGTTTGACTTTTGACGTTGACCGTCAACTTGTCGTTAGTGACCGTTAGTAACTATGTGTTCTATATGTGCTTATGTGAATTAAACGAATTACGTGAGTTATGTGTTAAAATGATTTAAAATAATGAAATTAAAGTAGATAATGATAAATGAAGTCATTTAATGTTCCCGATAAGATTTAAGTGTCGATAAGTGTTTCTGTGGGCGTTAAACGAGCCGTTAAGTGCCGAAACGAGTTATAACGAAGTGCGAGGGCCTAGATGTAAAATTGAAAGTTGTCTCCAGTATATAAGGCGCCCTATGGTTGACCAAGAACCCTTTTGATCAGTTACAAAACCCTAGAAACACCTGCAAACAAAAGCTTAGATCTAATCTTCAAGTTATAGTTGATTTCGGGAGATTTTGGAAGGGAATTCGAGTGCTTTTTGATCCGTTGATCAAGCCTACAGGTATAGCATCACCTACTGATTGTTAATCAGGTTTTCAATTAGGATTTACCCCTGTAGATTCGGCCTAAAGGGTTGGGGTTCCTTGATCATGATGTTTTAGGTCAAAAACGTTGTTTTCGTGATTATAATCGTTAATAGAGTTGATTAATTATGTCAAGATGCAAACTTTAATGTTGAATAATGTTGTTTATATGTAAATAAGTGAATCCCAGGTGTTTAATTAGATCCATGTGTGTTCAATTGTGTTTTTGAACCAAACGTTGCGGTTTCGAGTCGTTTTGATGATCAAAAAGAAGGATTCATTTATGCAATTGATTCAAGGATTAATTGATATTTTCAAATGCTTAATTGTGACCTATTTGATGTCAATTTAATGGGTGTAAGTCGTGGTGGAGGTTTGGGATCCGTTTGGAAGGTGAATGAAGAGAAACTGAGTTGGTTTTGCTTGTCGGCACCCCAGGTGCGGCGCACCAGGTGGGTGGTGCGGCGCACCACTGCCCAGATTAGGGATTTTGATTTTCGAAGGGAGCCGGATATGAGACACACCAAGGGCAGGTGCGGCGCACCTATACCTGATCTGAGTTTTCTGTATGATTGGTGCGACGCACCACTTGGGAGGTGCGACGCACCTGATGCCCAGTTTGCACAAAACATTTCGTTTAGCTTATAGATCGATCTTATACTCGTTCTAGGTTGTCGGGAGCACTTAGCAAGCACTGTAAGGCATACGTAACTCATTGCTAAGCAGTACCAAGGTAAGATACATGACTTTTATCACGCTGGAGGCACAACAAAATGTGGTTTCTATAATTAACCTCTTAATCGGATTATCTTATGTGTGTTGGGTTTTCGGGTTACGTGGGACTAGTATTTCCGGGTGGAGTGACTAACCACCAATGTTAAAAGCATGACGGGATACTATTGAAATGGCATTGCTTTTCCTAAAATTTAAGACGTGGGATTACAATGTGATGTGGGATTTAATGAGATGTGTTGAGACGTGTGATAAGAACGATACATAGGCACAATTAGGAGTATATATCCTACATGTGCTATACATATATGTGCGATATGTTTATGTGTGATATGTAAGACGTGAGATGAAGTTGATTAAGATAAATATATGAATATGTGAGAAAGATGTACATGTAATTTAAGACGTGGGATTACAATGTGATGTGGGATTTAATGAGATGTGTTGAGACGTGTGATAAGAACGATACATAGGCACAATTAGGAGTATATATCCTACATGTGCTATACATATATGTGCGATATGTTTATGTGTGATATGTAAGACGTGAGATGAAGTTGATTAAGATAAATATATGAATATGTGAGAAAGATGTACATGTAATTTAAGACGTGGGATTACAATGTGATGTGGGATTTAATGAGATGTGTTGAGACGTGTGATAAGAACGATACATAGGCACAATTAGGAGTATATATCCTACATGTGCTATACATATATGTGCGATATGTTTATGTGTGATATGTAAGACGTGAGATGAAGTTGATTAAGCTGATTAAGTTGATAATAAGATATGTGTGAAAGAAATATATGTGCTTTACGTTGTGAGATCACGATGTGACGTGAGAATATGTGTTAATATGTGTGAAAGAAATATATGTGCTTCACGTTGTGAGATCACGATGTGACGTGAGAATATGTGCTAATATGAATACGTGTGATATGTTTATGTGTGATATGTAAGACGTGAGATGAAGTTGATTAAGCTGATTAAGTTGATAATAAGATATGTGTGAAAGAAATATATGTGCTTTACGTTATGTGAGATCACGATGTGACGTGAGAATATGTGCTAATATGAATACGTGTGATAAGTTTATGTGTGAAATGTAAGATGTGGGAATAAGTTGATTAAGATAAATATATGAATATGTGAGAAAGATGTACATGTAATTTAAGACGTGGGATTACAATGTGATGTGGGATTTAATGAGATGTGTTGAGACGTGTGATAAGAACGATACATAGGCACAATTAGGAGTATATATCCTACATGTGCTATACATATATGTGCGATATGTTTATGTGTGATATGTAAGACGTGAGATGAAGTTGATTAAGATAAATATATGAATATGTGAGAAAGATGTACATGTAATTTAAGACGTGGGATTACA
>CM067167.1:248955804-248988304 GCA_034093135.1 Erigeron breviscapus | reverse complement strand
TCGCAAATAAACCAGATTCTTATGATAATTTGATGTGCTTACAGCGAACTCATGACGGAGAAGACCCTGATCTGGTCGAAATGTATGCGACCAGACACAAGCATGCGGATGGGTCATGGGAACACCCGGCAGCTCAAGCTAATTATGTAAATGTCTCTTTTTAATTTATATTTTAAGTATTACTTACTCATTTTATTAACCTTATATATATATATATACACTTTAACGTGATTCAGGAGAAGCTCAAGGAGAAGAAGGAGGAGCGTGAACGGGACCCTGTCCCAACACCCCAGCCAGAAATTTTTCCGGCTACATTTGGAAACCGGCCTGGCCACCGCCGCGGGCTAGGGAGGATCGTTCGGGGTGTGGGAGACACAGAGTATGACTACACTCATTTGACGCAGCCACACGGTAGTCATATCTATGATGGTCAGGGAAGCCAAGGTGGACCATCTCATGCTCAGGGTAGCCAGGGTAGTCAGACCCCTTTGGATCTCAACTCTGCTCCTACGCAGGCGAGTTGGTTTGATCCTGATGCTGTATTTTTTTTTTTTTTTTTTTGTTTTTTTTTTTTTTTTTTTTTTTTTTTTTTTTTTTTTTTTTTTTTTTTTTTTTTTTTTTTTTTTGCTCCTCCGCATTACGCAGGCGAGTTGGTTTGATCCTGATGCTGTATTTAATTGGTCCGCTGCTGCACATGCTCATGGCGCGCAAAGTGATCCCTCCTCTACTGCGTATGGCTCGCAATTTGCTCCCACCTCTCCGTTCTCTTTAGGATCCATAAATTTGGGTAATGATGATATCTATTTGGGTAATGATGATGACGAGGACAATGATAATTATTAGTATTTGGTTGTTATAAACAATATATTTTTAAACATGTGTTTGTGGTTTAGTTATAAATTTATATTTTGTTGTGTTGTTTATGATATTCATGGCTCGCAATATAGTCACTAGTATACGTATATGTAACAAGTGAAAAAAAAATATGTAAAAAGGGAAAAAAGTTAAACATCAAATATATGCATAATAACAAATATAAGTAAAAAAAAAAACAAACTAATCAATATAAGTCAACAAACCAAGTATCTCTATCTCTAACTATATTAAAGGAGATTAATTTACGTATGACACTCGATTGAAATGAAATTAATTATTGTAGGTCAAACCAGTTTTTACATATACAATTTATATGTTTGTTCACCTTGTCTTTTTTATTTTATATGTAAGTTTAATAAGTCTGATAATAACGATTGCTTATAGTGCTTTATCATTTGATAACGCTTAAAGTGTAAATAGAGATTTGTAAAAATTAAAATTTTTATTAAATAATCAGATGATAAGACTTATTTTATAAAATGTCTATCGATAATCCGTGTATTACACGGGTCTACAACTATGTATATTATAGAAAATGTGAAAAGTTTTGTAACTTAAATATAAGTTTCTATTATAAATCTCTAAAGCTTTTTATAAACATTTTCAATATAAACCACATTAATTATGCTTAAATTTGTATAAAATATCTCGACCATCATTTGTTAAGTTAAATATTTGGTCCTTTGTTAAGCTGCATTAAATAGTTGTACATTTACCATAAAATTCAGGGGTGAACTTTTGATATGAAAATATACAACTTTTTTATGCATGTTAAATGAAGCCCTAAGGGCTTTATTTAGCATTTTCCTTTTTATATTTTAAAAATGATTGAGTTCATTAAATGTATATTAACCAATGATTCCGGATACTCTTTAGCAATCCTAAAAGTCTAAAACAGATGGAATTGATTATATAAAAACAAAAATTTATATTTATCTTTTTGACATTTTCTTTTATAGTTGCATGGGAAGCTTTTAGTTTTGAGCTTTTAATTAGTTTTTTACATCATAAATATAAATTGTAGTTTTGAAAAACAAAGATTCATCTCAATGAATGACTAATGTAACCAGTATCGTCAACATACATTAAACTAATGAAGTTGCCTTTGTAAGTACTTAGATGAAATAAGTAACGGCAAAAAAAATTAAACTTGTAAAAGGGTTATCTATATTTCGTGTTTTTACACGGGTCTAAAACTAGTTATATAATATAAATCAACTAATCAATCTGCTGAAATTGCGGAGGTGCCTTAGTAGCTTGAATGTGTCTGTCGTAATCAGCCAAACGGACTTTGTATTTCGCATTAACTGCCCATGCCCGCGATGCAGGTTTATCAAATCCCCAAGCTGAGGGGTAAGGCAATGGGCAGTCCTTGTCTAAAGAAACCGTAATAAAATGTGAATTTCCCGATACCAGACCAATGCAAATCGGCTCGTCACGGTATAGCTGGCCTGGCCCCTTCCAAAAAGGGAAACATGTGATGTTTTCTTTGACACTTAAACAGATAATTATAAGACCCAAAGCATTGGACAGAAGCATAGCGCAATATGGAATCACCATCCAGTGTTCATATGGGCGACCATGGGGATAAGAGATTTGAAGCAAAGTATGTATGCGTGTTGCTTCACCACCGAATGCAACCTCATAGTATCCGAGTTTGGACTCATACTCCTCTAGCATTAGTTTGCGAATCCACTCGAACTTTTCCTCAGATTCACCCAAAGCAACAGCCAGTGCTCGAAATCCACAGTTACCTCAACACGTTTGCCTACATTATTTAAAAGCCAATATAATTTTTTTGCATTTATAAAAAAAAATTCAAATATGGACTAATTAAATATACTTACTGTGATGCATGTATGAAGCTATTTGGCAAGCACATGGCAGCCCACAACTAGCCCGAACCTTACACCCGCACTTTCTCCAGTCTTTACCCATCTTATTTTTGAATCGATCAATTTCTTCAATCATAATATCCAGAGCTGTCACAGATACAACACAAAGCAGGTCCTTCAAACATGGATAGTTGTGTTTACCGTGTCTATAAATCCTGCTCGCTTCCAGTTGTCCCTTTATTTCCGTGTGTTGACCGACGAGGATAGAATTAACACATTGAATTATTCTGTAAAATGTACATCGGCCCTTCAACTCGGACTTCAGGAGTGAATGCTCAGCCTCAACTCTGTTGGTAGTGTAGTTACGGTAGTTGAGATGTTGATCGACCCAAAAAGACACAAACTTTTCCTTGTACGGTGAAAGCCACTCCTTCTGCAAGTACTTGTACATCTCTGTAAATTGACTATTGGGTTAAAACGGGTGGATATATGTGATTTACCAAAAAAGTAAAAAATAAAAATAAAAATTCATGTGCACTAAACATACTGTCTAAATCTTTTCCCATCTTCTCTTTTAAATCTTTTTCATTTTCGGTGTACTCTTCTAGCGTCCGCGATTCATAAAGTTTTTTCCACCATCCGTAAAAAGGCCCCCATTTGCCTTGCGCGATGAATGCTGGCATGCAATGTTTGTCTATGTTTCTCCATATGTGGGTTCTACAAAGTAAATGGTATGCTTCCGGCATAACAGTTTTGCATGCTTTCATGAGGGCCAGATCCCTGTCCGTGAGTACGACACGTACATCAAACCCTTCACCTAGGGTCGACTTCAAACACTCCAACACCCATCTATAATTATGTTCCTGTTCACTTGTGATAAATGCGTACGATATGATGAAAGTCCTGTTTGTTGAAGTCACCCCGACAATCTCGACCAATGGCATGTTGTACAAGTTGGTTTTGTACGTGGCGTCTATTTGGATAACCCAAGGAAATGCACGCCACAACTCAAAGGAAGTCGGATGTATAAAAAACAGATTTTGCAACCGACCAGTTGCACTATTTGTGGTGTAATAATACAAGTATTTTTGCTCTTGTAGCAAACTGAACATAACCTGCGACGGTTGAACAAAATGGCGTATGTGGTTCGTTTCAAATACCATATCAAAGTAAATAAATATTAAAAAATGTATATTTTATATATGTAACCTGCATTGGAGTTTCCCCATGTTTTTCGGCCGCCCTCTTCCGTAACGTTTTTAGAAAATTGTGAATGTCCTCCTTGCGGCTCAAGTTTCCTGGAAATTCATCTTTCAGCCGCTTTAGAATATGACGGGGATCTGTACCGCGATGATATTCAGCTTCCACAAATGATTTTTCAGCTTCACTCATCCTTCTTGCGTACGCGTAACCCTCCAGATTGTTAGCTGAATAGTGATTATGTCTCGGGTCTATAATGTTGACCGTCCAACCACCATCGCTTTTCAAGCGGCCATCCAATCTAAATGGGCAGTCAATTTTTACTGACCTTGTAACGAGCCCAAGTAACCTTCTATCTTTTCCCCCATGAAGATTACACAATAACGTCATTTTATTGACAACACCATCTGAGTTGGAATTTGTTCGTCGTTTGATTAAGACATAACCAAGCGCATTTGCTGTTCTTTGGGCCCAGTTGAACAGTTCTTCGTGTGAATGAAAAACCTGAAATAGTAAAGTATTCCCGAAACAAACAAAACTCATTATCGTGACAAAACTTTTAAATAAACGTTGATGTCATCATTCAATAATACCTCCTCGGTGTAAAAATCGTTTGCGTCATAGTCAAACTGGGGGGCGAACTCCGGGGTCTCAAATTCTTCATCAGGCTCTTCTAAATTAAACTCAAAATTTTGATCTCCCCACAAATTCTCAAAAGAATCCATCTAAAAACACATTTATATCAATAAGCGAAATATATATGGTAAAATGAAAGCGAAAGAAATTGAGAATGAAAGAAATAAGAACCTGCAACAAATAATGATAGCTTTATTTCTATGATTTGGTTCAAGAACCTGCAACAAATGACTTTAGAAATTTGAGAGTGAAACGCTTTCGAGTGAAAACCTATATATATATATATATATATATATATATATATATATATATATATATATATATATATATATATATATATATATATATATATATATATATATATATATATATATATATATATATATATATATATATATATATATATATATATATATATATATATATATATATATATATATATATATATATATATATATATATATATATATATATATATATATATATATATATATATATATATATATATATATATATATATATATATATATATATATATATATATATATATATATATATATATATATATATATATATATATATATATATATATATATATATATATATATATATATATATATATATATATATATATATATATATATATATATATATATATATATATATATATATATATATATATATATATATATATATATATATATATATATATATATATATATATATATATATATATATATATATATATATATATATATATATATATATATATATATATATATATATATATATATATATATATATATATATATATATATATATATATATATATATATATATATATATATATATATATATATATATATATATATATATATATATATATATATATATATATATATATATATATATATATATATATATATATATATATATATATATATATATATATATATATATATATATATATATATATATATATATATATATATATATATATATATATATATATATATATATATATATATATATATATATATATATATATATATATATATATATATATATATATATATATATATATATATATATATATATATATATATATATATATATATATATATATATATATATATATATATATATATATATATATATATATATATATATATATATATATATATATATATATATATATATATATATATATATATATATATATATATATATATATATATATATATATATATATATATATATATATATATATATATATATATATATATATATATATATATATATATATATATATATATATATATATATATATATATATATATATATATATATATATATATATATATATATATATATATATATATATATATATATATATATATATATATATATATATATATATATATATATATATATATATATATATATATATATATATATATATATATATATATATATATATATATATATATATATATATATATATATATATATATATATATATATATATATATATATATATATATATATATATATATATATATATATATATATATATATATATATATATATATATATATATATATATATATATATATATATATATATATATATATATATATATATATATATATATATATATATATATATATATATATATATATATATATATATATATATATATATATATATATATATATATATATATATATATATATATATATATATATATATATATATATATATATATATATATATATATATATATATATATATATATATATATATATATATATATATATATATATATATATATATATATATATATATATATATATATATATATATATATATATATATATATATATATATATATATATATATATATATATATATATATATATATATATATATATATATATATATATATATATATATATATATATATATATATATATATATATATATATATATATATATATATATATATATATATATATATATATATATATAATATATAATATATATGTATAATAAATGATTATATAAAGTATAACACATAAAAATATTAACAAAAGCTCTAAACTTAAAAATGATTCTAATATATAAAAAAGAACTTAAAGTGATTTTAATGAATATATATAGTGTTTTCGGGTTCGGGTATGAGGATCGGAGATTTACGGTTTCCCATCCCTGTCCCCATCCCCATCAGTGAATAGATTTACATCCCATACCCGTCCATATCCCTGCTCACCTCGGGGATTACCCGGTCAAATCGGGCGCGGATATCGGATTCCCCATCAGGTACGGATCCTTAATGGTAATATGTCTATCATTAAGATTGCCTAATGTCCATTAAAATTCAGTTTTGAATCTTAATAGGTAATGGATGGTTATGATAATAGTTTAGAAACAATTTAAAGATAGAGTTAATTACTTTGTCAAAAGTTACAGATTTGATCCCTATTTTAGTATTTTTCATAAGTACGATTTTGATTTTTGATTTTAAAGCCTCATCAACAATTTTGGAAAGCAACACTTTTAGACCAATTGATAGGGCTCCAAAATTATAAATCAAAATCGTAATGTATGAATGATTAGGATAAAACCTATAATTTTTAACAAATCACATGGATGATTTTTAACAAACATGAACAAATTTTTTGCAAACGTTGGATGAACAATTTATCATACTTTTAAATTTTTAATCTGCTTACTACATGATATAATTTCAGATTAATAGCTCCAATAATGATATATAGCGAATAAAGCGTGTTTATTTTAAATAAATCACGTTTTGGGAGAAAACAATCACTAACATTGCAATTTCTTACCATTTACAAAAACATGTATTTGAGTGGTAAGAAGAAAATGAAATGAATAGTTACGTGTTTTATTATGCAATAAATCCATTAAAACTATAATTATTAAGATGTAATTGATAAATCCAAATTTCACGATAACCTTTTCAAATGTTGAAGAACCTACAGATTCTACGATTGTGGACTATATACTTCTTAGGATTTCTCATGGATACATCATACTTATACATTGTTCATTTGTATAATTTAAAATAAATATTATAAAAGTACATATACAATGAAAAAAGTGGAAAGTAAAGCTCACGAGTCGCGATCAACCTAATTGGGCCTCCATCTGACCCAAGTAAAAAAGTACTTTTAACTCTTTATCCGTCTTGTCCATCCATTATTTTAGCGACTTCAATTTCTGTTTTACTTCCTTTTCAATAATAAATAAGAGGTACAAAATAAAAATACTAGCTCAAAACTAGAGATTACAAATACATCTAAAGGCCAAAACTTCTATTCGAAATTGTTTCAAAGATTTACATTACCATTTTTGTTTCTTTTTGTTGAAAACACATGCAACAAGTTCCAATATTTCGTTTGTTTGGCCCATTTGATTATTTTGATATTTGAGAGCCCAACATCTTCCCATCAAATTGCTGAAAATTATCTCTATCACATCAAGAATGCACAAAATCATAACTTAAACACGTACAAACAACAAGATTTAAACATTTTAAGAAGAACAAAAATTACACGCGTCTGAACCTAACATCGCCCTAACAA
This sequence comes from Erigeron breviscapus, assembly GCA_034093135.1. Classification (NCBI taxonomy): domain Eukaryota; kingdom Viridiplantae; phylum Streptophyta; class Magnoliopsida; order Asterales; family Asteraceae; genus Erigeron; species Erigeron breviscapus. Next base: position 248,980,146 of record CM067167.1, on the reverse strand, counting down.
TAACATAGAAATGCTTCGTAACTATATCATCTACTCAATTCACGAAAACATGTCAGATAACTATTTTCTGAAGATTGATGTTTCGTAATGTTGAATAAACATTAAAACACTCTAAATAATATGTTTATTCGCTTGTGTTCGTTCGTTTGAGTTTGTAATTTGTGTTCGTTCATAAGCACACACGAACACACAAGAAAAAACCAATTTTCTTTTTGAACGATCATGAACACAATTTCAAAGTGTGGTATGAATAAATCAAACCGCAATCTCATATGCGGGTTATTGGGTTAACCATATTTTCAACATGAAGTTAATTTATAAATTCCAACACCATTCTTGTAACGCAAATCAAAACCAGCCCCATTTTAACAAATAATTCACTCCCAATTGGCATTGACATAAATTGGAAATGCTAAAAGCTATCAAGTGTAGCGAACGTGATTTCATTATCGGGTTTTTAAAACTTATCCAGTTTCATTGCGCAACCACATTATTGCTCAAGTGACTAATTTGGTTTTTTGGAATGACTTTTTTCGATCAGCAACTACTACAGGGTAGACGCGGGTGACATGTGTGTTAACCGTACCCACCTACCGCAGTGTAGGGAACGTGTGCCCGCCAAGAGTCGAACTCACAACCTTATCGGTAAAACTCCATATATGGTTGCTCAAATAGTCAAATGACTAATTATGTTAGATTTTCTATAGAGATCGATATGATTTATAATCCTTTGAAATCTTTATACGTATACTACATATTATTGTATTTTTAATTCGGTTTGTTTGTTTGTTTGTTTTTTTCTTTTTATCGAAAAATAGTTTTGTGTTTGGCATAGGGAAAAATACATAAAAAGGTAACTTATTTACCCAAAATTCCTAAAAAGGGAACCTATTTAGTTTTCGTCTATTTAAAGGATCCAGTTTTCATAAATTTTATAATAAGGGGAACATCGTTAGTTTTTGACGCCAGACCTCCGTTAAGTGCCACGTCACCCATGCCACGTCATCATCTTTGCTTACGTGACATTGACTAAAACAGAAAATACATTAAAAAGGAAAAAACGAAAATACATAAATCGAAAATACATATATACGGATATAATTATAAGGCTACAATTATAATTATCTAATACCAATTATAAGGCTACAAGATATACTAGCCAATTGCCACTTTCCAACGCCTCACTATATTTGAAAACACAACACCCTTTATTATTGTTGCTGGTGTTGGTATCGAATATAATAAGAAAGTAAACACCCTCGTAGCAGATGATACGGCACGTGTTTGATGTTATTTTTTGACCAGAAGAAAACACAAGCAGAAACCATTTTTGTTACTTGTTTGCTCGAAAGTAAAAAAGCCCCAACAACCCTTTCCTATCTTGTCTGTATTCGACCACAACCCAATCTACCTTTATGTTTGTGTTCGACCGGAAGAGACGCAAACCAGGAGAGAAACAGAACCGAAAACAAGATTAAATAAAGTGAACCCCCCTTTATGTATTAGGGTAATGTATAATATATCCGTATATATGTATTTTCGTTTTTTCCCTTTTTAATGTATTTTCTGTTTTAGTCAATGCTACGTAAGCAAAGATGATGACGTGGCACTTAACGGAGGCATGACGTCAAAAACTAACGATGTTCCCCTTATTAGGAAATTTAAGAAAATTGAATTTTTTAAATAGACGAAAACTAAATAGGTTCTCCTTTTTAGGAATTTTGGGTAAATAGGTTACCTTTTTAAAATATAAGCATCTTGATCATTGTTATTTCTAACTTAAACTGTTTTCTTGTTTCTCCTTGTTTTAGACAGTTGCAGATAGTTGAGGGACTGAAGGTGTGCAAGATGGAAGTAGAAAGCAGAAGGACCAAAAAAGCCAAGAGAAAGAAGATGAGGGATGCTTATGTATTTCTGCTGCTGTATATATATGTTGTGGTTGTAACCTTTACATTCTCCCCAAATTAGCCGTTGCATAATTTCTCTCTATATTTCCAGTAATATGATCATGTTCGATCTTCTTCTTAAGATATTGGTTATGTAATTTATGTGTTTGTCCCTTAATCCTTCACTAGCAGTGTTGGTTTATTCTATCTTCTAAGTTCTGGATTATTGTTGTTGTTGATTCTCAAGTAATATCAGTTAATCATTTGATTATATTGTGTGTCTTTCTATTATTTCTTCATGGTGTCAGAGCTAAGGTTCTATTAACCTTTATCCTCTCCTAATTTTTTTTCTTTAGGTTTAGGGTTTATTATGTTCTTGTGTGTTATCAAAAACGGAAAAAAATATCAAAAATATCAAAAATCAAAACATATTCATATCTCAAAATCACTTTATCGTCTGTTCAAAGTCTTTTCCCTTTTCTTGAAACCAAACCCTAATTTCTAGGGTTTCTGGATCCATTGAATCTTAAGGGATATATTGTGTGTTTTGTTTCTAGGTCTTGATTCTGTTTAGAATCAAAGATTATACCAAAACCTATATTGTCCCTTCTTGTTATTGTCCATTTTCCTTGATTATTATGGAATTACTGTTGGAGACCCCACTGTAAGTTTACTTTTCCTACCCATTTCTGTAGCAAATTGTTTGATCTTGGAGTGCTCCAAGGTTGAAGGTTTGGCCTATAGTTGGGACCCCTTTATCTGGTTCTTGCTCCTCTTATGTGACTCTGTGTTTATTATTATTATATTGTTGTTCTATCTAATTCTTCTTGGTAGAAGAGAGGGTCCTTGAGTATACCTGTCAAGACACTGAAGTTTTCTTGAATCTGGCCACTACTCTTGCACCCTGTAGGTATTCTGTGTTGTTTGTTCTCTTTGTTTGTTGCTTCTGTGTGTTACTTACTCTCTTCTATCACTATGGGTGATTATTTGGATGAAAATTTGAAACCTATTGGTAATGATGGTTATGTGAATGATGAGTATGCTCTTGGAACTTTGATTAGTAGACTTGACTTTGGTGACCCATTGTATTTGCATGCAAGTGACACCACTGGAACTCCTTTGATTAGTCTAAAATTGAAAGGCACTGAGAACTATAGAGTCTGTTCTTGTGCTATGGAACTTGCCCTTTAAACAAAAAATAAAATTGGTTTTATAAATGGTGAATGTGAAAGACCTGATGATAATGATGTTCTTGCTAAACAATGGGATAGATGTAATTCTGTTGTGCTTTCTTGGATTTTAAGTTCTGTGTCTGAAGAGGTTTATCTTGGTCAAATCTTTTCTAAAGATGCTGCTTCTGTGTGGCTTGAGTTAAAAGAAACCTATGACAAAGTTGATGGATCCATTATTTTTAACTTACATCATAGGATCAATTCTCTAACTCAAAATGGAAGTCCAATTTCTGATTACTATCATAAACTTAACTCTCTATGGAGGCAGTATGACTCTTTAACCAAACTGCCTACTTGTGTCTGCAATGCTTCTGCTGAATTTAAAACTTATAATCAGAATTTAAAGTTGATGCAATTTCTTATGGGTTTGGATGATGTGTATTTGCTAATCAGAAGTCAAATTCTGATTAGGGACCCTCTTCCCAATGTCAAAACTGCTTTTGCCATTATCTCCAGGGAGGAATCTCATAGAGGGACCCTCTCTGGTGATCATACTGCTAAAACTCAAAACAGTGCTTTTATTGCTAAAACCTTTGGAAATAAAAAAGGATTTGGAAGAGGTCAAAACACTCAAAACTGGAACCAAAGTCAGAATTGGAACCAGAACTTTCATAACTCCTATAATCCTCAAAACAGAGGACCAAACATGTCTCTTAAATGTGATAATTGTCACAAATTTGGTCATACTAAGGATAGATGCTATGAGCTTCAGGGAAATCAAAACAGTCTTTCTAAAAGGCCAATTCATAACAATTATAGCAGAAATCCTCCTAGTAGTCACTCTGTTACTTCTGATTGTCAAAGTGTCAAGAATGCATCTCCTTCCAGCTCTGGTGCTGGTCACTCTCTGCCTAATACTCCTTTCAGTCATGATCAAATCAACTACCTGATGAAACTGTTTAATGAAAAGTCTGTGTCAAAACCTGCTCAAGCCAATATGGCAGGTACCTTTTTCAACTCTAATACTTTCTTTAACTCCAATTTCAGTAGATTCTTTTGTTCAAATGCTATGAAACTTGACACCAAGTTACTTCTCTATGTGTATTGTTGGATTATTGATTCTGGTGCCACACAACACATGACATGCTGTGATAAGTTAATGTTTAATGTTGAGGATGTCTCCAGTCTTGGAATGACTGTGGGACACCCTAATGGCACTCAAGCCAAGGTTCTAAAAATTGAAATCTAAAACTGTCCAATAATATAACTCTCTTTGGTGTTTTGTATGTTCCTGAATACTCTGTGAACCTTCTATCTGTGCATAATCTTGCTAGGGATAGTAGAATGTGTGTTACTTTTGATGAAAATACTTGTCATATCCAGGATTTGAAGACAGGAACCTTAATGGGGACTGGTAGAGAGACTGGTGGTCTCTATACCTTTGATCAAAAAGTGAGACTGCTATGTCATGTAATAGTATTGCTTCTGTTTGTCATGTGTCAAGGCACACTTGGCATAATAGGCTGGGTCATCCTGCTGAGCAAGTCTTGACCATTCTGCACAAGGGTCTCAACTTTAATAATACTCCTCAATCCTCTCCTTGTGAAATCTGCCATAAGGCAAAACAAACCAGGGAACCTTTTTCCCTTAAGTGAACACCAAAGCAAGGCTTTGGGTGATTTGGTTCACCTTGACTTATGGGGACCCTATAGAGTGCAAAGCAAAGAAGGCTTTAGGTAATTCTTGACCATTGTTGATGACTTTTCCAGAGCTGTGTGGGTGTATCTTTTGAAAGGCAAAGATGAAACATTTGAAAATGTCATTAATTTCTTTAATCTCTTAAAAAATCAATTTCAAACTACCATTAAGATTATCAGAAGTGATAATGGCAGTGAGTTTGTGAACCAAAAGATGTATAGTTTTGTTAAACAAAATGGAATTATCCATCAAACTTCCTGTACTCACACCCTACAGCAAAATGGTATTGCTGAAAGGAAACATAGGCATCTTCTTAATGTCTCTAGAGCCCTTATGTTTCAGGGAGGGTTACCTCTAAATATGTGTACTGAATGCATTCTGACTGCTACCTTTCTTATAAACAGGTTACCTACTTCTGTCTTATGTGGAAAGTCACCTTATGAGATGCTTTTTAATGTGTTCCTAACCTCTCCTTTTTAAGAGTTTTTGGGTGTTTATGTTTTGCTAATCTTAAATAATTTTGATAAGTTTAGCTCTAGGTCTCACAAATGTGTTCTTATTGGTTACTCAGAGGGAAAGAAAGCTTATAAATTGCGCTGTTTAGATAATAAAATCATCCTATACCATAGGGATGTGAAATTCTATGAAAATATATTTCCCTTTATATGAACAATAATGAATATGTGTGTGATGACTCTGAAACTAATCACCTAAACTTCTTTGATAATATGTTCCTTGATAATGAAAGGGACATAATACCCAATGATGATAGGAGAGGATCTCCAAATGGTGATGGCAGTGAATCTGGTGTTCCTGATAGCACTTACAGAGCTGCCAGAAGTCCTTCTGGTAGTACATCTAGAGCTGCCACACATCAGGAATCATCTGCAACACCCATTGTTGATAACCATGACTCTGAGGGTAACACAAACTTGTTTCATAACATAAATCCTTCTCATGAGGCTGACCAGACCACTGAGACTTATGCTTTTGAACCCAGAAGGTCTGAAAGGACCAAAAGACTTCCTAAAAGTCTTGATGATTATATTCTGACCTCTAAGACCAAACATACCATTAATAATGTGGTTAATTATGCTAAACTGAACAGTGAAAACTTCTGTTTTTGTGTCCAATTTGAATAAACTTGTTGAACCCAATAGCTTTGATGCGACCAGCAAAGACCCACATTGGGTTGATGCTATGAATTCTGAGATTGAAGCCCTTTATAAAAACAATACCTGGACCCTTGCCTATCTTCCTAATGGAAGGAGACCCATTGGATGCAAATGGGTCTATAAAATTAAGTTATATACAAGGCTAGACTGTTGCAAAGGCTATGATCAAAGAGAAGGTGTTGACTTTGATGAGACCTTCTCCCCTGTTGTAAAAATGGTAACCATTAGATGCTTAATTTCTATTTCTGTGCAAAACAGTTGGCCTATTTACCAACTTGATGTCAACAATGCTTTTCTATATGGAGATCTTGTTGAAGATGTTTATATGTTGCCTCCTCCTGGGTATCACTCTGTCTCTGACCCTAGAGTGTGCAAACTTGTTAAGTCCCTTTATGGACTAAAGCAAGCACCCAGAAAATGGAATGAAAAACTTACATGCTCTTTAATTGAAAATGGATTTGTTCAAAGCAAATCAGATTACTCTCTCTTTACTAAAACATCTGGTAATACCTTTGTTGCCCTTCTTGTGTATGTGGATGACATTGTCATCACTGGAAACTCTGTTGATGAAATTGAGAAGTGTAAAGGGTTCTTTAAGTCTAAGTTTTCTATCAAAGACTTAGGAAAACTGAGATATTTCTTAGGTATAGAGATTCTGGATAATAAAAATGGTTTGTGCATGTCACAAAGAAAGTATTGTATGGATCTCCTGTCTGAATTTGGGTTGTTGGGTTGTAAACCCACTCAAACTCCCATTGAAACAAATCTGGTCTTACACACTAATGATGGAAATGATCTACCTTTAAAAAATGTCACTGAATTCCAGAAACTTGTAGGAAAACTCATCTATTTGACTCTTACTAGACCAGATATTGCTTATGTTGTTCATATTCTCAGTCAATACATGCATAATCCTCATGAATCTCATCTAAAGCTTGCTATGAGAGTGCTTAGGTATTTGAAAGGGTTACCAGGTAAGGGCATTCTCTTTGAGAAGAATGCCAACTTCTCTCTCTCAGCCTATGTTGACTCTGATTAGGCCAAGAAGGCAACTGCCAGGAAGAGCATTACTGGTTTCATTCTCTTCCTAGGTGGTTGTCCCATTTCTTGGAAGAGCAAAAAGCAGCAAACCATCTCTAGATCTTCTGCTGAAGCAGAATTTAGAGCTTTGGGAGATGTTACATGTGAAATCATGTGAGTTTTAAAAATCTTGAAGGAATTAGGAGTGCACAAGTACAATCCTGTCAATGTCTTTTGTGATAGTAAGGCTGCAATTCAAATTGCACCCAATCCCGTCTTCTATGAGAAGACAAAACACTTTGAAATTGACTTGTTCTTTATTAGGGAAATTTTTTTGCAGGGTGTTATTAAAACCATAAAAGTTACATCTGAAGAGAATATCTCTGATATTTTTACCAAAGGATTGCCTCTAGACTAACACAAAAACTTGTGCACTCAACTTGGGCTGTTTGACCCCTTCTCATGATCAAGCTGAGGAGGGGTGTTAAAATATAAGCATCTTGATCATTGTTATTTCTAACTTAAATTGTTTTCTTGTTTCTCCTTGTTTTAGACAGTTGCAGATAGTTGAGGGACTGAAGGTGTGCAAGATGGAAGTAGAAAGCAGAAGGACCAAAAAAGCCAAGAGAAAGAAGATGAGGGATGCTTATGTATTTCTGCTGCTGTATATATATGTTGTGGTTGTAACCTTTTAGGGTTACAACACATTCTCTCCAAATTAGCCGTTTATGGCCGTTGCATAATTTCTCTCTATATTTCCAGTAATATGATCATGTTCGATCTTCTTCTTAAGATATTGGTTATGTAATTTATGTGTTTGTCCCTTAATCCTTCACTAGCAGTGTTGGTTTATTCTATCTTCTAAGTTCTGGATTATTGTTGTTGTTGATTCTCAAGTAATATCAGTTAATCATTCGATTATATTGTGTGTCTTTCTATTATTTCTTCATAAAGCATATTTATATTTTAAAGTCCCTAATCTGATTAACTAGTTGCTTCTTGTTTTCATGTTTATTGTGGACGTTAATCATTTTATATTAGCCGGCCCTTTTGATGATATATTTATCGTTTGATCGGACAAGTCTGTAGTTATTTTTCACATTCAAATTAAGGTAAGACTGAATATATAGTTACTTTTCCCGTTTTAAAAATAAATAAATGTACATATGAATAAATTTGACAGAGAGTGTTACTTAAAAAGATCCTTAGCCATATGAAGAAAAAGTTAAAAAAAATATATAAGCCTTAAATGCTAGCACAAATAATATACTCACAATAATATATGGGCCGATCCTGATCGAGCATGGACAAGATGGTCGGAAATATACTCACAATAATATATTTTTTTTATGGTTTTGGAACTTAGTCAAGCGACTCATTATCTTTTTCAAACATTTTTTGATTTTCATTATCTTCAAACATTCACATCTTTGTTTTTATTTTCATCAACATTCAAATATATATTATTTTCACCAACATCATTTTCTTTAACATCATTTTCATCAATGTTATCTTTTTCAAGATTATTTTCTTCGAAGTTATTTTTATCAACATTATTTATGATGTATATGTAATATGCAATGGATGGATATCCATTGATAATGGGTTCCATAGTTTTGAGTTTTTTTTTAAGTGATTTTGTTATCTATATGTACTCTCTCTCACTATATTCTTAATATTTACTTCTTCCATCCTACTAAACTTGTCCATTTTTAAATTTTTCAAAGTCAAACTTTGCAAACTTTGACCATAAATATTTTTGTTTGTGTTATATAATATTGAGTAAATTACAAATTTGGTCCCTGTCGTGGGTCAAAAATTACAGTTTTCGTCCTTACCTTCCATAAATTACCGTTTTGGTCCAAAAAAGTTTTCACCGTCAACGATTTTGGTCCAATTCGTAAACGGACGTTTAATTCCCCATCACGTGCCTTGCACGTGATGGGTACTTATGTAATTTGGCTTAAGACACTGCCGTTTTGGTCCTATTAAATACCCACGTTATGATCAAAACATGTTTTTCATCTTCTCTCTCTATATCTCAGTCTCTCTTTCTCTCTCTCTCTCTCTATATATATATATATATATATATCTCTAAAACATGTTTTTCATCTTCTAGTAAAATGCCAATTTGTTCATGTGGTGAGGTCGCTGTCATTTGCACATCTTGGACTCCGCGAAACCCAGGAAGAAGGTTCTATACTTGCCCTAAAAGAGGATCCCGTTGCACAAGGTTTATTGGATGGTATGATCCAGTTATGTGTGAACGATCGATGGACATTATTCCTGGTCTTCTAAGGTCTAAGAACGCACTGGAGGTTGAAATTGTTATGAAGAATCAACAGATAAAGAAACTAAAGTTGTGTCTCTTGGCTTGTGTTATTGTTATTTTTTTGTTAATTCTGAAGTAATATACTTAGGTTTTCAATGTGGCAGTGGGTTTGGTGATGTAATTTGGGGCATTTTTGAGAATTAATTGTAATCTGGTTTGGGTTTCATTATGAAGTAATATAGTTAGGGTTTCAATGTGGCAGTGGGTTTGATGATGTAATTTGGGGCTTTTTTGAGAATTAATTGTAATCTGGTTAGGGTTTCATTATGATGTAATATAGTTAGTGTTTCATTGTGTTATTGTTATTTATCAATGAAATCGTGTAAAAGTCTTATGAAATTGAATAGTTGGTAATTTTGACTAAATTTGTTCACATATTTTTTGACTTTATTTGGCAGAATACATTGGTTCAAATGCATAGTTTTGACTAAATTTGTTCAGATTTTGACTTTATTTGGCAGAATAAATTGGTTCCAATGCATATGTTCAGAAAAATAAGCATAAGCAAAACTAAAGTAAAGAAACTACATTGTCAAATTCCACATACATCAAAAGCATTGTTTCAAAGTACACAAACATAAAAGCATTGTACCAACATACATAAAGCTAAACATAGTTTCAAAAGCATTAGACAGAAAATAGAAACATAAACATTGTCTTCAAGTAGCAGTCTTCTGGCCTACATTCTTCTTGGACACATTCTTGTTGGTCTTTTTTCCTGGTGGTATCCCTCCTGGAAATTTTTGTGCTTGTATGGCTTGCCTTGTAAGCTTGTTTGGTGATTGAGGTAACCTCCTTTGTTGTGGGCTTGATGTCTGAACCTGACTTGGTGCTTGAGGCTGACTTGATGCTTGAGTCTGACTGGATGGTGCTTTTTTAGCTGCTGAATGACTTTGGGACTGACTTGGTTGTGTTCTTTGAGTGGGTGGTGCACTTTGGGACTGACTTGGTTGTGTTCTTTGACTTGGTGGTGCATTTTGGGAGTGACTTGGTTGTGTTCTTTGAGTGGGTGGTGCACTTTGGGACTGACTTGGTTGTGTTCTTTGACTTGGTGGTGCATTTTGGGAGTGACTTGGTTGTGTTCTTTGAGTGGGTGCTGCAGTTTGGGACTGACTTGGTTGTGCATTATGAGACTGGGATCCCCCTTGCCCTTTACAACTCCTAGAGTTATGCCCTAGATTACCACAAAGGCCACAAGTTAGTGTCTTGAGCTTCCTTGCATTATTATCACCTTTTTTCACCATTTTTTCCTCATTGAATGACCTTTTCCTCTTCTTCTTTGGCCTTCCAACAGGATTGTGATGGATTGGGGGTGTTATTCCAATAGGAAGTTGAGACCTTTCCCACATGTTTGGACCATTAACACCACCTATCCTGTAAGAATAAACCTGTCTCCATGTACTTAGCCAATAACACTCATCAACCCAAGTTTCAACCATGCCAACAACTACCCCATTTGTAGCCATATTCCAATTAGCAGCCACAGCATGTTTACATGGTATGCCTGTTAACTCCCATCTTCTGCAAGTACAGTTCTTTTCTTGTACATTCACTACACACTGATCACCCCATGGACCAGATACTTGGTAATTAACCCCTCCATCATAGATGACATTGTACTTTGAAGCATCCTGTTTACACACTTCTAACAACCTAGTTGCTGTTGGTGTTAAGGGTCCAAGGCACTTGTTAATTTCCTTTTGTACCAAAGTATTCCTTTTCATCATATATTCCCTAATGAAGTCTAGACATCCTATGATTGGACTTTCCCTAGCCTTAAGTAACCTTCTATTAAACACTTCACACAAATTGTTTAACAGTATATCAGATCTAGGCCTCCCTGTTACATACAAATTGTAATTAAGACCTAACATGTGTGTAACCCTACCAATGTAATCAACTGCATAAGAAAGTTAAGCAAGTTTACCTGAGAAGTGGGATCTTGACCAATGACTTGGATGGATTTGTGACAACCATTCAAAACACTGCTGATTCAATCTCTTTAACTCTTCCATTGCCCTGGTATATTCTGGCACTGTTGTAGTTGTTGCAGCCTTCCATAGACAATCCTTGTATGCTTTCCCTCTCCATTGGGACTTCATGTTCTCATGGATGTGCTTCACACAATATCTGTGCTCAGCACATGGGAACAGTCTTGCAATTGCAGGTATAATTCCCTGCATAGTCAAGTCAGGTATAAGTAATCCATTTACATATAACATAAAAATATTATAGAGTAAATCACCTTTTGTCTATCAGAGATGAATGTGAAGTTGGATTGTGGAGACAAATCCAAATCTTCCCCTAGAGCAGTCAAAAACCACAGCCAAGACATTGTGGTCTCAGCTTCCACAATACCATATGCAACAGGAAAGATACCATTGTTTGGATCGACTCCCACAGCAGTTATCACCCAACCAGGGAATGGACCCTTCATGAAAGATCCATCAACTCCAATTATGTCCCTCCTACATGCCTTGAACCCCTCTTTGCAAGCTCCCAAGCATATATAAATCCTCCTAAACTGCCTTGTTGTTGCATTTTTATCTGCAGGCCTTTCAACATCCAACCTTATACTTGTGTTTGGATTTGATCTCTGCAACTCTTGAAGATAATCCCTCAACATTGAGTATTCTTTGAGGTGGTCTCCACTCAGAATCTTCTGAGCATTTTGCTTAGCCCTGAATGCCTTCATCCATGATATTCCTACCTCATATTTTTTTGACAACTGATCTTGTATGGCACTTGGTGGGATTTCAGGATTGGTAGCAAGTTGTTGATGAATTTCTTTAGCCAAAAAACCAGCAGTACAGTGTGGTATTTTTCTAGATTGGATACATTTATGTGTCGGAGTAAAGGTTTTCACCATCCAAGTTTGGTTTTCTTTAATTTTTCCCACATGTAATGCCCATGGACAGCTAATAAAGTCCTTTTTGACCGTTTGCTTTGGGGTTGGTGTGGATATGTCTTCACCTTCTTTAATGTTTGGACCAGGATGCTTTGAACCCTTACCTTTTGAACCCTTACCTTTTGAACTTGCACTCTTTGTACCCTTGGTTTTTGAACTTGCACTCTTTGAACTTGCACTCTTAGTCCCACTTGCCTCAACTGGCCCATTATCTTTATCAGGCCCATTATCTGCACTTGGCCCACTATCTGCACTTGCCCCACCTTGTTCAAATACCCCTGCATTATCAAAAATTGGTATCCTACCAACACAAACAGCTCTAATCCTTATATTGTCATTTTTTACCAACTTCAATTCTCTTCTTGTTGCCACAGAATGTTTTTTTATGAGTTCTTTCACTTCATCCTTAGTCCCAAAAATTTGTCCAACTTGAAAGGTCTCATTATCATCCAACCTGTTATTCTTTCTAAGCCTCCTTATACAATTTGCTCTAACAGTTGCAACATCATCACCAGACTCCTCTTCACTTGTAAATTCATCATTATTTATCACACCCATGTCATCATCCACCTCAGCATTCTCATTAGGCACTTGTTGTGCAACAGGAGTATTACAACCCATATACTCAACATGAGGATCAATATTCATATGATAATGCCTCATGTCAACCTCAACTTCTTCAATTTCATTCTCATTATCAACTATGTAATCACTATCTTCACTATCATCATCATCACTACCCTCAGAGTTTCATCATCACCATCAACCTCAACAGCAACACCCTTACCCTTATCAACTGGTTGTGGACTATTAGCATTGTCATTACCCTCAGCAACTGCCTCATTTGTAACAATGTACACATCATCAAATGTAATGTCATTAAAATCCACAGTTTCATGTGCCTCATTATCCTGTTTTTCAGTTTCTTGCCAATCTATCATTAACCTAGATGAACTAGCCTTCCTATATTTATCCTTAACAAGCATATGCTCTGCTTGCTCATCAGTTAACTCTTCTATAACAACTTTGCCCCTTTTAGGTGACAGATATTCAGTGCTAAGATTGGTGAACCCATGTTCTATGTAAAAATCAACCACATATGGTCTATGTAAAGCAACTACCTTGTGCATAGCATGAATATCAGAATCTGAGGCCAAACGATTTAGACCAGTATCTAGGTTACCATTTAGGGTTAAAAAGTGATAATACATTATTTGCCCAGCCTTATAACCTAACTTTAACATCATTTCATCCAACTCCAACACTGAAAATAGATCTATATCGACATAATCCACATAAGAAACCTTCCCATTAACATACCTCCTATCAGGCCACTCAGTGAAAGCACCACCATGGTGTATCTTGATAGTGAACATACCCGGGCTATTCCCTATTTTATAAAAATAAAAAATATATATATTTAGTAAATATAACCAATACATGCATCAAAAATATGAACTTTAAAGGAAAATATTTTGAAAAAATTATTTAAAAAAAACTTACCATATACCCTAGCATAATCGACATCTGTGATGTCATCGCCGTCTTCTTCACGAAGTTGCCACTCGTTCAACACCATTTTTTCAACCTTTAAACCATTAGCTTCAAAGATCTGACTTATATTTTGGGGATTATACCAAATTTATGGAGGGAAATCAATAAACTAGAGAGAGAGAAGAGAGAGAGAGACCGATCTCAATTATGGGGATGAAAAGTGAAGTAGGTGGGTATTTAATAGGACCAAAACAGCAGTGTCTTAAGCCAAATTACATAAGTACCCATCACGTGCAAGGCACGTGATGGGGAATTAAACGTCCGTTTACGAATTGGACCAAAACCGTTGACGGAGAAAACTTTTTTGGACCAAAACGGTAATTTATGGAAGGTAAGGACGAAAACTGTAATTTTTGACCCACGACAGGGACCAAATTTGTAATTTACTCTATAATATTTGATGAAAGTTATATGAATCGATTGTGTTTAGATGTGTGTTTCATTGGTATAACTTTCATCAACTATTATATAACACAAATAAAATATTTATGGTCAAAGTTGGTAAAATTTGACTTTGAAATTTAAAAGTAGACAAGTTTAGTGAGACAGATAAAATAATAAATAATTCTTTATAAGTTATAGATAGAAAATAATATTTTATCTGAGGAGATGTTTTTTTTTTCTTTTTTGCTATAGAATGTTACTCTTGCACTCTCTCGGGAATTAATCCGAAATATCCACCATACTCCGATGGGGCTTAGTCTGATCGATTCGACTAGATAGCTCAAAATTAAGAGATAGGAAGGAGTGGTATCATTTTCATATAAGCAAATTGAGAAGACAAAAATATCGTTGAGTTCTATAAGGATTTACTCTTTTTTTTTCCATATAGCGATATAAATCATTAATTCAGCAATTATAAGTATGTTAAATGTAATTGTTAACTAACAACAACAACAATAATGAGGTTAACTATCATAGTAAAGAACCGAGGATAAAAATAATCGTGGGGTAATATTGTAATAATGAGGAGAAAAAAAAATCGTGAAGATAACAACTTACAGCCTTACAGGGCTATTGGTAATGTAAATCACAAAACAATTTTTTGACTCTTGAAAAATTAAAAACCTAAAGTAGATAAGAAAAAAAAAATCAAATGTAAACCTAAAGCTTTAAATTTATTGGGGGAAAAAAGTTTTGCTGTGCCGTCAAAAAATCTATGGAGAGAGCATATGAAATGCCCACAAAAAAAATATTGAGTTTGTAGTCTATTTTCTTTTAGAGAAAATTACATTTTTGGTCCCTCAAGTTGACAGGATTTTCAGTTATTCCCCTTAAGTGAATTAATTACAGAAAAAACCCTGAAGTTGGTCAATTTTTTCACTTTTCACTCCGCGACTAACAGCAGTCTATTAGGTCCGTTAAGTGAAGGACAAATTCGTCATTTCACCATGATCCCTTCTTCCTCTTCTTCTACACTCAAACACAAACCCGGATTTATACACGGCGACCAGAAATTTTGCAGAAAATGAGACGTCAACTGAAATCACGGCGGCCAGAAATTTGAAAATCACGCCGAAAAAGTTAAAATATAGATTTATCTCTTGTTTCTTCGAATTAGAACACGAAACATGTTGCAATCCACTAAGAAATCAATCGCGCACGCACCCTAGCCAAAATAAATCCGATCTAGACTTCGTCGGAAAAACTTGACTCCCCGGAAAATTGTAACCGTCAACAAAAAAGAACTAGTAATTCTGATATAGCCAAAACCGAAAAATCTGGGTTTGTGTTTTTTGTTGAACGGTTACAATTTTCCGGGGAGTCAAGTTTTTCCGACGAAGTCTAGATCGGATTTATTTTGGCTAGGGTTCATGCGCGATTGATTTATGAGTCGATTACAACATGTTTCGTGTTCTGATTCGAAGAAACAAGAGATATATCTAGATTTTAATTTCCCCGGCGTGATTTTCAAATTTCTAGCTGCGTGATTTCAGTTGGCATTTCGTTTTCTGCAAAATTTCCGGCTGTCGTGTATAAATGTGGGTTTGTGTTTGAGTGTGGAAGAAGAAAAAGAAGGGATCATGGTGAAATGACGAATTTGCCCCTCACTTAACGGACCTAATAGACGACCGTTAGTCGCGGAGTGAAAAGTGAAAAAATTTACCAACTTCAGGGTTTTTTCTGTAATTAATTCACTTAAGGGTAATAACTAAAATGTTGCCAACTTGAGGGACCAAAAAAGTAATTTTCTCTTTCTTTTAAGTCAAACTTGGCCATTGACCGAGTTGCTAATGAGACCGAGTACACCCGATGTTGACTGAGGACGAGTAGTTGTACCGATTCACCATAAATCGCTTTAGTCTGCCTCCGAGAATCGAGTACTTTCTAAGTACAAGGGTGGGACTTTTATAACACTGGGGTTGCATGTTAGCCGCCCCTTGAGTTCCATACCTTCATGAAAAGAAACATTTAAAGAAAAGATGGTCTGGACCCCTTTTGCATAAAGAGCAGCAAAGGAGGTTGAAATTAGTCATTCTCCCGCTCCAAACATCCCACAAACTTATATTTGTATATTTAGGATAATATACTATTTATTTACTGTAAACGGTTAACCAATAAAGTCCACTACTCGGGTAACACCAATGACGAAAGGCAACTTCATGCGCCCGAGAACGCATACACGTTAGGTAGTCAGAATCCATCAATTAGCTCCATTACAAGAAAAAAACCGTATGAGGAACCAACCAAAACTGGAACCCAGGTCCCAAAAGTAACATCTGGATGCTTTACCACTCCATCTATAGTGGCTACGGTACTATTTACTGTGATTGATAATTGGATTCTTGATAAACTAGGAAAAGTTCTTGCCCCGCGTTGCAGGGCCTCAATTATCGTGTTGAAACGATTGTGTTATGTTAGTGTACTTGCGTTTAACTTTCAATCGCCTAATTAACAATCATTCTGTCATGGATAGTTTTGTTTAAAAGTTTTTCATATCAAATATATATTTATTTAAGGGCAAAACCACAATAGCTTTCGTCTGCGCGTTGCGCGGTATTAATTATTGTGATTATGTTTAGCTACCGATGATGTGTCGATATATATATATTGTTTGTTAAAAACTTTGACATATGAAATAGATATTTATTCAAAGGTAATACGACACAAAAATATATTTTAATATATTATTTGAAAACCAAAAAGAAAATTAAGTTTGCAAGAACCAAGAAGTAACACGTAGTAAAAAAAAACAAACGGGATGTGACCTGTGAATAGTAACTCAGCCATTGATAAAAACCTTGGCATTTGAAATAGATTTTATTCAAAGGCACTACTGCAAAGAAAAAAAATAATAAAAGTTTTCAACTTGTCCCAAATACCTTTTCCGGGGTCCAAACAAAAAAAAGTTCTATTGTGAAGAAAAAAACCGGTTATTTTTTCTATTATGGGGTCATGGTCAGGTTCCCAGTCACTTTGTAATTTTTACTTTAATAAATATTAAATTTGTAATGCCACATAATCATAATCATGCCACATTAGCTGCCAACAAGGATGCCATGTCAATCATTATCTTGTTCCTCATAAAATTAAACCTATCAAAATACACTTTTTCCAGAAAACAACCCATCGGAATCAACATCACCACCGCCTTCAAAAGTCATAATCAGTCAATCACCACTTTCATCCACAATGAAATCAAAATCATAAAATTAAACCTATCAAAACAAAAAATGAAACCCAAAAATCATTGTATGGCCTCCTCCCCATCATGAAGATTTTATAAAGAATTGTTTACAAAAAATGAAACCCAAAAATCATTGGCTGGGATTTTGTTTATAAAGAATTTTAAGATTTTAGATGTTGCAAAATTATTGTATGGCCTCCTCCCCATCATGAATCGCTGCCATGGCCACCCCCTGGTGGCTGGCAGCCACCCCAGAAGCGACGGCCGGTGGTGGTTCAGTGGCGGCAGGCGGCGGTTGTGTTGAAGAATTAGGGTTTTCAACCGATTTTAATGGAGAAATCGGTGCAAGTTGATCAGAATTGAACGAATCAGGAACAAAATAAGAAGAAGAAGAGGATCTGAGGTTGTAATTTGATCGATTAACACAGAATAAATCTCAATTTATCACCAGAAACTCTAATCTATTCTCAAATAGATTCAAAAAATCAACAAAATACATTGCTAATCAAGTATGATTCACTAAACTAATTGTTGAATGTTCTATTATAATCAAGAAGCAAATCTACGAATTATTATTACAATTATTAAGCAGATATATATATATTTGTATATATATATATATTGAATCTAGAGAGAGAGAAATTAAACGATCGGGTATATTTTCCTAATAACCCTAATCTGACCAAAGAGAGTATATATACAACCTCTCTTTGGCATAATGACACTTTAAGTCCTTGTACTTGTATCTTCTCCCAACTTGTCATCTTTAGCCCTTCTCTCTTATGAATCAACACACCAGGTCCTACCTGCACAACTAATCATACAATAAGGTAAATAATAACAAAACATTATATGATAAGAGATAAGCAGTGAAGAGAATGAGATTATAACTTCAACATCCCCCCATAATCTTATTCTCAAACAAGTTAACAAGTTTAAGCTTGTTACAAATGATCTCATGAGTTTTTGTATCCAACCCTTTAGTTAGAATATCTGCTACATTTAGAGCAGAACTAACTTTCTTGGTTTGAATTACCCCAGCCAATTGTTTCTCTCTAACAAAATGTAGATCAATTTCAAGATGCTTTGTTCTTTCATGGAACACAGGGTTGGTAGCAATCTTAATTGCAGATTTATTGTCACAAAACAACTTAACAGGCAATACATTAGTAACTTGTAAATCCTGCAAGATTTTCACAATCCAAATTATTTACAAGTAACAGAAGCCATTGCCCTATATTCACCCTTCAGTAGATGACTTAGATATAGTGTTTTGTTTCTTACTCTTCCAAGATACCAAAGAACCACAAAAATATACAAAGTAACCAGTAACTGACCTCCTGCTTGAAATGCATTTTGCCCAGTCAGAGTCAACATAAGCTTCTAGATTAAAAGAATCAAACCTGCTGATCAAGATACCTTTTCCAGGTGCACCTTTTAAGTATCTCAATACTCTAAGTGCAACTTAAGATGATTGGGAAGCAGAGGTTATGCATAAACTGGCTTAAGCAATGAACAGTATATGCAATATCAGGTCTAGTATGAGTCAAATAAATAAGCTTGCCAATCAACTTTTGATATTCTGTAATATTTTCAAGAATAGGATCATCAATAGACTCACAACTAGACAATTGAACATTAGGATTCAAAGGCACACTGACTGGCTTCCCAGCCAGAAGACCAAATTCTGATAAAAGATCTAAGCAATATTTTCTTTGGTTTAAACATAAACCATCATTAGTGTCAACAACTTCAATGCCTAAAAAATATTTAAGCTTCCCTAAATCTTTTATCAAAAACTTGGTTTTAAGATAAGTTTTAAACTTATCAATTTCAACCTCACTATTGCCAGTAATAATAATATCATCAACATATACTAACAAGGCAATAAAAACATCATTACCAGTCTTAGTAAAAAGTGAGTAATCACTTTTACTTTGCATAAAACCATCACCAATTAAAGCTTCAGTAAGCTTAGCATTCCATTGTCTAGGAGCTTGTTTTAAGCCATAAAGAGACTTATTCAACTTGCATACTCTAGTATCACTCCTGTCAAAAAAACCTTCAGGCAGTTTCATATAAACAGTTTCTTCAAGGTCACCATACAAGAAAGCATTATTTATATCAAGTTGATACAAACACCAATTATTTTGAACAGCTAAACCAATTAAGCACCTAACAGTGACAATCTTAACTACAGGAGAAAAGGTTTCATCAAAATCTACACCTTCCTTTTGACTATAACCCTTTAGCAACAAGTCTAGCTTTATATCTTTCTATTTCACCATTTGATTTATACTTTATCTTATATATCCATTTACACCCTATGGGTTCTCTTCCTTCAGGAAGTTCAGTCAAATCCCAAGTGTTGTTTCTATAAAGAGCTTCCATCTCAAGATTCATAGCATCTACCCAATGTTTTTCTTTACAAGCAACACTATATCTATTAGGTTCAGTGCTTTTATTAAGCTCAGAAATAAAGGAAACACAATTTGGATGTAAATTAGAATAATAAACAAACTTTTCAATGCCATATTTAACACTGCTATTAATGACAAAGTCTTTATATTTGTTAGCAGGAAACACAGAAACTCTTTCAGACCTTCTAAGAATCTGATCAGAATTATTATCAATAACATTATTGTTATTTTCATTTTCATTTTGTAAATCATTGATTTGTTGATTCTGCATACGAGCATCTTCATTATTGATAACATAATCATCACCCTCAGAATTATTTCCATTCAAATCATTAGTAGCAGCATCCAGATTCTCATTGGTAGAGCTAGAAGAAGCACTGCCAGAATGAGAATGGTTGCTACCATTACTTACCTCATTTCCTCTCACTTCATCATTGGGAATAGAAGGCTGCTCATATAAATCAAAAAAGGTTTCTTGAACTAAAATTTGTCCAGAATCTTTAACTTGTTGTTAGTAATAGGAAAAATGTGTAACACCCCAACATGGCGGAATCATGGGGTATCACTTAGAAATAGCACATCACGACATGGGAATTATGTAGAGTCAACTATATGAAACATAAGATCGAAACGATCCATAAACTTGTACAAACGTATATATTCATCCACATTCATCAAATACACGTTCAATCAGTAATAAAAGGAAGTTCAAATCGATAATAAATGATCCTAATGGTAACCCATTAAAGGGAAATAAGGATCCAGAAGTCCAAAGCTAGTCCAATTCTAACAAGCAAGCAATGCAATCATCCATTTTTCCTCTGATTAACTTGATTACCTGAAAAGTGTACTAAAGAGCGTCAACATAAAGTTGGTGAGTTCGTAGGGACAAGTAACAAGGAATAACCGTATCGGGAAATACAACCGTTAACGATATACGAGGATTAGAATATCTAATCATATCAAGAAAACCCTAAAAGGGTATACGTTAGCACAACATCAACACATATCACGATTCAACACGTTTCAGCACGACTTACATGTCTTTCAAAGGCGTGTACAACCCCAACAACAACAACAACAACAACAACAACAACAACAACAACAACAACAACAACAACCACATGACTTATGTGTCTTTCAACGACATGTATAACAGTGCGACTTACATAACGAGTAACGCGCTAACGATGCGACTTATATAATAAATAATGCGCTAACATATACATATCAACAATTCAATCATATTATCAATCAAATCAACAATTAAGCAAATTGACATCTCGGTCCATATCATAACAAGTGAATCAACCAACAAATACGATGCACATACACTTCTTATAATTCTACTTTAAAGGAATCATCGATGCTTATATATAGGGTCACCCGCAGCCTTCCCACCACATCTACTATTCATAAAAAGTATAATTATCTTCCAGGTATGTACAACTATCTAAAGCACAACAAGTATTCATAACGAAGTCAAAGTTAACCGAGCAACAAGTCAATACATTAAACAAACAATCAATTAACAAGCATGTACACTTTTCAGCCCGAATCTCAATTGAGTAGGGAGGGTTTACGAAACTCACCTGAAATGCCTGTCAAACAGTAGGAGGTATGTAACAGTCTGAAATGTATCCGAATATCCCAAACGTTTTAGCCTTCGGTAAAGGAAACTGTATAGAATAATCCATTTTTATAGAATATCAGTTTAGTAAGCAACTGATGGGCGAAGGACTAAAACTGTAAACAGTTTAACGGTTCAGGACTGAAACTGTCAGAAATCTAACGGTTTAGGACTAAAACTGTCAGAAAATCTAACGGTGTAACGATCGTCATAAAATGGATCTGTTTTGTAATAAACTTAACGGTCGTCAGAAATTGGACTTGTTTTCTAACAACTCTTATAACGGTCGTTAATGGTAGTCAAGTATATATTTGATTTATATAAATCTTTTATACCTTTATATATATTTATATATAAATATACATACGGTATATATATATATATACATATATAAATCCATGCACAAACATATATATATACATATACACACACATATATATACGGTATATATATATTTACGTTCATATATATATATACTTACGGGGGTGGTGTTTGCGGTTCGTGGTGGTGATGATGAAGGGTTGCAACGAGCAACCGAACAACAGCAGCAGCAGTAGGGTGATTTGGTTCGGTGATGAAGACTACAAGCAAAACGAGGCGGCAACAACAATTAAGAACAGCAACAGCAGCAGCTTATGGTAGTCGTGGTGACTTCCAAACAGTAGCAGTAAACAGTGGTGGTTTGGTGGGGAAGATGATGAATAGTAACAATGGTGGTTCGGTGTTGGCAACAAAACCGAGTTGTAGCATCAGCAAGAGTATCTAAGATCGTGGTATAGAAACTTGGCATCAACAGCAAAGGTTTGGTTTGTAATGAAAACTAGCAGCAGCAGCTAGGCAGCGGCAGCGGCAGTAATATAAAGGTGGTGGCTAATTTGTAGTGGTGGTTAAAACCGTACAGTAGTAGTAGTGCAGTAGCAGCAGTAGTATTACATGGTGGTTGCGTATGGGGATCTAATACATAATCTATATGTATCTATATATATATATATATATATATATATATAGATAGATATGACGAGAAGAAGAAGGTCAGAAGGTTTCTTGTGTTGGTAATAACAGGTAAGCAGCAGCCGTGGTTTAACAAGAGTAATAAGAAAGGTACTTATATAACAATATCTATATCTATATATGCATATAATAAGGGAAAGATCTTTACATTTCAACTGGGAGGGGCCGGGGAAACTTCTGCGTAGAAGCTAAAAGAAAAATAACAATAAATATATTTGTAGGGTGGCTTGTCTAATAGGAAAAACAGAAAGTAGAGAAATTGTGTTGCATGTCCATTTGTGAAACTCAAATTGAGTTTGATTCTGTCGACATTAATATATATAATATATATATTAATATAAATCTAGATATTATTTTAGGATATTTAGTAGTATATTATACCCCTTATTTATATATCTCTAATGCTTAATTATTTTACTAACTTTTATATTATTTGTCCAATATATCAAAGTTAGTTGGTTGATTCAGAAATCAATAAAATAAACAAAACGAATCACGGTATTATTTTCATATAATTGTGTCGGCCTTTGTCTTATTTGTATCATTATTATTTATCCACCGACACTGTTTGAAACTGTACATTATACTAATGCATAGAAATACGTTTTCCCTGTTAACACAGTTACTCAATTATCGTCTATAATATATTTTTCCTTATCACATATGGGCCAATATCATGGTCTTGCAACATGGGCTTAATTCTAGAAATCCAATTATGACATTATAATTTGCCCAATTTATAGATAAATGAACACAATTAGGTCCAAAGTTTTTGTTTATTAAAATAGTTAATCAAATTACAAGTACAGTCAAATGGGTAAAAATTACGGATGTTACATTATTCCCCAGTTAAATGGATTTCGCCCTCGAAATCTAGATTGTATCGAATAAAATTATACTTAACTTGATTTACGTTTTATCTCAATGACAATAAATCGATATTAGAGGACATGACATCTAAGTATCTATTCTACATTAGACAATCACACATAATTAACAGAAAGATACAAGGCGTATCCCTAATTGATGCCTTCTACTCTCAACATAGTAGGATGAACTCATATGATTCTTAAATAGAATCCTTCTACTCTCAACAGAGTAGGATGAACTCGCATACAATCCTCAACAGGATTAACATTTAGCACTAGTGTATATATAAATGATTATACAGTTTGTGCCCATATAATAATCCATATAATAACCAACAACTTGTACACATATAGTATGAACTACTTACACATCTATGGTATAGTATAGATGTTCTGTCTAGACACAAGTAAGTCTAACTATAGCATCACACAGGATTCAAATTTGTTTCTCTTTCCATAATTGACCGTTAGAAACGGTTCATTCTTAGATTATATAATAATACCTTAGCATACTTTTCTCCATGCCATATCAATTTAACATTTTCCTTTCTTCAGAATCTAACCAAAACCCGAAACCTTGTATCAAAAAAAATGTTGAATCCTTTTCTAATCGTGATTTACATTATTATCATAGCGTGGTTAATTACTGTGGCTCAGCTCCCATTGGATGAGGCTTATCCGTGGTTAGTAGCGTTCGTCTTTGGTGTGGTTCCTTTACTGTTTATAGCAACGTGGGTTTCTGTATATGGTTTTTAAGTGTTATATTCTCAGTTGTTGTATTTCTATTTAAATACTGCAATGAGTATCATTCAATTTGTACCAGTGATGAAATACAACTTTCTTTCTCTTTAACATGTTATGAAGTTTGAGCTGTAGACAACTATGTTATCTATTATAGACTATTACTTAACTGTTTGCCTTTTCATACTGTTTCTGAAAATCATGGTTTTTAATATCCTGTAAACAGTATCCGTCACAACTTTTGGGTACCATACCAATGATAATACAAAAACGAATTCCTTTATCTTTTTCATATTTG
>CM067167.1:248933472-248954804 GCA_034093135.1 Erigeron breviscapus | reverse complement strand
TATTTATAATACCAATTACAACCGGTCTATTTTTTGAGAATTATTTTTAACATATAAGCATTAATTAATGTAACACCCTTCATTTAAAAATACGGGTTTCCAAAAATTTTCGCCTAACGGCGTTATAACAAAGCGGAAGTAAACTTTGAAAGTCCAAACCAATTAAAATCTGTTTGGTTTCTTTAGTCATTGGTGTTACTCGGTCATATCGTCAAAACAAGTTTAAATAGAAACCCGTCGGCTGCCCAACACAAAACAACCGACTACATAACATGCAAACAACATAAATGCCAAAACATAAGCAAGAGTCTAAAAATGTGCAACAACTATGGGTAGCTAAGGTCATCAGCAAGCTATCTACCCATTCCTCGCTCTTCTTCATCAACTACCTCAGCTATGCTAAACCTGAGGGAGCAACACATTTCAAAAGACAAGTGTTAGCTAACGAATTAGCTAAGTAAGATAACACTCAAGTTATAAAACATTTATCCATTTCAAACATTGTGGATTTAATCAACGTCATTAAGGCACAACACACATCAAGCATATCACATCATCAAAACTACATAATAGGATGAAACACCCTAAATGTGCCTATCCTTCATTCTGCATTACACACATATAACCACATAATTGCATTACTACTTTTAACTGCGTAACTACATTTTAACTGCATTACTACGTTTTAACTGCTTTACTACATTTTAACTGCGTCAATGTGTAACATAAGTTACACCCGACTAGATGACAACCATTCAGTTGAACATCAAACGTCGTTAAGGAATGACAAGCCAATCCCCGAGTAATCCGTATGCACAAGACAAATGAGGGCGGGTCAGACCCCTCGTATTACTCAACTGCATCTCAATGACCATGTTGCAAGGAGCCACCCAAGCAACCTACGTCAACGCACTTAGCCGGGCTAGGGCAAGTACGGGTTAAGCTTAACACTTTCCTGCATCAAAGTTTAACGAGCTCGATCCTGCATTATTTAGTTTAGGTGACTGCATTACCTAAACATTTACTACGTTTACTGCTTTTACGTTTTGGGCCCTTAAACGTGCACGTGTCATGGCAACTTAACAAGTCTATTGAACTAGATGAGCAAGCCATACAATCATGCACATATCAACAATCAACAACATATACTACATCTCAAAGCATCATAAGCTACTGCATATCACTTCATAACATAACACTACATTATACTTCATATCATAACATACACTACATTATACTTCATATCATAACATACACTACATTATACTTCATTTGGGACTGCATTTCAGGTCTCAATGGTCAACTACATAACCCATATCACCTCTCGTGTAACCCCGAATACCCACAAGAAATTCAAGATATAAGTTGGGAAGTTATTATTTGAAACCATCTTTTCGTTGAACCCTCAGCGTGTCAAAGTAGTGTATCTTACCTCGTGACAATCAATAAGCAACGTTAATGTATCTTGTTTGTGATCCCGACAACCTATCTCGAGTTCATAGTCATTAAACCTGTATAAACCCAACCTAATAAGGTTATAAGACCATACATTAACTTAGGTACACTTATAGGACCCTTAAACGCTTGTTTCGGACCTCAAACGGGCTCACAGACCCTTTATGTGGCACATGCTTTGAATATGCGTCGCATATTTGCTTCAAAAATCACCCAGAAACCTCCCAGGCCCCGATATGCGCCGCACATAGGTTATATGCGCCGCATATGGAGTGCTGGTCTAAATACTGACTCGCGCCCTTTACTTGCAGGCGACTTTTCGACCTCAAGACGACCAAATGAGTCAAAACTTAGTTCTTAAGGAATGTAGGGAATTCAAAGACCTTTCCAGAAATATAAAGTTTGACTCTTGAAGATCTCTAATGAATTAGTTATGGCGTCTGCAAAACAGACTTACAGAATTCGTCTTAAATCCGACCACTTCTGGAAATGACATTTTTCACCCATATCTGGGCAAATTCAAAAGAAACATTGTTCATATCGAATCAAGAGGACACATAGACCTTTTCAAAAATATAAGATTCATCTATAACTCTTCTAATTGAAAGAGATATGAGTTTTGCAATATTACTAATTTTTCAGATCTAGTAAACCCTTAGTTTTGCAAGCAATTTTCGACCATTAGATGACCATAGCAACCACCACGACCTATGAACCTCATATGCACCCAAAATATGACTCATATAATGATTTCACATGATCACTTGTTCCAGGAACAAGAGGATACAATTACAATACATTAAATTATCCGAAAACCCCAATAATCGACAATGAAACATAATCAAATCAATCTCAACCCTAGAGACCAGAAGTAAGATCCATATGATCGACTCTTATGATCACAAATCAAAGGGAAATCATCTATATTACCTGTAGATGAAAGCAAGGATGAGAGATCTTGATCAAACTTCACTTGAATCACACGTTTTGAAGGATTTTCGGCTTAGGAATTTGATAGGGGATCAAAGGGGTGGATAGGGCTTGGGAGAAAAGTTATTAGATCTGATTTGATAAACTAATGACTCCCCCATTGATCCTAATCCCGTTTTTGACTTTTACACCATGTCAAAACTGGTCCCTAAACTTCGTAAAGTCATATTATTAGCCCAAAACACCTCTATGGACTATATACAACTTGATTAACACTTTGAACACCTCTAAAAGGCACATAACTTCTTCTTTAAACATATTTCTACATCAATTAATAAGACATTCAAGTCTCACACATAAAACACTTTAACTACATATAAGCGTTAATCCACCCTAAACTTAACGAACACTTTACGTTGACTTAACGACTCAAGTCAACCGTTAATTAAAAAGTTTGGGATGTTACAATTAAATACAAACATCTGTCAAATGTAAAGAAAATCCGAAATAATTAATCAATAATAAATCATTAAAGAGACAAATATGGAATGAATAAGAAATCAAACCTTTAAAGTTGGGAGCCAAGGTATATTTTATTGAAGGAGAGGCACAATCGAAGGTAACAGCCTATAGATATCTTTAAAATAGGTAGCAGTCAGCCCTGTAGAAGTACTGAAGAAGAAAAAAGAAGAGGTGATGAAGATGAGAAGGGGTAGGGAAGAAGTAAGCAGCAGATGTAGATGAAGGGGAGAAGAGCAGGCCGATGCAATAATGAAATAGATATTTGGGGAAGGCGGTGTGTTAGTCACGTGGGAAAACCCTTAGCTACAGTGCCTTAGCTACAGGGTTTTACCTCACAGCCGCCATTAAATAATTAATCAATAATAAATCATTAAAGAGACAAATATGGAATGAATAAGAAATCAAACCTTTAAAGTTGGGAGCCAAGGTATATTTTATTGAAGGAGAGGCACAATCGAAGGTAACAGCCTATAGATATCTTTAAAATAGGTAGCAGTCAGCCCTGTAGAAGTACTGAAGAAGAAAAAAGAAGAGGTGATGAAGATGAGAAGGGGTAGGGAAGAAGTAAGCAGCAGATGTAGATGAAGGGGAGAAGAGCAGGCCGATGCAATAATGAAATAGATATTTGGGGAAGGCGGTGTGTTAGTCACGTGGGAAAACCCTTAGCTACAGTGCCTTAGCTACAGGGTTTTACCTCACAGCCGCCATTAAATAATTAATGCAATAATAAAATAGATATTTGGGGAAGGCGGTGTGTTAGTCACGTGGGAAAACCCTTAGCTACAGTGCCTTAGCTACAGGGTTTTACCTCACAGCCGCCATTAAATAATTAATCAATAATAAATCATTAAAGAGACAAATATGGAATGAATAAGAAATCAAACCTTTAAAGTTGGGAGCCAAGGTATATTTTATTGAAGGAGAGGCACAATCGAAGGTAACAGCCTATAGATATCTTTAAAATAGGTAGCAGTCAGCCCTGTAGAAGTACTGAAGAAGAAAAAAGAAGAGGTGATGAAGATGAGAAGGGGTAGGGAAGAAGTAAGCAGCAGATGTAGATGAAGGGGAGAAGAGCAGGCCGATGCAATAATGAAATAGATATTTGGGGAAGGCGGTGTGTTAGTCACGTGGGAAAACCCTTAGCTACAGTGCCTTAGCTACAGGGTTTTACCTCACAGCCGCCATTAAATAATTAATCAATAATAAATCATTAAAGAGACAAATATGGAATGAATAAGAAATCAAACCTTTAAAGTTGGGAGCCAAGGTATATTTTATTGAAGGAGAGGCACAATCGAAGGTAACAGCCTATAGATATCTTTAAAATAGGTAGCAGTCAGCCCTGTAGAAGTACTGAAGAAGAAAAAAGAAGAGGTGATGAAGATGAGAAGGGGTAGGGAAGAAGTAAGCAGCAGATGTAGATGAAGGGGAGAAGAGCAGGCCGATGCAATAATGAAATAGATATTTGGGGAAGGCGGTGTGTTAGTCACGTGGGAAAACCCTTAGCTACAGTGCCTTAGCTACAGGGTTTTACCTCACAGCCGCCATTAAATAATTAATCAATAATAAATCATTAAAGAGACAAATATGGAATGAATAAGAAATCAAACCTTTAAAGTTGGGAGCCAAGGTATATTTTATTGAAGGAGAGGCACAATCGAAGGTAACAGCCTATAGATATCTTTAAAATAGGTAGCAGTCAGCCCTGTAGAAGTACTGAAGAAGAAAAAAGAAGAGGTGATGAAGATGAGAAGGGGTAGGGAAGAAGTAAGCAGCAGATGTAGATGAAGGGGAGAAGAGCAGGCCGATGCAATAATGAAATAGATATTTGGGGAAGGCGGTGTGTTAGTCACGTGGGAAAACCCTTAGCTACAGTGCCTTAGCTACAGGGTTTTACCTCACAGCCGCCATTAAATAATTAATCAATAATAAATCATTAAAGAGACAAATATGGAATGAATAAGAAATCAAACCTTTAAAGTTGGGAGCCAAGGTATATTTTATTGAAGGAGAGGCACAATCGAAGGTAACAGCCTATAGATATCTTTAAAATAGGTAGCAGTCAGCCCTGTAGAAGTACTGAAGAAGAAAAAAGAAGAGGTGATGAAGATGAGAAGGGGTAGGGAAGAAGTAAGCAGCAGATGTAGATGAAGGGGAGAAGAGCAGGCCGATGCAATAATGAAATAGATATTTGGGGAAGGCGGTGTGTTAGTCACGTGGGAAAACCCTTAGCTACAGTGCCTTAGCTACAGGGTTTTACCTCACAGCCGCCATTAGGTGAATTGTTATATTATTAATGGGTCATGAATCAATTCTTGACATATGACTGCTAGTAATTCCATTTTTTCGTATACCAAACGTTTTTAAGCTAATTCTAAAAGTAATACTAAGAATAAAACCAATTTTTGTTTTTTTCTTTACGAGTACATCACTAAGATGCCATTTTTTATCTCAAATATTGTTAGAATATGCGAACATAAATCATATAAATATTCACATAAGCGCAACGGAAGAATCGAATATGTAATCACATTAATTAACAAAGGGAGAATCGAAACGTGTACCTTATGCAAAGCTTCCAATAAAATAAATAATAATAAGATTATTATTATTATAGGGTTTAAAGTAAAACCCCTCTACGATCGCACACTAGACACCTCTTATATCGTATGCTAGTACCCCGATCACGAACAACAAACCCCTTTGTTTATACCCTAAGTGTCGAAACCCTTGCAAAATCAAAACCCTTTTTTCCTTTGCCTATGTTTCGGCCGAACCCCAAAAGAGAGAGAGAGAGGAGATTTTGTGTGTGAAAGAATGTATAAAACCCTTTGATATAAACCCTCTATATATAGGGATATATCTAGGGTTTAATAACTTGGTGGGCAAGCAACTTCAAGGCTTTCCAAGCCCTTTAAAATTTTCGGCCCAACCCATTAGGAATTAGAGCCCAACTCTAATTTCCTAATTTCACATTTTAATCTCCTTTTAATTAATTAAATAAAATTAACCCTTTAATTTATTTAAATTAATCATTTCGTGATCAAATTAATTAATATATTACTTTAATATAATAATTAATAGTATAGAGTTCGTGTGACCCCGTAGGCTTAAATTATTTCCGGATATGCGTTTATTATAACGTGATCACATACCAACAAATATAAAATGCTGATTCTATTCTTAAGAATAATGGGTTTGAAATTTGAAGGTTCGTGTAACACATGTACATCAAAAGTAGTTGAAGTGTAACATCAAATATTATTTAGGATAATATAATATTTATTTACTTTAAACGGTTAACCAATAAAGTCCGCTACTCGGGTAACACCAATGACGAAAGGCAACTCCATGCGGCCGAGTACGTAAACACGTTAAGTAGTCAAAAGTACAACTGGGGTATAACCTCAGTGGTATGGAAGTCCTTCAATGAATGCCTCAATTTGGGGAGACCCAGGTTCGAGGCATGGAGAAGGCAAATGTTTACTCTAATTTAAGTGTAGTGCCTTTGGACTGCTTGGTTAGAGGTTTTCCTCCTAAATGGTGAATGGGGGCTACTACCACTGGTGGCACGATGATACTCCAGTATGTCAGTTAGCTATTCAAAAAAAAAAATATAGTCAAAAGTAAAAACCCATCGATTAGCTCCATTATAGGAAAAAGTCCTACAAGGTACCAACTAGATTTGGAACCCCCGGCCCCAAAAGTAACATATGGATGCCTTACCACTCCATCTATAGTGGCCACAGTACTATTTACTGTGATTGATAATTGGATTCTCGATAAATGGGTCATGAATCAATTCTTGACATATGACTGCTAGTTATTCCATTTTTTCGTATACCAAACATTTTTAAGCTATTTCTAAAAGCAATACTAAGAATAAACCAAATTTTTGTTTTTTTCTTTACAGGTACATCATTAAGATGCCATTTGTTATTTCAAATATAAAATGCTGATTCTCTTGAATAATGAGTTTGAATTTTGAAGGTTCGTATAACACATGTACATCAAATGTACTTCAAGTATAACATCCCACAACTAATTTTTGTATATCTAGGATAATATACAATTTATTTACTTTGTACGGTCAACCAATAAAGCCCGCTACTCGGGTATCACCACTGACGAAAGGCGACTCCATGCGCTCGAAAACGTAGACAACGTTAGGTAGTCAAAACCCACAAATTAGCTGCATTACATGAAAAGAAACCCTATGAGGAACCAATCAAAACTAGAACCCCCGGTTCCATAAACAACATCCGGATGTTTTACCACTCCATCTATAGTGGCTATGATACTATTTACAGTTATTGATAATTGGATTCTCGATAAATACGTAATGAATTTATTCTTGACATATGACTAGTAATTCCACTTTTTTTAATACCAAACATAAGCTATTTCTAAAAGCAATACTAAGAATAAAACCCACTGTTTGTTAATTATAGAGATTTTTCATCAAAAAGTTTAAATTGGTGATCCACTCTGTGAAAATGCTCTTTAACACAGACCTGATTATGACAATGTATGCCAAATCTCTTGATATTTATGAGTAATTCATATCTTTAACATCTCGTTGTGTGCAAGACTTCACCATTATACGGCGAGGTTTCCCTGATGTCGTGTACGGTTTGAATGTTCGATTTTTTTTCCTTCATATCTATCTAAAAAAACTAATAAAGATGAAATGAGAATAATGTTACATCAACATTGATCGACTGTTATACACATACCCTTAGCAATTGTAATAACTTATTGTTGAAAATAAATTAAATTGAAAACATATATATGTTTTTCCTAGATATTCTCTAAATTTAATTATATTCCTTTGAGAAAAAGCTTGGCTATAAATAGAGCCTATGGATCAATGCATTCCTCTCAAAGAAAAACGTATACAGTTATACACATAATGGTTAGTTATCTTGAGAACTTATAAAAAAAAAAAAAACTCAAAATAATTTTGGACCATACATATTCTCTTTTTTTTTTTCTCTTCAATAAAAAATAAAAATTCATCAAAATCATTCAAAATCCTTTATATAACAAACCGTATATCGTTAGATGAAATAAAAAGTATGGATAGTCGTAAAATTCCGTCCTCTTTCATTAGATATGCGACTCGATATACTTTTGACGACTTTTTTTTTTCCGTCTTTTTTTGGTATTTACACATAACCTACACATGTGTAGGTTAAACGAAAATTGTGATTCGAAACAGGCTTCGCCCTTAAGGAAATTCATAAAGGGTAGCTGGTGGGGGTGAATGGGTGATAGGTCATAGAGGGTGATAGGTCATAGGGGGTGATCGGTGATAGGTGATCTACCTAACGGGCTCGCCCTTAGCCGCTATGGCTCCGCCATGGACTGACGGGCTCCGCCCTTGGCCACCATGGCTCCGCCATGGATTGACGGGTTCCGCTCTTAACCTTCATTGTTATGTACAAATGGTCATTTACTAACTTACATGTGAAAACAATGATCCTACACATGTGTAAGTACACAAGTACAAGGAAAAAAAAAACGAAAATTAAAAAGTCGTCAAAAGTATATCGAGTTGCATCTCTAATGAAAGAGGACGAAATTTTAAGACTACCCATATTTTTTTTTCCATCTAACGATTTACGGTTTGTGAGATAAAACATTTTGAATGATATGGATGAATTTTTCTTTTTTGTTAAAAAGAGTGAAAAGAGAGAAAAAAAATATGTGGTGCAGAATGACTCTCGCATTCTTTTTATAAGAATACTTAAATAACCTTTCCTCTATACACATGACCTTTACTTATATTACTTATTACACACTCTGTTTGTTATCATCGCGGTACCGTGCAAATATCCGTTTAGACATACAAAAAGTATCAGAGTACACCACCGCACACAATATCCAGCAACTAAAAACAAAAACACAAAAGAAGCACTTATTTATTGACAAATCACTCGTAACTTTTATTCTATTCGTTGAGAAGCAATTCCAAAGTTAGAGGGTTGATTTTTCCAAAGATATTTTAAGAAGGACCGATCTTGATTCTTGTTTTTTTCTTCAAAGAAGTTATTTCAGAAAAACAAACACCCCTACCACTTTAAACCTCCGAGTCTCTCAGACCGAACAAGAGGTAAAAAGTTTTCAAGAAATTTTTAATAAAACAAACGGTCCCTAATTAACTTAACCTCACTTTCTAGTTTTCCATTCGAATAATGCAAGCCGCATAAGCATATGCAATTTTTGTGAAGACAACGTACCTAGTTAATTATATAACATGGTATATATGTGTGACAACCCATATGAGCTGTCATGTGCAAGTTTTTGGTTGGTCAGTTACATGATATGAACAATTTTACCAATTTATCAAAATATAGTGTCGAAAACGTTAGTTCATTTTTACTATAGACATTTGGTCATAGTTAATTAGATTCCTGGTTAATTACTTATCCCTTGTTTATTTGCTATTTTGACAATCAAGTTAATCATGTCTTGAACTAAATCATCTGTGTTAGTTTCAGTCGAAAGGATACAACATTTCAATAAAAAAACTTTTTTTAACATGACAGTTTGATGAACTTTGTGGTTGGATTAACCGTTTTCTAGAGTTTCAAAGTGTCTTAATTATGCCTTCTCTATCTGAGATACTCTTTTTTTCTAATGATAAATTTGAATGGACGGTATTGGCTGTAATTCTAGCAAAAATTCATTCGATTACAACCTTTGTCTCTAATTATCTCTACATTAGAATGAGCTATTTTATTAAAAGTGAATTCTTTGCAAACTTGAAAATCATATGAAGTTGCACCATTTTAAAGGATGGCCTTCTTTAGTTAGATTCATCGAATCAACATAGAAATAGGATGAACTTATAAAGATGAAATTATCATCAAATGGTCTAGTGGCAAGGATTCTGTTTCTTTACAAGAAGTATCACAGTGACTCCCACCCAAGATATATCTGGGATGACGTCAGTTATTAAATTTTTACTCATGTTGGTCTGAGTGAGTTATCCCCTTCAGATCTTAGAGTTATAGAATTTTTTCATCAAAAAGTTTAAATTGGCGATCCACACTGTGAAAATGCTCTTTAACGCAGACCCGATTATAATAATGTGTGCTGAATCTCTCAATATTTGTGAGTAATTCATATCTATCTAAAAAAAGTACAAGATGAAATGGGAATAAATATTACATCAACTGTTATACACGTATCCTTCTTAGCAATTGAAATAACTTATTGTTGAAAATAAATTGAATTTAAAATATTCAGATATGTATATGTTTTTCCTAGATATTCTCTAAAATTAATTATATTCCTTTCAAGAAAAAGCTTGGCCATAAGGCCGCTCGTAGCTCGTCCAAGGCTTGTTCGTGGGTGTTCGCTTTTGGACGTTAATGCCAGGAGGGTCGTGCTCGTCATTTTTCCGTTCCTTCTTAGGCCTCTCGTAGTAGTACCCGTCGACCCTCGTCCAAAATCACTTCCAATATCGACGAGCAAGACTTTAATGCCACCACTCTCGTCCATCTCTTCCAAATGAAGGTTGTTCGCAAATAAGAAGGCGTTGGACGAGAAGTGTGGGTCCGGAAGAGAGAAATTGTGAGAGAGAGGTGGAGTTTTTTAATATTTTTTGTTGAAAAAGAAATGAGGAAGAGATTTAGGAAGGGGCCTTAGTGTGAGGGGTATTTCTTGGAGAGGGAAAAGCTGACGTGGCAGTGAGGAAGAGGTGAGGAAGAGATTTAAGAAGGTACCTTATTAAGAGAGGCCTTAAATAAGGAGAAGCTAGACGAGGTGGTGGTGGGCCATGCAATTGGTTTTTCCTAATCTTTTTATTTTTGTTTTCTATATAGAATAAAAAAAGTTTAGGAAGAGGTGAGGAAGAGGTCTTAATGCTAAGGGTAGTTCTTAAATTGGAATAAGCTGACGTGACAGTGAGGAAGAGGTGAGAAAGAGATTTAAGAAGGGGCCTTATTAAGAGAGCAATGCATGCCTCTCAAATTGGAATAGAGCCTATGGAGCAATGCATGCCTCTCAAAGAAAAACGCATAAAGTTTATACACACTGTTTGTTGTTGGTAGTAGGTGTATATATATACATATATGGCTAGTAATGTGTTTGGCAAGCCCGTGAGAGGGGAAAGTAGGTTAGATAGTGCCCTTAGGGCCTTGGAAGATACAAACTTAAACGGAAAGCGTGATCAGGCACTTCAATATGTGAAACATCAACAATTAAAGGCTGGGGCGCAGGGTGGAGTAGTTTGTACACTGACCATCTTTTATAATGCTACTGGTGAGACCTTGTTTTATGCTGAAGATCACTCCAAGTATGGGAAAATCTATGATTCGTATCCGGCTAGAGTTCAGAATGGTCAGTGGGGTGCGTTCCTGCATATAAAAAAGTCTGTCGTGCCAACTGGCTCGGAAGGATTTGTAGTATATCGTGGCAAGTGTAATAATACAGAATTTTGCCAGCAGCTAATTGCTTGGGATGTCCCTGTGAACCAAGCGCATTTTGACAACCATGTAAGTATATTTTGAGCTTGTTTTACTAAATATTTATAGCATACATAAAGGCTGTAGTTAACGTACATAAAACTTGTACACTTTACATATCAATATCAAAACTCACCCTAAATTTCATGGTAAATATACAACTATTTTATCAAAACAGAAAGAAAAAAATCAAAAGGAAAATAGATAGCAGAAAACTAACGGAACGAAATCCAAACCGTAAAATGGGTCAACGTAACCCAACGTGGTGGCCATTGATTGGTCATAACACGTGACAAGCATTGATCGGTGACATTTGGCGCGCACAAGATTAAAAGGCATGACATTATTATATAATGTCCGTGGCCTTAGTAATGTAAAATTTGAATTTTTGTCTGTATATATGCAGGCCTATTGTGACATCTATGCTGATGATTGCGATATCAATAAAGATAAGGTGTATAAAAGAATGGAAGCTGGTAGCAAACAACAAACAACTACAAAGAAAGGAATGGTCATAACATCGTCAGTTGATGAGGGTATTTGTCCTTTGTACGAAGCACAATTCACTCTTGACGAAGATGATGCAAATGGAGGAACTTTTAAGGGGCCCGTGGCGGCCCCAACCCCTTCTTTTTTTTTTTCCCGCTAGATAATACAGTTTTATCTGTATTTTGTCCAAAAAATATATTTTTTTAGTGTCAATTGTAGCTACCATGACTTTTCCCCCCCTCCCACCCCCTCTTATTTTTCTTAGTGTTAGTTAATTCTCGTTTCGGCCCCCGCTGCCTATTACCTCAAGCTTCGTCATTCATGTTACATAATATTGCTCTGGGAACCAAGACGCGCATGATGATATATATATACTACGTATGTACCTGCTGTTTGATCAACAATAATATTATCAAGCATAAATAGTATATATAGTTTCAAGGTTAAGCATGCAGTTTGCTAGCTCACTAGCTACTATATGTAACAATAATTAATGATAAATCATGTGTACGTGTTATGTTGTGATTTCATTATATGCTGATCTATATGTAAGATTGGAACAAGCTAACTGGATTTCTATTCAAAGAATCATGGATTCAGATTAGACTTAGAAGCATATATATAGATACGTTAAACTAAGTTGTAAGCAAACTGCTGACCAATGTATCAGTAGAATAGTAGTAATATAGACTAGAAGAGATAGTAAATTTGGAGAGATCAAGACAGCAAAATACAGAGCCACTTCAATGCTATCAAGTTGACCAGTTATGTTAGATGTCCTAGGTAGATATGGTGATTGTGACATAAGCACTTCCATTTCCCTAAAACTGTTTGGATAACATTGCAGGCACGAAGCGAAGTTTATTATAGAAATTGTTCATGTTCAAATGATAGTAAAATGCAAAAGACTGCATCTAGCAAAGTACCCCGTAGGATTGAATTATCGTGTTGAAGACTTAAATTCAATAGTAAAGGTTGGATCAAATAAAAATGTGTTGTTGGAATATATGGAATGGGTGGGATTGGCAAATTAACTATAGCAAAGGATTTCTACAATTCAAATTTTAACATATTTGATGGCAGTTGTTTCCTAGCAAATGTCAGAGGAGTTTCGGGACAACCCAATGGTTTAGTTCATTTACAAGAGCAACTTCTTTCTGATATACTCGAGGGACCAAAACTAAAGGTTGCAAATGAGCATCCAGGGATCACTTTTCTTGAAGAAAGACTTTGTCATAAACGAGTTCTCATTCGTCTTGATGATTTAGACCAACTGGGCCAGTTAGAAAGCTTAGCTCACCAATGGTTTGGTTTAGCAAGTAGAATCATCATAACAACAAGAGATGAGAACTTTCTGAAGAAAGCTAAAGTTGATGTGAAATATGAGGCCAAAGAGTTGAACGATGATGACTCTTTGAAGCTCTTTAGCTGGCATGCCTTCCAGAAACCAAATCCGATGGATGACTATTGCAGTCATTCTAAGAGCATTGTACATTATACTAGAGGTCTTCCGTTAGCTCTTGAGGTTTTAGGTGCTTCGTTGCTAGGGAAAACCGCAAGAGAATTATGGGTTAGTACTCTAGAGAAACTGAGCAAAATTCCTCCCAACCAGGTATTAAAAAAGCTTAGGATAAGCTTTGATACACTAGATGATGATACAATAAAGAATATTTTCTTGGATATAGCATGTTTCTTTATTGGAATGAAATACTAGTCAGGAGATGCAAGGTTATTAGTGACCAAATTTTAGTTGTCACTAAGGAAAATGGTCACTATTAATTTGATGGTTGTGGTTTCTTTCCTGGGGCTGGGATTAGTATCTTGATCGAAAGATGTTTACTGAGAATCGGTCATAAAAATAAGCTCAGAATGCATGACCTAGTGAGGGACATGGGAAGGGAAGTTGTTCGTGAAAAGTTTCCTTGCGAGCCTGGGGGTGCACCCGACTTTGGTTTCATGAAGATGCATTTAAGGTTCTTTCAAAAGAAGAGGTATGAAAAAAAGAATTCACAAACTTACAGTTTATTGATACTATTAAATCCATTCGTGCCCATTCATCTTGCTTGCTCCATACTCACAATTAGAATCAGAAAATTTGACCCATTTACAAATGTTTCAGTTTCTTTGGATTGTGTAAACAAAAACAAGGAGGTTTAACTTCCATGTTCGGGTTACCCTAGGGATGGCGAGTCTTGTTGACTCACATGTACACGGCCTAACCGAGTATCTCCTGACTATTTCGGACCATTTCTCTGGTCACCAAGGTGGGTCCTACTGATCTTCCGCCACTGGACAAAGTGTAAATACTTGTGGATTTATGTGAATCCTTGCTTTTCTAACAAGAGACTAACTGTAATATCTAACTATTATTTTTTGTTAATCATACTTATTACCTAATCATTTATAGAACTTGAAAAATGGACAAAACATCTATGCGGTACCCTGCAGTTCTGATTTTAATTTGACTTATTACTGCAGCTCTGATTCTTAAGTTGACTCATTACACAACCAATACGAATAGCTAAGCAAACCATTTCCACCGATAATGAACAAGTAACATTTGTATTTCCTCAACATTAATGTATAAATATCTTCTAAATTTCAATTTCAGGGGTTCAGAAGCAGTTGAAGGCCTTGTC
Organism: Erigeron breviscapus; assembly: GCA_034093135.1. Classification (NCBI taxonomy): domain Eukaryota; kingdom Viridiplantae; phylum Streptophyta; class Magnoliopsida; order Asterales; family Asteraceae; genus Erigeron; species Erigeron breviscapus. Next base: position 248,940,295 of record CM067167.1, on the reverse strand, counting down.
CTAAACCTTCCAAAGCCAATGCATTTGAATACCAAAACTTTCACAGTTATGCAAAAGTTAAGGTTGCTTCTCTTGAATATAGTTAACTGCTATTGTTTTATTACTTTTATGAATGAATACAATGTGATAAGCATAATAGCCTCTATTTATATGAAAAACTATGAGCTAAGTATAGAAATAATATTGTGGCATTGGCTGGCATTGGCTTGCAATTGATCGAGATTTGCTGTAATTGATGGTGATAATCTTTCAAATAGGGAAATGATGTATTGGCTGATCCCAATAATCCTTTCCATTCTAACACTCCCCCTCAAGTTGAATGGTGGGATCGCCAAAATTCAACTTGCTCAGAAACTCTTGTAGTGTTCCTGCACCTACTGCTTTTGTTAAGATATCGGCTAACTGATCTTGAGACTTGACGAATGGCAACTCAATAATTCCAGCTTCAAGTTTCTCTTTAATAAAGTGTCTGTCGATCTCTACATGTTTGGTTCTGTCATGCTGCACCGGATTTTCAGAGATTTGAATTGCAGCTTCATTATCACACATGACATGAATACCTTCTTTTGGAGGAAACCCCACTTCTGTCAAGAGTTTTCGTATCCATTATATTTCTGCAACTGCCTTGGCTATTCCTCTGAATTCAGCTTCAGCACTTGATAAGGCAACCACCTTTTGCTTTTTACTTCTCCATGTAACAAGGTTACCTCCCACTAGAGTAAAATATCCAGAGGTTGATCTCCTGTTTCCTTTGTATCCAACCCAGTCTGCATCTGTGTAAATCTGAACGTTCAAATGATCATTTGGTCTAAACAACACCCCATGACCAGGAGTTCCTTTCAGGTATATGATGATTCTAAATACTGCATCCATGTGGGCTACTTGAGGTTGATGCATGAATTGACTTACTACTCCAACCGCATATGCAATATCTGGACGAGTATGTGAGAGATTTATCAGCTTTCCAATAATTCGTTGATATCTATCTTTATCAGCTGCTTTAGCATCAGCTTCTATGTATAATTTCTGGTTGACTACCATGGGTGTTTCAGATGGTTTGCAATCAATTATCCCTGTTTCTGCAAGTAGATCTAGGATGTATTTTTTCTGACAAATGAAGATGCCATGTTGTGATCTCAGAACTTCAATACCGAGAAAGTATTTTAACCTTCCCAAATCTTTCATTTCAAATTCTGTGAACAACCCCTCTTTCAGTCTTTTTATCTCCTTTTCATCATTTCCTGTGATAATCATATCATCAACATAGATTATGAGACAAGTCACACATCCTTCTTTATGTTTCAGGAACAAGGTATGATCTGAGTTGCTTTGTTTGAACCCATACTTCTTCATTGCCAAGGTGAATCTGCCAAACCAGGCTCTAGGGGATTGCTTCAGCCCATATAAAGACTTTTTCAAACGACAAACTTCTCCAGTCCCAAAACTGTGTGAAAAACCTGGGGGTGCTTCCATATATACTTCCTCTTAAGTCTCCATGGAGGAATGCATTCTTTACATCAAATTGGTGAAGTAGCCATCCTTGATTTGATGCTATTGAGAATAACAGCCTGATTGTGTCAATTTTAGCAACATGAGAGAAAGTCTCAGGGTAATCAATTCCATAGGTCTGGGTATAGCCTTTGGCAACCAGCCGAGCTTTATATCTATCAATTGCTCTGTCTGGTTTATATTTTACAGTGAAGATCCAACGACATCCTACAGGCTTCTTTCCATGTGGTAACACACACTTTTCCCATGTTTCATTTTTTATTAATGCTTCCATTTCTGCATCCATAGCACCTTTCCATTTATTTGACTTTAAAGCTTGTTCCACGCTTGAGGGGATCTCTTCTGAGTAGAGGCTAGCACTGAATGCCTTGGCTTCTTTCGACAGGTGTCCATTTGCTATGTTAGTCATAGGGTATCTAGAGCCTTTAGAGAACCTTTCTGGAGAGTACCGTTTTGCTGGGATTCCTCTGTCCGCCCTTGCTGGAAGAGTGTATTTGTTTGATACTTCTTCAAGTACAGGTTCTTCTTGATCCTGATTTTCCGGATTTGTGGCCTCTTGCTCTTCTGTCTCTACACTGTCAGTGGTCTCAGCCAAATCATGGGAGTTACTAGTTTGAGAATTGTTTGGTTGAGAATTGCTTACCTCGGATACCTCGGATACCAAATCGGGGGATATATCTTTGGTGGCACTAGAGTTATTGACTTCAAGTGATGTGGTACTGCTTTCTTCATATGTCAACGAATTCAGTGTGTCACATGATTCCTCCCCCTGACCACTGTGTTGGGAAGAGTAAAAATACTTGGTTTCAAGAAAGTCACAGTTCATTGTGGTGAACATACGACGTGTTTTTGGATTGTAACACCTATAACCTTTTTGATTTAATCCATAACCCACAAATACACACTTTTCAACACATGAATCAAGCTTATCTCGATATGATTTGGGTATGTGGACGAACACGGTGCACCCAAATACCTTGGGTTGAAGTGTGAGAGTTGGAGGAATATCAGTGAATTTTTCAAGGGTTTCTAAAGGAGTTTTCAGTTTAAGGATTTTGGTTAGAAGACGGTTTAGGAGGTAAGTGGATGTTGCTAAGGCTTCTGGCCAAAACATCTTTGGAACATGTGATTCAATTATGAGTGCCCTAGTCATTTCTAGAAGAATGCGATTTTTTCTTTCTGCGACTCCATTTTGTTCAGGAGTGTGAGGGCAAGTGGTTTGGTGAACGATTCCTTTTGTTTGAAAAAAAGATTTCATTTGTGAGTTCATATATTCTCCACCATTATCTGACCGAACAATTTGAATGGGTTTTTTTGAATTAAGTTAGAATAATGGCATAGAATGAAGTGAATTTATCAAATACTTCATTCTTATTTTTCAAAAAATAAATCCATGTCATTTTTGTACAATCATCAACAAAGATCACATAAAATCAAAAATTTTGTCCCCCAATAACCGGAGCAGGACCCCACACATCGGAATGAATTAATGAGAAAGGCACGTCGACACGAGTGTTATTATGTTTAAAGGTTTGTCTGTGTCTTTGAGCTAAAATGCAAGTTTCACAAGAGATCGATTTATTCAAAGGAAAAAGTTCAGGAAACAAAGTGTGTAAATAACTAGCAGATGGGTGTCCCAACCTTCTGTGCCATAGCCAAGCTTTTCTCTCTGTTGTTCCATGAGCTAACATCACAGTACCACTTTGAGTCACTTCATCAACATAATACAGTCCATGTTTTTCAGTGCCACGCCCAATAATCCGTCCCGTCCTGATATCCTGTAACAAACAAAAAGTTGGATGCATGAGAACAGAACAATTTAATTCCTTTGTCACATGACTAATTGATAACAGTTTGTGTGACAGGGAAGGAACATATAAACAATTAGAAAGTTTAATATCTGGATTAATTTTGATTGTTCCTCCATTCATCACATCCATTTTTTCCTTGTAGGCAGCTTCAATATGAGTTCTCTTGGGTTTAGATATTTCAATAAAGTCCGAAATTTCATAAGTCATCGTGTCAGTTGCTCCACAATCGAATATCCATTCTCCATTTGGTCTTTTAAGATTGCTTTGGGCCGTGTGTGCTAACCCATTAGAAACTGGATCATTGCTTTGGGCCGCAAAGCTATCATTGCTTTGGGCCGTGAAGCCCATTCCATTCTCATTTAGAGGATTCGTTCCATTTAAATTAAAAAATGATCCCTGCCCATTTATATTACACCCCAATATATTCCCATTGTTACTATATTTATTATTTGCGAGTATATATGGAAACGAGTGTCCATTGCCGTCTTTGTTGCTGGTGCTAGGCTGGCTGGTAGGAACCTTCTTCTCTTTCTCCGATTTAGGGTTTCTCGTACCCTTTTTGTGGCCATCGCCCCACCAATCCGGATACCCGACAAGTTGGAAACACTGTTCCTTTGTGTGTTTCGTCATACCGCACTCATCACAAAAAAGGTGTGATTTATCTTCTTTGATGAAGGGTTTTTTCCAATCACTTCGGCGGTAGCTTTTAGTCGCTAACCCCACCCCTTCTGTCTCGCCGGAACCGGCGATGAGTCCGGTGGCTATGCCCTGGTTCTCATTGCTCGTTGCTCCCAGAATGCTCTGGTGAGCGGCTTCTTTGCGAACGGTGGCGTAAGCCGTTTCCGCGGATGGGAGTGTATCAAGTTGTAGTATTTCGCGTTTGATTGGGTCGAATCTCCGGTCCAACCCATGAAGAAACTGGAACAACTTTTGTTCAGATCTGACTTTCGAGTATGTCTTGATGTCTTCGGCACATGTCATGGGATTTCTCCCCAAACACCTTGAAGGGCGATCCAAAAATCCTCGAGAGATTTCTCATTTTGCTTAAGTTCATTTGCTTTCACATGAAGGTTGAATATTTGCAGCTTATCTTTCCTACTGCTATATGTGGTTGACAGAGCATCCCACAATGTTTTCACGGTGGGAAACTCAGTGAGATTACCGGCTATTATAGGTTCGATGTTTTGTATGAGCCATGAGAACACGATTAAATCTTCTTGTTCCCATGTCTCATATGTTTCACTTGTTGTTTCTGGGGGTTCTTTGGTTAAATGGGATAACAGTGTTTTTGATTTCCCTCCAATGGCAACCCTGATCATTCAGGTCCATAAAGCATAATTTTGATTATTTAATTTGAGATTTATTTGAAGATTGTCGGATAATTTCGGGTTTTGTGATTGTTGGTTGATATTAGTTTTCAAGAGGTTTGTCAGTTGGAGGGCGAGATCAGACCCAGTGCTGCCGTCTTTGGACATGGTGACCCAAGGTTTGTGATGGTTTTAGCGGAAAGATTAAGTGGCAAATGATGAGATCGACACAGGCTCTGATGCCATCTTGAATATAGTTAACTCCTATTGTTTTATTACTTTTATGAATGAATACAATGTGATAAGCATAATAGCCTCTATTTATATGAAAAACTATGAGCTAAGTATAGAAATAATATTCTGGCATTGGCTTGCAATTGATCGAGATTTGCTGTAATTGATGGTGATAATCTTTCAAATAGGGAAATGATGTATTGGCTGATCCCAATAATCCTTTCCATTCTAACAGCTTCAAATCAATAATGTCCACCTACATGGAAGCTTTCAAGGTTTATTCAAAGAGTTAAGGTGGCTTTGTTGGCATCATTGCCCATACCATCCGATTTGCGTCTTAGAAAGCTAGTTGCTCTTGACATGCAGAACAGTAATCTCAAAACATGGAACGGCATGAAGGTACGCTATTCCCTACCTATTTTTTCCATTTTTTTCGCTACCACTTACACATTGGTACTGAAAATAAGCATCTATATCTGCTACTATTTTCGGCAGTTCCTAACAAACTTGAAGAGCCTAAATCTTAGCAATCAAAATTCCTAAAAACTACACCTGACTTCCGTGGAGTACCAAAACTTGATGAGCTATCACTAAGATTTTGTTCAAGTCTGTTAGAACTTGATTTATGAATTGGACATCTGGGCAAGTTGACAGACTTGAATTTGGGATACTGCGAGAACCTGAAAAGCCTTCCAAACAGCTATTGCAATCTAAGATCACTTGAGCGTTTATATCTTGACGAATGTTCAAATTTAGACACATTACCTGAAGAAGTGGGTAACATAGAACCCTTGCAAGAGCTTCATGCCACGGGAACTGCAATCAGACAACTACCTCATTCCATTGGACTTCTAAAACAACTTATAAAATGTTTCGTTAGCTCAGAATAACAAACAACATATGAATCCCATGTTGGAACCACGTTAAATGTGACCGTCACTGATCGTGATAATTGACGATAACTGAAATCCCTATGTCTAGTAAATGTACGATGGACGTATTTACTCTTAAAGACATATTATAGGGTTTCCCATTAGATGATTGAAACTACGGGGACTTATCTACCAATAAACTAAAACAGGATTGAGATGTTTTTAAAACGACACGTGGCGTAATCCTTGATCGACACGTGTCCTTTTAATTTATTTATTTTATTAAATTAGCTTTTTTAATTGTATATAGATTCATCGATTTACTTTAACTACAATTTATTTCATACTCACAAATCATGTATGAGACATATTAAAACTTATTTATGATACAATTTATATAGCTACCGTACATCGTACGGGTATTAGGACTAGTATTGCATATACTAAACACCAAGGGCTGAAGTTGCAAATGCTCTCTCTATAATAGAGAGCCATTTACACATTTCTTGACTAATCTTTCACCTATATTGTGTGTGCATTTTCTCTCTCAAATCTTCATCCCATCATCAATCAATCATCTCGTTTTGGGAACCCGCAATAAATGGCAAACATTATTGCTCTTATAGGGTCTTCTGGATCAGGTATTATTATTATTATCATATTTTCATTATATTTACAATATGAATCATATTAATTCCAACATGTGGTATTGATGATATACCCTCCCAGCCGTACGCATGACCTGTCATACGAAGGTACAGTAGCACGCTACGACGCGAAGCTTCTCCGTAACGAAGGCTCTTGCAGAAGATAAAAGAGATAAAGATTGTCCCCTATAATTACGGGATTCATCCTTATCATCTGAGGCCAGTAATTAGGGAAAGGATATTCCTGGCCTAGGGTTAGGAAAAATCCTAAAAAGACTTGGCTTTCTCTCGGTGATAATTCCTTCCTATAAAAGGAGACTCACAAGATCTCTAGAGGGTATTCAATTACTCACATACTCGTTCATAACATTCACAATACAATTGATCAGATCTAAAACCCATTCAATAGCACGATCATAATCGGCTAACACTTATACACAGTT
>CM067167.1:248918472-248930972 GCA_034093135.1 Erigeron breviscapus | reverse complement strand
AATATATCTATAATTAAATTATTACGGAGTAAAGTTTAAATCAGTAATTTAAATTTATATATGTAGAATCTATTTTACATAATTTATATTTAAGTTTAACTATACTCTAGCTAATTAATAATAATATGTTATCCTCTAATTTATTTTATAAACTCGAAAAGAAAGATAAATAAGTACAATCATGAATCGGATAGAAAAATAATACATAGTCAATTATCCGTATATTTTACGGGTATTAATATATTTAATAATGCAAAGAATAAAATTGGTGTGATTTGATTATTCCATTGCTCAAATATGATCACTCCCCGTCCCTTAGTATTGTCCGTTAACTTTTCACTATCTATATATCCTACCAATTACAGTTTACAGTTACCCGGATCACTTTTTTTTTGGAAAAACCTAAGAGTTGCTACATCAAGGATAGACGTACCGGTAATGGACGCTTTTCGCAGTGGGAGTGGTGCTGGTCTCGACCACCTACGTCCCCGAATGAGCTCCATCAACTCCAAGATATGCTCTCAAGAATAGCCAACCTTTTTCAATCGCGGTTGATTAATAGACATGGAAATTCGACCCAAACGGCTGCTTCTCAGTGAAATCCATGCGAACCTTACTACAATCTACAAACCATGGGCCCACCCGCTGGTGCTTCCCATGGAACACCCTTGCACCCTTCAAAGTCAATATTCTTTGCTGGAGGATCGAGAAGGACAGACTCGCAACTGCAGACCAACTTCTTCATCGTCAAATTTCAATCACCTCACCATTATGCCAACTATGCAATAGCCACAATGAACCCCCAAGCCATCTTTTCTTACATTGCAGGTTTGCTGACTCTTTATGGAGCCTTATCACATCATGGTGTCACCTCCCTTTTACTAAACCGTCCTCAACTAGAGAACTATTCGAATGGCAAAAGTAGCTGTTAGCTGGAAACTGATGGATATTAACTAGAAACTAGTAACAGGTGGCTGGTAGATATAGCTGAAAGCCGAGTAACTGAAACTTTTTATATATAATAATAATATATAAAGACAAGACATTAAAAGTAAACACAATGCTACTCGTTTCCTTAAATGTCTTTAGTTGTTATATCGTTGGTGAGGTCTTATACTTATAGAGTTATAGTCATGATAAGGATAAGTTGAAAGTTGGTGTCGCTTTAACCATGTGATACAAACCAAATTATTGACCAATGAAATAATGACGAGTCTTGTTTCCATTTACGCTTCACTCCAAAATACATCTTTAGTTCTAAACTAGGTATGTCCCCCGGGCGTTGCCCCGGAGACGTGATGTTTATTGCGTGAGGTAATGTATACTGTAGGTGAAGAACTGAGCATGTTAATTTGTCATATGGAAATCTTGGCTATTTACTTTAGTACAAAGTATTAGGTTCATTACATACATAAAGACACATACATTAGAAAGTATTAGTGTACATAGATCTTAAAGCAAAAGTGGTCAGTTAGACGACCCGAAAGCCCAAAAAAAACAACATTGCGGATGAAGTTGTCAACTATTCCTTGTTACGTGTTGCGCCAGATCAATCTGTGTATGAACGAATGAGAAATCATAGAATGTTGGTGCCAAGAAAAATGTAGTGTGTTGATAGAAAGAACAGTTTGCGTGGATTACCTCGAGTCACTCGGGAAGGTTGTTTCACTTTTTTTGAAGACGGCAAACTCACTGTTGAGAAGTAACAGTTAGCGTCGGTGAGTGTAGAATAAAAGTAAGGTGGGTGTTTATTTTTGTAAAAGTACCTGGTGTATCGAGATTGTCTTGTTGTAATAATCTTTTTTGTTGTTTACGTGCGGGTGTTGTTGGGTGATGCGAAGAAGATGCTTCGGCATTTAGTAGTTGTGATTCAATTATCCTGTTCACATTAATGGTGCCGTTGAGCTTAACTGTTACCTGTAATTGCCTGCGTTGCCCAAGGATTTTTTTTATTTCATCGGGTAGCACTTTAGGGTTGATGCAGTTGTCTCTTGTAATAAGGTCGTGACACTGAATTCCTGTTACCATAGCACGGTTGAAGAAGATTGCCTCGACTGAACCCGTGTCATCTGTTATGACAGTGTTTAAGGCGTACCTGCATTTACGTTTGGTTTTTAGTTTCCTTAATATCAATAGTTCAAAGTACAATACTTTTAGTAGCTTACAGTTGTGTGGGGTTGTCCATCGTCCCATGGGTAAGGCATCGCCATTAAACGTCGCCGTGTTTTGTGACTTCCTGATTTACACTCCGTGGGCAGTGTTGACAGCCAAGATAGTACCATGATCTATAACTGAAAATCTCGGCTATTGTTGCATCACATGAGAATTGGACACGCTGTAGAAGACATAGTAAGAAAGAAAGTTAAAGGAGTACTGGGAGTGTGCGTTTATACTAGATCATAAGACTGCAATGCTCTATGGAACAAACACATGAGTCAGTGAAGCGTGTTTAGGTCTTTTGAATATTTGACACTCATTGGTTGCTAATGTATGTTTTTTTTTGTCACTAAAGATAAGTTGTCGTACCTGATAATAAAGTTCGGGGGTGTACATAGGTAGTAACTACTACTTATACCCCGCTTAACAGAATAGTTGTGCCTACGAGACATAGTAAGAAAGAAAGTTAAAGGAGTACTGGGAGTGTGCGTTTATACTAGATCATAAGACTGCAATGCTCTATGGAACAAACACATGAGTACAATAAAGGTAAGTAATTTGAAATGTGTAGGCCCGTCAATTTCATGCAGCTGATAGATGATGAGACTGCAGTGTGTTATCAGACAAAATAGCTTGATAATAAGAACCATAAAAGTAAGAATTGTTATCTTGCACAAAGGAAATGATTAAAAGTAGAAGTTGAAATTTAAGAAAAGAATTTAAAAGTCGTGAAATACAGTATACAAATCACGACATTCTTTCTCTACCATATCTCTATAGACTTCGTTGTAAATAGGTGGGCTAGAAATTGAACCATACCTAAATTATGGGCCTGCTTGTATGATTTATTTTTCCAAGACATGGGCCTACTAAATACGGAAGGAAAAAAAGGAAAAAAAAGAAAAAAAAACGGTCATACAGCGAATTCAGGTTGATTTTTTGTGTGCAAATCTTTGATAAGGATCTTCTGCATGTCATCTGTGGGAGATATTTGTTGGCTCACGGCTGCTCCCATATGTTGAAGATTGGTGAATCTGTGAAAACAATTGTCCCCCTATATCCCGTAGATTTTCTTGTGGCATGGAAATAAGGGTCAGAGTATAGAGCAACTTTTTCTTCCTATTTTTAGAGGTGAACGACATTGTTGGGATTTTATAGTCCAAAATGGAATGTGAGCTGTTGGTAAAACGTTGTTACTATTTGTCAGAAAGATTTGAAGCTTCGCGCGCGGTACCTGACAAATCGCTTCCTGTAGGAAGACGTTCTTCCAATTTATCTAGTGGGACAAAGTTGAAATAGTAAGCAGGTATTTTGTCGTTAATCACCAACTGAAAACGTGTATGGCGGCTGATTTTGAGTGATGTACGATGGGGAACAACAGCCGCATAGTTTCTGCTTTTTATGGTTGTGTAGTTTGTAATTCTATAGCATTGTTGCAAAGTGATCATTCTGTCCAAATGACTTTCGTCAACTCAAGGAGCTTGTGCTTCAATCGCATATCCCTTACATCAATGTGAAGATGGTTAGCATAATAAAAAAGGGAAAACGTTAAAGCTAAAGACGAGATAAAAGACTTACAGTTATGTCGACAAAAAGGTATGAAAATTGTTGGGTGTTGTTACGCGTGTACCATTTGTTAATGACACGGACTTCGATCGTTTCGGTTCCGGTGAGCAGATCATTTGCTCTGATACCATATTATAAACTGAGATTCAAGAAAAGAAATTTGAGAGAGAATTGGTGATTTGGGAATTTCTGTATATTGATTTCTTGAGTAATGAATTTACATATAGCGATATATATATAATTTTGAATTTCTTAACTAACCGCCTAACTAACTCTCATATTTACATTTCTGATCCCTCAACTATCAACTAATATCATTCTGTATCTAAAGTTAATTATACAAAATCACATCTTGTTACATAATGTTAAACAACTAAGCATGAGGGCTTTCTTCTTTGATATGCATTGATGTTGATTTCCATCTTCTGCATTCACATCCTTCTTCCTGTTTATATCTTCATACCCCCCACAAGTTGATATGTTGTAAGGATTAAAACAATTCAACTTGGAGAGACAATTATAATGGAGAACTTTTGGAAGACCCTTTGTCAGAATATCAGCAAGTTGGGATTTGGATGGGATGAACTGAGGAATGATGAGGCCTGCTTTGATTTTGTCTCTCACAAAGTGGCAATCAAGTTCAATATGTTTAGTTCTAGCATGATGAACTGGATTGGAGGCTAGGGCTATTGTAGATGCATTGTCACACATCATGAGAATGGGAGTAGGGATGCTGATGTTGAGATCTTTCAGTAAACAAGCCAACCAAGTAACTTCACAGGTGCTATCTGCAAGTGCTCTATATTCTGCTTCAGTAGAGGATCGAGAAACCACTGCTTGTTTCTTGGATTGCCAGGAAATTAAACTAGTGCCCAAAAAGATTGCAAATCCTGAGACAGATCTTCTGGAAATTGGACAGGAAGCCCAATCACTGTCACAAAAATTGGTGAGGTGGAGGCTGTTTATTTTTGGGAAAAATAAGCCTTGGCCTGGATTTAATTTGACATATCTCAACACTCTCAACAGGGCTTTCATATGGATATCAGTGGGAGAGTGTGTAAATTGGCTTAATAGTTGTGCAGCAAAGGCAAGATCAGGTCTTGTGATGGTAAGATAGATGAGTTTGCCAACCAAGGTTTTGTATAAAGAGGGATCTGGTAAGAGATTTCCAGTGGTTGGTGTGAGTTTGATGGAAGGATCAATAGGTGTAGTGGCTGGTTTTAGGTTTGTGATGCCTGCAAGCTCAAGAAGATCAAGTGCATATTTTCTTTGGCTCATGGCCAAACCATCAGAGTTTCTCAAAATTTCAATACCAAGATAATAATGAAGGGGACCTAATGCTTTGATGGTGAATGCCTGATGTAATTTTGACTTGATGTGATCAATAAGAGGCTGGGATGTACCACAAATCAAGATATCATCAACATATACTAGGAGGGCAATAAAATCTGATGAGGATTTATATGTAAATAAGGAAGTATCTGCATAACTCTGAATGAAACCAAGGGAGGACAGAAAGGTAGTTAATTTTGTGAACCATTGTCTGTTTGCCTGTTTCAAGCCATAGAGGGATTTATTTAATTTGCAAACAGTGTTTGGTGCAACCTGTTGATGGTAGCCCTTTGGAACAATCATGTAAACCTCTTCATGAAGATCACCATGGAGGAAAGCATTGTTCACATCCAATTGTTCAATTTGCCAACCTTGTTGGACAGCCACTGCAAGTAGGGCCCTCACTGTCACCATTTTAGCAACTGGGGCAAATGTTTCCTTATAATCTACACCCTCTTTTTGTGTGAAACCCTGAGCCACTAGTCTAGCTTTGAACCTTTCAACACTACCATCAGAGTTGTACTTGATTCTATACACCCATTTGCATCCAATTGGATGTTTATTTGCAGGTAAAGGCATGAGAGTCCAAGTATTATTAGCTTCTAATGCATGTATTTCCTTATTCATTGCTTCAATCCACTTAGGATCTTTGGATGCTTGGATATAAATAAGGCCTTTATTTCTCATTGTAAAGTAGTTGATGTTGAATGAAAATTAATAGAGCAGCCTCTATTTCTTACAAATCTTCTTTTACCTTTATAGATCTTTGATCTTGGTGGTTAGGAGTGACCCCTTTATCAATATTTGTGGTGACTTGTTCTTATCAAATATTGTGGTGAGGTCTTTTAAATCTTCGGTTTCCTTTATCTATAATCGTGGTGGCTAGACCTTTATCGATTGTAGTGGTGGGGCGGAGTGTTTCCTTTATCCTTGATTCCGGTGGCTTAGCCTTTACGAGTCTTGGTGGTGGATTCTTTTATCTATCATTTTACTTTATTGTCTTGTTTAGTTTTTGTTTCATATTAAAATCCAGAAAATACCAAAAATAGTCTTCCGCTGTCGTTTGTCGCGTGATTTACGCATCAAATTGGTATCAGAGCCAGGTTTGCAAAAGGTTTCTTAATCTTTTGGTTGTCGTTGTTTGATTGTTTAGATCTGTTGAAATTTTGATTAGATCTGTTGTTTGAACGTTTAGATCTGTTGGTTATTTGTTTAGACCTATTGATTGTGAGTTGTTTGCTGGTTATAAATGGCTTTTAGAAGGAATATGACTTTAGATGAAGCTAATAATGCTAGGAGAGATAAACAGATAGAAGATCTACAAGAAGCTCTTGGTAGAGTTGTTCATATGCTAGAAGATGGTGGTTTAAGGTTTAATCGAGAAAATGTTGTTCCAAGTGAAAGAGATACTGAATCTCAAGGTGGTAGTGAAAGATCTGATAGTAATCCTAGACACTCTAGTGATTCTGATGAACCACATCCTAGAGAAAGGCGTAGGAAGCATAAGGGTGATGATACTAGGGATATTAAGATAGATCCACCAGATTTTAATGGGTCTTCTAACCCAGAAGAGTATTTCGAATGGGTGTGACACCCGCAAAATTTCAGGTTAGCTAAACTTAGAAAGTTTACTATTCATGTGCTATTTATAGAAAGTTAAGCTTAAATAATACGATATTTAAATTTCTATGTGTCAACATAGAAATACGTCGTTAGAAAATAACGATGCCGACACGCAGCCATCAAGATGATGAACCGGTCAAGAAGGACCTCCATAATATGCATTTTTGTGATATATGATTTTTATGCGACAATATGTATCTAGTTAAGATCTCTTTCGTTAGTAAAAGTGCCATATGAAATATATGCCGTTATATAGTTACTAAATAATTAAAGAACGCTCTTATGCAATAATGATAATTTACACAATTTATAAAAATATGAATTATAAAGAAAACATGACATGTTATTTTAGTTTCCTAACTAAAAATTTATACAAAATAATATGTAAATTATTTATAACAATACTTGGACCAACTAACTAATACCAATCTTGGACTAAGAGGATTGCTAGTCAAAAATAAGCCCATACCCTTATCCCACCTCCCATTTTCGGATCCAAGAGCCCAGCCCACAAGCCCACGACCCAAGCCCAGTAGCCCATCATGCTAGCCTATAAAACTTTAGTGTAATCCCCTGCTCTTTTTTTTGTTGCACGCCTCATACACACACAAGACACACCCACGTGATTTACTCTCTCACTACAAACAAAAGCAACCCAAAGGACAAGAAGACTATTCATCTTCTCCCTCCCTCTTTCACCCCAACCGCCGGCCACCCTCTTCCAGCCTCACCACCGCCGCCTGCCACCCCCATCTCGCCGGAAAACAAACCCGGCAGCCACCCCCATCAACCCTAAGGTTTTTCTGCAAACCTAAACAACCAAAACCCCCCACCGCTGCTGCTGGCCGCTGCTGCTGCTGCTCGCCCAGCGCCGCCGCCGCTGCTTTCTCGACTTCCAGCCACCACCATTCAACTCCATAAACGTCCAGGAAAGGTAAGGAACTTAGGTAAGGGTCTCCTACACAAACCCATTTAACCTTTCTCTTCAAAAACCCTAATATTCTCTTCTCTTTTTCTCCTTTCTTTCCCGTCGCAGCCGAGCACCACCGCGCCACCACCAACCCACGACGACCCAGCAGAGAAGAGGAACGTTCCAGCTTCATATCAGGTCATTACATGGCTGCCCATGCTTAGTTATAGTGCCATAAACCTTCAAAAACGTTTTTGTAAATTTTCTTTCTTTCTCGCAGCCATCAACCACCGCTCCCCCACTACCTCACGACGGCCAGATCTGAAAGAGAGACATTCAAGCCTCACAACAGGTCGTTATAGCTCCACCCATGCTTGGTTCTTGAGCTTAAACCTTAAAAACGTTTTTCTTATTCGTTTTTCTAACTCACAGCCGTGAACCACCATATGCCGCCATCTCCCGCCACTGTCAACAGCCCAGGGACCCATTACACAGGTTGTTAAACTATCCTTAAGGCTTTCATGATGATTAAATACGGCTGTGCAAAGTTTTTAATGCTTTCTTTATGCTTTCGGTTCGAAACCACCGCGAACCGCCATGAACCGCCACCTTGAACCACCACAGCCAACCACCACTGTTACTTACTATTTTTCCGAGCTGTGGTGTCTGTCCAAGGGTTGTCTAGATCAGAACCTATCACCGTTTTGGCCATAAAGTTGTGGCCGAACCTAAAACTAAACAAAAACAAGTTTTCGACATTTTAACTATAGTAAAACTTATGACTTTTTGGTTTAGTTAACGACTATTGTTTTCGATTAGAAAATACACACATAAAAATGTTAAGAGTTTATAAATTCCAATTATCTTAATTTGTTTATTGATTTTAATTAAGTTATTTAATTCTTGATTAGTGATGATTACATGTACTTAATTGTTGTATATTTTCTAGGTGAATGTTCCCCCTCTTCCAAGTAATACCTTTATGACAATAATCCCAACATGCATAATGATTAATCTTTTTCTTGGAAACATGCAAGCATGCTTTAAGTATAATCGTTGTTGTGATAATCGATGTTGGTGAAGCTTGGAAAACGTGCTAGTTAAATGCCCATTAAATAACTATGTATATATATATTTATATATGTTATATACGTATATATATATATATTAATATAACTTGACCCACCATGCCCACCTCCTATTTAGGACATCGGTGCAAAGTGTGCGGTGACTTAGCACGCTTCGGGTGCAAACATGACCTATATGATTATATTATATTTATATATAGACCCACCATGCCCATCTTCTATTTAGAATGTTGGTGCAAAGTTGTGCGGCGACATATTATATTTTTATACTTTTAATTCGTGGTTATTCCAACTCACAACCATACTTAATTGACAATTGCCCAACTCCTATTATGGAAAACGGTGCACTCGTATAGGTTGTGAGGGAGAATGATCGCGAATGCCATGTTATGATTTATTTCAACACGCAACCATACTTCTTTGCCATTTCACGTGTATGGGTTGTGTGGGAGAATAGTCATAATATCGCTATTATTATTATTACTATTATATTGTATAAATATTATATATATTACTATATATAAACCCATGAAAGACCAACTCCATCTAGCACGTGGACAACCCTAACGATTATCACATAAGAAAAACATTTTTTAAGAAAATGTATTATAACAATATTATTTGGAAGAATGAGGGAAATTCTTAGGAACATAATAGCATAGATTGTTAAGACAAGTTTATATTTTATTTCTATAGGTTAACACATTCAAGAAGATTCTCTATTTGCAAATTGTTGCTACTTGAAACTAAGGTGAGTTCATAGCCCACACTTTCTTACTATTTTGGGTGAGATGCATGTTCTATGTTTTACATGTGGAACACAAGTACCAAAACTATGTATATGATGATTGTCTAAGTTGCATTGATCCCCATTAAAGTCCTCCCATCATGAATTGTTAGTTATGGATTTAAACGAGATATGATGAATAGTACTATTTGGGTTGACACCCCCATTCGGGTTGGTCGCACCAACTTGACCGGTGATGGTCGAACGAATGCATGCATATTTGGATTCCCAAGTATTATGGATCAAATACTTGCTGAGGCACAATGTTACTTATTACCGTCGAGTTTCAATTCATGAGCTTAGTACAATATATACATTATGTTTCCTAGCATTGTTTTTGAGCAATGGCTACAAGACATTGCGGGTTGGCAATGGTCGCACTTAAATCTTGTGGTTCCATGCAAAAGTATTTTATTACACCTATGAATTCACCAACATTATTGTTGACCCGTTTTAGCATGCATTCTCAGGTACTAGATGATCGCTTTATGTGTTGGATTGCTTGACGCTACATGCTATATGAAGAACTTGCCCCACCCATCATGCCTTAGGAATGCTTCGTCAATTTGCTAAAGACATGCTTCTAATTATGTTATCCTAATGATAACTTAAAGTTTTTGACAAACGATTTCATATCATAGGTTGGTTCTAAATTTCTAAACAACGTTATCTTTCAATATATATTTTAAAATGACACGTTAAGTGATTGTTATATCTCAAGTACAATTTCCTTCCAAATACTTCGTCTCAACTTATCAAATAACGCTATTTTATAAATGTATTTTCAAACGACACCATTTAATGGTCGTTCATTATGAACTTGTGTTGTGATCTCATGAAGGTCGCGCCCCGTACCTTTCCGCATTTTTCGGGGTGTGACAGATTGGTATCAGAGACAAGGTATTTCGAATGGGTCCAGGTGATGGACAGGATTATGGAGATAAAAGGTTATGATGATAGGAAAAGCTTCAAAGTTGCCATTATTAAACTGAAGAAATATGCTTCATCTTGGTATGATAACATGAAATCTGAAAGGGAATACAAAGGCAAAAGCAAAATCAAGACCTGGTCCAAACTGAAGGAAGTTATGCAAAAGAGATTTGTTCCCCAGACGTACAAGCAAGACCAGTACTTACTGATGAACAATCTGAAGCAAGGAGTTAAGGAGGTTGTAGAATACATTAGAGAGTTTGAGCATCTGAAGACCAGAACTGGTGTGAATGAAACTGAAGAGCACACTATAGCCAGATTTCTTGGTGGTCTGAACGCTGCCATTACTGAGAAGATTGAGTTGCAGCCTATCTGGACATACGAAGGTGCATGTAAGATGGCTATCCAGATTGAAAGACAACTGAAGAAGAAGGTTCCGTACAAGTCATTCAGTAAGGTTCCTGCCAGTGCAAGTCAACCAGTTGCCAGTCAACCAGTTCCAGATTTACTGAAGCTGCTCAGAAATCCTCCAGAGGGAAAGAAAAAGAAACCGGAGCTTCTAAAGAACCAGTTGGAAGAAAATGTTTCAAGTGTCATGGCTTTGGTCACTTCCAGGCCCAGTGTCCTAATCAAAGAGCATTAACTACAAGAGAAATTGAATGTTTGCCAGATGTCGACACTGAAGAAGGTGAGCCAGTGTACGATGAAGAAGAAGATGAAGAATCATATGTTGGTGCAGATGTGGGAGAGATGTTGGGTGTCAGGAGAGTGATGCATACTGATGAAGTTACGGCTGATACTGCTCAGAGAGAGAATATTTTCCACTCCAAATGCACAGTGAAAGGCAAGGTATGTGATCTGATCATCGATGGTGGCAGTTGTGCAAATGCTGCTTCAACTTACATGGTAGAGAAACTGGAACTACCAACAGTGAAGCATCCCAGACCTTACAAGTTGCAATGGTTAAGCGAAGGTTCTGAAGTAAAGGTAAATCGACAAGTCACTATTCCCTTTTCAATTGGGTCAGTTTACCAAGATAAAATTATATGTGATGTTGTTCCCATGGATGCCTGTCACATTTTGTTGGGTCGACCATGGTTATTTGATAATTATGTTCATCATGATGGTCGTATGAACTCATATTCTCTGAATGTAAGTGGAAAGAAGGTCACACTGACTTCTTTGAAGCCCACCGAACTGATGAAAGTCAAGAAGGATCAGCCCAGTAAGCCTTTGTTTTTATCTCAATCTGAAGTTGAGGAAGAGTTATCTGAAGGCTCTCCAGTTCTAATGCTACTGGTCGTTGAAAAGTCTGAAGAGAAGAAATCCACTGAAGTCCCCAGTTTACTGAAGTCATTACTGAAGGAGTTCAGAGATGTTTTTCCTGAAGATCTACCTGAAGGTTTACCTCCAGTTAGAGGTATTGAGCACCAGATTGACTTGGTTCCAGGCTCAGTTCTTCCAAACAAAGCTGCTTATCGTTGTTCTCTTAATGAAGCCAAAGAATTGCAAAGACAAGTAGATGAACTGGTCGAGAAGGGTTATGTCAGAGCAGCATGAGTCCTTGTTCAGTTCCTGCTCTACTGGTCCCAAAGAAAGATGGAACGATGAGAATGTGTGTTGACAGCAGAGCCATCAACAATATAACTATTAAGTATAGATATCCTATTCCCAGATTGGATGATATGCTTGATGAGTTACATGGCTCCAGAGTGTTTTCAAAGATTGATCTCAGAAGTGGCTATCACCAGGTAAGTATGAAGGATGGAGATGAGTGGAAAATTGCTTTCAAGATCAAGGGAGGGTTGTATGAATGGTTAGTTATGCCTTTTGGCTTATCTAATGCCCCAAGTACTTTCATGAGGCTAATGAATGAAGTTCTGAGGCCACTTATAGGTCAGTTTGTTGTTGTTTACTTTGATGATATTCTGGTGTACTCTAAATCTGAAGCTGAACATGTTGGTCATCTGAAGAAAGTATTTGAACTGCTAAGAAGACACCAGTTGTATGGAAAAATGGAGAAATGTGATTTTATGGTGGATAGTGTGATATTTCTGGGGTATGTTGTGTCGAAAAATGGGATTTCAATGGATCCATCGAAGTAGAA
>CM067167.1:248913920-248917472 GCA_034093135.1 Erigeron breviscapus | reverse complement strand
AAGGGACTTGAAGGGGATGATGTTATTGAATGGCACTTCGTCATACGTATTAGGGGTAGCAAACCGTAGTTAGGCGGTATTTGCTGCTTGCGTCAATCTTCTATGAATCTTGTGCAAGTGGGAGATTGTAGGAATTCGTCTGCCCAAGGCACATATTAAATTGACGTGGCTAGTACGTGATGATCCAAGTCGGGTCATACCCAATAACAAGCTAGACAAACACTTATTTATTTATATGATATGATCTTTAAATGAATATCAATACTTGAAATATTTAGAAAGTAAGTTTCTAAATAATTGCACTTGAGATATATAAATAAATTATATGGATGATTTATTTTGAGAGAAATGTGAATAATGTTTATTTGGCAAAATAAACACTTGTGTGTGTTGTATATAATATGTAATATGTTACATAAGATATGTAACAAGTTATGTTGCAATTTTATCTACAAAATGTACAAGTAAATGGGTTTATAAAATTTGCCACAAAATGTTTGTTAAACCTCATATGAGGCCGCCCCCCCCCCCATGTGCTTTAAGGATGTGTTGTTCAACATATATCACTAGTGGTCTTGCATGACTAACAACACATACACCACTATGTTTGCATCCTTTCTTACATGCAAAAGAAAGCACTTTCTCTTAATTCTCAACTAGTTCTTTCTCTTGCTTTTCTCTTGTATTTTTCGGCCAAAAGAGAAAAAGGAGAAGGAAAACTTTTCAAGTTTAATTCCTAGCTTATTTTGGGGTGTTTGTTGGATGCTTGGGGTATACAAGCTTGAGGTTCTTCTAGTTTGAAGACTTGCCATTTGAAGACTTCATATTCTTCATTTCTACCTTACTAACTTGGAAGAAAGGTAGTTCTCTTAAACACCCTATGGTTGTTGTTTTGTATGTATGTTATTCATATACATGGATCCTTATTGTTTGGGTTTTCTTTTATAAGTTAAACTTTGGTTTTTAACTATATACACATATTGAAAGGTTCAATTTTTCCGCTGCGTTTTAATATTATAAGGATAATATTACTTTGATAAAAACCCAAAAATCCCAACAATAATGTCCCTCCCTATTGCATTGGCTACAAATAACCCCTTTCTTGAAAACACCTTTCTTTTCAGTGAGTTTTGTTGCATTAAAGTGTGGTTTAAATCTGGAATTGGTGGCTTGGGGTTTGTAGGAGATGGCATGGTTTGAGGATGGATTGTAACTTGACAAAGCAACAGGGACAGTGAGAGGTTTTGGCAAAATACCCTCCCTTTGCTTCTCTTCTTGCCTAATCATGCCATATGCCTTAGGGACAGTGGGTAAGGGTTGTTGCAACAAGATTTGCCCTCTGATATTTGCATAACTTTCATCTAATCCCATCAAAAATTGCAATAACCGTTTTCTTTGCCCCCTCTCACCATTGGTTTTGCCATTGTCACAAGTACACTTACAACTACATGCATAGGGAGCCTCTAAAGCATCCAGTTCATCCCAAATCCCTTTCAACTTATGATAATAGATTTCCACACTTGCATTATCTTGTTTCAAATGAGTTAGGTCAACAGAGAGTTGATAAATTCTATGATTATCTAATTGGCTGTAGTGTTCATTTAACTCTTTCCATAATGCATGAGCAGTGTGAATGAAGCTTAAATTGTTTGCAATAGAATCAGAAACTGAATTTAGGATCCAAGAAATTACCATATCATTGGTTCTATCCCAATGAGGTTTCAGAGAAGAAGTTGCAGCAGGCTCTTTGAACTCACCAGTGACAATTGTGAGTTTGTTCTTGGCACTCAAAGCAATAGACATTGACCTTTTCCACGTGCTAAAATTTTCTGATCCTGTTAATTTCTTTCCAATTAGAATAAGCCCTGGGTGATCATTTTGATGGATGTAGAGTGGATGATGGATTGATTCCACATTTTCATTCTCAGTTGCCATTCCAGTAACAACATCAGGCATCTTGATTGAATCTTGAATGATTTTCTTCTTTTTTTTCTTTTTTTTTTCCTTAAAAAAAACAGGAAAATTAGGGTTTTGATGAAGAAATTGGGGAAAGATTATTGACAAGGAATTGAATGAATTAAAGTGCTAGGGTTTTGATCGGAGTGATAGTAATGACTGATTTTGACATTAGAAGCCATTAATTTCAACTATTATGATGCGAATTTGATCTTTTGTTGAGAAAAAAAAATGGAGGAAAGAAAATTTGATTGATCGGAAACCGCTTAATTGATCGGAAGTTATGGCGGTTCCGGTGAGCAGATCATTTGCTCTGATACCATATTATAAACTGAGATTCAAGAAAAGAAATTTGAGAGAGAATTGGTGATTTGGGAATTTCTGTATATTGATTTCTTGAGTAATGAATTTACATATAGCGATATATATATAATTTTGAATTTCTTAACTAACCGCCTAACTAACTCTCATATTTACATTTCTGATCCCTCAACTATCAACTAATATCATTCTGTATCTAAAGTTAATTATACAAAATCACATCTTGTTACATAATGTTAAACAACTAAGCATGAGGGCTTTCTTCTTTGATATGCATTGATGTTGATTTCCATCTTCTGCATTCACATCCTTCTTCCTGTTTATATCTTCAGTTATGTCTTTCAGTAACTTCAGTGCCATCGCTGAGGCGTTAACTGTTGGAGATCCCCAAACTTTATAAGAGTAAATATATGAAATAAACTTTATTATTGTAAAATGCAAAGGTCTCCCCTATGAATTCTAATGTTTAGATGCGAGTAACTGAAAGTCAACTTAGAAATCCCAGCAACTTATCTAAAATGGACCAAAGAAACTGAGGCTACCCGTGTTAATCACATAATCTTATGTATACATGCGTCTTTTGTAACAGAAAATTAGTAAATATAAAGTAAAAGAGTGATGGAAATATTTACATAGCAGTGATAAAGAAAAAAAAATTATATCATAATAATAAGATCAATAATTGTTATATCTCATCAATAGAAATAATTAGATTGCGTTATAAATCACCATTGCGAATTAAATCAAACAACTACAGCAAACAACCAACATATACAACACAATAATAAAAATATATTAAAGAAATACTGCCATTTTTTTTGTAAATGGGTAAATAAACAATAATCAAGGGTTCCGTTGTCAAAAAAAAGATGTAAAAACAGAAGGGGAAATCCGAAATAAGTGATGAGAATAAGAGAACAAAAATCATGGTGTTACCTGTTGGTGCATAAGACCATTCGTAACCGTTCACCCTTTCAACTACACTTTTTCCTACCACATCAGCATCACCTTCTCATTTCTTTCACCTTTTACTTTTTCCCTTAACCATTCACCTATCATTTGGTCCCCACTTTTATTTAATTAAAAACACAATACCTTTTATATTAAAATATATATCATATCATACTACCCACAAGTATTCACAATGCAAAGTATATATCGGTCAAGTTTGAAAAGATTCCTCCTGTGGACCACAAACTAGAAATAGAGTGTATGTGTGTGTTTGACCCATGATAACTCAACCACAAAAAAACAAGAAATCAACAAGATTTCGGT
>CM067167.1:248821420-248908920 GCA_034093135.1 Erigeron breviscapus | reverse complement strand
AGAAGGGGTTCTGATCTATCCAGAATTTTGGGCTATAATTATTAATAATTGAGAGTAAAGTTCTTTTTATGTGTATTTACCCCTTCAAAAATTAAAAAAAAAAAATCATACTTAAAAAACAAAAATAATTTTTTTTACCCCTCCTATAATGATGTTTAAGTTCCGTCGCTGCTCGGATGCGCTCGGACTAGACCCGTCAACCATTGGTTAGTGTTTGCCTTCATTGACGCCGTACCACCTACTATTGGTGAGAGTGAGGTCGAACTTTGGTCAACTTAATGATAAGAAAGGATATTGCCATTACATAATGGTTCATTACCTCATACTTTTAAACACAAACAAATTACAAAAATCTTTAAATTTAAATTTAAAGCGGACATCAATGATATTGATTACTATTTATAATCACCGTATATACTTTTTATTAATTAACCTTTAAACACATTGGCACAATATAATTTAAATACCTTATTACGATGTGGGAGGACACTTTAAAGTTTAAACTCTACTACAATTTCACTTCATAATTTCATATTACCTTGAGAATAATAACCTTTCACTTTTAACTAGTTGCAAAAGGAACGAGATACCAAATTAAAAGACTTATTAGTCTTTAGCAATAAAAAGAAAAAAAGTGTATACCTTTGTCTAAGTCAATGGGCTTACATATAAATCATTGCAAACTTGAAGGATCATCATATAATGTATCTCTCCAAAACCGTAATGAATAACTAGCATGGTACCCGCGCAATGCGGCGACGGAGACGCGACGACGGTTTAGTGGTGTCGGTGACGGGGGTGATGACATCGACAATTGGTGTCGAGTGGTGTAACCGTGTAAGTTGATGTAATGGTGATAGTTGAAATATTTTAGAAGATAAAGACTTAGAGTGTAAATTAGCAAGATAAGGGTTTAAAGTGTAAATTAATTTATTAAGGGCAAATTTGGTAATCTCTAATAACCATTTTCATAGGGTGTGTTTATTAAGGGTAATTTAGTACTTTTTGCAAATAACCATTGGATCGATAATTATTATAAAGGAAGTAGAGATGAAATTGAAATAAAATGAAATACTTCACCCCCCAACACCTTCATCAACAAATAGTATATCTTTCATTTGTCTTTACTTATTTTAGGAAGACAAAAAGACACATATACAAACACACACAAAAAAGAGAGAGAGAGAGAGAAGAAAACCATCAATCAATATATATTCATCATCTTTCATAGAATTCAAATTTTGTACAGTATATTAAGGATTTAATTCATATCACATTACATATACAAAAAGAATAATATTAAGAATTAAGAAAGAAGAAGAAGAATAGAATGGGGTCATCATGTGAATCTCCATCAGCAACACCATACATGAATATGAATGGAGAAACAACAACAACAACAACAAAAGGAGGATGGAAAAGGTCACAAATAAGTCCAACTAGTTATGATTATTCATTCAAGATTCTGGTTATTGGAGATTCTGCTGTTGGCAAAAGTAGTCTTCTTCTAAGCTTTGTATCAAACTCTCAAGATCAAGACCATCTTCATGATGTTTCTCCTACTATTGGTATATAATTATTTATCATCTCTAATCTCTAATATTTATATCTCTATATATATGCTTTCCAATTTATTATATTAAAGATGATTGTGTTAGTTGGTTTCTAGAGTTTCTTGGATTTTCAGCCAATACCCAAAACCCAAAATATCTATAACATATACACATTTTTTTTTTATAAATTTTGTTTGATTGTTTTTTTTGTTAACATATCTACAAATTAATACATACTATTTTTAAGAAGTAAATATATATCATCATCTTGTTTATTCAAAACCCAGTGCTTAGTTTTGTTTTTTTTGTTGATATATGGAGTTTATTGAAATTTTATCCAATATATATAGACATACAGAATATATATTGTTTATATTTTGTTTGAAATTTATCTAAAGCCTATATATGTTTAGTGTTTTGCATGTAATAACTAGAATGATCTTGTTTCAAAGATAGTGGTTTTTTACTGGTTTTATTCAATAGTGGTCTTAAACATAGCCTTATATGCATACATATATGTATGTAATATTTGGTTTTATTGTTTCCATTGATATTTATCATCTCTTTAGCTCTCTTATTCTTTTTGATGTATTTAATAATTTTGATTACTTGCACAGTTGCACACACATGTTATTGGAATTTTGGGTCTATAATATTTTGAAATTATACTGGCAAAAATTTACCACCATATCTTATTGAATTTTACTTTTTGTTCACTCTACCAAGTATATATCTAGCATCTTATCTTTTGACTCAATTAATTCAATCAGAAAGAAAACATGATCAGTATCAAATATGTTCTTTTATGTGACTTGATTCCATTAAGGTTCCATTTTTTATTTCAGAAAATAGTTTTGAGTTTTTTGCATGTGGAAAGATGATGCCATGTCTTTGTCTCATTATTGGGTACACTTCAAATTTGTCCCCTAAATGAGGGTCTTCAAGATTTAGCTACACATGTTTAGACAATACTTCATGTTCTATGTTTATTTGTTCCTATTTTGACCCGTGTACTCGTTAATCCGTTGACACGGGTAGCAGTGTCATGTTTATCAACCATGTTGCGACTCATTTGCTACAATGTTAAGCATGGACCTTTGACTTATAAGCTGTTCGAGATAATGGTATTTATTATGTGTATGCTCTTAAGTAACAAGCAACCGACTATTAAACAGTCACGTTCATTTCTGCCATTTTCCAGGTGTGGATTTTAAGATGAAAATGCTCACAATCGAAGGAAAACGACTCAAACTCACAATATGGGATACAGGTAATAATATTGATATATGTTCATCATAATATTAATAATGCCTTTTTCTGGAGAAATTTCTATAGCTTATGAAACACTTTTTCTACTGCAGCTGGACAAGAGAGGTTTGGTACGCTAACAAGCTCATACTATAGAGGTGCACATGGAATCATTCTCGGTATGCCATTATATAGACAACAATTGCATAGCATTATAATCATAAGATGATGGATAAGTAATTTCTGCTCATTATATGTCTCACTTTCAGTTTATGATGTGACCCGAAGAGAATCTTTTACAAATTTATCAGAAATATGGGCACGAGAAGTTGAGCTCTACTCCACAAACCCTGATTGTGTCAAGATATTAGTTGGAAACAAGGTTGATAGGGTAAGTTAATGAACCAAAAAGGTCGCACCTTTTTTCTCATTAGCTCCTTTATGGGCCCATCAAGTTATAACTCACTATACAAAAACATGATGATGAATTTCAGGATGTTGAAAGGGCTGTAACCGTTGAAGAGGGAATGGCACTAGCTAAGAAACATGGCTGTTTATTTTATGAGTGTAGTGCTAGAACTAGAGCAAACGTACAGCAATGCTTTAAAGATCTTTCTCTAAAGGTGCATTTCTATTTTCTTTGTTGTCGTTCAGTGTGCATATGAGGTGGCAAAAATATGCAGGGGGCGGGCATGCTGTTAAGTGTTAACTAGTGAAAGTGTATTTATTTTAGTATGGGTCAAAACGGATTGGGTGGGTAACGGGTCAAAGCGTATTGGGTTGGTAACGGGTCAATACAGTTCTTTTCTTCAGAATCAACCAATTCAATAGTAAATGGGTTGAATTTTCCATCTCTGATGCATATAATTTCCTGTATTGTTATTTTTTATATACTTGTATCTAATCTTATAGTATTTGAACTTGTGCAGATACTGGATAAACCTGGTCTATTGGAACAGGGATCAGTAGTGGTGAAGCGACAAATCTTGAAGCAGAAGCAACTTTCTCAGAAAAAGAGAAGTGACAATTGCTGCTCCTGATCAAAACATGTTTATGTTTCCTTTTTTTCGGAGGGTTTCACTCGAGATGATCCAACGGTCGACTCTGCACTTGCATTCTCTATGGTCAAACCAAAATGAATCCATTATTTTATCAAGTTTGTAAGTAGTGGGAGTTACTGTATAATGCTTAGTAGCTTAAATCACATAGGTACACTTTGTTCTTTATTTGTTGAATATGTAGGCCTGAGGTGGTCTTATTAGAGTTCAGCTTGAAGTTTTAAATGGCTTGAGAGTTTAGGCGTCCGAATGGAAACCCGTTATGGGATATGGAAGTAAATAGTTTTTCTTTTTTTTGCTATAATTGTTTTGTAAGACAACTTCTATAAGTATACCAGATTTGCTTGCTTATACATCTATCAACGTCTTTGTTTGAAGCTTCGTTTCACCTAGTATAGGAGAAGGCTTTTCTTAGACAGCAGTAATATGTTATTATTAGTACTTATACAGATTGCGAAGGTTGGCTCATTAGAAGACGAAGTTGTATTTAAGGTAATGCTGAATGTTTGAATTTTCACCATTAGGAAAGTAGCATATGTATCACTAGGCTTTTTGGTGCAGATTCCACACTAACTTCGATTGAAGTCTACTGTCACTTTTGATATGAAGGGAGGTAAGCTTTATACCCTTTTCCTTTTTGAACGGCAAGTTGGATCACTGACGGGTCACTGTCCCACCCGATCATCCCCATTTCTCGAGTGTAGGACCCGAAGACTACTCACATGAGGTAATGCACCATAGGTTAGAGAAAAACCCTGGTCAACTTTATACTTGAACCAAGTAAATTAAGTAAAAGAATAACAAACAACAATAATGTATACAAGTATAGAACAATGGCTGTTTATTATCACCGCTTTTAAAATGACCAAGTAAATTAAGTGAAAGAAGAATAACAAGCAACAATAATGTAGAAGTATAGAACAACGATTGATTATGGTCATTGGGATCCATCAACAATCGTAGAATGACGTTGGTTGTTTATTATCACCGCTTTATAGTTTCATGGTTGATTGAATGGGGCCGATTGGAGATATTCTTACATAAGATGATGCACTAGTTGGAGGGGGTCAACCACCCACCATCGCCTCCCCCACCCCACCCTCAAACCACCACCAGCTCTGCCAATAGTCATGTAGAACAATAATACATGCTGACAGTCTTTTTTACTGTAAGGTTGACTTTATAGGTCAATCTCTTTTCTTTTTTTTTCCCTTTACATACAAATGTTAATTTTCTTCTGAATCAAGCTTGGCATTAAATTTTTTAGGGCTTCTTATTACATTTGAAGTATATACCACAAATTTAATCATGAAAACTTCAAAATAATCCATACTGATCTTGATGTTGAAACTTAAGAAGTTTGACCTAAAAGTCAAACTGACAGATTTTTAAGAGCTCAAGTTTTTCGTTGAATATGTCAAATTCTCTGTAGTTTTGTATAAGTGTCTTTCAGTTACATGACAATAGAGGACATATAGCTAAGTTAAACAGACTGCACTTTCGAACATTGTTTTGGCATGTTTAACATGTATGAAATGACAAAAAACAGTTGGTTCCTAGTATGCCACGACCCGGTGTCATCTAAATTGTTATAAACAAAGTCATTTTGTATATTGAACTTAGTTAACTTCTATGCCAGAATGCATATACAACCTCTATTTTAAAACCTCCTTGTTACATAGACCCAAGAGGGTCATTTTGCTTCTCCGCATCTCATAATGGTTTCTATCATGTGGCCCATACTAGCAATTTTTGCGGTTTTAGTTGCTGGAACGCGTGCTGATATTATTGATCTACACTGGGTTGTTGCTAGTGATGACACTATCCAACCTGCATCCTTTGATCAACCGGTATGTACACTTATACTGCATTCACATAGCAAGTTAGCTATATGCACTTTTTACCGACATTTTCAAACTTTTAGCTGAAACCGTATTTCTGTTTGCATGCTGACAAAAAACTTACACATAAACACTAGTCTAATTAGTGTTTTAAGGTATTTGTGTTGGTTATAGGTTATAACCATTAATGGTAAGTTTCCGGGACCACTGATTAATGCCACAACCAATGATATAGTCAAGGTTAACGTGTTCAACAATCTAGACGAAGCTTTTCTTTTCACTTGGTACGTTTTATATTGTACTGTATTCTACAAAATACCACAGTTCTTTAAAATGATATAATGGGTGGGTGTTAAATTCTCTACAGGAATGGTATTCAACAAAGGCTTAACTCGTGGCAAGATGGAGTTTCAGGGACTAACTGCGCGATTCCACCAGGCACCAATTGGACTTATGCATTTGTGGCGAAAGACCAGATTGGTACTTTCAGTTACTTCCCTTCTATCAACTATCAGAAGCTTGCTGGAGGTTTTGGAGCTATTCGAGTTAACAACCGCATTGTCATCACTGTTCCATTCCCAAAACCCACAGCCGAGTTTGATCTTCTTATCGGTGACTGGTTTTCTTCAGATTATACGGTACAATGATAGTCTTGTAAACTTTGCTGTCATATCTATTAACTTGACATTAATCTAAATGAATTATATAAATCGAGTAAAAAAGAAACCAATGGATATAGTGCAAGAATGAGGGTAACATATATGAGTCTAATTGTAAACTCCTGCAGTCATATCTAACTAATATATTGTTCTTTCAAATGGACAAAAGGTGTTGTTTAACCTGCTCACTCATTCAGATCCATACCTGTTTCAACTCGTTACCCAATCAGCCTATTTTTCCATGCTACTTAATAGAAATTATTTACTTTCATTATTAATAAAACTTATTTGAAATCACACGTCCTATCAAGCCATATTGTTTTCTTCGCCTTTTAATATACTAAAGATGATGGTTATTCTACTATGCAAAACCAAGCTTTAGTTGTTGGACGAGTCCATCACTCAACTAGTCAACTCCGTGATCATTCTTATGATTCAGAAACATCTAATTTCACCTGTTCGTGAACTAAAAAGGTTCTTCGGTCAAGGCTTGGAGCTGCAACAGAAATTCCTGATATGATCTTGATGAATGGAAAAGCTCCTTTTGGGTATTCCATGTCGAAACCTTCTGAGTCGTTTGAAGTCACTAAAGGTTTGTATGACTTGGTTATGGACCGTCTATCTAACCTTTTCAAATGCTATTTATTTACTTGTGTCGTACTAATATTTTTCACCTTGATTAACTTTTAGTTGATTTAAAGTCATATATTAATGCTTCCTGCTCCA
The DNA here is from genome assembly GCA_034093135.1 of Erigeron breviscapus. Classification (NCBI taxonomy): domain Eukaryota; kingdom Viridiplantae; phylum Streptophyta; class Magnoliopsida; order Asterales; family Asteraceae; genus Erigeron; species Erigeron breviscapus. The sequence continues at coordinate 248,901,835 of CM067167.1, read as the reverse complement.
AATCTTGCAGGGAACACATACCGATTTAGAGTATCAAATGTTGGAAGCATGTTGAGTTTCAACTTCAGGATTCAGAACCACAAAATGGTTATAGTCGAAACTGAAGGCTCGTACACTAACCAGATCACATTAGACTCTCTCGATGTACATGTTGGGCAGTCATATTCGGTTCTAGTGACTGCAGATCAAGATGTTTCTGATTACTACATTGTAGCCAGTCCCAAGTTGTTGAACACCTCAGACAACAGCCCACTTGTCGCCAAAGGGGTGTTGCATTACACCAATTCGGGTTCACCTGTTGGTGGTCCTCTCCCCGTGGGTCCTGACCCATGGGATATTGAATTTTCTGTGAACCAGGCAAGATCAATCAGGTAAGTAAATAACTTTAGATTACAATCTGTTAGAGATAGCAATATGGATGGGTTGAGTAATGGGTAAAACGGGTTGAGCCCATGCTGACATGACGTACAACACATTCAGTTCATTTTTGTTACTAATATTTTCATATAAATATTTACCTGACACATATGATCAACGACAAAGTATCATAATCATAACCCTATTTACCTGAAAATATCAAATAATCTATGACTTTTAAGACCAAAAATGCATTTTCGGGTCTTCCTATCCTTTGGACCCGTTTCCTTCATTTAACCAGAAGCTGAATCGATCCATATCGGAGTCAAATTTAGCTCATCTAGTAATTTTTATGATCACAGATCTTTAACCACTTAACGAGTTTGGTTCTTGAATCAGATGGAACTTGACAGCAGGGGCTGCAAGACCTAACCCACAAGGTACATTTAACGTCTCGAATGTGACCTTATCAGAAACCATCATCCTTCACGGATCAGAAGCCAATATTGATGGCGTGTACCGTCATGTGGTAAACAATGTGTCATATATCACTCCAGCTACACCATTAAAACTTGCTGATTATTACGTCAATGGATCTGGAGTGTACCAATTAGGTGATTTCCCTATCCAGTCTATCAAAGACCCTGCCACCTTTGGTGTTTCAGTAGTAAATGCAGCTCACAAAGGGTGGCATGAACTTGTCTTTCAAAACGATCTGACCATGATGGATTCTTGGCATTTAGATGGTTCTGGATTTTACGTTGTTGGGTAAGTGAATTTTGCTTTATACGATCGAAATGATTTGTATACAACAAAAAATAAGCATGTTATCCAAATGTTTATGTATATGTTTTCTTCCTTTTAGGTTTGGTGATGGAGAATGGACCTCAAGTTCACGAAGTACATACAATTTGTATGACCCTGTGGTCCGTTCTACGGTCCAGGTCTACCCAGGAGGGTGGACTGCAGTTTATGTCTTTCTTGACAATCCTGGAATGTGGAATTTGAGATCACAACATTTGAAAAAATGGTATTTGGGTCAAGAACTTTATATCAGAGTTCACGACGATGATCCAAACCCTGCTAAAGAAAACCCTCCACCAGATAACCTCCTTTTATGCGGTGAGTGAACCATAACTATATATTGAATCATTGTGAGTCACTGAATATGTACTTATTTATTTTCTTTATTGAGAAGGGATGTTTGGCACAATAGCACCGAGTGGTGCTCCTGCACCTCAGCCAGGAGGGTGATGAGAACAACCTTGCCAGCTTGGTCGTCCTGGAAGCGTTTCATTATCTGCTACCAATCTGCTCTTTCTTGAAATAAAATGGGAAACAAAATTTACAGTTGTATAAGAACATGTACTATAGTGACTGTCACCATGGCTTCACAATGTTTATAGTAACGGCATTGACAAACTTACTATCGCCGCACAGGACATAAACATCATATATTAACATGGGGCTCAATCATTTATCCATTATATAATAAATATTAAAATATTAATATGTGAGGAGTTATATACCTAAGCCATATTCACTTTTCTCAATTACCATTTTTAAATGCAACAATAGTTGACCAATAGTACCCCACGGTCATCGCGTGATCATATATCTATGCACCACTAATTTGTCCAGGGGTTTCCTCGATAACTTGTTGCACATCTTCTCAATGACAAGGGATGAAGAGGATGGCCTAAAGAAGTCGGTCTATATCTTAACTTTTTTTTATACATGTGGAATATACCTATGGAATTGGGTATCTTATTGTTAATTTTGAATTATATATATGGATATAAACTTTTTTCCTAGTCTTACACAAGCTTACACATTGTAGCTTGTTGGCTATTCAAAATAGAAATAGATAAAAAGAAATTGAAGCAGGATTTTATTTAACTCCATAGACAGTAAATTGATAGCGAATTGAAGGTGTGGGGCGCCATTATCGGCATTAATCATGCGTTAATATTTTTTTTCAGAATCCTAATTTTTCCTTTTAAGCTAGTTCAATTCATAGCGTCATATTTGGGCTTATTGGAATTCATAGTTTTATTCGAAGTGTAATTTATGATCACGTTTCTTTGAATACAAATCTTTTATTGATGACTAGTAAGTTGAAGATTCATATAGTGAAAATTAAGGAAGGGTAATAATCCAATCACTTCATCTAAATTTTTACTTTTAAATTTTAATGGTAATCCAATTTTGTAAGAAGGCAAGACGGACTCCTCAAACACAACATCCGGAGTCTTGTATCAGTTTTGTCCATAGAGACCAAAAGACAGGACGTACAACAAAATCATCTAATAACTATGTATTCAACGTAGGGATAAAAATCATATTTATCATCTAAAAGCACAATTTAAGAAAATAATATTATAATTAGTAAAATGTTCATTTGAAAACTAAAATTTCTGTAAAAACTAGAAAACTGACCAAAACACACTGTGATCTGAATCTAACACAATGTGTTTTAATTGTGTTTTCTAAAAACACATTGTGTTTTTATTGTGTAATCTAAAAACACATTGTGTTAAGTTTTAAATCACAGTGTGTTTTTGATAGCGTGTGAAAATCAGAAAATTGTTCAAACACACTGTGATATGAACTTAACACAATGTGTTTTCTAAAAAAAAATTAAAAACACATTGTGTTAAATTCAGATCACAGTGTGTTTTGACCAGTTTTCTAGTTTTCACGAAAATTTTAGTTTTCAAATGATCAAAACCCTTATAATTAAATGGACGGATAGATGAGATATTATAATTAAATTGACAACAAATATGTTTAATTAATCAAAAATAAATTAATATATTTGTGTTTGGGTATGCTTTATTTTTATTTAGTTAAAAAATATATACAGTTTTTTTTCTTGAAACCTAACAATATCAATCAATATTCCAGATAAGCAAAGATATTTATTTGGGTGTACGACAGATTTTAAAAGAATCACTACAACAAAACTGGATTATTCCGACGGAAAACACCGTTGGAAATCCGTCGCTAAAGCCCTTTACCGACGGATTTCTGCCGTCGGAATATTTTCGTGGGTAAATAGTTTCCGACAGAATTAAATCTGTCAGAAAATATTTCCGACAGATATTTCTGTCGGTATTCTGTCAGTATTTGTAATTAATAATCTTTCAATTTTCCGTCGGAAAATAAAAATCACCGACAGAATTTGTGACGGATTTCCGACAGAATATTTAACGAATTATTAAACATTTGTGACAAATCTACCGACAGATTTATTCCGACAGAATTTTACCTACGACTTTCCGACAGAATTTTAATATACAAAATCCGTGGGTAAATATACATTTAATTTCCAGCCTAGCTTTTATGTAACAACCGTGCATTTTGACTTTTGACTATGGGTACGTTTCCTAAGTTTTGTTTTAATTAATATATGTTCAAGTGCAATCTAAGGATCATTTGAGTGCAATGTGTTTTATATGGGTCAATTTATTGTGCAACTAGAGACTTAAGGGCAAGTCGAGACCATTGGTTAGTGCTAGTCGGTTCTTTACTTTTGGGTGACAATTAAGTCAACTAGTAAAATGAATATGGATCCTATCCGTGGGTTGTACCCAACCCATGACCCATCCAAGAGATACCCAACCCATCCCACCTTATCCCTTCTTCATCCATTCATTCCATTCTCTTACACTTCTCTCTCTCACTAAATGCACCTACACTCTCCATCTCTCTCTAAGATCTTGGTTCATTTATTGTAGTTTCAAGTAGAATAATATCAAAACCATCATCCTTATTATCATTCTAGCATCATATCAAAAATCCAAGTCTCAAAGTGCAAGAAAAAGCTTCATCTAGGTCAAATTCGGGTTTGATTCCTTGTGGAAGTTTTGGTAAGTGTTTTCTAGCTCTAATTCATCATTTCTAGTTATTAAACTTGTTTCTCAACTAAATCTAGGCACTCTTGGTCCTTATAGTTTCAAAATCCGAAATTAGGGTTTCTAGTTATCTAAATTAGGTCAAAATGTGATTTGGGTCAAAAGCCATGTTTTGGAATGGGACTTTTGAGTGGGTTATGTCCAAATGAGTTGGTTATGTCCAGAAGCGGGCCAAGGAACTCTTCAAAACGATTTATAAGTCGAAAACTAGGTTTTGGGTCAATTTTGGTTCAAATGGGTCAAGATCGAATTTTAGTAAGAAAATGTGTTTGAGATTGATTTTTGGGTGATGAAACTTGCTTAGTTATGTTCAATTATGTTTAACTATGTTTGAAAATGAGTCTTGGAGTTGTGCAAGTCGATTTCATGGCGTAAATGTTGAGATTTTGGGGGTTTTTGTTCGTGGTTCCTGCATAACCTGCAGGTGCTGGCTGCAGTCTGTGGTCACTGCGGCGCAGTGGGCATGGTTCTTGCTCACTGCGGCGCAGTGGCATGGTTCTTGCTCACTGCGGCGCAGTGGCATGGTTTTGCTCACTGCGGCGCAGTGGGCATGGTTCTTGCTCACTGCGGCGCAGTGGCATGGTTCTTGCTACTGGCCCCTGGTCCAGTTTAGCCACTGCGGCGCAGTGGGCATGGTTCTTGCTCACTGCGGCGCAGTGCATTGCTTCTGGTCCTGGACTGACTTAGCCACTGCGGCGCAGTGAGCTTAGTCCTGGCTCACTGCGACGCAGTGGATAATTACTGTGATTAAATGAGCATCGATTTTCAAATGTTAATAACTTTTAAACCGTAACTCCAAACGAGTCTTTACTTGTCTCTTAAGTTATCGTACTCAGTCCTAATACGCGTTCAAGTCCCGGGTTTAGTTCTAAAGTTCATAAATGCTAAATGAGGACATGATTATGTATATATTGATACGTACATGTACATTATGATAGGTTGTGATCGTTTGGCAATTAATTGACGTTCTAGCTCACTTTAAATTCGGTAAATCAAGGCAAAGGTGAGTTTTCGTAGCCTTCCCTACTCTTTTAAGAGTCGGGCTGAAAAGTGTACTTCGTGCATGATGATATTTGGGACGTATATGTTGTGTGACATTTTGTTGATGTGCAATTATGTGATTAGTTGTATGGTGATTTTATTGTGTATATTGAGTTGTTTTAGGTTAGTTGTGTATATATGGAGGACGGTAATGCCTTTGAAAGGTTGGAGATGTGGTGGGAAGGCTGCGGGTGACCCTATATATAAGCATCAAAGGCCTTTCAAAAGTAGTATCGTACGAAGTATATACACATGGTGTTTGGTTGTGAATGGACTTGATGGTCATGGATGAGTACATTTACGTGCAATTGAGTACAATGAGTACATTTACGTGCAATTGAGTTCAATGAGTACATTTACGTGCAATTAGTACAATGAGTACATTTACGTGCAACTGAGTACAATGAGTACATTTACGTGCAATTGAGTTCAATGAGTACATTTACGTGCAATTAGTACAATGAGTACATTTACGTGCAATTGAGTTCAATGAGTACATTTACGTGCAATTAGTACAATGAGTACATTTACGTGCAATTAGTACAATGAGTACATTTACGTGCAATTGAGTACAATGAGTACATTTACGTGCAACTGAGTACAATGAGTACATTTACGTGCAATTGAGTACAATGAGTACATTTACGTGCAAATGAGTACATTGGTTACAAGTGTGCAATTTATTAGATCATGTTAATGTAAATCATGGAATGGTTGACATTGGTATGTGTTCTTGTTCATCTTTTCCTACGAACTCACCAACCTAGTGTTGACATTGTTTAGTACACTTTTCAGGTAATCAAGAGAACCCAAGAGCTTGATGCATTGCTAGATTGTTGGACTTGACCATGGATCCGTGATTCATTACCCGTTGATGGGACTTGCTTAGGATCATGAGCCATCTTTTGAATTATTATTTTGTAAACTTTTGATGGTTGTATGCTCCTTATGCTTTTGTGACATGTATCTAAATTGTTGGGTTCCCGGAATCCTTTTTTTCATATAGTCTCGTTCTACGATAATTCCATCTTGTGTCATGCTTTTCGGTGCATTTCGAGCCTAGCTCGGGTGTTACATTTAAAGTATGTGTATGCTGTAAAAACTAAAAACAAAAGGCAAACGGAAACCAAATTGTATACTTCAAAATACAATACGATCCAAATGCACAAGGTATCTTAGTTCCAAAAACGTGCAAGGATCAATATATAAGTAGGTTAGATTAGATTCAAGACAAAAGAGGCTAGATTATATTCATACTAAATAGATTGTTGGATTTGGGCTTGGCTTTGCATGAACTTGGTAACAACTTTCATTTGATCTTCCAAACTTTTCACTTATAGCTCTCTTGTTTTCTCTCGTTCTTCCAATCTTTTCATCTCAAGTTCCCTTGCTTGTTCGCGCTCTTGCAACTCGGCTACCTTGGTCTTCAGTTCATCCGCCTCCCTCTCCGCTATCTCAGCTTGTTTCTTTGTCTTTTCAGATTCTGTCTTTTGCCTTTTTAATTCTTCTTTCAAAGTTTCCACCTATAAAATTAAAAACATACATAACAAGGAGCTGATTACATGTAAATGATGAAACCAAATTTTGCTAACTACTATAACCATACCGAGCAGCTATCTAGTATATCGGCTATAAGCAAATGGGCTATCATAGAGTAAACTACAACCAGCTAATCAAGCTAGAAAAACAATACCGAGCACATAATACACACTTACTGAAACTCCATTACTTAACTAAAAATATATATAGCCATTCAAGTAGCTGGGCAAATTAATACAAGTAACCAGACCGACCAGATAGGTAATCAAGTAGCTGATCAGAATACTTGCACTTAGTTAATGATATAAACATATTCTTGTTGCAATTCTCATCTTTGAGCCTTTTCTTGTAACTGCTATTTGTCCTACATACTAGCAAACCGACCACCAACAACCAAGACTAGACAGACCGACGAGTTCACTTACTAATCCAACATACGTAACCGGGCAACTCAGCAACTAATACAAAGGAAATCTCGCTGGATAAGCTAACATATTAATACTATCAAAACTGATGGCATATTTAAATCAGGCTAATGGAAACAATCGACCCATAAAGAGACAAAATGCAGAAAGCTAATCAAAACATAAAGTATAAGGACGAGCAATAACTAACCTCTTCAGTAGAAGGACCAGCCTTATAACTTCCAAACAAACTACGGTTGTTCAATGTCTCTCCAGCCATAGACAATATATCTTTGGTCGCCCCAAATAAAGTTCCCTTTTTCATCCCTCCACATGCCCTCTCCCAAAGAGTTGACACAATCTGTGTTGGGTGTTCATCCTCACTCGACCCAAATTCCTCCACCAAGAGTCGCTTATACTCATCCTATAGTATTTAGAAGCACAATATTTACCAACTAATATAATTATCAGGTTTTTAAGACTCCAATTAATCAAAAGAGAGGTTACCCGGACAATCTCAGCTTTTGGAATAGTAAACTCACGCGGCGCGGACAACTCTTTCTTTGTCTTTGTGTAATAGCTTTCAAAAACGTCTATGAAAGACACTGGACCACCCTTTTTTTTCCTACAAGAATTGTAATCGAGATTATAAATCATAAATAATTTAAACACCACACAGAAATAATGTTATGCAATTACAAGTTACCAGGTACACTTGCGTATGGATCATGCTCCTTGAACCACCAGAATGTCTAGCCGTCTTCCCCTCTTTTAATGTTCCCCTGTTTGTCTTATTCTTACTAGAATTGCGTTTCCATCTTTCTGTATTCCACTCTGAGTCGATCATGGCACTCCAATTTCGTTGATCAATCCAATCAGGATTATATGGCTTAAGGACAGTGTAATCATCCCCAAAATTCACACCATTCTCAATAGCTAACTTAATAGCATCTTCACGAGCATCCCTCATGAGATCACGGTACCGATTCTTCAAAACAAAATTCCAATTTTCCCTAATTTTAGTTCCATGTTCGGGAGCCCATTGAAATTTTGACTGCAATAGAAACAACATATATTACATCTTTGTTAATTTATAATCTATCTAAAATTATAAAAAGGAAATCAATAAAACTAGAAAGAGTAACAGCAGTAGCATTAAACTAACGGAAACATCAACTAAAACTAGAAAGAGTAGTAGCAGTAGCATTAAACTAACGGAAACATCAACTAAAACTAGAAAGAGTAGTAGCAGTAGCATTAAACTAACGGAAACATCAACTAAAACTAGAAAGAGTAGTAGCAGTAGCATTAAACTAACGGAAACATCAACTAAAACTAGAAAGAGTAGTAGCAGTAGCATTAAACTAACGGAAACATCAACTAAAACTAGAAAGAGTAGTAGCAGTAGCATTAAACTAACGGAAACATCAACTAAAACTAGAAAGAGTAGTAGCAGTAGCATTAAACTAACGGAAACATCAACTAAAACTAGAAAGAGTAGTAGCAGTAGCATTAAACTAACGGAAACATCAACTAAAACTAGAAAGAGTAGTAGCAGTAGCATTAAACTAACGGAAACATCAACTAAAACTAGAAAGAGTAGTAGCAGTAGCATTAAACTAACGGAAACATCAACTAAAACTAGAAAGAGTAGTAGCAGTAGCATTAAACTAACGGAAACATCAACTAAAACTAGAAAGAGTAGTAGCAGTAGCATTAAACTAACGGAAACATCAACTAAAACTAGAAAGAGTAGTAGCAGTAGCATTAAACTAACGGAAACATCAACTAAAACTAGAAAGAGTAGTAGCAGTAGCATTAAACTAACGGAAACATCAACTAAAACTAGAAAGAGTAGTAGCAGTAGAATTAAACTAACAGAAACATTGCATAACAGAAAGATTATAAGGGATCTGTAGTGCTTCAAAGTGACCAAAAAAATACATGCACAGTTACCTGGAAACGTTTAAACATCAAGTCTTGGCTGGTTTTTGGAACCTTGCTCCATGTTGGCCAATTCCCATCAAACATCTCCATCAATATCTCACGAATTACAGTAGACGCGCCTTGTACATTGAACCTACAAAGTTGAGACAATACAATACAATGAACATTAATACCTATGTTTTATATAAGTCTAAACATGTCAAACTCATGTCAAAAGTATTATACATACACATTCCCAAGTGGAAGGAGAAGGGTCTTATGTAATGAACCAGCAGACATGTGTTGTGTTGTGTCTGACCCAATTTGTGGTGTTGTGTTCGACCCAAGAGCTAGACGTTGCGACGACTCACTAGTGTAATCATCAGTATTGGAAGGGGTATTGGGAGAGCTATCATCAAATCTGACATCCATAGGTGATGGCACATGCTCATGCTCAGGTACTGAACTGTTGCTACCTTGAGTAGTACTAGTATTCCCTCGTCCAACATAACTCTTTCTCTTGCTATTTCCGCCTCCACGACCCATGATTCTGCAAATAACATTCAAAGAAATGACTAATTAGTAAACACATAGTCAACCAGATCAATAAACAAAGAAATAAAATATCTTTTTTGTAAACATATAGTCTATAAATATACAATCAATGAACATAATCAATGAGATAAATAAACAAAAAAAAACCCACATGATATAATTACTACTCATCTGATGAATGATCTGAAAAAACAAGATCATCATCACAATCCTCATCCGAGTCACTAAACATATCTTGAAACTCTGCTTCCTCGTCACTATCTTCCATGGTATCTTCGACGCCATCATTATTGCTAACTTGTGCAATCTCCTCTAATGGTCCTCCGGTTGCAAGACAAACCTGTTCATGTGTACTTAAGTCAGGTGCACATGTTATTCTTTCAATTTCTTGAAAAAAAGGTTCCTCGTCCATGATATCATCATCACACACTTCACTGGCAGCTTCTGTAACTTCATATACGCTTCTTGGCTTTGTCTTTACAACGGCCCACCACTCTTTCAAGTCTTTTGTCATTGAAGGATAAGTTGCATAGTAGACTTGTTGTGCTTGTGATGCAAGGATAAATGGGTCTTCAAGACATCCCTTCTTATTGAATTTGACATCAGCCATACTATGTTTGCTTATGATCCTTACCCCTTGTTCGGGATGAAACCAATCACATTTAAACAAGACAACGACGCAACGATCATCTTTTCCACCATGGTATTCAACCTCCAAAACTTCAACCAAAGATCCATAGTAGTCACACTCTGAGTCATCATAAACAGACCCTTTCACACATACACCACTATTTTGTGTAACCTTTCCAGCTCCATATTGCTTCGTGTGAAACTTATAGCCATTGACAAAGTATCCTTTATGTGAAAAAACATAGCGTAACGGTCCTCGTGCAAGATTCTTCAAATTTTGATTGATATCATTCGGCTCATTTAGCAAGTGATTATAAAACCACGTTGCAAAATCTTTGTCTCTAGCCCTATCAAGTGTTGCATCATCAATACAAGGGTTCTCATGTATCATTGCTTCATTGAACATCCTTACAAAAGGATAAACCTCTGGACAATTAAGCAAGATATAAGTATGAGCCTTATGTTTTTCATCCCCAATCAAAGATCTTTTTACATTTGCATTTTGAACATGGACATCTAATAACTTGCATCATGGTTCCACCAACTTTTTTACTTTTAACAATTGCTTCGTTAGAAAAGGTAGTGTTCAAAAATTGTGTCTCTAGTCTCATTATCCATTCTCTACTAATAAATCTACCTTCTATCCTTTTGTACATCCATCCCCTATCATTAGTCGACATACTCCTAAAGTAACAAATAATCAATTAATCAACTGAGAAAACACTAAATATCGCTCACTTTAAACAAAAACAAGGCATTTACCTATCATTCAACACTCAAAATGAGTTACTGTAAGGATACTTCAGTATTCAAAGACAAAAGTATATATAGATCAGACGACTTGATCAATTATTCGTTCTTAAAAGCAAGCAGCTAGTGAGCTAGACAATCATAAAATACAACACCAATGGTTACTCCAAAACATACCACAAAACAGAATAAATAAACTGATTACATCAAAAACTCGACTTAGATCGGTTTTTAATCCATAAAAATAAGGTTTTTTTTTCTCTTCAATTACTTTATCGTATAAATTTTATATATCTATATATATATATATCACTGTAAGTAAACTCTAAGCATATTGAACCAAATACAACAATAATACATATAAGTATATATATATAACGAATCAGTAAAAGAAGAAGAAACGAAATTGAGTCTGAAAAAATAAACGAACCTGAAATTTGGTCAAGAAGAAGAAACCAATCTGAAAAAGAGAAACAATTAAATTAGATCTCGATACTATATATATACATCGATCTGTTTATCTATAAACAATGAAATTGAAATCGATCTGTGTATATATATATATATACAACACGAAATTGAAATTGAAATTGAAATTGAAATTGAAGAAGAAGTGAAACCGTAATGAAGAAAGGGGCGGGAGATGAAGTCGTCAGTCGCCAATCGCCCTCCTTTTGACTGAAACCTAAAGAATGAAGAATGGGGCGGGAGATAGAAATTATTAGGGTTAGTTTTATTGAGTTTTTACCAATATATTAAAACATATAAGTTTTAAATGTGAAAAAATAAACTAGAAGTAAAGTTTGGTGCATTGGTTTAACATAGTCTTTGGTGATGTAGCCACTGTGAGTTCGATTCTCACATGTGTTTTTTTTTTATTTTATGGATATATATTTTTTTTAATACCAATCTATCAAGTTCTACATTAACATCTTTAAAAATGGAATCTACAACTAAAATTATGTTTGACAACTTTAAAATCAAACTTCATAAACTATTTTTCTATTAGTTATCAACTTGATTAATGATTTATATCTTTTACTAAAACTAATACCGGTACGATGTACGGATTAACGGTATATATGTAAGATACACTTAAAAAATGAAACTAATTTATAGAATGATCCATCTACCGATCTACATAAGTGTGTTTCTCAAGTTTGTTTATATAAACAATTTTAATATTTGGAGTTTTATTTATATTAGGAATTTTCAAAAATTACCATATGAAACTTTAAAATATTTGTAGTTCTATTAATAGATTGATGATTTCAAGTCTTTAAATATAATGAATAAATAAATAAATAATTGAAAGTCGTTCCCAAAAAAAATTTGAAACCAACGTTACTTCATATATCATGACAAATGAATAATTAAAATTGGAATTTAAAACCAATACAAGTTATATATGCGTAAACAAATAGATAAAGTGTATTTGTTAAATATAATTATATATATGGTATTTATAATGAGATTATTTTTAATATAAACTAAAAGAACACGTGTCACTTAAATATTATGCAATGTGTCCATCAAAAAATACTACAATCCTGTTTTAGTTCATTGGTAGATAATTATATATAGTATACTCCAATTACAAGGGGTTTTCGAGATGCCAAAGACAACCTTTTAAGTTATGATATAGAAAAGCCCGTCCAATCAACATGTTTTATCATACCAATGTATGGAGGTTAGAACGATTTAAACCTTTGACTTATTGATAGCAAGGTCACCCATAATGACACATTAAACATTTGTGATGGATAACATTATGTATTTTTTTTAATATAAACTAAAAGAACACGTGTCACTTAAATATTATGCAATGTGTCCATCAAAAAATACTACAATCCTGTTTTAGTTCATTGGTAGATAATTATATATATATGTAATTTATATACTTTTACTTATTTCATACATGTGTATTTAAATGTATCAGTAGATATATAGTTTTATCTAGAAAAGTGTTTTAGTTAGAATTCTAACTAGAATTATAATAAATCCTTAATATTTGAATCATTTATTGTTTATTTTCTATATATAGTCGATAAAATATATGAATTACAAAAAATCTGTCGGAAGTCCGTCGGTAATCCGTAGGTAATTTCGATTTCACAGATTTCCGACCGAAACGTATTTTAGCTTTTTTTTATTAATTAACTAGGTGGGTAACCCGGGCTTCGCCCCGGGGAGCAGTTGAGTTTGACATTCACTTCCACTAATAGATTAGTTAATTTAGTTATCTAATCTAATCCTTGCATTTTATATTTTAAATTACATTATAAGGAAATAAAAGCGGCAGTTTAGAAAAAAAAAGTTGTTTAGGCAATGAATTAGTTTTGTAAAACCAAAATCATTAGTTTATTATTGACTAATATTTATATCATTTTACATTATAAATATAAAAAAAAAACAAAAAAAAAAACATGCAAGCCAGTGAAGCCACACGTTGCCTGCCCCTTACAGATGTCCACCTACCATCACTTATCCTTATGTCACTTTAAAGGGTAAAACCGGTTGTTATACTAAAAACCATCAAATAGAAAAGCAGTTTCATTGTCTCTCTCACTCATCTTAGTAAACAAAGGAACCCAGGAGTCCATCTGTTTATATTGAAAACATAAATTAGACCCTTCATGTTTTTCATCTTGTTCCAAGCCTCCAAGTCTATAATCATTTTTTGAATTCTTCTTCTACACCTGACCAAATCCTTTTTTTTGTTTTGGTGTTCACCCTTTTTTTTAACGCATATTCGGTAGATTCCATAACAATGCGGTGCTGGTTGATGGAAGATGCAGAATGTGAGAATGACAGCGGCGGCGGTTATCATCCTATGATTCCATGAAGAAGTTAGCGATTATATAGACCGAGTTAATTTATTTTTATTTTGTAAGTATGATGTATATAATATTTAGTTGTGTTTGTGTATGATGTACAGAATACAGAGATAATTCTTTATTTATTATGTTATAATATTTATTATCTGTGTTTGTTTATGTTATCGGCGGTGATTTTCAAGTGGTGCTTGAGGAAGAGTTAGTGGTTTAGAAGAAGAAGAAGAGTTTCTTCCCGGCGATGATTCATCCCGGTGGTTTGTTTTCAGATTTGTTAGGTTAGGTTTGAATGATGTTGTATATGTATATGTTTTTTTGATGGATTTGTATTCAGATTTTATGTTAATACTGAGTTGCTACAGTGCCGATATATATATATATATATATATATATATATATATATATATATATATATATATATATATATATATATATAAGAAAACTTATAAATATATGTAATTTGATGATATATAAATATAATATAGATATATATATATATATATATATTATATATATATAATTTGAGCCTCTGTCGGTGACTCCGTCGGTACTTGCGACAGATTTCCGACGAAAATATTAATATTATTTTACTTAAAAAGTTTTCCGACAGAATTTCCGACAGAACTTGTTTCTCATCGGAAAATCTGTCGGTAACTTCCGACCGAGACACAAATTAACAAAATATTTTTTTTGAAAATAATATTTCCGACGGATTTCCGACAAACTATCGTGCTCCGTCGGTATTTTGTCGGTATTTTCCGACAGTTTTCCGACAGAAGTAATTAAAAAAATAAAAAATTCTAGACTATTAATTTTTCCGACAGAATTCCGACAGATCATGATTTTCCGTCGCTAATCCGTCGGAAAAGTAAATTTATTTCTGACAGATTTCCGACGGAATTGTTTATTCGTCAGAAATCCGTCGGAAATCTGTCGCAAAATCTCCAATCTGTAATTTAAATGGTATTCTGACGGAACTTCGTCACAAATCCGTCGGTAATTTCCGACATAGTGGATCCGTCGAATAATCCGTCGGTATTCCCCAGTTTTGTAGTAGTGAATGGTCTATCTGTATGTTATCTGGTTTGCCGTTTATGTGGATATTTTTGCGACAACACAATTTTACAATTGTTAGGTACGAAGATTCTAACCGGCCTTTTCAATTTTGATTACCCGACAAATTTCTTAAGCATTGTATTACTGTATAATATAATGTAATAATGAATTTTCTCAAGATTTATAATGTAAGAAAAGAGTTTTCAAAACTATAGAACATGCTAATAGAGTACGTGATTTTTTCGAGTATGAATTTTTCTGATTTTTTAAATTTACTACCAAAAAGAAAAAATGTAGTAAGTTTGACAATCAACTTCAAGACTTCAACTAGGTTGTTTAGCAAACACCCATGACTCCTGATGTATCGGAATGTATATAAACAATGTAAGTGGCCATTGTCGTTATCATATTTTACAACAAAGAGGAAAAGTTTTTATCTTGTCGAACAATAGTAATAGATCGAGTTGAGATATATGTATGATATAGTCCACAAGCGTGATTATTTTCATCAATGGCCGAATCAGGATCAGAATAGCACAATTTAATTAACACTAGTCTTGAATTCGTGTAGAGTTACAACATCAGCAACTAGCTTTATAAAAGATTTTGGTAACTTTTACCTCTTCTTAAAGGTTATTTTTTTGACAATTTTGGTGGTTTCCATAAGTGCAGAGACGATGACCCGAATGTTTGAGTCTTTGAGACAGATAAAATTGTCGATACATTTTACTGTTTAAAGGGACTCATGTACAAGGCTTCTACACCCTTTATCTTCATTATAATTCTATTCCAAATAATGACAATTGCAAGCTGGAATGATCTGTGAGTATGGGCCTTGCTGCAATTTTAATGGCTGAATTTGTATATGAAAATCTAATGTGATAAACGAGTTTTAAAATTTGACTCTTTTAGTGTGTAAAAACTAAAAAGTGTGCGACATCGTTACCATAGTATAAGCTATGGGGTACCTATTAAATTAATGTGTGCACATGAATGCATCCAAATACGTCTAGCAAAATATCTACTTTTCTATTGGTCTCTGAATTATGGTATATAGATATTTTACCTAAAAGTTTTTCATTTTAAAACCAAAGTTACGAGTATATTTTAATGATCATAATTCATTCACATTTTCAATCATTAAAGTACAAAAATTGTCTAAAATTCAAATAATTCACCCGATTGGTAGAAGTTTAGTAGTTTACAACTCTAAACTTACATAAAAATTACATTACATCTATCTCTTTACTATATATCCTATTGATCTTCATCATTTAGACCTCCTATTATTATCTCTTTCGCCAGTATAACCGCATACCTTTCTATAAATACCACAATATCGATCAAATTTCATCATGTTCCTCATACTCTTCAGAAGATATTTTTATTTCTTCTAACATTCATTCAATTCAAATTTTTTTCCAATTATATCTAAATATCATAATGAAGATGACAATATATACCTTATCCTTGAGCTTCATCATCCTCACCACCACATTCCCACCCCTAGCCACAGCTTCCGATGTAATATACGATTCAGCCGGAAATAAGCTTTTAAGGGGCATCCCTTACTTCATTCTCCCGCTCCTACGTGGCACGGGTGGTGGTCTCACTCTTTCTCGGAGCACCAAAGATGCATGCCCACTTGACATCACTCAAGAACCATTTGAGCTCAATTTCGGCGTCCCCTTCACCTTCACCCCCATTGTGTTAGATGAAGATTACATTCATGCATCGTATCCAATTTCCATTGAAGCAGATGTGGCTGACCCTTGTAAGGGTTCAAATATCTTAAAGGCCTCGACAACAACAGAACTGTCTGCTGTTGTGAAGACTCTAGGTATAAACGAGTGGGGTCCATTGTCCCCACTCAATTTTTTAGTTTTTTATGACATTAATATAACTGTAAAATAATAATTAACAGTTTTAATTGCTAATTAATAGTTGGTTCCTCTCCTGCTACTAAAACAATTACAACCGGCGGAGAATTGAATACGCCAGAGAGTTGCTTCCAGTTTGTAGAAGATGATGTGATGCCGGGATTGAGAAGCTACCAAATTCAGTTATGTCCGTTTAAATGTGGTTCGAATAGTACTACTAGTCTTACTTGCTACAACATTGGAATTACACCAGATGATTCCGGCAAGGGATTTCTTTCTCTAACTGATGCCATTTTTCCGGTTGTTTTCTCTAACTCGTTTAGCAAGCCCGTTCAATCACAGTAGGGCTTAAGTGGCAACGAATATTCGTGAATTCTTTTTGCACATTTTGTAACGTCATGCAAAATGATGCTAAATAATCAGTTAATTATATAATGTATCTTATCAACGTATAACCATGAATCATAATGAAATAAATTGAGAATGCTACTAGTTCAAAATTATACGTATTTTCTGAACTCCTTTAATTTACCAAACAGTCCAAACTTAATTTGTCGGTACAAAATTATCAAGTGGCCGGATTTGACAAATCACAGTTTCTCAAGCACATGCAACAATAACTTTTCTGATAGACTAATGATAAGAATCCATAGTATCTATCATTTAAATTAAGAAGCCAACTAAACATGAGCGATATGTATGAGGGTCATTTAATTATATAGCAATATCACTCTTGTTATAAAACATGCCCATCTAATTTACGAGGGTGAAAAACTCTTGATAATTACATATTTTGTCAATATCCTTTTTCATTTAAATGCACATCTTACAAAATCACAATTTGTGTCATATATTTTACATAAAATTGTGTTCCTATAAACTTCAATCGAACTACCCAAACTTATCTTTCTTTTGTAAAAATATTGCTTATTATGACATACATTTACAGCTTTTTCATAGTGAAATTGTTAAAACTTACTTTCGAATAACAAATAATGTTGACACACATTGACTTCATTGAAACCAATAATGTGAAATCAAAACCAAACAAATTAAAAAATCAAAATGAGAAGAAAATCTATATCTCGTACGATAATCATATCATCTAAGTTTGGGGATGATCATATCATATAGACAGTGTCGTTTTTGAGGATTTATGGACCTCAGCTCGGCCGGAAAAAAAAAGGTCCGGTGGATAGGTGGAACAATTATAATTATATAAACTAAGATATAAAAACGATGATAAATGTTATAGCAAATTGGTTGATCAACTCTTGATAGTCTATATTATCTAATATTTCATTTTCAATCGCTATCATCGCCAATCCGCTAAGTCTTTCTTGACCCATTGTAGCAATCAAATCTAAATTCAAAACACCCAATTCTATTTCTAAATTATGTCCGATTAACATGATCCATATTCCTACTTTATATATATATATATATATATATTAATAACATCAACAATTAAAAATACAAAAATAAAAAAACAAGATAAAAACTAAAACCTAAAAAATATAAATATTTTATGCATTCCACATTATGACATTAGATAAATTAAATAAAAAATAAGTCCTTTCATAATAATGATTGTGTTGCTTGTTACCTTTTAGACTTTTGTGAATTGTGTCATTTTGTTACCTTTTAGACTTTTGTGAATTGTGACAATGACACGTAGACTTTAGCAGACTGCACACACAGTAGGCGTCATGTTTAGGTTTTCCTTTTAAGAGGTGTAATATTATTTTTTTTATCCATAAAAGATGTGTAAGTGAGTTTTTTTTTTGTTAAGTACTATTGTTTAATTTTTGGATAATTGTTAAAATTTGTAATGGGCTTAGTTAATAACATATATTTTTATATATATACATATAAATATATATATATATATATATATATATGTGTATATATATATATTAATAACATCAACAATTTAAAAATACAAAAATAAAAAAACAAGATAAAAACTAAAACCTAAAAAATATAAATATTTTATGCATTCCACATTATGACATTAGATAAATTTAAGTATTATCTATTTTTTTTTTTTTTGTAAAGTTAGTTTCGATTCAGACGTGCTGGAGGCAATTTTAACCAGCGATTTGCTGGACCTCCAACCCTCTCCTCATGGAAAATACCTTGAGATGAGAAACCCAAGACTCGAACCCGAGACCTTGAGGAAAACTCACCTCCGGGACCCACATAATGGATTTAGAAGATACCCCTGGCCAACCCACCTAAGTTCTTTTACTACTTTAGCAAATATACATATGATGTCAAATATAGAATTTGAGCAAATTAATTATATGTTACTTTTGAGTTTTGAATGCATCGATTAAGCTAGTATGCCCTTTGATTGATACATATATAGTGGGGAAAAAATGAAACAATAATACTAAGATCCTCTAAAGTTGATCCAACTTCATAGGTGAAGTTGGATCAGCTTTAACCATTGGATTAAATCCAATGGTCAAGATTTAAACATCAAAATTAGATCTTGACCATTGGATTTAATCCAATGGTTAAAGTTGATCCAACTTCACCTATGAAGTTGGATCAACTTTAGAGGATTCTAATCCATAATAATACTCAAGATTCAGGAAGGAGCTGCTAGCTAGCTCGGAAACTTCCTCGCAATTACGTTTTGTTCTATAGGACACTACCAATTCAATTAGTACATACACCGCACGTTTCAATTAAAAAATATATATAATGTAATTACGCTGCTCACAATTGTCACAAGATCGATCAGTTGCTCGTCAATTTTACCACATTAACATTACGTTATTATTTTTAAACTGAAATGCTTCTGTCAACGACATTTTATCATCATTTTGTCGTCACTTTAATGTTGTTATAACAATAACAACATTGTTTATAGAAATAACTCAAAGACGAAATAATATTAATTAAATGAGCAAAACTTCTAATTAATATATGTTCACCAAATGTTGATATGTATAATTCATTCATTATCTTTCTTTATCATTTTCTTAATTTTTTCATATGATTTGTTTTTATGATTAAGATAATCAGATTTATCAATTAGGAAGATCTATTATTACTCTTGTCCAAAGGTATAAAAAAAACAATTTGACATGTGCAAGTAATAGATTCTGGCTTCCTTGTATGTTTGTGACATGATGTGCACCTTTACAAGTAGTAGATAAAGTAGTAAGGACTAAGGATCGATAGGGACAAAAATTCGTTGTGAATTGAAGTACTCCATGTGCGATTAAGATTATTGCGTATATTGTAAATGGTACATTTTTGGAGGTAACCAATTATGGTATTATTAGTCATAACGTGCTCTATTATATATATCTATGATAATAATGATAACGATTTTTCATGGGTGTGTACGTACCGTTTAATTGAATCAACAAATTAAAATAACTTGATATAGCTCGACTGTTACTGCTGACAACAATCCATATTCGAATGACGTTTTTCTTCACCTATAATATTTAATTCTACGTAAATCAGTTATATATGATCTCGATATATATATACCTGATAATAAAATAATAATTAGCACGTCCAACTTAAAAACATGATAAACTTTTCTGAAATAGTATTTGTTTTTTAAGAAAAAGAGAAATAAAATACTCCGTATCATTTTGGTGGCTAGAATCAACTCCAAAATCAATCCACCACACTCTATCTTCTCTATTTCCTGTTTTAACGCATGGGACCTATAGAGATTTATGTGGATGTTATGAGGCACTTGTTTCAAGAACCTTCCTGTTATCCTTTTCTTATTTTTTTTCTTATTACTCTATTATTTTATTATTTTGACATTACAAAACATGATAACATCAAATTTCTCCTTTTTTTTCACCTATAAAGACTATGGTATCAAACATACACGAATATAAACCAACCTCAAAATCATTACATCATCATAATTTTTTTAATAACTTTAACAATCTCATCATCATGAACAAAACATGTTCTTTTATTTTCTTAAATCTCTTTATTTTCACCGCTACACTTTCACATTTCACATCCGGTTCGGGCATAATATACGACTCAGCCGGTAACAAGCTTCTAAGGGGCATTCCTTACTACATCCTCCCCCTCCTTCGTGGCTCGGGTGGCGGACTGACCTTGACCCGAACCACGAAAGACGGGTGCCCACTTAATGTCACACAAGAACCTTTTGAATTCAACAATGGTGTCCCATTCACCTTCAATCCTATTGTTCTTGAAGAAGAAATCGTACGTGGAGCTTACCCGATATCTATAGAGTCCGATGTCTCAAACCCTTGTCATGCATCAAATATATTGAAGGTCATGACCGCGAAAACTAGAAAGAAAAAAGATAGTGAACATTTGATTAATGAAAATTATAAAGATAATCATAGTTATGATAAGAAGAAGAAAGATGATGATGACGACGATGATGACAGTAAATATGTTACTATACAAATTGTGACAAATGGTGGGGAATATAACAAGCCCGAAAGTTGTTTTCAATTTGTTGAAAATGATTTGATGCCAGGGTTATTAAGTTACCAAATTCAACATTGTCCATTTAAATGTGGTTCTTCTTCGAGTAGTAGTAGTACTCCTGGTTTTAGTTGCTATAACGTCGGCATTATTAAAGATGTCGATGGTACCGGGTATCTTGGTCACACGGATGAGATTTTTCCTGTTGTGTTTACGAATGCTTATGGCTCGTTTGGAAAATCGGATAACAAGGAGGTGTTTAGCACGTCGGCTAAAACGAGCACTTTTAGCCAGTTTATGGCTAAAGTGAACATGTTTAGCCGATCATCGATATAGTGAACATGTTTTCCTGTTGTATTTTGTAGAAATAAACTTGGAATATCGAATTGAAGAGTAATATTTGTACACTTGTATAATTAATAAAGATGAATGATCGTTTTGAATGTTTGACTGCAATAACTTACAAGCTAGACTATTTTTGTTCATATATTTACAGTGTATAAATCAAAAGTAATGCCCCCTGATCACTTGGCAAAATTGGATATCATTTTGTTTCTAATCCTAAGCTATGTTTCTGCATGATATTACTCCCTGTAACCGACTTTGTACTTTTGAACTAGCACCTTGCTAGTTAATTGGTACTTATTTTAATAAAATTGAATGTTCAAAAAAAATAAAAAAAAATTCAAAAGTAATGAGTTATACAACATTATTACATTATTGAATATATCCATCCAATTTCGTAGTATTTATTATACCGCTCTCGATCTGTTATTGTGGTGCCTAACATCATGTGGTTTGGTATTGAGTCATTTGATTAGGCACTTCATTTCGACCTTTTGAGTCATATGCTAAGGCCTAAGCCGGCCAATAAGCTGTCTTGGAGGCTAAATTCTCTACATTCACATCCTTACTTTTATCATGTCGTTCTGGGTGTTATGTTTTGGCCGTTCTCCAAGTCTTACTTTTGCCAAACCGTTCTGGATGTTGTTCTAGATGTCCGTATCTATGGAGACGCGAGAATGGGAGTCTATGTGGGCCCACAGTCTGAATTCCTTACTTTTAGCATCTCATTCTCCACCTTCTAAATAGTAATGTTTTTATTTTTGAGTTTAAATACATAAAAATAATGTAGTAGTGGGAAGTTAAGGGTGGGGGAGCGCCTCGCCACCCCTCCCCTCCCCGGTTTTGCTTCTCCTCCCCGCCCGCTGCCTAATGCTAGGAATGCCTCACCACCCCTCCCCACCCTTTTCTATTTAATTTACTTTCTATTTATTTTTAATCAAATAATAACTAAAACTTTTATTTAATAAATTAAAACTAATACAATATTAAAATAAAACACCAAACTACAATTTTAAACGAAACGACAACCCAATACATAAATAAACTAGCGATCGAGGCCCGGGATGAATGTGCGATGAATATATCGTTCTGTCTCGTCGGATGAACTCGAGTCCGATTGCATATTTGGGGGTGTTGGGCCGTTTTCGAAAAATAGAGGATTGTTGAAGAAAGGGTTCATGATTGTTGTTTGATAAATATATGTGTATATATGATAATATATATGTGTGTGTACACTTTGTTGCTGCTGCTGTTTGAACAAAAAAAAAAGAACAGAATGAATGAAAGAAAGAAGAAAAGAGAAGAAGGAAAAAAAGAGAAGAAGGAGAATTAGCCGTTGCATGGGTCCCACGATTTTTTTTTATAATGCTCAACGGTCGAATCAATAGGCACCACAACCGGCACCACTGTCCCCAATTCGCTCCCCACCCTACCGGTACCGGGGGGTCGGCGCGGTGTTCAATCCGGTACCGGATGGGTACCGGTCTCCTCCCCAGGGCGCTCCGTCCAGCTAAGAGTTAGAATTATAGTATTTGGTGGTAGGGTGAAATTATAAGTATATTCTATAAGTGAAAAATAATATGACAATGATGTGACAGTTCGGAATTTGAGAATTTAGTTTCTTAATTGGCATACGCCTGATACAACCTTATAATGTAGATCATTTTTTGAATAACCCAACATTTAAACGGAGAACCTTCTCAATATTTAATTTTTGTTTTATGCATAAAGAAAACATGAAGTATGTTTACACTTCCGAACTCAAGACTTCCGAAACTCCTTGCCCCCACCACCATCCTAATAATCCACCCTCACGAATGTAAAGAATAGAACTCGAATCCAAATGGATTTTCTTTTAGTCAAATAGCACTTTTACATGATACAATGGTTAGCACTTCAGCTAAGTGATTCAGTATGTTAAATTGGAATTTGGAATCATACAAAATGAAAGATTAACCAGGTCCACCATAATCCATTCGTAGCACCACATCGATCAACCGTCTCAAATTGCATATCCACAACCAACGCCACCTGTCTTTAACAAACCTTTAAGCGATCCAATTAAATCAGGCAGCCCGCTATACATTTAGTTTTAAACAATTTGGGCTTGCATTAGGCCCAACCATCAAATTTGCAAATCCAATCAAATTAGTCCAGCCCGCTATAGATTTAGTTATAAAAAAGATTGAGCCATTAAGTTATCATTTATCAAGAGTCACTTAGCTGGTCAAGACAGTATCCAGACATATTTTTGGGCTGGCTCACGGGTCCTAGTATCCATTCAACCACAACTTTTTTTTTCTTTCTGGAATGGCCCATTCAGCCACAACTAACCTAAACTTTTTAACTTGTACTTTCTATATATCTTCATCTCCCACTAGAATATGACATCAATATGTGTCACTCCCACCCCCGTTTGTCTGAATAAATTTCACCTTTTAGATTTTTTTGAAATTCATACAGAATAGTCCAAAACGGATTGTTTGTTTTTATGATTGTTCATGAGATGGTGCGCTTAAAAAAGAAGTATATAGACGACCGGATTATAATTAAGCAAACAAGTATAATCGGCCAATTATGTGTGCTAGCTTAGTCTACTGAAACAACACTTTGGTAAATTAGTAAAACTCGGTTTATTGTCAATAATAGACTATAATTGCCATTTTAAATCAGATTGTGAGCTTATCAAATCTGGAAATATTAACCATTGTACGTACGTAATCGAGAAAATATGAAGTTGACTTTTGCATTTCTAAATTGACCAGCTCTCAAAAACTATATATGATGAGCTTCTTGGCCGGATCATGATTATAAGATTCCTCATTTGCACGTGGCGGCAGTGGCGGTACCACATGGGGGACAAAGGGGGCAAATGCCCCCATCAAAATTTAGATTTTGTCATGTATTTTTAAAATTTTCATCGATTTTTAAAAATTTCTTATAGGTTTTTAACATTTTGACCCCTTTTATATTTATTTTTCACGGATTTTTTAATTTTGCCCCCTTTGGAATTTTTTTCTGGTACCGCCTCTGCGTGGCGGCCTATATGATTAAGTCGACGTAAACACGTAAGTTATTGGTGACGTTAGATTTCGTGCGTCACACTGTCTCGTTGAATGTGAATGGAATATATAGTAAGTTGTTTTAAACATGTTGTATTTATGTTTGAATACGTGACAAACTGACAATCAACCAGGAAGCACAAACTAACAAAAGAGCTCTCTCCAGGCTCTTCTTGTTGCATATAATATATTGCATTAGTACGTTATCCAAACTAGTTGTTTTACCCGCGCGTTATTGCGGGACACGCTTTTTGCATGATAAAGTATTAGATACAAATAATATATTGCATTAGTACGTTATCCAAACTAGTTGTTTTACCCGCGCGTTATTGCGGGACACGCTTTTTGCATGATAAAGTATTAGATACAAATAATATATTAGTATTAGTGTAATATAAATCTATTTATGTTAAACTTTCGAACCCAAATTTAAATAAAGACAACAAAACATATAACAATAATAAAAAATAACGTATAAAAATAATAAGAATAATAAGATGTATATAAACATAGAACAAAACAATAATTTTTTCTATGCAAATGATGACACTCCAACGATGACGATGCAATATATTGTCTTACTTTAAATGTTAAATGAACATAATGTCGTAGTGACATGAAAATTATTATATATTAAAATGTTATATATATATAAAAACGGAAAAATAATCAAAAACAAATGTTTAAAAGTAAATTCGTAAATTGGTGAAAGTTGTTTGATAAAAACATGAGATCCTAACACTGTATTGTTAAGATTTTTTTAATGAAGAAAAGAAAGGAATGGGAAGAGAAAATTTATAAAATGCATTCTTAAGATTTTTTAAAAGGTGGAAAGGAGAGGAGAGGGGGGGAGAAGGAGGGGAAGTTACAGTGTAAATTGTTTCAACATATTTCCTCTCAAAATTGGGCTGATTTCGGATATCCGAAATTTCGGATATCCGAAATTTCGGATATCGAAATTCGGATATCCGAAATTTCGGATATCCGAAGTTTCGGATATCCGAAATTTCGGATATGGATTTCATATCCGAAATTTCATATCCGAAATTTCGATATCCGAAATTTCGGATATCCGAACTTCGGATATCCGAAATTTCGGATATCGTTTCGGATATGAAATCATATCCGAAATTTCGGATATCCGAAATTTCGGATATCCGAAATTTCGGATATCCGATTTCGGATATCCGAAATTTCGGATATCCGAAATTTCGGATATATGTTCGGATATTGAAATCCACTATCCGAAATTTCGGATATCCGAAATTCGGATATCCGAAAATTCGGATATCCGACTTTCGGATAGTCCGGATTTCAATCCGAAATATATCCGAAATTTCGGATATCCGAAATTTCGGATATCCGAAATCGGATATCCGAAATTTCGGATATCCGAAATTTCGGATATCCGAAATTTCGGATATCCGAAATTTCGGATATCCGAAATTTCGGATATCCGAAATTTCGGATATCCGAAATTTCGGATATCCGAAATTTCGGATATCCGAAATTTCGGATATCCGAAATTTCGGATATCCGAAATTTCGGATATCCGAAATTTCGGATATCCGAAATTTCGGATATCCGAAATTTCGGATATCCGAAATTTCGGATATCCGAAATTTCGGATATCCGAAATTTCGGATATCCGAAATTTCGGATATCCGAAATTTCGGATATCCGAAATTTCGGATATCCGAAATTTCGGATATCCGAAATTTCGGATATCCGAAATTTCGGATATCCGAAATTTCGGATATCCGAAATTTCGGATATCCGAAATTTCGGATATCCGAAATTTCGGATATCCGAAATTTCGGATATCCGAAATTTCGGATATCCGAAATTTCGGATATCCGAAATTTCGGATATCCGAAATTTCGGATATCCGAAATTTCGGATATCCGAAATTTCGGATATCCGAAATTTCGGATATCCGAAATTTCGGATATCCGAAATTTCGGATATCCGAAATTTCGGATATCCGAAATTTCGGATATCCGAAATTTCGGATATCAAAGTCGGATATCCGAAGTTTCGGATATCCGAAATTTCGGATAGTGGTTTTTAATATCCGAACATATATCTGAAATTTCGGATATCCGAAGTTTCAGATATCCGAAATTTCGGATATCCGAAATTTCGGATATCCGAAATTTCGGATATCCGAAATTCGGATATCCGACTTTCGGATATCCGAAATTTCGGATATCGAATTTCGGATATGAAATTGGATATGAAATCGGATATCCGAAATTTCGGATATCCGAAGTTTCGGATATCCGAATTTCGGATATCCGAAATTTCGGATAGTGGATTTCAATATCCGAACATCTATCCGAAATTTTCGGATATCCGAACTTTCGGATAGTGGATTTAATATCCGAACATATATCCGATATTTCGGATATCCGAAATTTCGGATATCCGAAATTTCGGATATATGTTCGGATATTGAAATCCACTATCCGAAATTTCGGATATCCGAAATTCGGATATCCGAAAATTCGGATATCCGACATTTCGGATAGTCGATTTAATATCCAACATATATCCGAAATTTCGGATATCCGAAATTTCGGATATCCGAAATCGGATATCCGAAATTTCGGATATCCGAAATTTCGGATATCCGAAATTTCGGATATCCGAAATTTCGGATATCCGAAATTTCGGATATCCGATTTCGGATATCCGAAACTTTCGGATATCCGAAATTTCGGATATATGTTCGGATATAAATCCGATATCAAAGTCGGATATCCGAATTTTCGGATATCCGAATTTCGGATATCCGAAATTTCGGATAGTGGATTTCAATATCCGAACATATATCCGAAATTTCGGATATCCGAAATTCGGATATCCGAAATTTTCGGATATCCGAAATCGGATATCCGAATATCCGAAATTTCGGATATCCGAAATTTCGGATATCCGAAATTTCGGATATCCGAAATTTCGGATATCCGAAATTTCGGATATCCGAAATTTCGGATATCCGAAATTTCGGATATCCGAAATTTCGGATATCCGAAATTTCGGATATCCGAAATTTCGGATATCCGAAATTTCGGATATCCGAAATTTCGGATATCCGAAATTTCGGATATCCGATTTCTGATATCCGATTTCGGATATCCGAAAATTTCGGATATCCGAAATTTCGGATATCCGAAATTTCGGATATATGTTCGGATATTGAAATCCACTATCCGAAATTTCGGATATCCGAAATTCGGATATCCGAAAATTCGGATATCCGACTTTCGGATATCCGAATTTCATATCCGAAATTTCGGATATCCGAAATTTCGGATATCGAAATTCGGATATCGAAGTCGGATATCCGAAGTTTCGGATATCCGAATTTCGGATATCCGAAATTTCGGATAGTGGATTTCAATATCCGAACATATATCCGAAATTTCGGATATCCGAAATTTCGGATATCCGAAATTTCGGATATCCGAAATCGGATATCAAAGTCGGATATCCGAATTTTCGGATATCCGAATTTCGGATATCCGAAATTTCGGATAGTGGATTTCAATATCCGAACATATATCCGAAATTTCGGATATCCGAAATTCGGATATCCGAAATTTTCGGATATCCGAAATCGGATATCCGAATATCCGAAATTTTCGGATATCCGAAATTTCGGATATATGTTCGGATATTGAAATCCATATCAAAGTCGGATATCCGAATGTTTCGGATATCCGAATTTCGGATATCCGAAATTTCGGATAGTGGATTTCAATATCCGAACATATATCCGAAATTTCGGATATCCGAAATTTCGGATATCCGAAATTTTCGGATATCCGAAATCGGATTTCCGAAATATCGGATATCCGAAATTTCGGATATCCGAAATTTCGGATATCCGAAATTTCGGATATCCGAAATTTCGGATATCCTAAATTGTTTCAACATCTTTCCTCTCAAAATTGGGCTGATTTGTTCCCCTCTCATTTCCTTTCTTTTCTTCATTAACAAAAACTAAAGAATACAGTGTAAAAGTTTGGTGTTAAAAACAAAACAAAGATTTTGAAAGAGGGCAAAAGTTAAAACATAAAAACTTGAGAGATGATAATAAAAAAAGACAAAAATTAAGTGTTATATTTCATGTATATAAAGTTGTATTAAGTTGTGGGGCTAAAGTTAAAAAATATAAAGTTTAAGGGATATAAATGAAAATGAGCAAAAATCAATAGTGGGATAAAGTAAAAAAGTTGTAACTTTAGGGTAAAGTAAAATTTGACAAAAGTTAAGTAGTTTGTACTTTATAGCAATTATAAGTTGTAATATATGCATATTATTTTTTAGTATCTCCTCCTCTACTAGAGGAGGAGTTTTGCTGATGTAATAAAACCATGGCTGTCAACTAGCCAGGTATGCCACATCAGATTTTGATGTCATGTGATGATGATTTTCGTGTGTTTTTGATAGTGTTTATACTATGTGAAAAGGTATACTCAATATAGTGTACGTATATAGATGAGATACGTATATGGATTTTTGCAGATAAAGGAAGAAAGTGGCCTATTTTTGCAGATAAGGAAGAAAGTGGGGCTATTTACTGTACTTGTCTATAATATATAATAATAATATTATAAGAGAGAGAAAGGGCAGAAGAGAAAGAACAGGGCGGGCTAAAGGAAGAAAGCATGGGCGGGATCTTTAAATTTTGAATAAAGTTTTAGTCTTTTTTTGAGGTAAAAGATGAATTTGCAGTCATGTTTTTCATCCACTCACAAACTTCTTCTACACACTTCTCTTTCTTTTACCCCTAAAAGTATTAAAACTATCCGAAATTATCCGAACATATCCGAAACTATCCGAAAATACCCGAAACTATCCGAGATATCCGAAATTATCCGAAAATCCGAAATATCCGAAATTTCGGATATCCGAAATCGATATTTCGATATCCGATTTCGGATATCCGAAACTTTCGGATATCCGAAATTTCGGATTCGGATAGTAATTTTTGAAAATTTCGGATATTTCGGATATCCGAAATATCCGAAAACCTTATTTTTTTAAATTTTTTCCAATATTTTACTTTTTATTATCCGAAACTATCCGAAATTATCCGAACATATCCGAAACTATCCGAAAATATCCGAAACTATCCGAAAATATCCGAAATTATCCGAAATATCCGAAACTATCCGAAATCATATCCGAAATTTCATATTTCGATATCCGAAATCATATTTCGGATATCCGAAATTTCGGATATCCGAAATTTCATATCCGAATTTCGGATATCCGAAATTTCGGATATCCGATTTCGGATATCCGAACTTCGGATATCCGAAATTTCGGATATCCGAAATTTCGGATATCCGAAATTTCGGATATCCGACTTTGAATACCCCTAAAAGTATTAAAATTACTCACAAAAATTATTTATTATTTTCCTTTCCCCAAATCTGAATTTATAAACAAACTCTCCTCAATTTCGGATTTCAATCTCAAATTTATCAATATTCTTATGGCTGATGATTAAAAAGCCCAGGTATGATCGTATTCGTTTATAGGGTGTTTGTGTACTGATTTTTGTGTGATTATTGTTAGGTTACACAATAAGTGATGAGAAATAAGTGATGATGAAGATTATTTTTTGATAGAAAAAAAGTGTGATGATGAATTATTTTGTATCTGTAATTTGAAATTTCAAATATATTGTATGTTTTTTTGTTTTAATTTTGTTTAACCTAATTTTGTTTATTTGTTTTATGTTTATTTATATAATCCACATCTCTTTCTTTAAACTTCCATCTTCTTCTATATGTTTTTTTTATATATATAGATTCTTTGATTTAGATCTATATATTTAGATTGACCTTTTAGATAGATTTTAGGGTTATTAATTCGACAAGCTTTGTATCAAATTTTGAGGTTTTATTATATTTGTTTTCTTTTTGAATCTGCAGAATGATTCTATGTCCTCAAGAATTGTTTGAGTTAACTTTGATTTTGGAGAAAAAACTATCATCAAAGTGGCGGTTGTATTTGAAGACAAGTTGTGATGTGGTTTTTGTTGTTTAGGGATTCTATTTCCTACTGGTGGGTTCGTTAGAAACATTGGGCTCGTTAGCTGGTCATTAAGATGATGAAAGAATGTGCAGCTGCAGATTCACAAATGGAAGTGCTTTGGTATGTCATTAAAACATGTTTCTGTAAAGGTTTTCTGCCAATTGTTGGTCCTACTGTTTGCAGTAAATTTGTTGTTTGGGATATGTAATATTGTTGTGACTAATTAATATTAATTAATTAGTATATGATCGAATTTGGTTGTGGTTAATCGTGTTCAAGGTGTACATATATATAAGATTAATGATCGTTTTAATTAATTTGTGATCGTGAGCTAGTCAAGGGTAGGTGGTCGATTTAATTGTTTGCTCGTTGTTAGTTGTGGTATAAGTAAATTAGAATTTTGAGAATATGGTCAGTCCATGGGTCAACCCATGACCCAACTAAAAGCACCCAACCCTATCCACCCTCCCAACCATCCATTCATTTCATCTATCTCTTTCTCTCTCATTCTCCAAAATGCAAGATTTCTTACATCTCTCTCCCTCTCTAAATTTAATGCATCAAGATTTATGTTTCAAGCAAGGAATTGTTAGGGTTTTTCATCTTTATCATCATCTTAACATCATATCAAAAATTGGAGTCTTGAAGTGCAAGAAAACCTTCAATTTTGGTCAATTTCGGATTTGAGTCTTTGGTGGAAGAAATTGGTGAGCAAACTTATTTCATTATCGTAAATTTATGTTTAATATAGTGTCTTTAATTGAATCGAAGAAGAATTAAGTCAAAATGTGAGTCAAACCCGTTTTTAGTCAAAAACTAGGGTTTTGGGTTATAAAGTGGGTCAAAGATCAAATTCTTGGGTTTGTTGGATGTATAGGTCGAAATTATGAATGGGTTATGTTTGTAAACATGTTCTTAGAGTTATGTAAGCAAATTCATGGTCGAATCTCGAAGCTAAAACGCATTAGACCGAAATTAGGGTTGTGAAGTATGAAATGGGTCAAAATCCGATTCTTGGGCAAAAATCTTGTTCTTGGGAAGGAATCTTGGGGTGGGTTAAGGTCAATTACGTTTGTTTATGGTTGTTAAAGTTTTTCTATGCTTAAAATCGGTTTACAAGTTCTTCAAGGCGATTTTCAGTGTCAAAAATTGAGTTTTGGGTGAAGCTTGGTCGTGTTTGGCCCTTGTACCTGCTGCTGGTGCACCTGATGGTGCTTCACCGTCTCGCACGCTGGACCACCGTCCCAGACGGTGGCTCCTTTTTGTTGTTTCCACCCTTACGCTAGCCAGACGGTCCATTTTACTGTTTTACGGTGGTTTTCATGCTCCTAGACGCTGAAATCTTGCTTTGTGGGCCACCGTTTGAGACGGTGCTGTCCACCGTTTGAGACGCTCAGCCAAACCTGGCCCACCGTTTGAGACGCCAGCCAGGACCGTCTCCTACGGTGGCCTGGTTTGTCGTGTTTCCTGAAACGTTGTCTAGCTTCGTCTTACTTGCCCTAGGGTCGTGTCAAACCTTGAGTTAAACCCATTCTTGGCCTTCTTGGTATTTGGTCCATGTTTCTATGGTCGTTGGAAGTTCAAGGTCTCAACTAAAGCTCGAAGGAAACTTGACTTGTGTATATAACTTGTGTGGTAATAGGTTGAAGTCGCGTGGCGCATATTGAACACTTGTAGCTTATTATAAATCGACGTTGCTGAATCGAGGTGAGTTTCGTAACCTTCCCCTACTCAATTGAGATTCGGGCTGAAAAGTGTACATATTTGTGTGATTGTTGATTAGTTGATTGATTGATTGTTCGATGGACTTATAGACTCATGGCTCGATTAATTATGCTTGTGATTATAGATATTTGTTGTGATTAGGATAGTTGTACATACATGGAAGACGATGATGCATTCAAAGAGTTGTAGATGTGGTGGGAAGGCTGCGGGTGACCCTATATATAAGCATCTATGGTTCTTTGAATGCAGAGTCGTACGAAGTGTAGGTACATGGTGTTTATTCGGTTGTTTGATCGTTATATGTTCGTATCAAGGTTAAATGGTCAATTATTGATCAAATCATGATTATGGGATCGTTTATCGATCCAATCAAGGATGTGTGATTGTTATGTGTTCGTATCAAGGTTGTGAGTTCATTAAATGATCCAATCAAGGTTTCAAGGTTTGGCATCGTTTAACGACCCAATTATGAGATCATTTAATGACCCAATCAAGGTTTCAAGGCTCATGATCGTTCATCGATCAAATTTATGTGATCATTTAATGATCCAAATCAAGGTTTCAAGGTTTCAAGGTTATGTGTTTGTTATTTGTTCGTTATGACCGTTATGATCGTTATGTTCGTTATGATCGTTATGTTCGTTATGTTCGTTATGTTCGTTATGATCGTTATGTTCCATTATGCTCGTTTTATATGATCGTTTGGTTGTTTAACCAAGGTTACAAGTTCGTTACATGATCGTTATAACCTAATAAGGTTATATGTTCGTTGTATGATCGATATGTTCGTTATATGGTCGTTTGTTGATCGAATCCAGGTTAAGCGGTTGTTATCCCGACACTTGTTTCCTATTACTTGTCCCTACGAACTCACCAACTTTATGTTGACGCATTTTAGTACACTTTTCAGGTAAGCATGTGGACTAAAGATGTATTGGAAGTTTCATTGCATGCTAGGATTGGACTTGGACCTTTTCATGGATCCGTGATTCATTATCCCGGTTAAGGGTTATGTTTATGTATGAGCCCATACTTGTATTAATGAATGTTTCGTATGGATTATTGAATCCTATTTATGCATTTAGTTTTACTCTACATAATTTTCATGTCGTGCTGTGCTATTGGTGTAACCCTCATGATTCCGCCTTGTTGGGGTGTTACATTTGTTGTTTGGGATATGTAATATTGTTGTGTTTTCGCAGGTTTTATGTTGCCGTTTTGGCTGCTCATAAGTCATTAAGTAAGCATGGTTTGGGAGATCTTTGAAAACAACCTCAAGTTGTTTAAGTGATTATATTATGTTTTTTATATTCTGTTTGCTTTGTTTTTTTAAGTTGATAATGTAATGCTTTTTGTTAGGGTTTTGATTTGAAAGGAAAAAGTTTGGTTTAATGAGTGTTTGGTTTGATTTGGTTAATATATGTTTTATATTCTGTTTGCTTTGTTTTTTTAAGTTGATAATGTAATGCTTTTTGTTAGGGTTTTGATTTGAAAGGAAAAAGTTTGGTTTAATGAGTCAATGCTGGAGAAATGTCAAGAACTCGAGCAAACAGCTAAAGATCAAGCAACAGACAATGCCATTCTTGACCAGCTTCGAAAGGTACTTGATTTTCTGCAAGATGTCAAAGAGGTTTATTTAGTTTGAAGCAGCACAAAGAGTATTAAATACAGTGCTTTCTTAAAAAAAGTTTATGAATACTTTTAAGTAGTGTTTTAGGTCAATGGCATACGAGTATTCAGTCTGTCCCACAAAAGAGTCCAGGTTTATATAAGAACCAAACCTTTCAAAATACAAATTTGAGACTATTTTCTTTGGTTATTATATATCCACAGTGATTCTCTTTCAATAATTTTTATGTAACTAAACGTGGTTGTAACTTGTAAGAAAGCTCCTTGACCCTAAAGTCAGATGTGTGATCATGTGTGTTGTCTTCAAAAAAATTTTTACATGCAGGCAAACATGAAGCTAAATAAAGAGCAAATAGCGACACTTTCAAGCCAAAAGGCAGTACGAGAGTACATGGAAAACCAGAGGGAGAACATTGAAAATATAATCAAGCAGAATCTTGCAGTTGGATATATCTTCAAACGCAAAAATTTGCAGGTTAGCATTTTCTTCAAAGATTTAATCTATAAAAAAAGTGTCATTTATAGAACTTATTTCGAGTTCCCAAAAAGTTTGTTTTTTTACAGTTCTCAACAAAATATCTCGTGAAAGAGGTCGAGAACTCTGTTGCCGAATATAAAAACACTAGCAGGAGTATGATGAGGAGAGCATTCAGGAGCAGGTTGTAACATCCGTAATTTTTACCCGTTTGGCTGTACTTGTAAATTGATTAACTACTTTAATAAACGAAATTTTTGGGCCTAATTGTATTCATTTATCTGTAAATTGGGCCAATTATAATGTCATAATTGGATTTCTAGAATTAAGCCCATATTGCAAGACCATGATATTGGCCCATATGTAATAAGGAAAATATATTATAGACGATAATTGAGTAACTGTGTTAACAGGAAGAAACGTATATGAGAAGCCTTAAGTATAATGAACGGTTTAAACAGTGTCGGTGGTACAGTGTCGGTGAATAAACTAATAATGGAACAATTAGGACAAAGCCGACATACTTTATGGAAAGTAGGAATACTCGTGAAATTGTCATAAGCTATATTTGATTTATTAGTTGAATAATGTTATTAGTAGACATCCGACAAAACTTTAATAAAAGGTTATAAACCCATGATTTATTTTGAATGTTTAGTAATCATGGACCCGGTCAAGTAGCGGGTATATATCCATACTACCTCACTTATTGATATATACTCACGAATACTCTTTATTATTACTACTCTATAAATTATTTTCTTTGTTTTGTTTCTTTGAGATATCAGGAGCCAAACTCCCCTTTCATTTCTTCTTTCTTTCTTCTTAAATTTCTGTCTTTAATCATCAAGATTGTTAAGAAAATCAACTAGTTTCTATAACAATAACTATATTCAAAGATTCAAGGGTTAATTCATTTTCAAGTGTTCATCCTCTCTATCTACTCCAAATTCGAATTTATGCATTCAAGTACTTTTGGTAAGTAATTTCACTCTTTAAACACTTGTTTTATATCATTACATGTCTGGGATAACTAGATGATTACATATTTTTAGTTAGTTTTAGTGTTCTTGAATTCAAAATGGGTCAAATGGATTTTGATTGTGAAATTGATGTTAAGAGATGGAAAATTGGAAGTGGGTTTATGTTATTTGAGTTTGTTTATGTCCAAATGGGTTGGTTTAAGCTTAAAATCGAGTCCTAGATCATCCATGGTCGGTTATGGGGTCAAAAATGGGGTTTTAGGTTGTTTTGGATCGTTTTTGGCTAAGTTTTTGCAGCAGAATTAACTGACTGCGGCGCAGTGGGAGGTGCCAGACCCCACTGCGGCGCAGTGAAAATATACTGACCCAGTGACTCTTTGTCAACTTCAAACGCTTATAACTTTTGATCCGTAAGTCCGTTTTTGACGATTCAAGCGGCCACGGAAGCGTAATTGAGTCTATTTTCCAATGGTATATGCCTCTAAGTCCAGAACATAGTTATAACATTTCCAAAGTTTTGATAAAGCAACAGTGGTCAAGTTTCGACTAGTCATTATGAAACAAAATGTAAAGATTTCACTTCGGTTGGATCAAAGCCTTATAAAATGGACATAATAAAGCTTTTAGGATAAGAATAGGGCAATATTCATAGGACCTTACCTCTTGAGATGCTTTAGGATTAATGTGATACGTGTATGATAGGTTTCAGCTATCGTGGACATTGATTCTACTTTCTTTCGACTTGGGAATTTATTACTCATTTCAGGTGAGTTTCGTAAACCCTCCCTACTCAATTGAGATTCGGGCTGAAAAGTGTACATATACGTGTTTGTTAAACGTGCTTGTTGAACGTTGTTAATCGTTATATGGAATCATATTTGTTGAACGTACTTGTTGAACGTTGTTAATCGTTATATGGAATCGTATTTGTAGAACGTGCTTGTTAAACGTTGTTAATCGTATATGGAATCGTTGTTGTTAAACGTTGTATTGTATGAAACGTAAACGTTGTGATCATGCCTTTGAAATATATGTAAGTCATGCCGTTATACATGCTGTTGAAAGACACATAAGTCATGTTGTTGTACACGCCTTTGGAAGACATGTAAGTCGTGCCGGAATGTTGTTAAATCGTGATATGTGTTGATGTTGTGCTAACGTATACCCTTTTAGGGTTTTCTTGATGTGATTAGGTATTCTAATCCCCGTATATCGTTAACGGTTGTATTTCCGATACGTTTATTCCTTGTTATATGTCCCTACGAACTCACCAACTTTATGTTGACGCTCTTTAGTACACTTTTCAGGTAATCAAGTAAATCAGAGACAAAATGGATGATTGCATTGCTTGCTTGTTAGAATTGGACTAGCTTTGGACTTCTGGATCCGTGATCCTTATTCTCCCTTTAATGGGTTACTATTAGGATCATTTATTATTGAATTGAACTTCCTTTTATTATTGATTGAACGTGTATTTGATGAATGTTAATAAATGTATATGATTGTATGAGTTTATGGATCGTTTCGATCTTATGTTTTCATATAGTTGACTCTACATAATTCCCATGTCGTGATGTGCTATTTCTAAGTGATACCCCATGATTCCGCCATGTTGGGGTGTTACAGAATGGTAGGAAATTTTGTGTGCAACGTGAACTGTGTGATGCATAAAAATGGTTTAAACGGAGTTCGTAGGTTACTTATGATTTGATGACTTGATTGTTACGTGACAACTTGATAAACGTAAATGATAGTGTCGGGATACACCGTGAATTGTGGAATTATTGTGATAAACGTTGATGTGTGTGGAATCTTGGATGCATTTATTATTTGTCCCCCAGCAAAATGAAATGATGGCATTAATGGAGTATAACATTCGATAACCCTAGAGGCGCCTGATCAACAAATCTATGGTTATCCTATGTCATATAAAGTTAATAATCTCAT
Organism: Erigeron breviscapus; assembly: GCA_034093135.1. Taxonomy (NCBI): domain Eukaryota; kingdom Viridiplantae; phylum Streptophyta; class Magnoliopsida; order Asterales; family Asteraceae; genus Erigeron; species Erigeron breviscapus. The sequence continues at coordinate 248,864,274 of CM067167.1, read as the reverse complement.
GGATTGCGCCTCGTGGATAAAGTATAGTAGCTAACCCGATATGTTTAATGAGTGTTGGTTAGGTGTAGGGTTAGCCGCTGGTACACCCTGTATACATACCCGACCAATACTTAGAGAACATATCGGTACCGAGTTTTGACATCCATTCGATATATTAACGGTGTGGAGGGTTAGCCGATGGTACACCCTGTATACAAACACTTTTAATGTGTCGAATGTTGAAGTTCAAATTCGGACTATGCTTTACCCACCTTGTTATGACTTGACCCTTTTATTTATATAGTGTTAAATGTTTTCGTGCTTGTATTGTTAATTGTAAATTGTACGATTGCTGAAGCCTTAGATTATTGCCATGATAATATCCCTGTAGAGATAACTATATTCATGCAATGATTTATAAGGACTTGATGTGGAAATTGTGTATTACTTGAAGGTCAATTTTGATATTCAAGCGTGAACTGTGTGGACTTAAATTTTATGTTAATAAAAATGGTAGTACAGGCATAGGGTATTTTGAACGGGTTAGTAATGCGATGGGCTGGCCAATGGTATGCCTTATATTATAAGCATTACCGGATGACCCATGTCTAAGCTATATTACTTATAATTGTCTACAATTATCAGTCATTATTGGAATAATAGTATGAGAATAAGATCTAGAATACATGCTTATTAAGGTCTTAGATACTTATAATCTATAATTGTAGACCAATGATTTATTATGAACTATAGACTTAGTTTAAACTTACAGTTACGATTGACTGATAGAATGACCCAAGATTTTTGGAGAATATGATGTTCAAGAAAAGTAAGATATTATGAAATATTAGGTGATTTAGTGTGTTAAGAGGCGTTTTTATGAACATGGAGCTTGAGTTAGTAATTTAATGAATGTGTTCAAAGAAATGACTAGAATAAGAGCAAACAGGATGATCGTAGGAGGTTATAACTATAAGCACGAATAAAGTTCTGTAGATTTCATTCTTAAATGATCTTATACTTTATGGTGAGAATACATGATTTTACTGTGAGGTACTATTCGCTTATATAACGTAAGCAATGATGTCAGATGACAATAATTGTCGAAATGGCCGACAAGGAATAACTCCTCGCCAATAAAGCCAATAATGTAGCGTTATTATATCTATATCTAGAATTGAATGAAATAAAGTTGAATAACTTTATCAGAATAATTTAACGAGACCAATAATAGGGTACTGATTATGAACAGGAGTAGAGCGGATAATTGGAATGCGATAACTTTGGTATGAATATATATATTACACAATCTATATATATAACTCGCAATAGTAATTGGATGCAATAAAGAAATAAAAATAAAAATGGTGAAATCGGTCGTCCCCGGGATCGAACCTGGGTCTAGGCCACACCCTTTCGCGCATTTAGCCAACCGCGCTAAATGCCTAGTGTTGGGAAAGTTCTCTTATGATTTAAGCATATGTACAACAAATTCCTTAATTCACGCATATATTGTAAGTTCATATGAATTTTCTTTCCTAAACAAAATTTCTCGAGGACGGGAAAAACAAATGAGAAGATTTAACTACAAGTTGTTTAAGTAATTAAACTTGGAAAAGTTGAACGAAAAAGCAGTAGGAGTGTTCTTGAAACAGTCATCTCCACTAATGAGCATGAAGTCGATCATCAAGTTAAATGTGTTGCTAGAACTTTTAACTGGGGAATAGTTTGAGTAAGAGTCGTGAGAGAATCGTTGTGCATATCGAAAAACTGTTATAATTTATAAAATTGAATAAATTATAAACTTGAACAAAAGTAGAAATTTTATTTGATCGAACATAGCAAGCCACTATTACAAACATTAATAATACATTCACTCACAACGGGAACACTGGACTAAGTGGCTCGGTGTGGCTTGGCTAACTCGTGCTCAATCTGCCTTAAGAAGTTGGTATTACTGGGATCCTTGGAACAAATCTTCCAAATGTTTGTTAAGAAATGAGTAGAAGCCTTATCGATCTCGCTTAAACGAAAGAACTTCTCATCCCCATCCTCTGAAGTGTAGAAGATCCCAGCAGGCCTACTTAAGACCCTTCCTTCCACAAACACTATGCCCTTTGGAAGCTGAAGATTTAACAAGGCATCATCGTCAGCTGGTAGAAGCATATCGGGAGCGGATGATGAGGCACCAACAGTTCTTAGTCTTTTCACAGGTCTTTGAGAAAGTAGAGGAGTGCTACTTTCGTCGCCTCTATGTGTAGTGTCTTCTTCTCCCATAGTTTTCTGTAGATACTCCCTTAGACTTGATTCACCTTTAGCCATTTTGGCATACCACTCAGCTTCTCTGTTACTAGCAAGTTCTAGTATGTTGACAGGTTGACTTGCTGGTGTTTGCACCTCAGAATCTATTTCTTCTGCTTCTGCAAGCAGTAGTTCTTTAGCTAACTTCAGAGAAGCCTCTTCCTCCATCGCTTGTATTTTCTGACGTTCTATAATCTCTTTGAGGATCACGTCTTGAAAACCACCCTGAAGTGCTTCGAAATTTTCAGGATGTGAAACCGGAATAGATGATGACATAGGTCTCTTTCCCTTGGAAACAGTTGGGTCAACTGTTACTCCAACTTCTTCAGATTGTGAGAAATCGGCAAGTTGATACAACAACCCTTTAATTTCTTTAATTTCTGCTTCAAGTTTTGTTTGCTTATCGATAGATTTTCTTAATAGTGTTCTATCAGCTGCTAGGAGAAAAGGTGCACTATTGTGTATTTGGTCGATTCGAGAAGTAAGAAACTTAAATGAGTTGGTTTGTTCAGTAGCAAGTGATACTATAATACTGTTAAGTTGATCAAATTGCTTCGCCAAAAGCTCTATTGAACGTTCAAGTGCAATAAATGTGTGAGTGGCCATGGTTTAGTTGAGAGAGAACAGTGGTTGATTTGGATGTGTGGAAATATAGTTTCACACAAAGAAAAATGTAAAGGAGAGAAGGAAATTTCAGAATGCCTATTATCTTTACAAATGCTTTTCTTATATAGAGAACGAAAGACGAAGTGTGACCTTGGAAAACGGACATGTGTCCATAAAATTTCAGTAATCTATAATCATCACGATAGTAATATGATTTTTGAATTCTCCTCTTTACTGTTGGGTCATTAAAAATCAAATTGAATGATTAAGGGAAATTCTTTTAACTGGGGAATTTCCCTACCTGACATAAAAATTCAAATGAAAAAGATAAAGGAATTTTTTTTTGTATTATCATTGGTATGGTACCCAAAAGTTGTGACGGATACTGTTTGCAGGATATTAAAAACCATGATTTTCAGAAACGGTATTAGAGGACAAGCAGTTAAGTAATAGTCTATAATAGATAACATAGTTGTCTACAGCTCAAATTTCATAACATGTTAAAGAGAAAGAAAGTTGTATTTCATCACTGATACAAATTGAATGATAAACATTACATTATTTAAACAGAAATACAACAATTAAAACTATAGCACACTTAAAAACCATACAAAGAAACCCACGTGGCTACGAAGAGTAATGGAACCACGCCAAGAACGAACGCGACTAACCAACGTAAAGCCTCATCCAATGGAAGTTGAGCCACGGTAAGTAACCAAGCTATGATAATTATGTAAATTACAATTAGGAAAGGGCTCAACATTTTTGGTATAAGTGTTCGTTTTGGTTAAATGTTGAGGAAGGGAAATTTTAAGTTGATATGGAGAAATGTGTGTGGTGGCATTATTATTATAGTCTAAGAATGAGCCGTTTCTAACGGTCAAATATGGAAAGAGAAATAAATTTGAATCCTGTATAGTGCCTTAGTCAGACTTACATGTGTCTAGACAAATCATCTATGCTATATCAAAAATGTGTAAGTAGTTCATACTATATGTGTACATGTTGTTGGTTATTATGTGGATTATTATATGGGCACAAATTGTATAACTATTTATATATACACTAGTGCTAAATGTAAATTGTGTTGAGGATTGTGTACAAGTTCATATTACTCTGCTGAGAGTAAAAGGATTCTGTTTAGAATCATGAGTTCATTATACTCTGTTGAGAGTAGAAGGATTCTGTTTAGAATCATATGAGTTCATCCTACTCTGTTGAGAGTAGAAGGCATCAATTATGGGTGCTCCTTGTATCTTGCTATTAATTATGTGTAATTGTCTAATGTAGAATAGATACTTAGATGTCATGTCTTCTAATATCGATTATTTGTCCCTAAGACAAAACATAAATCAAGTTAAATATATATATTTTTACTCAATACAATCTTGATTTCGAGGTCGAAATATATTATATTGTCATTGAGATAAACATAAATCAAGTTATATATTTTTATTCGATACAATCTAGATTTCGAGGTCGAAATCCTTTTAACTGGGAATAATGTAACATCCGTAATTTTTACCCGTTTGACTGTACTTGTAAATTGATTAACTACTTTAATAAACGAAATTTTTGGGCCTAATTGTGTTCATTTATCTGTAAATTGGGCCAATTATAATGTCATAATTGGATTTCTAGAATTAAGCCCATATTGCAAGACCATGATATTGGCCCATATGTAATAAGGAAAATATATTATAGACGATAATTGAGTAACTGTGTTAACAGGAAGAAACGTATATGAGAAGCCTTAAGTATAATGAACGGTTTAAACAGTGTCGGTGGTACAGTGTCGGTGGCACAGTGTCGGTGAATAAACTAATAATGGAACAATTAGGACAAAGCCGACATACTTTATGGAAAGTAGGAATACTCGTGAAATTGTCATAAGCTATATTTGATTTATTAGTTGAATAATGTTATTAGTAGACATCCGACAAAACTTTAATAAAAGGTTATAAACCCATGATTTATTTTGAATGTTTAGTAATCATGGACCCGGTCAAGTAGCGGGTATATATCCATACTACCTCACTTATTGATATATACTCACGAATACTCTTTATTATTACTACTCTATAAATTATTTTCTTTGTTTTGTTTCTTTGAGATATCAGGAGCCAAACTCCCCTTTCATTTCTTCTTTCTTTCTTCTTAAATTTCTGTCTTTAATCATCAAGATTGTTAAGAAAATCAACTAGTTTCTATAACAATAACTATATTCAAAGATTCAAGGGTTAATTCATTTTCAAGTGTTCATCCTCTCTATCTACTCCAAATTCGAATTTATGCATTCAAGTACTTTTGGTAAGTAATTTCACTCTTTAAACACTTGTTTTATATCATTACATGTCTGGGATAACTAGATGATTACATATTTTTAGTTAGTTTTAGTGTTCTTGAATTCAAAATGGGTCAAATGGATTTTGATTGTGAAATTGATGTTAAGAGATGGAAAATTGGAAGTGGGTTTATGTTATTTGAGTTTGTTTATGTCCAAATGGGTTGGTTTAAGCTTAAAATCGAGTCATAGATCATCCATGGTCGGTTATGGGATCAAAAATGGGGTTTTGGGTTGTTTTGGATCGTTTTTGGCTAAGTTTTTGCAGCAGAATTAACTGACTGCGGCGCAGTGGGAGGTGCCAGACCCCACTGCGGCGCAGTGAAAATATACTGACCCAGTGACTCTTTGTCAACTTCAAACGCTTATAACTTTTGATCCGTAAGTCCGTTTTTGACGATTCAAGCGGCCACGGAAGCGTAATTGAGTCTATTTTCCAATGGTATATGCCTCTAAGTCCAGAACATAGTTATAACATTTCCAAAGTTTTGATAAAGCAACAGTGGTCAAGTTTCGACTAGTCATTATGAAACAAAATGTAAAGATTTCACTTCGGTTGGATCAAAGCCTTATAAAATGGACATAATAAAGCTTTTAGGATAAGAATAGGGCAATATTCATAGGACCTTACCTCTTGAGATGCTTTAGGATTAATGTGATACGTGTATGATAGGTTTCAGCTATCGTGGACATTGATTCTACTTTCTTTCGACTTGGGAATTTATTACTCATTTCAGGTGAGTTTCGTAAACCCTCCCTACTCAATTGAGATTCGGGCTGAAAAGTGTACATATACGTGTTTGTTAAACGTGCTTGTTGAACGTTGTTAATCGTTATATGGAATCGTATTTGTAGAACGTGCTTGTTAAACGTTGTTAATCGTTATATGGAATCGTATTTGTAGAACGTGCTTGTTAAACGTTGTTAATCGTATATGGAATCGTTGTTGTTAAACGTTGTATTGTATGAAACGTAAACGTTGTGATCATGCCTTTGAAATATATGTAAGTCATGCCGTTATACATGCTGTTGAAAGACACATAAGTCATGTTGTTGTACACGCCTTTGGAAGACATGTAAGTCGTGCCGGAATGTTGTTAAATCGTGATATGTGTTGATGTTGTGCTAACGTATACCCTTTAGGGTTTTCTTGATGTGATTAGGTATTCTAATCCCCGTATATCGTTAACGGTTGTATTTCCCGATACGTTTATTCCTTGTTATATGTCCCTACGAACTCACCAACTTTATGTTGACGCTCTTTAGTACACTTTTCAGGTAATCAAGTAAATCAGAGACAAAATGGATGATTGCATTGCTTGCTTGTTAGAATTGGACTAGCTTTGGACTTCTGGATCCGTGATCCTTATTCTCCCTTTAATGGGTTACTATTAGGATCATTTATTATTGAATTGAACTTCCTTTTATTATTGATTGAACGTGTATTTGATGAATGTTAATAAATGTATATGATTGTATGAGTTTATGGATCGTTTCGATCTTATGTTTTCATATAGTTGACTCTACATAATTCTCATGTCGTGATGTGCTATTTCTAAGTGATACCCCATGATTCCGCCATGTTGGGGTGTTACACAGGTATACTTATTAACTGAATTTTGGTTTTGTTTTAGGACCTTCATAACAGTATTCTTACAGTCACTGCACAATAGTTTCAATAACAGACACCTAATGTGAATCTTTTACAAATACAGCTGGCTAGATGAACGGGACCAGTAAACAGGATGGGTCGAGTTGACCCGTAAACACTTTTTTGGACGAACTTTTAACCCTTTTGAGCTTTTAATATAATTACGGTCTTTATACAGTTATAGGAAGAAAAAGATGCAAAGAAGGCATAGTTTGATGAACTTACCAAAATGGATGGGTTTTTTAATCTATTTCAACCCCAGGTAATATATCCATTTGTTTAGAGATGGCAAAATGGATGGGTCAAGTTTTGGTGACTGGGCCAAAGCATCTTTGGGTAATTTTTTTGTGTGGGATAGGTTGGTGCGAAAAGAGGTTTGTTTAGCGTCTTTGCTAAAAAAGGTTGGTCTTTTTGTAGATTGGTAGGAGGGTCATTCATATCATATCCATGCAACGAAAAGTTTACTTTGACGATAGTTTACTATGATCTGTAGTGGAAGGGACAAGAGTAAAACCCCCGCGTAAGTTTCAAAACTTTTAATTTACATCACTTTGAGTTAGTTAAAAAACTTATCTTTGTTAATATGACACTTCATTATTAATCTGCTTAATTTCGAAAGAATGACCTTTTAAAATAAGCATGTCGGTACGTACTTTTTTCAGAGTAGATAAACATTTTGAAAACGCAATCTGAAAGAATTGCGTAGTGTAAAGATGAGTTGTTTCAATAAGAGCTTTATAATTATAGAAATAGGGTTTAGACGTTTTTTGTTTCATTTAAAACACATTTTTTGTCCCTTTTAAGCTTTTTGACGCGTTAGATATATAGCATATTCTAGGAAATTGAATATCTCTTGGTCGTTATGGGCTACAAGCCCTTCTGTCTTATTGTAATTTTCTTTTGTACTTTCGGCATCTTGCCGAAATTTTTCTTTTTATATATTAATAAAAGTTGGCAGTTCCAAAAAAAGATATATAGCATATTCTGAATCTACCTGTATATAAGTAAGTGGGTCAAAATTTGCGGGATTTATTCCCAATGTAATGTATAGCAAGTAATATCGTGGCATATTTTTGATGCTTTTATGTCTACTAGCTTCCGACATGCCAAGGAAAACACCTGTGGGCAAAGAGAAATCCTAAAAGCTAATCTACAACAATATCTTTCAAAGCTATGCAAAGTTCGAAATAATACAAGTGTCCATATATGTCTATACACATAGCAGTTAAGTTCGAAATAATACAAGTGTCCATATATGTCTATACACATAGCAGTTAAGAAAAATTCCAAGCAGAATATATCAAGCATGGACTACTCATGTTACCATACAGGAATTAATTCTTTGAAAATCCATGGCAAGGATAACCATATTACATATATGAGTTTATTCCTTGGAAATACATGGCAAGGATAATCATATTACATATATGAATTTATTCTTTGGAAATACATGGCAAAGAAAAAATGCATAGATTTATGTAGTTTCCAACAGGAGCTGCATAAATACTCATATTATCATAGGACCAGCTATCTTAATTACATGATTTTAATAAGAATCATACAAGCATAGGCACAAACCATCTAGCCTAACGCCTCGTGCACTCATATATCAAGAATTCAAAAGAGATTGTACATTTCAAAAAGATATGTGTTCATCAAATATTCAAGTCAAGCAATCAAGAAGTCAAAGGAGATTGTATATGTTCAACCCTCAAGAATTTAGTTGTAACTACAGCAAAAGCATGGCATAGATATAAGCATCTCGCAAAGGTTCAAATATATGTATATACATGCATCTATATATGTATACACAGTCATAAGAACACCCATCAATTACAACAACACAAATATGTAATTGTCTACAACTACTCATGTGCATAAACGTATGTACACTCGAATGGCAAATCCTGGACTCATAATAGAAACACCAAAGAGTGAAAATGGGAATCACCTTAAAAGGAATGGCAAAAGAATTGAGATGTCGATCAAGCTTCACCACCACCGTTTGCGGATAAACACCCAAACACCCAATAACCGTCAATTACGAACAGCTTCAAAAAGTATAAAGAAAAATCTCAAGAGTTGAGTGACTTATCAAAAGAAAATTCATATGTATATTATATACATTTGTATGTGTAAAACAAAGAAATGGAAAGCAATATTCCTTAGCCTCCAATCCTGGCCGTGCAGCCAACTATATCTAAAGTTGGAGAAAAATTATAATAAATATCGAGATCATTACCAGCAAGAACAGCCGCTCGAATCAAGAAATAAGAAAAAGGAGAAAGAGATTGCTATACCTCTTTATTTTCCTTCATCCATGGCCGATCCAAAAGAACAGAAAAGATGGATATATGATTAACTCTTTTTGTGGCTGGCAATTTTAAAACACAATGGGAAATGAGTATAATCCGCAGCATAAAAAGAAAGAAGAGAAGTAAAGGATTTTCATACCTCACTAGATCCAAGGATAAAGGAAGTAAGTCGCAGACACCTCAACTTCTTATCATACGGAGGTTTTTGATTATGTTTTTCGTCCCTGAAACTTGTGGCGCCGATTAGGAACCCATGGATCTTTAACGGCCAAGGAAAAAAGAGATAGGGAGATCGGGTAAAGGAAAAGAAGGAATAAGTTCAAATCCAAAGATTTTAAGGGTAAAAACCTTTAGTTTGAACTTGGGGGGCTTGATGATGTGGGGTATCGGATAAGAAGAAAAAATGAATACTTGTTCAAAATAAGGTGAACCGCAACCAATAAGAAAGGAGAAGCCAAGATCCGAGCTGAATTCCCAGCCAATCCCAGCCGCATCCGAGCCGCATTCCCAGCCAATCTCAGCCGAATTCCTAGCCAACATGGAGCTTGCTTCCCAGCCAAATCCGAGCCAGATCCCAGCCGTTTCCTAGCCGATCCTGAGCTAGGCAGGAAAGGGATCTTTGGCTGGGATTTTATGTTTTCACGATCAGAATGGCCGCGTGTTTATCTCTCAAATTTCTTTCCCAAGGCACCCAAGTCACATGCATATAAATATAATCATATATTTATATAATACTTAATAATACACGTGAGAACCTTTCCTTGCTACTTAGAAATTAGACTTTTCCTTCCTTTCCTTGCTACTTAGAAATTAGACTTTTCCTTCCCTTGCCCTGATAAAGACCTTGCCCTTGGAAAAGCTTCTTTTGGAAATAATAATTTGGCATAACCTCTTTGGATATACAGAAGGGATATAAAGTATGATAGAATTCTCGAATGTTCTATTCTCGTAGACATTTTGAGGTCTTAGGCCAGAGGCCAGGCCCAAAATACGATGTAACCTAATTGGGTGCTTATAAATACCCAATGATGAGATGTCAGAGACATTCATTATTCATTCATCACATTTACACATACATTCAATTCTCTCTGAATCAATCAATCATCATCAAAATCATCAGAATCATCAATATTCAATATCCTCCAGAGATCGATACATCTCTCTGGGAAAACCATTATTCACCTTAGATTCGCGAAGAATTTAATAGGTTTGCACTACATAGTAGGAGATTATAATGGTTTTCATGGTTAAATCCCTTTTGTGATTGAGCCCAACATTCTATGCTCAAACAATTTCCTACTCTATTACTACTCTATTATTATTCTTGTTTCTACTTCAGTGATACCAAAATATCGCGCCGCAAAGTCAATTTATCGCGCCGCAAAGTCAATTTATTGCGCTGTAAAGTCAATTTATCGCGCGAAAGTCAATTTATCGCGCCGCAAAGTCAATTTATCGCGCCGCGAAGTCAATTTATCGCGCCGCAAAGTCAATTTATCGCGCCGCGAAGTCAATTTATCGCGCCGCAAGTCAATTTATCGCGCCGCAAGTCAATTTATCGCGCCGCAAAGTCAATTTATCGCGCCGCAAAGTCAATTTATCGCGCCGCAAAGTCAATTTATCGCGCCGCAAAGTCAATTTATTGCGCTGTGATAAACTGCAGAAAAGTCATTTTCAAACGCTTATAACTTTTTATCCGTAAGTCCGTTTTCGATGATTCTAGTGACCACGGAAGCGTAATTGAGTCTATTTTCCAATGGTGTATGCCTCTGAGTCCAGAACATAGTTCTAACATTTCAAAAGTTTTGATAAAGCAACAGTGGTCAAGTTTCGACTAGTCATTGTGAAACAAAATGTAGTGATTCCACTTCGGTTGGATCAAATCCTTGTAAAATGGATATAATAAAGCTTTTATAGTAAGATTAGGTCAATATTCATAGGACCTTACCTCTTGAGATGCTTTAGGATTAATGTAATACGTGTATGATAGGTTTTGGCTATCGTGGATATCGTGTACTTGATGACATTGATACAAGTACTTTCATGTACTTGATGCCAAGTATTGACATACTTAATGACTTGATATGATTAACACCACGATGTGGACCAAGTATTGTGATACTTGATGATTTTGAGGTACATTGCATGACATTGACATGTATACGATACATTTATTGGTAATGATACCATTTGTACTTGATTGCATACGAACTATATTGTATCATTTGTTGTTTGGTTACTTATTTGACAAGGTTGAACGTTATGTTAACCTCAATTGTCTAACAGGTGACGTACATGGGTTTGTTGTAAGTACATTGTTTGATGTTGTTATTACATATGATAATGTTATTGATGATGGTTCCTTGTAAACCATTACTACGAACTCACCAACCTTGTGTTGACACTTGCTAGTACACTTTTCAGGTAATCAGGTGAATCAAGGTCGAGATACATGATTGTTGGTTACTTGAACTGATTTGGATCATGGATTCATTTACCATCTTTTGCATTATGCTTAGGATAATTTGCCATCGTTTGGGTTGACTTGTAAACTTTTGGTGACTACTTGCTCCTTATGTATTTTGTGCTTGTATTTGACATTACTCGTCGGATTCCCTGAATTCATGTATTTTCATTTAGTTGCCTACGATAATTCCACTGTGTGCTATATAATTTCCGTAATATTTCGGGCTCAGCTCGGGGTGTTACACTCTCATTTGTCAAAATCATTGTAGGAGAAAAATATATCTATCGAATAATCATATATCACACCCAAAACCATTCGGTCATCAATAATTTCGATATCGCCAATTCAACAACTTTCAAGATTCCATATAAGGTCCAATACCCAAACCGTATGTTTAATCCATAATAACCAACCATAAATAATATCAATAACACTTGGCCAAAGGTATAATTCGATGAGTTTGTCTTGAGCCACTACTAAGACCCTTTCACGTCCAAATAATAATAATAATAACATGTCCCGAAGAAGTAAAGATAGAAGCACATGCTGTCAATCACGTGCAATAATAATAATAATAAAGGGGTCGTGCCATGGAGACGACCAATAATATATAAAGTAGATTAGAGCACCCCATGACCGACACCGTTGAAGGCGGCCACGTAGGCGGCCAATCAACCTGTCGCCACTGATGTGAGTGAGGGGACGAATCCTAGTTGCGCAACCCTCTAACTACAGGCCTCAATGAGTTAATAGTAGTATACAGGGGACCACCGTTTGACAGTACTCAAGCTCATCATATAACATATAACACGTTGAACATACAATATAATTCCCATATCATTATCATTATTTAAAAGAATCATTTCATAAGAGAAAGTCATTTTAATTAATCATGTTTTTCACCCCGCAAGTAAAACATATAAAAGAGTTTGAAAGGGGGCTATGACTCACCTTGATATGCCGAGCATTTCCTACTTATCCAAAATGGGTATTTCCCATCTATTGCTTCCTTGATCATATATTTCATCATGGTCCTCAATCACATTTCAAAGCCAAGACTATCCCTACGAGAGGACTAATATACGTAAGTCCATATCTTAAGCCATCACTTAGAAATGCCACTTTCATTATGTTGTCATCTATAAGTCCCAACTTGTTAGATGGTACTACTGAAGACACCTCTATGTCGATGGTGGAGTTACTTTGCAATATACTTACTGAACTGGAGACGACCAGTTGCAGTGGTATATACCAAGTTCTAGATAGATTACTTATATAAAGACAATAAGTAAAGAACGATGCAATAATACAAATAACTTGTAAACAATCTTGATGAGACAATATGTAGTTTTCAAAGTGTAATTTATTTATTGATATTAAACAAATTACAAGGTTGATGCGGAACCAAGATAATACACGAATGTAAATATCCTAACAACCTATGAAATACAATTGATCTATACTCGGAATTTCTCTTCAACAATCGAAACACTTAAAGTAGTGAAATGTTCCTTTTAGCGATTGAGAGAATATTGCACAAGTTCACCAAGAATATTGCAGGTTTGCAAAGTATGAAGTTATTCGTTTGTGTGTGAAGTAACTTCTAATTCTTGGTTGTGCAATGACTTGTATTTATAGGCAAAGTTAACATTGGGATGTTAACTTTAGCCGTACAAATGTGGTTGTGAGCATTTAAGGAATAGCATTTAATTCCTTAAAAAGCTTTGTAAAGTCGTATGTTAAAGTGACTTTACATAACCACTTTTATGTACCTTTTAATACTTAAATAATAAGATAAGGCTTATTATCCGGGTAAAGGTACATAAAGTATACAAGTCAATTCCTCGTAATCAGTGTAAAGCTTTGTAAGGGCTTTCCACTGATGGTCTCCAGTTTGTAACTGACTAGAATGTCAACTGGGCTTCGCTGCCATTGTCATTCTCTTTCTTCCATTTGTTGTCTTCGACTTCAACTGGAATGTTTCTTCAACTTGGTCAGTTCTCAACTGGAGGAAGTCTTCAGTTGCGTTAACTGTACGGTGCAACTGGACTTCAATATATTTCTCGACAAATCTTCTTGGTCACCAGTTTACTGGTCACCAGGTGCAACTGGTGAGCTGGTCAGTGTGAACTGGTGACTGGCCAGTTCCAGGTGAACTGGTCCTAACAAATTCCCCCTATTTGTCTAGAAATATAGTCTAAGTCTTTCTAGTTTTTGTATCTATACAAGTGTGAACTATAGAGACTTGTTTGTTTTAAATCTATCTAAGATATCTAAGGTATTTTTATAGATCAATAAATACCTTAGGTTTGTCTTTTAGTTTTGTTAGATTTTAATCTTTTATCTACCTTGTGGTTACAAACTGGTAACTTCTTTTATACAAGGAGTGAAATTTACACAAGTTACAACAGAATGTACAACAAATTACAAGAAGATAAAATGAAGAAAGAACTTAAACAGATGGCCCTTCGCCAGTTCTCCTTCTTTTGGCAACTGTAGAAATGGGCTGTTTGTCTTCTGGATCAACATTTAGTCTCTCTTCAATATTTTCTTTAAACTTGAGCAGACTTTGAAGAACAAACATCCATCCTCTTTCAACCTTGTTCCTTTGTTGCTTGGCCTCTAACAGTTTTGCCATTTCCACCAGTTCCGAGTAACCATAAGAAAGTACGTCAGGATTCTCAGTTTGCCTTAAGGGTCCATCAAGATGTTGAACCCCAACTGTGAAGTGTTTGGTACCTGGTTTGATGAAAACATTCATATCAACAATCTTACCAGGGTGATATCTCCGCTGTTGCACTTCAGATAAGTACTCTCTAGCTTCAGATTCATTGGCCAGTTTGATCTGGCCAGTGCTCATACTATGCACTGCAGCTTTGATATCTTCACTTGAGGGTTCAGTTGTTTCCACCCAGGTCCTAAGGTCAGCATCTCTTGGCAACATCTTAGGTTTACCTTTGGACTTGGGTGGATTCAGCACCTGTTTGACCACTTTCTTAACATGTTCAACCCTCTTGAGAATTCCTTCAGTTCTTACTTCTTTTGCCTTATCCACTGTGATATTTAAACACCTGGCATCATACTCAGCCTCATCCTCCCTATAATGTTTGTCAAGCTCAATCTCCAGTTGTTCTTTCAGTGCATTAATAATTCTGGGATCAGCCTTGACTTTGGCATACTCTGCAAGTGTCATGCCCAGGAGACGACCATCACTTATATCAAGAAGAGTTGGGGCTAAAGTATTTCTATCTTTTGCTTGATTAACCCTCATCTGTTTCTTTCTCTCCTTGATTGCATCTCCAAGCCTTGCCAGCTGCCTACTAACATCTTCTGAAACTGGAGGGAGCTGATCAATGTTGCCAGTTTCTAACACACTGGCTTCAGTACCAGTTGTTTTTGCTTGTTCACCAGTGGCCGGCCCAACTTCCTTTCCTTTACCTTTATTCCCCCTATCAACAACATCTTCAAACTGTTCAATAACCTGCTCATCACCTTCATCTGACCCAACAACAGTCCTTTCTACCAGTTGTCTTGCACTAACTGGACCTGGCAGTCTTGGTCCAGGTGCAAGGATATTCCTTCTATCCCTTTCCCCTTGGCAGCATCGAGACCTGCACGAATGGCTGCCCAGTCTTCATTACTGGAGGGCAAACGGGCTAGAGGCTGCCACGATTGCATATCCTTGCACTCTCTGAACACAGTGCAAATCATTCTGAAGGATCTCCACAAGTGGTTAATCTCTTGAGACTGGACCAATACATTGGCAGCAGTTTGGTCCTGTCCAGTCTTCAAGTCTTTTAATAGCTTTGAGTCTTCATCTAAACCCTTAACCACTTGTTCCTTTACTGCAGCATCCTTCTTTTTCAAGCTATCCACTTCAGTTACCAGTTTATTAATTGAAGAAGTGTGAGAGGCTAACTGAGTGTTCATAGCATTAACTGCTCCCCTTAACTGCCTAACTTCAAGTGCCAGAGGCTCTAGATTAATCTGAGGAGGTGGGAGCTTGGCAAATTCAGCCATAACCTTCTTAACCAGTTCATCTTCTCGATTAGCCAGTTTTTCATCAATCATCTGGCCAACAGAAGTGGCCACCTGCTGTCCAATTTCAACCACATCAAGGCCAGGTCTTTCAAACAACTCTTTGACCTGCCTTTCTATCTCCTTCAGATCCACCTCTGATGATCGAACAGTGTTACTCAAGAGGTTGGAGATAGATGTATTGACATTGGATTGGGTTAAGTCAAAAGCTTCCTTCAAAGATGTGGACAGATTGTTACAGCTTGAGACTAACTCATTCAACTTCTGAAATACCAAGTCCTCATTGGCAGCAAACTTGTTTATTCCCAAATCAACAACCTTAGAATTCATGATTGTGTCCTTGTTGAATTTGGAAATGGACTTGGCATTTTGCTCGATTGTCTTATGAACACCCTCCACCCGTTTGATCAGGTTTTGGATATCGGTTGAGAAAGAGACAAATTGAGCTTCCAGTGACAAAGGAGAAGTTATCACTGGACCAGTAGCAGGCTGCACCAGTTCAACTGGAGGAGGCAAAACAAAGGAAGCCTCTCCAGTTGTTCCAGTGGCAGAAGAAGGAAAAATTGGGGTGAAAAAGAACGCTGAGGAGATTCAATGTGTTGGTCAGGCTGAGAATGCTCAGGTATGACCAACGGCGACGGTGTTGATTGAGTTCTTTGTGGGGAAATATTTGTAGGAGTATCTAGATGGGAAACTGAAACTTGGTGTTCTAGGGGTTGATCAAAGAAAGAAGGGAGTTGAGCATGTACAGATGCATCAACCATTTCTTGATCAGCTTGTGTTCCTTCTGAATCCGAAGATTCAAGATGGAACTCATCCTCATTTATGCCTAGATCCATAAATGATAGGGATGGCTGAACATCATGTTCAGGCTCCTGATGACCAGTTCCAGTTACCTGGATGGTTTCATCAGTTGAAGGATCAGATGCCGGAACATCTTCACCAGGGATAGACGTGATAGGAATGGCTTCAGTTATGGTTGTTCTATCCTCAACCACAACTTGAGACGAACTGGAGGGTCCCTCATTATTTTGAGGCCCGCCCAGTTGTCTTTCTGATTCACTTTCCAAAGGTGCATCAGTTTTAGCAAATGCCAGCTGCATCTGCTCTGGAATCTCGACCTCTCCAGCTTCAGAAACAAGAGAGTCTAAATTCCTCATTAAATCTGGCCTTGTGAACGGAGAGTCTGTATTTCTATACTCTTCTTCACCCAGAATTTGCTTGAAACATAAAGAGAGAAATCTGGAAAAGGGGATACACACACCCCTGGAGCCTTTCAGCTTTTGCACTAGACTCCTATACAGTATATCAGCAAAATCCACCCTCAACCCCTTCCATAAACAGTAAGCCATCTCTGCTTGTGAAGAGTTGATCTGGTCAAGACCACCTGAACTCCCACCTAGACTTTCAACCAGATGTACAAAGAAATACCTCCATGAAGGTGTAAGACCCTTCATGGTCATAGCCCCCTTGGTCTTCAACACACCATCATTGTCCAAGCACTCCTTATGACCCATCTCAAGGAGTACTTGACGAAAATTAATATTCGAGGCTAAGACAACTGGAGACTCACCCTCTCTCCAGTAATTGAGGTGAAGAGCATCCCTCAATACTTCTACATCCAAGGTACACTTGATTGTTCCATCCTTTAACGTGAAACTGATGGAGGAACAATCGGAAGAAAGTGTGGCAGTGAACCAGAACTCACACAAGTAATCATGATACATCTTGCGTGGGTTCCTGGTGAATAAGGGTCCTATTGGAGAATCCTTCAAAAACTTTCTGATTCTACCAATAAGGGTATTAGACCCTTGAGAACCTTGTAGGCTAGCCAAAGGATTATTAGGGTTTAATTTTAGGGCTGCACTATAAGGAGCACCAGGTGCCTGGGGGACATCTGGTGAGGGATTGTATGGAGCAGTCAAGAGATTTACATCTCTTGAACGGGATGATTTAGGAGCCATTGAATGAAATTGAAATTTAGGAATTAGGGTTTTGATTTGAGAAGCAAAGAGAAGAATGAAGCAGTGTTTTATGATTGGAAGTAAATGAAGAGAGTAAATGAAGAGAATGAAAAAGAAAGTAAATGAAGAGAGTAAATGAAGAGAATGAAATTGAAATTTAGGAATTAGGGTTTTGATTTGAGAAGCAAAGAGAAGAATGAAGCAGTGTTTTATGATTGGAAGTAAATGAAGAGAATGAAAAAGAAAGTAAATGAGTTATGAAGTAAATAAGGGTATTTATAAGGGGATTCAAGATCCCAATGTAAACCCACAAATCATATTTTATTAAACCAAAACATTTTCGAAGATATTTTGAAAATAAAATATAATTTTCCATGTAAGCATTAAATGTTACCATGTCAGCATTAAATGCTACGACGGCTTACTTTACCCATGACCCCACTCGCTTTTTGTTATCCCAATAAAAACAGTTGTCAAGTACTAAAAATGGTTTCAACACGTCAGATCACGATATCAAGTAGTTTAAAAACACTCGAGTATCATCACGTGTCACATAAATTGACCAAGTATTTGTAACGTTATGAAAATTAGACAAAGACCGAACCTGGTAACTGGAGGATCAATCCAGTACCAGTTCCAACTGAAGAGTTCTCCAGTTGCATTTTCAAACAAAAACGAATTTTAGTCAGAAAATTCTTTTGAGTCTTTCCCCTAAAATGATGATCCAGATATCAATTAGTGCCAAGATAGTATCACAAAGGCGTTCGATAGCCTGGCGAGCAAAGATAATCTGGACCTCCTCAACTGGAGAACTTCATCAGTGTCACTGACGCGTTCAATAACAAAGAAAGCTCCAGTTAAGGGTTTAGCATTCCCAGTTCGCTGATGAGATGTTTAAAAGTTTTCTCATCGAGAGGTTTAGTAAAAACATCAGCTAACTGTTTGTCAGTGGGGATGAAATGAATTTCAATATCACCTTTCATAACATGATCTCTAATGAAATGATACCTGATATCAATATGCTTTGTTTTTGAGTGCATCACTGGATTGTGAGAGATAGCAATTGCACTGGTGTTGTCACAAAAGATTGGGGTCTTGGTATACTTCTGACCATAATCTAGTAACTGGTTTTTGATCCAGAGAATCTGGGCACAACAACTGGCCGCAGAAATGTACTCTGCCTCAGCAGTGGACATAGAGACTGAAGTCTGCTTCTTGCTGGTCCAACTCACCAGTTTTCCTCCAAGGAAATGGCAACCACCAGTTGTGGATTTTCTATCAATCTTACAACCTGCATGATCAGAATCTGAATAACCCATTAGATCTAATCCTGAGCCTTTGGGGTACCAAAGACCAAGATTAGGACACCCTTTCAGGTATCTAAAGATACGCTTTACAGCGTGCAAATGTGATTCTTTAGGGTTAGCCTGAAACCTGGCACATAAACATGTTGCAAACATTATATCTGGTCGACTGGCAGTTAAGTACATCAGTGAACCAACCATACCTCTATAGTCAGTTATGTTAACTGGTTTGCCAGTTGGGTCAGAGTCCAAATTCAATGGTGCTGCAATAGGTGTGTTTTTCGATGGGATTGAATCATATTTGTATTTTCTTAACAAATCTCTGACATATTTTCCTTGGTTTATGAAAATTCCATTTTCAGTTTGCTTAATCTGAAGACCTAAGAAAAATGTTAATTCACCCATTAAACTCATCTCATACTCAGATGACATGATTTTAGAAAACTTTTTACACATTGCATCATCAGTTGAACCAACCATACCTCTATAGTCAGTTATGTTAACTGGTTTGCCAGTTGGGTCAGAGTCCAAATTCAATGGTGCTGCAATAGGTGTGTTTTTCGATGGGATTGAATCATATTTGTATTTTCTTAACAAATCTCTGACATATTTTCCTTGGTTTATGAAAATTCCATTTTCAGTTTGCTTAATCTGAAGACCTAAGAAAAATGTTAATTCACCCATTAAACTCATCTCATACTCAGATGACATGATTTTAGAAAACTTTTTACACATTGCATCATCAGTTGAACCAAAAATAATGTCATCAACATAAATTTGTACCAATAAGATATTACCTCTTTCTTTCAAGATAAACAAGGTATTATCTATTGCACCTCTTTGAAAGCCATTTTTAAGAAGATGTTTAGTTAAAGTATCATACCAGGCTCTTGGGGCTTGTCTTAGACCATACAATGCTTTGTTCAGTCTATAAACCCAATGAGGATGCTTCTCATCGATGAAACCTGGAGTCTGCTTAACATAAACTTCTTCTTCCAATGTTCCATTAAGGAACGCACTTTTGACATCCATCTGGAAGACCTTGAACTGCAGATGGGCTGCATAAGCCAAGAATATTCTAATGGCTTCAAGTCTTGCAACTGGAGCAAAAGTCTCATCAAAGTCAACGCCCTCTGCTTGACAATAACCCTGGGCAACTAGTCTGGCCTTGTTTCTTACAACATGGCCATCTTCATCCATTTTGTTTCGGTAGACCCATCTGGTACCAATAGGTTCTTTCTTTAACCCTGGTGGACAAGGAACAAGCTCCCAAACATTGTTCCTTTCAAACTGGAGGAGCTCTTCTTGCATAGCTTCCACCCAGCTTGGGTCTGCCATAGCCTCGTCAATCTTCTTTGGTTCAATTAAAGATAAGAAGGTGACGTTTAAGCATTGCTCACTGGTGGCTCTTCTAGTCTGAACCCCACTAGTTGGATTACCCACAATTTGTTCAATTGGGTGGGCTTTAGTCCATCTAGTGTATTGACTAGGCTGGTGAACTACAATATCAGTGCAAGTCACCTGGCGATCTTCTTCAGTTGCAGCAGCATCTGGAGAAGGATCAGTCCAAACAACTTCTACATCCTCATCAGAGTCAATGAGGTCTCGATTGGCATCATGAAATTCCTCAGTTGAAGGTATTTCACGAGTAACTGGAGAAGTAGGTGCTTGAACTGGTGCTGATATTGGAGTGGCACGTACATCTGATCCAATCACCAATTCTTGTGGTAAGTTAAAATTGATGGAGGGATAAAATGATGTGTCACTGGTGCTTTTCTTCTTCTTGACTGGTTCCAGTTTGTTGTAACTGGAAGCATCTTCTGGTGAAACAACTGACCGATGAACTTGGTCAGTTTCACCAAAGTTGATTGGAATGACTGGAGAAATATCAAGGCTTGGTCTCTTGTTGATTGCTTCAGTTGATTCATCGAATGTGACATGAATTGTCTCATGCACCTTTTGGAGTCTATAATTATAAACTCTAAAGGCCTTTCGAATATCTGAATAGCCTAAAAATACCCCTTCATCAGCTTTTGCATCAAACTTTCCAAGCTGACTGGAATCGTTCAGTATATAAACTGGACAACCAAATACATGGAAGTATCCAATATTTGGTTTACGATTCCTGAGTACTTCGTAGGCAGTCTTCTTATGTCTCTTGATGTAGACTGACCGGTTTTGGGTGTGACAAGCAGTTGCAACTGCCTCAGCCCAAAAACTGGTGGGAAGACCAGATTCAGATAGCATGCTTCTGGCCGCTTCTATCAGTGTACGATTCTTTCTTTCCACAACTCCATTTTGCTCTGGAGAGTGAACTGATGAGAAGTTTTGAGAAATGCCAGTGTCAGTGCAAAATGTTTCAAGTACCTTATTTTGGAATTCAGTACCATTATCACTTCGCAACTGACAAACTTTTCGAGTGTACTTGAGCTCAATTCTTTTGATAAGTGAGATGATTTCAGCAGGTGCATCACTTTTGGATCTGATGAATACCACCCAGCAATATCTGGTGAATTCATCAACCACAACTAGAGTGTATTTCTTTCCAGCTCTAGTTTGAACATTCACTGGACCAAAAAGATCCATATGAAGCATGTGAAGAGGTTCAGTGATGCTAAAATTTTGCCTAGTTTTGAAACTGGCTCTCTTCTGCTTACCCATCTCACACCCTGGACATGGCTTTTCCTTATTGAAGGAAATCTGGGGTATCCCATCAACCAGTTGTTTGCGAGACAACTTGTTAATGTTCTTGAAATTAAGGTGGGATAACCTTTTATGCCATAGCCAGTTGGTGTCCTCATCAGCTTTGGTATAGAAACATTGCTCTTTTGGAGCTGGTTCCATATCCATGATGTACACATTCCCTTTTCTTGGTGCAATCATCACCACTTTCCAATCCTTGTTAAATATGGTGCCTTGTGCAATATCGAACAATACTCTGAAGCCATCATCGCAAAGTTGGCTTACACTGATCAAGTTATATTTCAAACCATTCACAAATGCAACTCTTTTGAATTCGACTTGTCCATTATTGAGCACACCATATCCTTCAGTCTTTCCAGATTGATCGTTACCAAACGTCACTGTCGGTCCATCTTGGACAGTGAACTCTTCCAGTAGGGGCTTACATCCGGTCATAGTCCGGCCAGCAGCGCTGTCCAGATACCAGATATTTTTCTTTCGATCGCCCTACACACACACAAAAATCATTAGTTATTTTTGTGAACCCATCTTTTCTTGATGGGTCCACTGGACTTCTCTACAGAAGCCACAGTTGATTGTTGAGGTGTTGAACTGGAGGCTACATCTGGAGCATTATCACCAGCTCCAGGTGCAGAAGTAAAAACGATTGGTATTTGATACTTACTCACCTTAAGTTTACCAGATTTTGTTCCAGATGGAACATTCTTTTGTTTAGGTACAGAAGGGAGTGATTTAATGTTTTGTTTTAAAACTGGAGGTGGTGAACCTCCTTCCAGATTGTTAATCCGGGCAGTGCAACTCTGAACCTGCCGAGACAAAAGTTGGAGTTGCCTTTCCAGATTAACCAAAACATTGTTTTGTTCAGGCAGTTGAACCTTGGACATTGGTTCAACTGGAGATTTAGTCTGTCGGGTCTTGGGCTCCTTAGACTTATGAGGTAAAGGCTTGTTAACAGTGGCCTTTTTGACTGGAGCTTTAGCCTGTTTGGCTCCAGTTTTAACCTCAATGGGGGTGGTCTCATTGGTTTCAGTTTCAACAGCTTCAGGTTGATCATAAGGTGTTTCAACCTGGAGAGCTGGAGGCAATGCATGAAGATCTGGTATAAGAGCTGCCATCTCCAGATCTTCAGATTTCCATGCATTTTTCTGGGCATCGATAGTTCTTGAAAATGCATCATAGTTTTTGCCAGATGCTTTTACCCAGGACTTGATAATCTTTTGAGCTTTTTCAAAATCACAAGACAGTTTTTGATTATCAAGTTCTAAAGCCTCAATCTTTAAAACTGACTCCTTGAGAGCCAACTGGACACTTTGCAAATCATTCAGTTGTGGTTTGACATTGTTCAGTTCAATTAAGATAGTGTCTAAATATCTTTCACTATCAGCTCTAACAGTTTCTACAAATGCCAAATCACCACTTAATGATTCAGCCAGGTCCAGTTTTAATTCAGGGTCAACCTGGTGATCATAATCACATACCTTTTTCAGTATGATGTCCACCCATCTTCCAGAGATGACATCATCTTTCACCACATGCTGCTGTTGTTGTTGATCTTCCAAGGCCATGAAACACATGTCCCTTTCCTCTTCTTCATCATCAGATGAGTCATCAGAGTACTCCCATTTTCCCTCAGTTTGTGCTATTAAGCACTGATCCTTTTCCTTTTGCATGGACAGGAGGGCAATCTGGGCCTTAAGCTGCTTGTATTTAGCTTTGTAGCTATCATCAGGCCGATTGTAATTAGGGACAGAGGGGCCAGTTTGGTTATTCAACTGACTAGATCTGCATTCCTTCATAAAATGACCTTTCTTGCCACACTTATAGCATGTAAGATTGGTCTTATCCAGAGAGCTGGAGCTGGAAGCATTGTTGGGGCCATTAAATCTTTTAGATTTATGCTTAAACCTATTAAAGGTTTTAGCAATCATGGCGACCAGATCATCATCGTCAGTTTCATCATAACCTTCACTGTTTTCAGTGGTCAGCCCAGAGTTTAAGAAACTGTTCAACATCTCCTTCATCGAGTGTGCCTGGACACTCTCAGCAGACATTAAAGCAGCACAAGGTCGCTCAATTGCATTAGCAACCTTGGGACTCTGAGCATGGTTCATGGCATCTTGCTCAGCCACAAGTCTTGCAGCATTATTATCTTCAGTGAATCTGAAGGCTCCATAGAGCGATGCAAGAGTGTGAGTGTGCAAGGTTTTACCTTGTCTCAAGACAAGAACCATGTTTTCCCATTTGGAAGGAAGAATATCACAAAACTTCTCAAGAAGAATATCCTTATCCTTCTCTACACCCAAACCTCTCAACTGATTGATGAGGCTAGAAAATCTGGTGTATGTACCAGTTAAACTTTCATTGGGCAAGGCAAAGAAGGATTCATACTTCTTGTTCAAGGCAACTTTTCTGGTGACGATTGTGTCATCACCTCCTTCAAATTGAATCACTAATTCATCCCACATAGACTTGGCACTGGGAAACAACACAAGTGTTGGAATTAGGTCTTCAGGGACAGCCCCAAGGATCATGTTTTTCAGTCTGGTGTCCAAGTCCACCAGTCTGCGATCCTCATCAGACCAATGGTCTTCTGGCTTTTCCCTTGAGCCTCTTCTTCCAGTTGGATCAAGAAGAGGACTCACCCCAATAGACATAGGTATATATGGTCCATCCTTAAGGATTTTCAACATATACCTCTCAATACCACCAAAATGCAACAGCATTCTAGCTTTCCATGTACCAAAAGTCTCACTGTTTCCATCAAATTTTGGAACAGGAGTGTTGGAGTAATGTACATGGACGTGGTTTGGGGTAGAAGGAGGAGGAGGGTTGGTGTTAACGTTTTGAAAAGGTTGTGCATTAGTGTTCAATGGGTTTTCACCTGAACCAGAACCATCTCCACCTTCAGTAGTGTTCATCTTTGCAGATCTAGGCAAGTTTATTAGCCTTCTGCTCTGATACCACTTGTAAGTCCCAACTTGTTAGATGGTACTACTGAAGACACCTCTATGTCGATGGTGGAGTTACTTTGCAATATACTTACTGAACTGGAGACGACCAGTTGCAGTGGTATATACCAAGTTCTAGATAGATTACTTATATAAAAGACAATAAGTAAAGAACAATGCAATAATACAAATAACTTGTAAACAATCTTGATGAGACAATATGTAGTTTTCAAAGTGTAATTTATTTATTGATATTAAACAAATTACAAGGTTGATGCGGAACCAAGATAATACACGAATGTAAATATCCTAACAACCTATGAAATACAATTGATCTATACTCGGAATTTCTCTTCAACAATCGAAACACTTAAAGTAGTGAAATGTTCCTTTTAGCGATTGAGAGAATATTGCACAAGTTCACCAAGAATATTGCAGGTTTGCAAAGTATGAAGTTATTCGTTTGTGTGTGAAGTAACTTCTAATTCTTGGTTGTGCAATGACTTGTATTTATAGGCAAAGTTAACATTGGGATGTTAACTTTAGCCGTACAAATGTGGTTGTGAGCATTTAAGGAATAGCATTTAATTCCTTAAAAAGCTTTGTAAAGTCGTATGTTAAAGTGACTTTACATAACCACTTTTATGTACCTTTTAATACTTAAATAATAAGATAAGGCTTATTATCCGGGTAAAGGTACATAAAGTATACAAGTCAATTCCTCGTAATCAGTGTAAAGCTTTGTAAGGGCTTTCCACTGATGGTCTCCAGTTTGTAACTGACTAGAATGTCAACTGGGCTTCGCTGCCATTGTCATTCTCTTTCTTCCATTTGTTGTCTTCAACTTCAACTGGAATGTTTCTTCAACTTGGTCAGTTCTCAACTGGAGGAAGTCTTCAGTTGCGTTAACTGTACGGTGCAACTGGACTTCAATATATTTCTCGACAAATCTTCTTGGTCACCAGTTTACTGGTCACCAGGTGCAACTGGTGAACTGGTCAGTGTGAACTGGTGACTGGCCAGTTCCAGGTGAACTGGTCCTAACATCATCAATTTTGGGATCCAAGTGTGTTGCTAATATTCGCATCTTTTTGGTTGTAGGGATTGATGGTGAAAAAGGTCACTTTCAATATACATGTAGTTATAAGTTGTTAGAATTTCGGTAACTTGCCTTCATTTGTGGTTTCGTTTGGCATCTTAGGTTATCATATGGGAATGCCATATTAAGTTATGTTCTTTTAAACATCATTGGATGTGTAACCAATTTTAATACTAAATAGCATTTGTGATATCAATTTATAGTTTGGTTAACGTAATTACTTATGTCCATTCTACTTAATCATCCTTTTTGTGTTACTTTGATTACGCTTATCTTTTACTCACATATTTCTCAATATGTCTTATGATTATTCGGGTTTATGAAATTTGCTTAGGTGTTATGGGCCATCACCAATTGGGCCTAAGTGTTATGGGCTTTTAAGTGACTTGGGCTTGACCTTATTTGGGTTATGTGCTTAATGAGTTATATTGGTTATTGGGCTATATGGTTTATTGGGCCAAGTGGGCCTACTGATTTATGTTCCTTGTGGGTTCACTAATTGGGTCGGGCTAGCCCATTAACTCCTTAGTTCATTACATAGCCCATCACACAAGTTATAAGATTACTTACAAGTTTTCTGTTTTTATACAACAGATTTATGAAATGTTGGCCACTAATTCGGGGTTAAAGCTAATTATTTGGACCCTCCTGATTTTTATAAAACAACCTATATGTGTCCACTTATTTTGTGAATTTTGGCTTAATTTATAAAGAATGTTTACTACCTCTAAATATTTTTATAAATGGAAGTGGTCAAAACAGTCACTGTTTTGCATACTCGAAAGTTTTATAAAAGTTATTTGGGTTTTGCTCTTAATAAAAATTCCATGATTTTATTTTAAGTTTAGACACATTGAAATTACTTTCCACCAAGTATGGCCTCCTGGAACCTTATGGATTAGGAGATAAAAATTGTTAAAGTTGATAAAATATTCATACAAAAATGCAGTTTTGACCAGTTTTAGTAGAAAAATCATATCTTTTGTTTTGTTCAGTATTTTTGGGTGATTCCAGTTGGTGGTGCAACTGAACTCTCAAGGCTACAACTTTTATCTTGACACTTTCAAATGATTTGGCCGATTTCAGTGTGTTTTACCCATTTCAAACCCGAAATCAAAAGCTGTTCAGATTTTCTTGAAAACATCAAAGCATGCTTTTACTTTGTTACTTCACCCAACACCTCCTTTGGCTTCCCCAATGTATTAACTTTGTTTTATATCATTCTATTTCATTTCATTTGTATTTTTCACAGATTTTCTTCATATCTTTATGGACAAATTGCTTGATTAAAGTGGTGGGTGCATATATGTGTTCTTAGTGATTATCGGTTGGTGTTTTTGATTGTTATTCTTGTTTGATTCTTATAAAAATCCATTATTCTTGTAATGACATCATTAAACCCAGAATATTATACATATTTTAACATGCAACTATGTATAAAATCATCAATCAAAAGATCCATCTCAAATCCAAACTCCTAGCAAACTAAACTAGCTTATATCACATACATGCATGTCAAGATCTAACCTTTTTAAGCATAATCAAGCTATAACTTTTAATCTTCTTTTTGAAACATCATTTTTATGAAAAATTCCAGAAGTATAAACATATTTTCTTTGATAGAAAATCATTTTAGTGAGACCCATTTAACCATTTTATAACAAATCTTGCAACTACTAACTCTTGGGTCTTGTTTGTGTTGAATCCTTGAATCCTTTCTCTTGATTTCAACATGCATGAACATGTGAGATAAGGATCTATCAACTTTGCCCTCATTGAGTTTAAATCAAGAAGAAAATGATAATAAAAGATAAGAAAACATTTGGGTTTTGAAAGAACAAGATTAACTAAAGATTTATTAAGTGAAGAGATGTTGTTAACAACCTTTTTGGGTCACGAAAATGGTGGGAAGGGGCTGTGATTCACGGCTGTTTTGGGGCAGAATATTTCGACCATGATGCACCAAGATGAGCTCCATAACTTGCTTCAACACACCCTAGAATGATCTAGCTTCAACCCTTTATTATTAGAGTTAATTTACTTAAGATTTAACCCTTTATTTGAGTGGTGAATGAACCGAAATTAGAGAAGAGGGAGGAGGAGAAGAATGCAGAAAATTTTGAGAGAAAAATGAGAGGTATGTGAGAGATAAAGCATGGGGAAGTGAGGGAGTGAAAGAGTGTGGGGGAACATATGTCTTGGGAGTTTATCAAGCATGTGTCTAGGGAGTTTCAAGGTTAAAAAAGGTAGTAAAAATTCAAATTGTGTGGGTGTATGTGTTGTGTGTATGTGCCGTGGGTGTGTGTGTGTGTTGTAGCAAAACACATTTTTTTTTCTCTTTATAAGTCATTTTTGTTTAAAAGTTTTGTACACACATATATATATAATATATATCCGTATGTACATATATACGTGTATATAATTTTGTCAAGTTTGTATGAATATTTAGTTGGTGTTGATAGGTGGATTTTGTAAGAGTTTTTACTTATAATTAGTTTAAGTTGTATGCACATTTTCTAATTGCATGAATTATTTAAATGTTACGTTATATGTTATGTCTCACGTATGTATATAAATATGCGTTTGACTTGTAAATTTTTATTGATGTACATTGTTATTATTTGAATTGTTGGGTTATTTGGATCATTAGATACTCTCTTGTTTAAATTATATACTTACGAAGTTGTTATTGTTTTACATAAGCTTTGAGATTGACTTGGATAATCTTTAGTTATTGTGGATGACATTTCTAAGGCAACTAGCTACCTTTTGTCATTCTATTGAACTGAAGGGCAATTATCACCATGCCCTAAATGTCTAGAAGGTCAATTCTCTTAATAAACCTCTAGGGTTAGATACCTAGATAAATATAAGTAAGTTGTCCTAGTCGGAAGTTGAGGGTTGTTACATCATTACTCCCTTAACAGAAACTTCGTCCTCGAAGTTCGCTCGTTCACACGGTGATAAAATGAATAGATTGGCGATAAGGATATCTTTATAGATACGTATAAAATGTGAGAGTTCAACTAGGTTTCATCCTGACCTTTTTGGTTACTTACAAGCTTTTGTTCTCCGTAGTCGGGGGCATTTCTGGCTTGGTGCCCTAACATTTCTCGTGATTGGAAACTTCGAAAAAGTTACAAATGTCGCTCACTTCATGAGACGACTAGAGATTAATCGTATGTAATCTCACATAGATCAATAGTAATGAATGAGATGATGATTAGGTTATCAACACGGAGGTGTAAAATGAACAAACGGTTCGTAACGTGAGCTACAATAAAACGATAAGAAACGTTGGAATATCGATCGTTGGTGGCTACTCATTTCCATTGTCACTTTGTGTACTTTCCTTTATCATTTGCTTTCCAATAAAGAATCGCTCCACTGGCTTCTCGCCTATTTTCATCTTTCTTTTGTTTGACGCTCGACAGGCTTGCCGGTACTTGAAAATATTGACTTTGTTTGTGAATAATCACTTGTTAAGGGATTACCCCCTTAACAAAAGTGATACTAACCCGTTATGCCAAGTTGCACTAAAATGGCAAAGGTACATCTTCGTAGTACCTCATTTTAGGGTTTTCCAATGTCGTCTTTGTTGCTTTATGGCGTGCAGGGGAATCATGAATTGTATGATGATAGTTCCATCTTGTTCCTCATACTCACCTTTGTTCTTCAATTTCGCCCTTATTTTTCCAAAGTCGCCTCTTTCATTATTCGCTAAGTCATATCGTTACCAATTTCTCTTGCTTTTTCCGATATTGGCTTTCAAATCGTTTTATGGCACCTTTGATTCTTCCTTTTTAATGTAGAAGTATTACCCTTTATGACATATTTCCGACTAACTCCTTTTCAACATTGCACATATAACCTCTTCCATTTCTCTTCTATTCCTATGCATTCCTCGCGATAGAGTTTACACAATCCTTATGCTCACAAATAATCATATCACATCCTCACCGTCTTGGCAAGACTAACACTTCAAGCCCTTATTAGTATGGATCCCTTCTCAGGGACAATCCTTCTTAGGTCCTTTCAGACCTCTACAAAACTTCCAATGACCTTGCTCTCTAAAGCCTCATATCTATTTTTAGTTTTCTAAGCTAAGCTTCTTTTCAAGTACACCAGCCTAATGTTCTTAGGAATTGTAATGTAACATAATTTAGGTGAAGCTTCACACCTCGTCCTTTTCTCAACCATTTAGTTTTCTCCATTTTTCTTTCGTGTTCTTATGGATCACCATACTCCTTACCATTTCGCCACTCGGATCCATTTCTTACTAGAGTAATTGTCATCTTGGATGGCACACGCGCAGTCGATAGTCCTTGGGGTTTATCTCAGGGGTACTCGTCTTTAGTCCTGACTTACCACATAAGCGAGTTATCATTATCACACTTTCATTCAAACGTTCCATGACTAGCTCTTTCCAGAGTTTGTAGTTGTTTGGGACTTAGGTCAGCGATCAACTTCCTTGATCGTTGCGGTAGTATGTGCCTTGAATTCTAGCGTCGTATTTCTTATTTGCTTTCACTACTAACTTAGCGATTTCATGTTGTTTTCCTTCTTCACTTTTCTTGGGCGCACTACTTCGTGGGTCGATGGTCCTTGACTGTTCACCATGTGTTCTAAAATTTTTCTCACCCAAGTTCATCTTATTTTAGCTTACCTCCCTACGACCGTTGACCTTGAGGAATATCCATCACAGGTCATCGTGCTTCCTCCACTTATCGACCATACTCCCCTTCTTTAGCAAAGCTTGCCTCCATCGGGTGTTGGGCGTATACCGCTTCCTCTCAGCTTAGTTGATATGCTCTACTAATAGTTTGTCTTTTGATAAAGGTTTTCCAATAGGTATTTAAAGTATAACGCGTGGAGCGCCATAAAGATGAACACCTTCAGAACTACATCTTGTAGATGACGTCAATACCTTCACTTTACCGTTTGGGTTAATCGCCTTCCTTTACTTTACTTTCTACTTCATATCTCTTTCAATGACGCTAGTGAGTAACTCTTCTTGAAAGATAAAGTATAATCTTGCACTTCATACTCCTTGTTTGAGTATC
Organism: Erigeron breviscapus; assembly: GCA_034093135.1. Lineage (NCBI taxonomy): Eukaryota > Viridiplantae > Streptophyta > Magnoliopsida > Asterales > Asteraceae > Erigeron > Erigeron breviscapus. The sequence goes on along the minus strand of CM067167.1, from coordinate 248,833,492 downwards.
TACCTTTGCTGTGATTACCCCCTTAACATTTAAATGTAAGGGATTTCCTGCTCTTCACTTCATCTCACCATTCTTGACGATCTTCAATTCGCCAAATTCCTTATTCCTTCATGTAACAAATATCCATCTGCTCGGGTGTTTTGAAAAAGAAAAGGATAGCTCGGAATCCTTTTTGTTACTCTTCCATCATGAGGGTTACTCGACACATCCTAATTATCTTATTGTCCTTGGTTTTCTTCTTCTAACTACTTTTGTTTTCCAACATTGCTAGTGATATCCCCCAAGTTCTAGGGGAGTCCTTATACTTAACGGAAGGTGACCTTCATGTACACAGCCTCTCTATTTTGGCCGCTCAATCTTTCCTTTTGGACGATCAACATAGATAGGAAAGACCTTCGATTCTTTCTCCAGGTTAAGGCTTAGTATACTCTTCGATTGTGTTTCCTTGTACTTCGATTGACACACAACATACCTTCCACATCCTACGTTACGTATGTGACCCAATAGCATCTTCTATGCTACACAGTTATCCCAAGTATTTCACTTGTGGACGACTGATGTCTGAACGTCTTTCGCATCCATTGATGTCGCAGCAAGAGCAGGGTACTAGTTACTCGATTCGCCATTGCGGAATGTTACGTATGTGAGTTGTGTGTTGTTAGGTTACTAACCTTTGAAGAGAAACAGGGGTGATCATCACTTTTAATAATCGAGAATATCAAGGATATAAAATTTGGTTTCGAATGAATGAAATAGGAAATACAAAAAACAAAAGAATCATTAAGACTCGAATCAGACTCCTTGCGCGAGTTAAAGAAATCACTTCTATGTCTTTCGTTGCCCAATGGACTCCAACTTTCAATGACGTCAATATATGTCGCACCGACTTAGATAGTATGGGTAACTGTTCGTGTACGCGTGTTAGAATAGAGATATCACACCAAGTATTGGGGTTACAATCCTCAGGACGTGTGGTCTAGAATATATATATCGGAATGTGTTCTACCAGCGTCGTCGAATCGTAATTTGGCTTTAATACCACTCTCCCTTCACAAGTCTCCAACTTCATCCGACGTTTCCATATGTTTCGCACAATCTCAGATTGAATACAAAGGTTATGCGCAGTATCTAAGGGGGATAGAGTCGCGTCGTATCTTGGGACTACAATTCCTAGAGTATATCGTTCGACGTTCGTGAAAGGATGATCCACCGATGATATCGCGTTGTTGTATATCCATGATAAATAGCGGTGTCATAAGAAACAGGATGTGGGATAATTTCAAAGGAGCACGAGTGAACGAATATTGGATTGGAGGGGTACTTAATGACAACTTTCATACTTAGGAAATTTCTAATTCATAATGAATTTCTCAGGGCCAATCACTAGTTCTCAAGCGGTCATATCTCAACACACAATATCTATCTTTATAGTAAGGACTAGCCACATCATCATCATATCGTGCAAATACTAGTTCTTAATAGTCAAATCTTAGAGCACAATAACTATATCGATACTAAGGCAAGATTATATACTCATTATATCATTCACGCACTAGTCCTCAAATAGCTCAACCTCAGGACACAATAACTATCTTAATAGTAAGGCATGACTACATAATCGTCGCAATATTCACGCGCTAGTTTCAAATAGCTCAAACTTAGAGAGTAAAGGTTCTTATATCCATATCGTCCATGAAATTTCATATCAACTCGTCATGCCTATATTTTCTTTCCAAATCAATCATAAATAATCAATATCATTACTCAATAATTTGAACAAGTCATATCCCAAAATGATTTCGTGCCTCATAGTAATCTCATTATTTTAAAGTGCATATGCAACTTAAAGTTCAACATCATGAATCATAAGGCTTTTACGCATGCATTTCTCCCATAATTTCCACATTGCACATTCCAAACTTTCACATTGATATTTCAAACCTTCACATTGCACATTACAACTTTCACATTGCACACTATAAGCTTTCACATTGCAATCAAATCATGCCCAAATTCACATGTTGTAGCATAGAGTAGCATGTATCAACGAATATCTTTCAATCTTATATTCATTTCACTTCTAATGTGAAAAGGGGAATCCTACTAAACTAGCATAATCCTCAAGTAAAGCAATCGAATCGTTATATATGCTTAGGTGAATGTCTAAATGCAACAAGTATTCACATAAAAATGGATTTATTAAAGATCTTCTTCTCTTTTTTTTTTTGAAAAGGAATCCTTTTGAACATAAGTCCAAGTGGCCGTTTGAGTTTTACATGGTCCTTTCATAATTAAACGTAGATTCATGACTCTACGTTTAATTATGGTCCTACCATGTAAAGCTCAAACTAATCCGCTTAACCTTATGCTCGACTCGACTATAAAAATTCGTTTTGAAAAGTGGCTATAGTTTTGGGATTCCCGGGGAACCCCAATGTTCTCTATAACCTTAGGCTCTGATACCATTTTCTGTAACACCCCAACTAAGGCGGAACAATGAGATGTACAGAAAGTCGAGTATTCAAAATAAAGGATAATAGATAAACATTCACCATAGCTTTATTTGATAAAAATAATTTTACAATGTGCAAGCATGTGAACCAATTCCCAAGTACAATGTGTCCACCATACTTGGATATTGAGTCCACGAAACAAATAACAAATACATGAGATGATATACTACAATGATCAGGGCGGATTCCATTGCCCATCACAAGGTTTGATCTTTGACTCCAAAGTGCAAAGCAAACAATCATGATGCATATAATTCCTCAAAGCTTATGCTAAATCCTGAAAAGCATGAAGAAAAAGTGTCAACTACGAAAACGTAGTTGGTGAGTGCATAGGTTTGCAAGTAAATCTCGTTACATATCCATTTCAAAACAAACTTAGAAAATATATTATTTCATATCAATTCACCCAAACCACATGACCGACAAAATTCCCATATCAAACTATCAAGTTTTCCGTATACCATAATGTCACTTCAAAGCATTGAAAATCCATGGTTAATTATAAAGCTCTCATTTGTCAAAATCATTGTGAGAGAAAAATATATCTATCGAATAATCATATATCACACCCAAAACCATTCGGTCATCAATAATTTCGATATCGCCAATTCAACAACTTTCAAGATTCCATATAAGGTCCAATACCCAAACCGTATGTTCAATCCATAATAACCAACCATAAATAATATCAATAACACTTGGCCAAAGGTATAATTCGATGAGTTTGTCTTGAGCCACTACTAAGACCCTTTCACGTCCAAATAATAATAATAATAACATGTCCCGAAGAAGTAAAGATAGAAGCACATGCTGTCAATCACGTGCAATAATAATAAAGGGGTCGTGCCATGGAGACGACCAATAATATATAAAGTAGATTAGAGCACCCCATGACCGACACCGTTGAAGGCGGCCACGTAGGCGGCCAATCAACCTGTCGCCACTGATGTGAGTAAGGGGACGAATCCTAGTTGCGCAACCCTCTAACTACAGGCCTCAATGAGTTAATAGTAGTGTACAGGGGACCACCGTTTGACAGTACTCAAGTTCATCATATAACATATAACACGTTGAACATACAATATAATTCCCATATCATTATCATTATTTCAAAGAATCATTTCATAAGAGAAAGTCATTTTAATTAATCATGCTTTTCACCCCGCAAGTAAAACATATAAAAGAGTTTGAAAGGGGGCTATGACTCACCTTGATATGCCGAGCATTTCCTACTTATCCAAAATGGGTATTTCCCATCTATTGCTTCCTTGATCATATATTTCATCATGGTCCTCAATCACATTTCAAAGCCAAGACTATCCCTACGAGAGGACTAATATACGTAAGTCCCTATCTTAAGCCATCACTTAGAAATGCCACTTTCATTATGTTGTCATCATTTTGGGATCCAAGTGTATTGCTAATATTCGCATCTTTTTGGTTGTAGGGATTGATGGTGAAAAAGGTCACTTTCAATATACATGTAGTTATAAGTTGTTAGAATTTCGGTAACTTGCCTTCATTTGTGGTTTCGTTTGGCATCTTAGGTTATCATATGGGAATGCCATATTAAGTTATGTTCTTTTAAACATCATTGGATGTGTAACCAATTTTAATACTAAATAGCATTTGTGATATCAATTTATTAGTTTGGTTAACGTAATTACTTATGTCCATTCTACTTAATCATCCTTTTTGTGTTACATTGATTACGCTTATCTTTTACTCACATATTCCTCAATATGTCTTATGATTATTCGGGTTTATGAAATTCGCTTAGGTGTTATGGGCCATCACCAATTGGGCCTAAGTGTTATGGGCTTTTAAGTGACTTGGGCTTGACCTTATTTGGGTTATGTGCTTAATGAGTTATATTGGTTATTGGGCTATAAGGTTTATTGGGCCAAGTGGGCCTACTGATTTATGTTCCTTGTGGGTTCACTAATTGGGCCGGGCTAGCCCATTAACTCCTTAGTTCATTACATAGCCCATCACACAAGTTATAAGATTACTTACAATTTTTCTGTTTTTATACAACAGATTTATGAAATGTTGGCCACTAATTCGGGGTTAAATATAATTATTTGGACCCTCCTGATTTTTATAAAACAACCTATATGTGTCCACTTATTTTGTGAATTTTGTCTTAATTTATAAAGAATGTTTACTACCTCTAAATATTTTTATAAATGGAAGTGGTCAAAACAGTCACTGTTTTGCATACTCGAAAGTTTTATAAAAGTTCTTTGGGTTTTGCTTTTAATAAAAATTCCATGATTTTATTTTAAGTTTAGGACACATTGAAATTACTTTCCACCAAGTATGGCCTCCTGGAACCTTATGGATTAGGAGATAAAAATTGTTAAGTTGATAAAATATTCAGACAAAAATGCAGTTTTGACCAGTTTTAGTAGAAAAATCATATCTTTTGTTTTTTCAGTATTTTTGGGTGATTCCAGTTGGTGGTGCAACTGAACTCTCAAGGCTACAACTTTTATCTTGACACTTTCAAATGATTTGGCCGATTTCAGTGTGTTTTACCCATTTCAAACCCGAAATCAAAAGCTGTTCAGATTTTCTTGAAAACATCAAAGCATGCTTTTACTTTGTTACTTCACCCAACACCTCCTTTGGCTTCCCCAATGTATTAACTTTGTTTTATATCATTCTATTTCATTTCATTTGTATTTTTCACAGATTTTCTTCATATCTTTATGGACAAATTGCTTGATTAAAGTGGTGGGTGCATATATGTGTTCTTAGTGATTATCGGTTGGTGTTTTTGATTGTTATTCTTGTTTGATTCTTATAAAAATCCATTATTCTTGTAATGACATCATTAAACCCAGAATATTATACATATTTTAACATGCAACTATGTATAAAATCATCAATCAAAAGATCCATCTCAAATCCAAACTCCTAGCAAACTAAACTAGCTTATATCACATACATGCATGTCAAGATCTAACCTTTTTAAGCATAATCAAGCTATAACTTTTAATCTTCTTTTTTGAAACATCATTTTTATGAAAAATTCCAGAAGTATAAACATATTTTCTTTGATAGAAAATCATTTTAGTGAGACTCATTTAACCATTTTATAACAAATCTTGCAACTACTAACTCTTGGGTCTTGTTTGTGTTGAATCCTTGAATCCTTTCTCTTGATTTCAACATGCATGAACATGTGAGATAAGGATCTATCAACTTTGCCCTCATTGAGTTTAAATCAAGAAGAAAATGATAATAAAAGATAAGAAAACATTTGGGTTTTGAAAGAACAAGATTAACTAAAGATTTATTAAGTGAAGAGATGTTGTTAACAACCTTTTTGGGTCACGAAAATGGTGGGAAGGGGCTGTGATTCACGGCTGTTTTGGGGCAGAATATTTCGACCATGATGCACCAAGATGAGCTCCATAACTTGCTTCAACACACCCTAGAATGATCTAGCTTCAACCCTTTATTATTAGAGTTAATTTACTTAAGATTTAACCCTTTATTTGAGTGGTGAATGAACCGAAATTAGAGAAGAGGGAGGAGGAGAAGAATGCAGAAAATTTTGAGAGAAAAATGAGAGGTATGTGAGAGATAAAGCATGGGGAAGTGAGGGAGTGAAAGAGTGTGGGGGAACATATGTCTTGGGATATCAAGCATGTGTCTAGGGAGTTTCAAGGTTAAAAAGATAGTAAAAATTCAAATTGTGTGGGTGTATGTGTTGTGTGTATGTGCCGTGGGTGTGTGTGTGTTGTAGCAAAACACATTTTTTTTTCTCTTTATAAGTCATTTTTGTTTAAAAGTTTTGTACACACACACACACACACACACACACATATATATAATATATATATATCATATATTTTGTTTAAAAGTTTTGTACACACATATATATATAATATATATCCGTATGTACATATATACGTGTATATAATTTTGTCAAGTTTGTATGAATATTTAGTTGGTGTTGATAGGTGGATTTTGTAAGAGTTTTTACTTATAATTAGTTTAAGTTGTATGCACATTTTCTAATTGCATGAATTATTTAAATGTTACGTTATATGTTATGTCTCACGTATGTATATAAATATGCGTTTGACTTGTAAATTTTTATTGATGTACATTGTTATTATTTGAATTGTTGGGTTATTTGGATCATTAGATACTCTCTTGTTTAAATTATATACTTACGAAGTTGTTATTGTTTTACATAAGCTTTGAGATTGACTTGGATAATCTTTAGTTATTGTGGATGACATTTCTAAGGCAACTAGCTACCTTTTGTCATTCTATTGAACTGAAGGGCAATTATCACCATGCCCTAAATGTCTAGAAGGTCAATTCTCTTAATAAACCTCTAGGGTTAGATACCTAGATAAATATAAGTAAGTTGTCCTAGTCGGAAGTTGAGGGTTGTTACAATTATGTTGTGGAGTATATGGAGGAGTAAGCTGTTGAATAATCCCACAAGCTTTTAGATAATCCTTAAACTCTTGGCTTAAGTATTCTCCACCTCGATCCGAGTTGATTTTCTACTTCATTTTTAAACTCTTTGAATGTTTCGAAGACTTCATGTTTATGTTTAAGCAAGTAAACATAACCATAACGACTGAAATCATCCGTAAAAGTGATGAAGTAGCTAGCACTTTCCTTGACACATGTCTAAATGGGCCACATACATCGGTATGTACAAGTCCAAGTAGCTCTTTAGCCCTCTCCGGTTTATGCGGAAAAGGTTTTCTTGTCATCTTTCCGGAAACACAAGACACGCATTTGTCAAATGATTCATCATTTGATTGTAAGATCCCTTCACGTTGAAGCCTTTCAATGCGTTTCTTGCCTACATGAGCAAGACGACAATGCCAAAGTAGAGTCCAAATTGGGCTTGACACTTTTGCTAACATTATACATTGAATTATCATTTGAATCACAACCATGCATATCAATTTCATAAATACCATCACAGGCAATAGCATTAAAATAATGAACATTATTTCGAGAAACTGAAATACCATAATCATTAAAAACATTAATGAATCCGTTGTTTTTCAACAAAGAAACTGAAATTACACCTCTAGTAATAGATGGTGCATAATGACAATTGTCTAAAACAATAACTAAACCAGTAGGTAAAACTAAATGAAAGTCCCCTATTTCTTCTACAGCTGCCGGTAGACCATTGCCCACGAACAGTTGTAAAGCTCCTGGCTTCAGTTTCTTTCTTCCTCTAAGCCCCTGTAAAGTATTACAGATATGAGTTCCACAGCCAGTGTCATAAACCCACGAATTACGCTTAGAAAAGGAATATAATTCAACTGTGAAGATACCTGAAGTACTGGCTAAACCAGCTTGCTTCTTCTTCGCATTCAACTCAGCTAGATACTTAGGACAATTCCTCTTCCAGTGTCTCACTGCAGCACAGTGATGACAAGCCTGGTCTTTAGACGGATGCTCCTTTTTCGCCGGAGGGGTCTTTTTAGGTTTTGAGACTGTGAGGTCCCAAATACGATGGTTAACCCCGAAAGTGTATAATACAACAAGTCTAATAATCACTAGAATGGACTAGTATTACTTAAATATAAATGCAAGTATATAAATAAAGTAATACACGACTTAAAGTAATAAACAAGTAAAGTGGAACATTATGTATTTTTCAAGGTGTATTTTATTTATGATGTTAAATAAAATACAAGGTTGTGCGGAATCAAGATAATACAAATAAGTACGTATCCTAACAACCTATGAATTACAAATGATCTATATTTGTCAAATAACTCTTTTGGATCGAGATACTTAAAGTTGTGAAGTATCCCTGTTTAAGATCGAGAGTATTTAGACAAATTCACTCTAATGCTAAATGTATGCTTTAAAGTAATTTTCTCAAAGAAATGACTTTGTATTTATAGGCAACAAAATTCACCAGTGAATTTTGTGCCGTACAAATATGGTTGCATGCATTTAATGAACCGACAAAAACATTAAATGCATTGGTTAAGGTACAAGGATAAAGTCACATCAATATGACTTTATTCTTTTAACCAACCACCTTTACACACGTATAAACTTTGGTAAAGAACAAGTGGATTGTTCTTTGGAAAGTGTGTAAAGGCAAAAGTCAATTCCTCGATATCAGTGTTCAGACTTGTAAGGTCTAGAACACTGACAAACCTCCAGTGTACAGATCTGGTAAGACTTCCAGTGGACTCCGCCATTTGTCAGTCTTCTTTATTCTGACTTCAATCTTTGACTTCAGTGAGAACGTCTTCAGTAGAGTAGATCTGGACTGGGGTGAGTCCAGTGAGCTAATCTGGAGAATACTCCAGATTTCCTATACAAGTGTTTGCTCACTGGTCTTCCATTATTTCTGAACAAATCTTCAGAGGGACTCCAGATTCCAAGTCTGGAGTAGGTCCAGTAATATACCATTTCTGGACAGATCTTCAGTAAGGCTCCAGTAGTCGAGTCTGGAGCGAGTCCAGTAAATCTGGACCTAACAAATTCCCCCTATTTGTTTAGAAATAATGCAAGTGTTTTCAAGCTTATATCTATACAACTTTGTATGCTTAAAAAACACAAGTTTTGACTTAGTCTAAAAAATCTAAGTTACTGGAAAACACTTTATAGATCATGAGTGTTTTCAGTTTCATCTTTTAAGTTTAACTTAGACTAAATCTGATCATTTACTTTTATGAATCAAAAATTGCAACTAATATTACATACATCAACTGATAAATAGTTACAATTTTCATCAAACATAAATTACAATAAGTAAATGATAAGAGTCAGGCCCTTCTCTTCGATGTCTGTCCTGGAGCATCTTCAGAAGCCTTTCTCTTTGGTGATGGAGAAGATGGTACTGATTCTGGCGATTTCATGCCTATTGCAACTTCCATCTGTTGCTTTCTTCTCCATACCTTCTCAACCCTCTTCAGAAATGCTTTAACATCAGTCGACAAATATGTCTTCCCCCTGAACGTTAAGGCAATCTCCTTCATCCAGAGTATCTGAGCACAACAACTGGCTGCAGACACGTATTCAGCTTCAGCAGTGGACAATGAAACTGAAGTTTGCTTCTTACTGGTCCAGCTGACCAGTTTGCTACCAAGGAAATGACATCCACCAGTAGTGGATTTCCTGTCTATCTTACAACCTGCATGATCTGAATCTGAATAACCCATTAGCATCCATGCCTGAGCCTTTGGGATACCAAAGACCCAAACTGAGGACACCCTTAAGGTACTTCAGTATGCGCTTCACAGCAAGCATATGAGATTCCTTTGGATTAGACTGATATCTGGCACATAAACATGTTGAAAACATAATATCTGGTCTACTGGCAGTTAAATACATCAGTGAACCAACCATGCCTCTGTAGACAGTGGTGTTCACTGGTTTACCATCTGGATCGGAGTCCAGTGTCAGTGGTGCAGAAATTGGAGTTGGTTTAGATGGTGAAGAGTTCATATCATATTTCTTTAAAAGATCTCTAACATACTTTTCCTGATTAATAAAAATGCCATCTTTGTTTTGTTTAATCTGGAGTCCAAGAAAATACGTTAATTCACCCATCAAACTCATTTCATATTCAGTTGACATTATTTTAGAAAATTTCTTGCACATGTTTTCATCAGTAGACCCAAAAATAATATCATCAACATAAATTTGTACCATTAACAGATAACCTTTTTCATGAAGAATAAATAAGTATTGTCAATTGCACCTCTTTTGAAACCATTTTTCAATAAATGTTTAGTCAGAGTGTCATACCAGGCACGTGGGGCTTGTCTGAGTCTATAAAGCGCTTTGTCCAGACGATATACCCAATGTGGATGCTTTTCATCAACGAAACCTGGTAGTTGTCTGACATAAACTTCTTCTTCAAGCTTTCCATTCAAGAAAGCACTCTTTACATCCATCTGGTAGACCTTGAACTGATGATAAGCAGCGAATGCTAAGAATATTCTGATCGCTTCAAGTCTAGCCACTAGAGCAAATGATTCATCAAAATCGACATCTGACTGGCAGTAGCCTTGTGCTACCAGTCTGGCCTTGTTTCTGATTACGTGGCCATCTTCATCTACCTTGTTCCTGAAGACCCATCTTGTTCACAATTGGTTCTTTATTTCCAACTGGGAAAGGAACCAGATACCAGACCTTGTTCCTTTCAAACTGGTGAAGCTCTTCTTGCATAGCAGTCACCCAGCTTGGATCTTCCATAGCCTCGTCAATCTTCTTTGGTTCCATCAATGATAGAAAACTAATATATAAGCATTGATTACTGGAGGCTCTTCTGGTCTGAACTCCTCTACTGGAGTCACCTATGATCTGATCAATAGGATGAGCTTTTGTCCATCTAGAGTACTGACCAGGATTGTTACTGACAACAATATCAGTGCAAGAATTCAGTTGAGTCTCCTCTAGAGTTGCTTCAGGAGGAGGATCTTGCCAGACTACTTCAGCATCTTCATCTGAGTCATTTAAATCACGATTTGCATCATGAAATTCTTCATTTGAAGGCATTTCTTGAAGTACTGGTTCAGTTTGGAATTCTTCATAAGAAGACATTTCTGGTATATTCTCAACTAACACTGATACTGGGGGAGTAGTACGAACATCTGATCCAATATTAATTTCAGAGGGTAGTTTGAAAATAATAGAAGGATAGAATGGAGTACCACTAGAGCGTTTCTTTTTCTGAACAGGTTCCAGATCAGGATGACTGGAAACTGTTCTTCTGAATCTTCTTTATTGTAGTTGATAGGATCAGATTCACAGAAGACAATTGGAGTTACTGGGGGAGTGTCAAGGGCTGGCATCTTGTTGATTGCAGCATTTGATTCATCAAATGTGACATGAATTGACTCATGGACCTTCTCCAGTCTCTTGTTGTAGACTCTGAAGGCCTTGGAATGGCTGAATAGCCTAAGAAATACCCTTCATCAGCTTTGGCATCAAATTTGCCTAACTGACTGGAGTCGTTCAGGATGTAAACTGGACATCCAAAAACGTGAAAATAACCAATATTTGGTTTTCTATTTCTTAAGACTTCGTAGGCTGTCTTTTTGTGTCGCTTCACATACACTGACCGGTTCTGGGTGTGGCAAGTAGGAGCAATTGCTTCAGCCCAGAAACTGGTAGACAGACCAGATTCAGCAAGCATACTCCTGGCAGCTTCTATCAGCGTTCGATTCTTCCTTTCCATAACTCCATTTTGTTCTGGAGAGCGGGCTGATGAGAAATTCTGGGAGATGCCAGTGTCAGTACAGAATGACTCCAGAGTTGCATTCTGGAATTCTTCCATTGTCACTTCTTAACTGACACACCTTTCGACTGTACTTGAGCTCAATTTGCTTGATAAGACTGATGATTTCAGCAGCAGCTTCACTTTTAGACCTGAGAAAGATAACCCGACAATATCTGGAAAATTCATCTACTATTACCAGGGTGTATCTTTTACCAGCACGAGTCTGAACATTCACTGGACCAAAGAGGTCCATATGAAGCATATGAAGAGGTTCAGATATGCTGAAATTCTGTATGGTCTTGAAACTGTCGTTTC
>CM067167.1:248742142-248820420 GCA_034093135.1 Erigeron breviscapus | reverse complement strand
AGAGTCAAACGACCCTCTGCAGCAAGAAATCAGATCAGTTCTGATTCAGCATCCACTCTATTTGCGTTACAGAGCTCCGAGATCCTCGTACCTACCTCGGGGCCATTCAAAAAAGACCTGCATACATGGGGGATTACATCGACAATAAGCTAACCATATTTCTCCTTCAGAAATAAGTCCTTCATAATAATGATTGTTTGTTTGTTACTTTTAGACTTTTGTGAACTGTGTCATTCTTGTTACCTTTTAGACTTTTGTGAATTGTGACAATGACACGTAGACTTTAGCAGACTGCACACACAGTAGGCGCATGTTTAGGTTTTCCTTTTAAGAGGTGTAATATTATTTTTTTTATCCATAAAAGATGTGTAAGTGAGTTTTTTTGTTAAGTACTATTGTTTAATTTTTAGATAATTGTTAAAATTTGTAATGGAGTTAATAACATATATTTATTTATAAATGTAAAAAAAAATATAACAAAATGAGAATTACCCAAAAAAAATCGGAAAGGGGTTCCTTGGTCATATCTTTGTACGTACTTGCATTCTATTTTATTTTTTTTGTAAAGGTAGTTCGATTTAAGAACGGGTGAGGGATTTGGCGAATTTTAAAAAACGATTGGAAGGGTACCTGTTCAACCATATCTCATGGAAAATGTACATGTTTTTAGGGAGAGGTAGAAAAAAAAGAATGTTAGAAAAATCTCTTGAGAAATTGAGGGCAAAAAAAGTCAAATGAATGGGATATCTCCGGGGGACCCATATAATGGATTTAGAAGATACCCCTGGCCAACCCACCTAAGTTCTTTTACTACTTTAGCAAATATACATATGATGTCAAATATAGAATTTGAGCAAATTAATTATATGTTACTTTTGAGTTTTGAATGCATCGATTAAGCTAGTATGCCCTTTGATTGATACATATATAGTGGGGAAAAAATGAAACAATAATACTCAAGATTCAGGAAGGAGCTGCTAGCTAGCTCGGAAACTTCCTCGCAATTACGTTTTGTTCTATAGGACACTACCAATTCAATTAGTACATACACCGCACGTTTCAATTAAAAAATATATATAATGTAATTACGCTGCTCACAATTGTCACAAGATCGATCAGTTGCTCGTCAATTTTACCACATTAACATTACGTTATTATTTTTAAACTGAAATGCTTCTGTCAACGACATTTTATCATCATTTTGTCGTCACTTTAATGTTGTTATAACAATAACAACATGTGGTTTGACCAGAAGAAATAGAGTAACTGCAAAGACGAAATAAGAGGAATGAAAGTTAGCAAAACGTCGAATTAATATATGGTCACCAAAGGGTGGAGAGGGGAGAAGGCAGGCAGGGAGCGGCGGAGCAATGGGCTTAATTTTTTCATATGATTTGTTTTTATGATTAAGATAATCAGATTTATCAATTAGGAAGATCTATTATTACTCTTGTCCAAAGGTATAAAAAAAACAATTTGACATGTGCAAGTAATAGATTCTGGCTTCCTTGTATGTTTGTGACATGATGTGCACCTTTACAAGTAGTAGATAAAGTAGTAAGGACTAAGGATCGATAGGGACAAAAATTCGTTGTGAATTGAAGTACTCCATGTGCGATTAAGATTATTGCGTATATTGTAAATGGTACATTTTTGGAGGTAACCAATTATGGTATTATTAGTCATAACGTGCTCTATTATATATATCTATGATAATAATGATAACGATTTTTCATGGGTGTGTACGTACCGTTTAATTGAATCAACAAATTAAAATAACTTGATATAGCTCGACTGTTACTGCTGACAACAATCCATATTCGAATGACGTTTTTCTTCACCTATAATATTTAATTCTACGTAAATCAGTTATATATGATCTCGATATATATATACCTGATAATAAAATAATAATTAGCACGTCCAACTTAAAAACATGATAAACTTTTCTGAAATAGTATTTGTTTTTTAAGAAAAAGAGAAATAAAATACTCCGTATCATTTTGGTGGCTAGAATCAACTCCAAAATCAATCCACCACACTATCTTCTCTATTTCCTGTTTTAACGCATGGGAGTATGGGACCTATAGAGATTTATGTGGATGTTATGAGGCACTTGTTTCAAGAACCTTCCTGTTATCCTTTTCTTATTTTTTTTCTTATTACTCTATTATTTTATTATTTTGACATTACAAAACATGATAACATCAAATTTCTCCTTTTTTTTCACCTATAAAGACTATGGTATCAAACATACACGAATATAAACCAACCTCAAAATCATTACATCATCATAATTTTTTTAATAACTTTAACAATCTCATCATCATGAACAAAACATGTTCTTTTATTTTCTTAAATCTCTTTATTTTCACCGCTACACTTTCACATTTCACATCCGGTTCGGGCATAATATACGACTCAGCCGGTAACAAGCTTCTAAGGGGCATTCCTTACTACATCCTCCCCCTCCTTCGTGGCTCGGGTGGCGGACTGACCCTTGACCCGAACCACGAAAGACGGGTGCCCACTTAATGTCACACAAGAACCTTTTGAATTCAACAATGGTGTCCCATTCACCTTCAATCCTATTGTTCTTGAAGAAGAAATCGTACGTGGAGCTTACCCAATATCAATAGTGTCCGATGTCTCGAACCCTTGTCATGCATCAAATATATTGAAGGTCATGACCGCGAAAACTAGAAAGAAAAAAGATAGTGAACATTTGATTAATGAAAATTATAAAGATAATCATAGTTATGATAAGAATCTTAGATTATGAAAATTATAAAGATAATCATAGTTATGATAAGAAGAAGAAAGATGATGACGACGACGATGATGACAGTAAATATGTTACTATACAAACTGTGACAAATGGTGGGGAATATAACAAGCCCGAAAGTTGTTTTCAGTTTGTTGAAAATGATTTGATGCCAGGGTTATTAAGTTACCAAATTCAACATTGTCCATTTAAATGTGGTTCTTCTTCGAGTAGTAGTAGTACTCCTGGTTTTAGTTGCTATAACGTCGGCATTATTAAAGATGTCGGTGGTACCGGGTATCTTGGTCACACGGATGAGATTTTTCCTGTTGTGTTTACGAATGCTTATGGGTCGTTTGGCAAATCGGATAATAAGGATGCGTTTAGCTCGTCGGCTAAAATGAGCACCTTTAGCCAGTTTATGGCTAAAGTGAACATGTTTAGCCGATCATCGATATAGTGAACATGTTTTCCTGTTGTATTTTGTAGAAATAAACTTGGAATATCGAATTGAAGAGTAATATTTGTACACTTGTATAATTAATAAAGATGAATGATCGTTTTAGAATGTTTGACTGCAATAACTTACAAGACTATTGTTCATATTTTTACAGTGTATAAATCAAAAGTAATGAGTTATACAGCATTATTATTATGAATACACCATCCAATTTCGTAGTATTTATATTATACCGCTCTCGATCTGTTATTGTGGTGCCTAACATCATGTGGTTTGGTATTGAGTCATTTGATTAGGCACTTTTCGACCTTTTGAGTCATATGCTAAGGCCTAATAAGCCAATAAGCCGTCTTGGAGGCTAAATTCTCTACGTTCACATCCTTACTTTTATCAAGTCGTTCAGGTACGTGTCATGTTTTGGCCGTTCTGGATGTCCGCATCTATGAAGACGCCGAGAATGGGAGTCTATATATGTGGGCCCACATTCTAAATCCTTTACTTTTAGCACCTCATTCTCTACGTTCTGAATTAATGTAAGTAATCTTATTTTATTTATTTTTGAGTTTAAATAAATAACAATGATATGGCAATGGAAGTTAAAACGTCATGGGTTTAACGGAGAGAAGTTGACGGTCAAATAGTCAAAGGACCAAACGTGAACCTTATCCTCCTATAAAGGACTCTCCTTGAGGTTTTTGATTTTAAAGGACGAAAGGTGACTATTTAGGTAAACCACAGGGACGATTTATGTCATTAACTCTTAATAATAATGTGGTTTATTAGAGTTAAAAATTTAATGAGAATTATAGTATTTGTGGTATGGTGAAATTTTTAGTATATTTTAGAAGTGGAAAATAATATGACGATAATGTGACAGTTCAAAATTTGAGAATTTAGTTCCTTATATACGACCTTGTGATGTAAATCATTTTTTGAACAAACCAACATTTAAGTGAAGAACTTTCTTAATATTTAAGTTTTGTTTTATGCATAAAGAAAACATGAAGTATATATACGCTTCCGAACTCAAGACTTCCGAAACTCCTTGCCCCCCACCACCACCCTAAATATAATAATCCACCCTTCCGAATGTAAAGAATGGAACTCGAACCAAAATGATTAAGAGTCACTTAGCTGGTCAAGACAGTGTCCAGACATATTTTAAAAAAGATTAAGTTATCATTTATCAAGAGTCACTTAGCTGGTCAAGACAGTGTCCAGACATATTTTTGGGCTGGCTCACGGGTCCTAGTATCCATTCAGCCACAAGAATATGTGTCACTCCCACCCCTGTTTGTTTAACTTGAATTCCTAGTATCCATTCAGCCACAAGAATATGTGTCACTCCCACCCCTGTTTGTTTGAATAAATTTCACCTTTTAGATTCTTTTTGAAATTAATTCATTCAGAATAGTCCAAAAGGGCTTGTTTGTTTTTATGATTGTTCAGATGTTGCACTTAAAATCTCTTTTTAGGTCTAATACTCTCTCCTAATTACTCTAGAATTTATATTAATATTTGTAGAAAAAGTCTCATTAATTTACACTTTTTTGTTTTCCATCAATAATCATTTTTAGCCTGAATACTTATTTATATTTATTTTTAGCCATCAACTTGAGAAGATTTTAATCATTTAATTAATTAAAAAATTCAACATATGAAATATTGTCTACAAAAAATTATTTCAAAAGATGAAATACAATATATGTATTCAATGTAATTTTGACTTTTCTTGACTTTTTATCTTATAAATAAATATAGATTTACACATATAAGGTTGGGGGTACACTTGGCATGTATATTTGACATGTATTCTTAGACATTATTATTCATTCAGTTAATATTATTGTGTATGTGGTCTTATATTTTGGTTGCACAACCATCGGGTGCAGCGGCAGAAACTATAGCCACCCGTCATCATGAAAGGTTTTTATGTAACTTTTCTTTGATATGAGTTTGTTTATTTTGTAAATTAATTAGGGTTTAATTATGTTTTTAGTTTTCATTTTCTTTTTGCAGCAACTAATGTCTTATTGTTGTGTACATCACATGAGACCATCATTATCTACGGTAGAATTATTAATGTAATATCTTTAAAAGGTTGTTTTATTTGGCTTATTGTAACACCCCAAATTTCGCAGTACTATTATATTACTAAAAGTAATATATATCAAATGAATAGATGTCGAATTATTTAAAAAGCCGTATAAATCAAATGTCGGGCCTAGCGTTTTAAGTAACGTTTACAAAAAGGACTAAAAATGTAAGATAACTATAAAAGAGGGGGCTTAAGTGAAAGTTTTTAATTAAATCTATGTATTTAAATATAATATATGATCTATGTTGATCATATCATAAAACCATTTCTATCAAATAGTAAAGTCGGCGACGAGAGGGCTCCGAAGTCGGCCAGAGAAAAGAAGAAGATTAGAAGAAGAGGAAAAGCGGGTTTCGGGTCAAACCAAATATGTCAAATCATTCCTAATCAATTAAAGGCTTTGATTATCATTCTTTTAAGGTATTATTTTCTAGTTTTATAGTTTGATTAATAGTTATATAAAAATATCCTAGGTCAAGAAAAGGTGATTGTTTGGGTCCATATTAATTTCTTAGTATCCGGGCTCAGCTATGAAGCATATATTAAAATTTGGAGATAGTTTTTGTGTCACGTTATGTGACATAAAAAGTTTAAGAAAAGCTATGATTTTGTAAGGTAATGATGAAATAATGATAAGGAAGTGAAAATAATTGGCATGGGAAGTATTGGGTAAGAAAAAGTTAGAAAAGACAATATGTATAGATGTTGATGGGTTATATGAATTTGGTTAATAGGTAACCAAGGATTTTGAAGAATACAAGTGTATGCTGTAGCAGGACCACAGGTGAGTATATAGGATTTAAACTGGCAGGTTGATCATATGAGGGCAGATTACATGTGTGTAAGAGATCTCATATGATCAATATAGTTATATAATGTCGTATTTGTTTAGTTGTTTTAATTGTTGAAAATATATGTTGAAATTGTGTTATTAATTAAATTATGAAGGATTGAGCTAACATTGAATTATATGGAACTCGGTTATATATGTGTGATCGATTTTGTTTGCATGGAGTTTTCAATATCAAAATTTTCGTTTCACACTATTAATTCATCTGTGGTTCGCCTAATTAATTTCATTATCACGTAGTAAATAAATAATTGCTTTTATGCTTTGTTATTTTAATATATCTAATTGCTTTGTTAAGATTCGAATCGGATGTTGTTACCAAGATTACGTAGCACTTTATATTCTTAAATGCAAAAACACGTATTTATAATAAACTAGATTATTACCCGCGTAATACGCGGGAAACATATATAATTAATGACATGTTAAATTTTTATAATATCATAAGTTGACAAATATTTAACCAGGTAATAATTAAACCACTAAAAAACATGAAGTTACATTAGTGGTCGTTTAGATTCCGGTTAACAGTGACCAGACAGTTGAAAAATGGATACATCATCTATTAGAGGTCTCGCTAAGTAAGGTTTTCGTTTCTTTGGATGTCTTTCATTCATCCGGATATGTCTGCATTGTCATTGTACTTGTGCTTTAACGTTTTGCTCGAATAATTTAGTTATACACTAAAATTACTAAGCAATTTAATTATCAATCTATATATCGCATGTTGTGTTAATCTAACTTAAAATTATGCATAATATCATTGCAATTTTCATACAATTATTTTTCTGATATATAATTGTGATAGCTTACTATAGACTCCATATTTGTTTTTTAGTTCTTTATTAAGAAGGCCGGTTTGACATCCGGTCCGGTTTTCAAAACATTGATTTAATAAAAACGTTATATGATAAAAATCCTATACAAAAATTCTTATAACCAAATTTCGTTATATGATAAAAATCCTATACAAAAATATAATTTAATAAAAGCGTATTACATTAAAAAAGAAAATTTTATTGTAAAAACATTAAAAATTAATTTTAAAGATAAAAAATGATGTAAAATATAAAAATATTAGTTTCCATAATTATATCATTAAAAACATTAATTATTAATGTCTACAAACTTAAATAAGGAAATAATAATAATTAAATCTAAAAAGTTAAATAAGGTATATGACATCATCATTTGATCTAATGGCTCTAATTAAAAGTTGAACTTCATATAAGAGTCCATACTTCTCCAACTATGAATTAAGGTTTCTTATATATATTTAAGAAAAAAACGTACTTTTAAAACAATGCAAAACAAAAACGCGACAGCTGACACGTAGTACATGATACATAACATTTAAATTAAAGTTTTTTTCCCTAATCTACTTTTCATCTTGTCCTTTATATGTGGGAAAATGATAAATCCTCCTAAAGATTAGCCTAAAAATCCCCCTAAAACTTAAAGTGACATGTGGTATCCACTAATTTTCTTTCCTAATCTTGCCTCCTGATTTTTCCACATGTTATCATCTCATAGTTAGAGGAAATTATTAGGCTATTTAGTTAGGAGGATTGATCATTTCCCTTATATGTGACAACGTAATTATATTTTGAAATTTTCTTATGTCTTATTCAACAATAATATTTTGTCTTTTTAACTATTGTGAAACTAACTCGATATTGAGAGAAAATAAAATTTTGTCAAACAAGATATCGCGTGGCATATGTCGCTTGGGGCGGGATTATGTAACTTCAAACCTAATGAACAGATATGTAAAACAACAAAAGAGAAATACTACAAATTTAATTATTCTTTTATTTCTTTCTTGCCAAAAGCCCAAAATTACATTCAAATGTTTGGTTTTGTAAAGCTTGTTTAGTAAAGTTTACTCTTGGCAAGTTATTCAAACGGAATCTGTTTACTTCTTTGGAAAAGAAAAGAAGCTTTATCTAATTCTTAATTTGTAATCTTAAAATTTCTTTATATATATTTATAGGGTTTTGTTAAACGAAGCCTTTAAGGCTTTCATTAAGGTACATTAAATAATTGTACACTTACCATAACATTCAGGGATGAGCTTTTAATATGAAAAGATACAAGTTTTTTATGCACGTTAAGTGAAGCCCTTAGGACTTCATTTAGCATTTTCCATATTTATATTCACCATGTAAATCTTTAATTTATCCAACAACAATTTATATATATTTATTGCCACCACAACAAAGAGAAAAAATTAGTCATCTACTTTTAATCCAAGCCATTGAAAATAATTAACAACAAAATCCTAGCCATTCAAATTAAAAGTCAAAAGTATAAATTTGGTGAGTTTCAAATCATATTACACAAACTAACAACACAACTAAACAAACAACAAAACACAGCAAACACAATATAGAAGTTTAAAAGTCAAATGCCCAAATATGGAAAGATTTAAATTTTATTAAACATGACACTAAGAATGACAACTAATAATACACGGCAAAAAAAACTAAGAAATTTTCATTGTGCTTTGCTTAAACATTCTTAATTAATATTAGAATCTTTATAAATGAGTAAAAGATTTGATCATTTCCACTATAAAAACCACAAACCTTTACTTTTCATTTGAATACATCATAAGTTTCAAGCAACAAGTTAAACAAATATAATGTGTTTGTACGTTGATGGGGATGTCTCTGGAGATGTTATTGGTTTAACTAATTATATGTATGTTGTTGTTCATGTTTTTTGTAGAAGTTCAAGACGTCGACCACGTACAGAATGAAAAGAAAAATGAATTTGCATGTGACGTGAATGAGGTCATCTTGAATGAATTGTAACTAATAATGTTTAGTAAAAAATTAATTGTAATTCTTTTTTCTATCATTTATTTTTGTAGGATGACATGATAAGCTTTTGGGTGATGTTAAGTTCTCACAAAATGACATTTCTAAGATTAACGAGTAAGTATGTATTCATAAGCATTTTATATATCTAATATTGTAAAGTTTTATTTATCAATACTTTTATTTTTTTTTGTTGTTTTTTACTTCCTAATTACTCTATAATTTATATTAATATTTGTAGAAAAAGTCTCATTAATTTACACTTTTTTGTTTTCCATCAATAATTTA
Source organism: Erigeron breviscapus (assembly GCA_034093135.1). NCBI lineage: Eukaryota > Viridiplantae > Streptophyta > Magnoliopsida > Asterales > Asteraceae > Erigeron > Erigeron breviscapus. Next base: position 248,811,138 of record CM067167.1, on the reverse strand, counting down.
CACTTTTTAGCCTGAATACTTAATTTATATTTATTTTTAGCCATCAACTTGAGAAGATTTTAATCATTTAATTAATTTAAAAAAATTCAACATATAAAATATTGTCTACAAAAAATTATTTCAAAAGATGAAATACAATATATGTATTCAATGTAATTTTGACTTTTCTTGACTTTTTATCTTAATAAATATAGATTTACACATATAAGGTTGGGGGTACACTTGGCATGTATATTTGACATGTATTCTTAGACATTATTATTCATTCAGTTAATATTATTGTGTATGTGGTCTTATATTTTGGTTGCACAACCATCGGGTGCAACGGCAGAAACTATAGCCACCCGTCATCATGAAAGGTTTTTATGTAACTTTTCTTTGATATGAAGTTTGTTTATTTTGTAAATTAATTAGGGTTTAATTATGTTTTTAGTTTTCATTTTTTTTTCAGCAACTAATGTCTTATTGTTGTGTACATCACATGAGACCATCATTATCTACGGTAGAATTATTAATGTAATATCTTTAAAGGTTGTTTTATTTGGCTTATTGTAACACCAAATTTCGCAGTACTATTATATTACTAAAAGTAATATATATCAAATGAATAGATGTCGAATAATCTAAAAAGCCGTATAAATCAAATGTCGGGCCTAGTGTTTTAAGTAACGTTTACTAAAAGGACTAAAAATGCAAGATAACTATAAAAGAGGGGGCTTAAGTGAAAGTTTTTATTAAATCTAAGTATTAAATATATATATATGATCTATGTATCATATCAAAGGTAAAGTCGGCGACGAGAGGGCAAGACGGCCAGAAAGAAAGAAGAAGAAGATTGAGAAGAAAAGCGGGTTTCTGGTCAAACCAAATATGCCAAATCATTCCTAATCGATTATAGGCTTTGATTATCATCTTTTTAAGGTATCATTTCTTAGTTTTCTAGTCCAATTAATAGTTATATAAAAATATCCTAGGTCAAGAAAATGGTGTTTGGGTCCATATTAATTTCTTAGTATCTGTGCTCACCTATGAAGCATATATTAAATTTTGGTAAGATTTGAAGATAGTTTTTGTGTCACTTTATGTGACATAAAAAGTTTAAGAAAAGCTATGATTTTGTAAGGTAATGATGAAATAATGATAAGGAAGTGAAAATAATTGGCCTGAGAAGTATTGGGTAAGAAAAAGTTAGAAAAGACAATATGTATAGATGTTGATGGGTTATATGAATTTGGTTAATAGGTAACCAAGGATTTTGAGGAATACAAGTGTATGTTGTAGCAGGACCACAGGTGAGTATATAGGATTTAAACTGGCAGGTTGATCATATGAGGGCAGATTACATGTGCGTAAGAGATCTCATATGATCATATAGTTATATAATGCCGTATTTGTTTAATAGTTTTTGTTAGGTCGGAAATCGACCAAGTATAATTTGTTCAGAAATAGCTTGAAGTTTAGTAAAGACGTTTGTACAGAATTCTGAGATGTCTCAGAATTCCTTCACTGAAGCTTCACTTCAGTTCAGATCAAGACAATCTGAAGCATTCATTCTGAAGTCAAAGACTGAAGTATGAAGAAGAGAATCACCTCAGAAGCGAGCATCAGAGTGATTCTACCAGATCGAAGACTGAAGCATCTCAGTGTAAAGTATTTACAACACTTTACATTGATTACGAGGAAGACTTTGTACTTTACATACCTTTACCCAGTTAATAGATTTATCTATTAACAAAAGGTACAAGGTAAAAGTAAAGGCTTGGAACATAGTACTATAAGTCACATCAACTGACTTATATACTCTTCCTAGTACAAAGCATTTAAGGAATTAGGTTTATTCCTTAAATGCTCACAACCACTTTTATACGATCTTGTCCATGTCATCATGGACTTGGTCTATAAATACAAAGTCTTCTCACAACTTGCAAATTGCTTGAAACCTTGCATTGCAACTTGTGAGATATACTCTAAGTAAACTTACGAGTATTTCCAAGTCAATTAGATCACTTGTATTTCGGGATTGTTTAGATACTTACACTTGGGTGTTTATCTTTGTTCCGCAACAATCCTTGTATTTGTTTATATATCAATAAATCAAATACATTAGAAAACAACGTGTCTCAATGCTACATACTTGATTATATTTATATATATCTTTATATAGTTTCTGTCATTTGTTCTTGCATTATTCATATTGTCAATTGTTTCTTGTTATCCATATCTGGATCGTAAACTGAACTTGTCCATCAAGATCAGTTGTACTTGCCAGTCGGGTTTGTTATTCATCTATATTTGGGACTCACAATTGGTATCAGAGCAGCAAGGTTGAATTACATCAATTCTTTAACCTTTGATCTGCTTAGATGGCTGACTTTGAACAAGAACGACCTGACCCTAATAATGCTACCCACCCCCTCTCATCAACAACAATATACCATCACATAATGTACACGTACACTTTCCAAATAATCCTGTTCCCAAGTTTGATGGGAACAGTGAAAACTTTCAAACATGGAAAGCATGCATGTTAAAATATATTGCTGGTGTTGAGAGACATTTGCTAGACATCTTAAAAGAAGGACCCTTTGTCCCCATGAATGCTTCTACTGTTGTCAGAAATGCCGATGGGACTCCTAGGCAGTCACCTAAGGAGAATGATCATTGGTCTGAGGAAGATCATAGACTTGTAGACCTAGACACTAAGCTACAAAATATGATTTTATATGCAGTTCCTGAAAACCTAATGCCCACTCTTGTTTTACTTGAAAATTCCAAATTAATGTGGGAGGAACTAATGACACAGTTTGAAGGCACAAATGAGACAATTGTCACAAGAAAAGTTGCTTTAAACAAAAGATATGAGTATTTCTTTGCTATCCCTGGGGAGTCTTTAACTCAAACTTACATCAGATTTACAAATCTGGTAAACCAACTGAAAGCCCTGGGTGTAACCAAAGACAAAGAAATTTTGTTGGAAAAATTTTGTGACATTTTACCTTCTAAATGGGAAAATTTAATCTTGGTCTTGAGACAAGGCAAAACCTTGCACAATCATACTCTTGCTTCCCTTTATGAGCCTTCAGATATACTGAAGAGAACAAAGCTGAGAGAGCTTTGGCTGAGCAGGATGCCAAGAATCATGTTTCTACCAGTTCTGGTACAGTTCAGTATTCTGAACCACAAAGTACTGCTCTACTATCTTCTGAGAGTGATATTTTTGACTCAATGAAGAAGATGGTTTCTCAAATGTTAAAAACTGGTGTCTCTACTAATGTCACTCATGATTGTGATGAGAATGACAATGATGATCTGGTTGCCATGCTGGCTAAAACGTTCATTCGTTTTAAGGCCAAATCAAATCGATCTGGCAAACCTTTTGCTTCCAGCGCTTCTATTGACAAGTCTAATCTTGAATGCTTTAAATGTGGCAAGAAAGGACATTTCATGAAGGAATGCAGATCTAGTCAACCATCATCATCACAATCTGCTCCTAACCACTCTATTTTTCAGAAATCTGATGACAGCTATAAGGCCAAATACAAGAAGTTAAAGGCACATATGGCTCTCATGGCACAAGACAACTCAAGCAACAGTTGTATGATTGCCAAAACTGAAAGATGGGAAGACTCTGATGAATCATCCAATGATGAAGAGGAAGTTAGGGACATGTGTTTCATGGCACAAGAAGATCAAGGTCATTTGGTCAAAACCGATGTTGAATCTGGTCGCTGGGTGGATATCGTAATGAAAAAGGTCAGTAATTTTGGCTATGAAGAAAATGAGGAACACAAACTGGACCTTTTGGTTCTTTTAGAGGCTGACATCTCATTTGTTGAGACGGTGCGTTCAGAAAGCCTAAAAATGTTTGAAAACAATGCCTCTGAACTGAACGCCAGTCATGCCAGATTAAAAGAACTGAAAGATGTTCATTTGGCTCTAAAAAGTTATCAGTCTATGGTTGCCACTTTAGAGTTGGAAAAAGAAGAGTTAAAAACCATCCTTGAAAAAGAACAGAAAATAATTAAGTCTTGGATGAGTGCACCAAAACCAGATGCTGCAATCAAAAATTTTGCAAATCAAAAAACAGCATATGAATCTGGTGATCTTCACATGGCATCTATAATCACTGATTTAGATGCACTTCCAAAGGAAATGAAACCTGAAATTATTTTTCCTAAAGTTGGCAAACAGAAAACTGTGACTGATAGGGCCCAGGAACAATCTGAGGGTAAATCTGAAACAGCCCAGACAACTGTTTCAGAAAGGAAGGCTAAATCCAAAAAGTCATCCCCTCAGACTTCATCTAAGGTTCCTAAAGACCTAAAGAAGAAGAAAAATATCTCCCCCACTGAGCCATCTTCCTCAGATTCAGGTAAGGCTCAGGTGTCTAATGAAGAATCAATTTGTTAAGGTTAGAAAGTCAATTTCAACTATTGGCTAGACAAGTGCAGAGTTGTAATGCACGTTTAAAAAATGTTGAAACCACTCCTCTTCAACCTAAACAAAATGCAAAACCTTTTTCTAAGCAAACCAAGCAGAAATCTGAAAAGAAAAAGGTTGAAAACCCCATCAAACCAACTACTTTTGTGTCATCTGGAATGATGACTGAAATCCCATTTGACCCTTCTGTTCCTCATAAACCAAAGAAATCTGAGACTGCTAAGGGAGAGTCTAGTGAACCCATCCATAGATGGGTTCCCAAAAAGAACTAATCTTTGATTGTGTGCAGGGAGACCGAAAGAAGAACATATGGTTTCTGGACAGTGCTACTGGCCGAACCATGACTGGTTATCAGACCCTGCTGGAGGAATATAGGGTGCAAGAGGGGCCCTCAATTTTTGGAAATGATGGAAATGGAAAAACTGAGGGATATGGTGTGGTGAATAATGGTCAAGTCAAATTCACACGAGTTGCATATGTGAACGGTTTGAAATATAACCTGATCAGTGTCAGTCACTATGTGATGATGGCTTCAAGGTTTTATTTGATATTTCACAAGGCACCATATTCAACAGAGATGGAAAGGTGGTACTGATTGCACCTAGAAAGGGAAACATTTATGTCATTGATATGAATCCTTCTACCACTGAACAATGTTTCTACTCAAAGGCAGATGAAGACACAAATTGGTTGTGGCACAAGAGATTATCCCATCTGAACTTCAAGAACATTAATAAGTTGTCAAGAAAACAACTTGTTGATGGGATACCCTCTATGTCTTTCAACAAAGACAAGCCATGTCCAGGTTGTGAAATGGGTAAGCAGAAAGAGCTTCATTCAAGACAAAGCAAAGCTTTAGTATAACTGAACCTCTTCACATGCTTCACATGGACCTTTTTGGACCAGTGAATGTTCAGACCAGAGCAGGAAAGAAGTACACCCTTGTTATCGTTGATGAATATTCAAGATACTGCTGGGTGATTTTCCTCAGGTCCAAAGGTGAAGCTGCTGCTGAAATCATTGCTCTCATCAAACAAATTGAGCTCAAGCATAAGCGAAAAGTTTGTCAGCTCAGAAGTGACAATGGCACTGAATTCAGAAATGCCACTCTGGAGTCCTTCTGCACTGAAACTGGCATGTCTCAGAACTTCTCCTCAGCTCACACACCAGAGCAGAATGGTGTTGTTGAAAGAAAGAATCGTACGCTGATTGAAGCTGCTAGAAGTATGTTGAATGAATCTGGTCTTCCCAAGAATTCTGGGCTGAAGCTGTTGCAACTGCTTGCTACACTCAGAACAGATCTATCTATGTCAAAAGATACAAGAAGACCTCCTATGAAGTACTCAGAAATAGAAAGCCTAATATTGGATACTTCCATGTATTTGGGTGTCCAGTATACATTCTGAATGACTCTAGTCAGCTTGGAAAATTCGATGCAAAAGCTGATGAAGGGTACTTCCTAGGATATTCATCAAATCGCAAAGCCTTTAGAGTCTTTAACAAGAGACTTGAAAAGGTTGATGAGTCAATTCATGTTACCTTTGATGAATCCAATTCTGCAATCTTTAAAAATTCCATTCCTGTACCACCCTCAGAAAGCCCAATAAGTTTTGGTGATTCTGATCCTATTGCTGAAACTGATCAGTCACCTGAACCTGCTTCTGAACATCTCCGTTCAGAACCAGTAATAAACAAGCCTAGCAACATTCCATTTTATCCTCCAGTCAATTTCAAACTACCTTCTGAACTGACTATTGGATCAGATGTACATGCTGCTTCTCCTATGATATCAGACTCCACTGAGCAACCTCAATCTGAAGAATTTCATGATGCAAGTCATGATATGCAGGAAGAAGAAGAAGCTGAAGATGTATTTTCTGAAGCTCCTCCTGAAGTTACTCAGAGAAGTTCTTGCACTGATATCATTATTCACCCTGGTCAATACACTAAGTGGACTAAAGCACATCCTATCGAGCAAATCATTGGGGATTCCACTAGTGGGGTTCAGACCAGAAGAGCCACAAGCGATCAATGCTTAAACGTCAGCTTCTTATCTCTAATTGAACCCAAGAAGATTGACAAGGCTATGCAAGACCCAAGCTGGGTTGAAGCCATGCAAGATGAGATCAACCAGTTTAAAAGAAACGATGTATGGGAACTCGTTCCTTGTCCCAGTAACCTGAAGAAGGAACCAATTGGGACAAGATGGGTCTTCAGAAACAAGGTGGATGAAGATGGTCACATCATAAGAAACAAAGCAAGACTTGTTGCAAAAGGATATGCACAAGAAGAGGGAATAGATTTTGATGAAACTTTTGCACCAGTTGCTAGACTTGAAGCTATCAGAATATTCTTAGCTTTTGCAGCTCATCATTAGTTTAAAGTCTATCAAATGGATGTCAAAAGTGCATTCCTGAATGGAGAACTAGAAGAAGTCGTTTATGTGTATCAACCACCAGGGTTCATCAATGAAGAAAACCACATTGGGTGTACAGACTGAACAAAGCCTTATATGGTCTGAGACAAGTACCCAGAGCCTGGTATGATACTCTTACTAAACATCTTCTTAAAAATGGTTTTAAACGTGGTGCAATAGATAAAACTTTGTTCATATTGCATGATAAAAGTGATATCCTTTTAGTACAAATTTATGTTGATGATATTGTGTTTGGTTCTACTAATGAGAAGATGTGTGAAAAATTTTCAAAAATCATGTCTTCTGAGTATGAAATGAGTATGATGGGAGAACTGACATATTTTCTGGACTTCAAGTAAAACAAAATGAAGATGGTATTTTCATTAACCAAAAAATATGTCAGAGATTTATTAAAGAAATATCAATTTGATTCAGTCTCATCAAAAGATACTCCTATTTCTGCTCCATTAACTTTGGATTTTGATCCACATGGAAAACCAGTGGACCATACAAAATATCGTGGTATGGTTGGTTCACTGATGTATTTAACTGCAAGTAGACCAGACATAATGTTTGCAACATGCCTTTGTGCTAGATTTCAGTCTGATCCCAGAGAAGCACATGCAAATGCTGTTAAAAGGATCTTCAGATACCTTAAGGGTGTCCCCAGATTGGGTCTTTGGTATCCAAAGGCTCCAGTCTAGATCTAATGGGTTATTCAGATTCTGATCATGCAGGTTGCAAGATAGATAGGAAAAGCACCACTGGTGGGTGTCATTTCCTTGGTGGCAAATTAGTAAGCTGGACCAGTAAGAAGCAGACTGCAGTATCACTATCCACTGCAGAAGCTGAGTATATTTCTGCAGCAAGTTGTTGTACTCAGATTCTATGGATGAAAAACCAGCTGACTGATTATGGTGTTACTTACACAAAGACTCCAATCTTTTGTGATAACACTAGTGCCATTGCCATATCTCACAATCCTGTGATGCACTCGAAAACCAAGCACATCGACCTCAGGTATCATTTCATTCGTGATCATATTCTGAAAGGAGATATTGAATTGCACTTTATTCCCACTGATAAGCAACTCGCTGACGTTGTTACAAAACCTTTAGATGTCAAAACCTTTAAACATCTAGTCAGTGAGTTGGGTATGTTAAATCCTTAGACTGGTAATCTTGTTATGAACGCCTCAGTGACACTGATCTGGTTCACCAGTCTGAGCGATCCATGTAATTTTTGCTCACCTAGCTATCGAACGCCTTTGTGATACTATCTTGGCACTTATTAATTCATGGATCATCACTTCAGGGGGAATGTTAAATATTTTTCAATCTTTAAAATAAACCTTCATTTTTGAGGGGGAACTTTTGCTCAGAAAAATGTATTTAACTGAAGCACTTCAGAATATCAAAATATTTCAGTTGAATTTTATTAACTGAGATGGTTCAGATCTCTTTGGAACTGACCATGCTCAGAATTTGTTTAGTCATCACTGAAATACAACAATCTTTTCAAGATATTTTTGATACTTGGTCAATTGTGTGTACACGTGACCTACTGCATACTATGTTTTAACTTACGTTGGTCATGCTTATGTGTCACACAAGTTGCGCCGTAAAAGGGAAAGAAATGAGTACTTTTTCTGAAAAAGTGTTGCAGGGTGGGGTCACTCAAACGTCTCTGCATTTAATGCGGACTTGACCCCAGAAATTGTTTTTAATTGGAAAATCACTTTTAATTCCATCTTAAATTCAAATTCCTTTTCATTCTTTCATTTACTTCGTTTTTCATTTACTCTCTAATCATCAATCTCTCTCATCTTTACTCTCAAATTCCTTAACTCTTCATATTCATTTCACTTTCATCTTTCAATTCTTAAAATGTCTAAATCATCATCTTCTTCGCAACATAAGTCGCTCATAAACTTTGAATACACTCCTTCAAATGATGTGAAAACATCTGCTCAATGGCCAAAGAACTTCATTCCATCTCAAATCCGATTCAACATGAGCAACTTTTTGGCTCAATTGAATGTGAAGTCCGAAACCTTAATGGGAAGAATCAACAATTTTTGGGAGCAATCCCCTTTCCATTATGCGTTGACCGCAAATCCTCAAGCATTGTATCATCGATACTTGCTTGAATTCTGGTACACTGCTGTGGTGAACAAGGATGAACAATCCATCTCCTTCACTCTCAATGAGGGCACCAAGAAGTGTGTCATCACTCTTGAGGGGTTCAGAAATTTCCTTCATCTGAACTACCTCGAACCTCCCCAGGTGTTTGCTAAAAGACTCAAAGGAGTCAATTTCAGGGAGGTTCTAGTCGCCACTGGTCATGGTGATATGGAGGATGCTGATGGTACTTTGAAGACCTCTGGACACATTTTCATGTCTGGTTTTGGCAATTGCTGGAGGTTTTTCTGGACCCAGATTGTGGAAAGTCTTGGTGGCAACCATGGAGGGTTGGACCAACTTTCTTTACCCCAATTTGAGATGGGGTATTATATTTGGAATGGGATACAAGCATTTGCTGAGATTCCCTTCTCTCAGTTGATTACAAAGTTAAAAGGGAAGAGAAGTCTGCATGTTGCCTTCCCAAGATTTCTGAGCTTGTGTTTTATGGATATCCTTGGAGAAGCTTATAATCAAGCTGGACCTGAAGCTTCTGTACCTGAATATGGCAGAGATTTCTCAAAGGCAACCATTACTGAAGATGAGCCTGAACTCTCCTCTGCTATGCTTCAGGTATTTACTAAAACTGTTTCAGCCACACTAGCTGGTTCAGAAAGGTCACTAAGTGGGCTACAAAAGAATGTAGGACCCGTTAGTCGACCTAAAGATAAGTTGTTGAGCATCATCAAAGCTCCAGCACCTGTATCTATTGTCCCTGGCGATGATACTACGGTTGAGCCAATCGTTGAAACTGGTGACGATGCAACTGCTTCTGCAGCTGTTGAAAAGTGAATGCTTTCTGGGATGACGATGAGCTACCTCAGGAGAATCTTGATTCTCTTGCTGACTTTGAGTTTGACGAGGAACTATTGGAGGCGAATCAATCCGATTCTGAGCCAGCCCCCATCCTCGCAAACGCCCCTCCTCCTCCCCCAGAAATCCAACCAATCAATGAACCTTATGTACCACCACCACCATCTCACCAAAATCCAATCTTTCCACCAGGCACCAATCCTGCATATGTCACCGATCCATCTTTCACTCCATCACTTCAATTTCTTCACCCCCAAATTCACAACATCCCACCACCTATCAATTATGATGCCCCAGTAGAGAAGGACTTGGATTCTGAGACAGAATCTGAGAGTCCAACTGATATTCAAATGAACAAAGTACTTAAAGGGCTTGGTAGTTTACCATTTGTGGCTCCTGCTTCTGCACAACCCCCACCTCCTTTTAATGTAGAAGCACAGTTAGAGAAAACACAAACCGAAGTCCAAGGCCTTATTTTAAGGGTGGAGGACTTAACCAAATCTCTAACTGCCAACACTAGTTCCTTGGCTGATATGAAAGGTGCTCAGATGTTCCTTGGAACTGAGTTGACCAAAGTTGCTGGAAATGAAGGACTAGTGGTTGGGAAGCTGAATGAGCTGGTGATGACTTGCAACAAGGTGAGCTCTGCAATCAGAGAAGCCTTCAGGTTGACAAAGAGAGTGCAAGCTTCGGTGGTTGCGAACTTGACATCTTGTGTTCAGTTGTTGAAACAAGACTTTATGGCTGTTGGAAGAGAAGTGAATGAGTTGGTTCAGAAGCCCAGTATTAATGAGAAAGAACTTGGGGCTTCTATAAGTGTTGGTGTTTTAGATAATCTGAAGTCTGAGCTATCTCAGAATCTAGCTGCTCAGATTTCAGAATCTGTCTCTCAGAAGGTTGGTGAAGAGGTTAGAATGATGATTGCTGAACTGACCAAAGACACAAATGACAAGGTGGAAAAGGCTGTCAATGAAGTAAAAGATACAGTTTCCAAGCTTGAAGGTTTAGTTCAGAATCAGTCAAAACAGTTAGAAGAAATTCTAACTAGAGATAAAGAAATGGCGATAAAAAGGAAGGAAATTCTGAACGAAGTTCAGAAAGTTGAGAAAGAGTTGCTCAGACCAACCATTAAGCCCAAAGTGACTGGACCAAGATCATCAAGAAAGAATATTCGTGATGCTGATCTTTCTACCTTCAAACCAATGTCTGATGATGCTGTTGAACTTCAAAGAAAACATGAGAAGGATCAGTATGATCATTACATGAATCATCGATCGCATCAGGCCAAAATCATTGATATAGAAGTTACAAAGGCTGATGGATTGAAGTTGTTTGATTTGGTTGTGAAAAGAGAAGGAAGGGCAGCTGAAGAATATAGTCAGGTTTCAGTGCACGAGTTTGGGATTTCAGAGCATAGGGAGATGATCCAGATTCTGAAGGGGAAGCCTAAATCTGTTTTGACTGGTGCATGGTTGGCCAGAATTCAACAAAAGATGCAAGCAAAAGTGAAATTGAAAGCAGATTGTTTGGCAGAAAGGATCATTCTCCACTGAAGAGAAAACCTACTGAGGCACCTTCTGGTTCAAGGCCTGCCAAGAAGTAGTTTTCTTTTCAGATTATCATGTACTTGTAAAATATTTACATTTGTAACTATCATTTCAGTTTGTATATATATGTTGCAATTTGTAACCAATAAGTAGATGATAAGTTTAAGTTAGAAAACCACAAGTAAAATTTTGAGACATCAATGATCTATAAGATGTACTTAGAAAACTTTTACAACTTAAACAAAAACTTGCATTTCAGACTTACAAACATGTATAGATAGAAGTCTGAGATGCATGTACTATTTCAGAACAAATAGGGGGAATTTGTTAGGTCGAAAATCGACCATGTATAATTTGTTCAGAAATAGCTTGAAGTTTAGTGAAGACGTTTGTACAGAATTCTGAGATGTCTCAGAATTCCTTCACTGAAGCTTCACTTCAGTTCAGATCAAGACAATCTGAAGCATTCATTCTGAAGTCAAAGACTGAAGTATGAAGAAGAGAATCACCTCAGAAGCGAGCAAAGAGTGATTCTACCAGATCGAAGACTGAAGCATCTCAGTGTAAAGTATTTACAACACTTTACACTGATTACGAGGAAGACTTTGTACTTTACATACCTTTACCCAGTTAATAGATTTATCTATTAACAAAAGGTACAAGGTAAAAGTAAAGGCTTGGAACATAGTACTATAAGTCACATCAACTGACTTATATACTCTTCCTAGTACAAAGCATTTAAGGAATTAGGTTTAATTCCTTAAATGCTCACAACCACTTTGTACGATCTTGTCCATGTCATCATGGACTTGGTCTATAAATACAAAGTCTTCTCATAACTTGCAAATTGCTTGAAACCTTAGCATTGCAACTTGTGAGATATACTCTAAGTAAACTTACGAGTATTTCCAAGTCAATTAGATCACTTGTATTTCGGGATTGTTTAGATACTTACAATTGGGTGTTTATCTTTGTTCCGCAACAATCCTTGTATTTGTTTATATATCAATAAATCAAATACATTAGAAAACAACGTGTCTCAATTCTACATACTTGATTATATTTATATATATCTTTATATAGTTTCTGCCATTTGTTCTTGCATTTTATATCTAGTCAATTGCTTCTTGTTATCCATATCTGGATCGTAAACTGAACTTGTCCATCAAGATCAGTTGTACTTGCCAGTCGGGTTTGTTATTCATCTATATTTGGGACTCAATTTTAATTGTTGAAAAATGTGTTGAAATTGCTGTTATTAATTAAATTATGAATGATTGAGCCGTAACATTGAATTATATGGAACTCGGTTATATATGTGTGATCGATTCCATGTAATGGTGCAGTTGGTACTAATATAGTAGTAGTTGATATGCAGTCTTGTTTAGTTATGTGATATGGTTTTTGTTAAAATTATGAAGATAAATAAGTCGTAGCAATGAGATTTCTGTTTTGATAAGATTATGGTAATTAGCATGATAATAGAGAAGTTAGTGGTAAAATTTGTTGTTATCAATAATATTATGCTGATAATGTAATGAGCAGAAGCCTTATTGTAGTTGTAAGTTTTGGGTAATAATTAAGCAGCTAGAAGATTAATAGCGAGTATTTGCAGTTAACCATTGTTATTGGCCTTGGATAACGACCATGCCAAAGGTAGAATCTAGGCCATTGATGTTGTATATTGAAGGATGATTACAACGCTGAATCGACTTATTTGTGAGCTAGAACGCTAAGTAGGTTAGAAATGTGATAGCCATGTTGTTCTTTGGATTAACAATGTGTTACCTAGATGTTTGGTTGTGTAAGTGTGTATGTTATTGAACCACACGTGCTTTAATTGTCATGTGACCGTAGAATTGTGTTAGTCATGCTGTTATGTGTATCTAGATATTTTGTTGTGTAAGTGTGTATGTTATGTAATCACACATGCTTTAATTGTTATGTGATCGCCATGTGATTGTGTGGTGTAAATTCAGATACATAAGGCTAATGTGCAGATTTTGTGGATGTATGTGAATTGACATTGTAGAAGGGAACCATTAAAGAATAGCAGTTAATCATTCTATGCATATAGTTGTATTATTGAACTGGATTATTGATGAACAATGTATTTTCCTCATTTACATGGTTTCCCATTGAACTGGATTATTGATGTGTATCACCCATATACTTTTCAATTTTTTACATGGTTGACCAACTCGACTGACCTGCTATAACAGGTTAATCTCTATTTACATGGTTGCCCATTGAACTGGATGACTAATGTACTTTCCTCATTTACATGGTTGCCCATTGAACTGAATTATTAATATACATCACCCACATACTTTTCTAATTTTTACATGGTTGACCAAATGTTGACCTGATGACCTACAATAACAGGTTAATCTCTATTTTTATTTTTATTTTTTCAGAAATTTATTAATTTCTGCTTCATCCTCTTCATCAATTTTCCATAAAAATTTGCAATATAAAAGCAACAATTGGAATCAGTGGATAGAAATAGAGGAGATTATTATATAACTATATTATAATATTATATAATAAATGTACAAGCATATAGTAGATATGTTTATATTTTTAATAATATCATAATAATATAATTGTACTAGCAATATAAATCAGTCTATCATCTTCAACCTTGGAAGCTTTAACAACCCAGCAATCAACTCAGTTCGTTATGACCTGTACTCTAGGATTTCACTTTTCCTTTTGATCAATAATAACCCGCCTGAAAATATTTTAAAGTCCAGTATCACCCAAATTTCTGAACTGACGACTCAGTATGACCCAGTTTATGGACGTTTGGGTCAATTTGAAACGAAAGAACATGGTTGCCGGAATTTTTACCGGAATTTTTGCCTGGAAAATTGATGAAGATGATGAAGATAATTTCTGGAAAAATAAAAAGTAAATATAGAGTTTAACCTGTTATTGTAGGTCATCAGGTCAACATTTGGTCAACCAAGTAAAAAATAGAAAAGTATGTTGGTGATATATACTAATAATCCAGTTCAATGGGCAACCATGTAAATGAGGGAAAGTACATTAGTCATCCAGTTCAATGAGCAACCATGTAAATAGAGATTAACCTGTTATAGCAGGTCATCAGGTCAGCAGTTGGTCAACCATGTAAAAAATTGAAAAGTATATGGGTGATACACATCAATAATCCGGTTCAATGGGGAACCATGTAAATGAGGGAAAATACATTGTTCATCCAGTGACTTAACCCTATTTACTTTCTTATAGTTTGATACAATGACCCTATCATAGTTAGCAGGCAGAGTTGATTATATGGGGATTGGCTATATACGTGTAGTCTGGTCCATATAATTGAGCAGTTGGCAGATTGTACTTGCAGTCTATATTATGAGCAGTATAATATTTCAGAATGATATGATGTCCATATTATGTTTAGCAGACATATAGGATTATATGGAGGTTGGCTATATACGTGTAGTCTGGTCCATATAATTGAGCAGCTGGCAAGATTGTACTTGCAGTCTATATCATGCAGTATCATATTTACATAGTTTATATAATGCAGAACCTTCATGCGTTTACTTTCTATATATTCACTAAGCGATATGCTTATTCTTTTAATTATAAATGTTGTAGGTGCAAATGGATTTGGCGTTAGTGATGAGCAACCATAAAGGATGAGCCCTGAGAAGCCATAGCCGTGGATGAGCACTTGCAGAAGGTTTACGCAAGTGTTATCTTTAAATTACAGCCGAGTATATTATGCTTGTTACATTACTAGCCCATATTTTACGAACTTAATGTGTCGATTACTTTAAATTGGTAATGTGGTCGTTAAACTGAGTCATGTCAAGTATTTTGGTTCTTTATAAACAGGTTGTTTGGATTAAAAATTAGCAGGTATGGATTGTTGATATTACGATGAGGTCATGCCGAAATTTCTAATTTTTCCATTGTGTCGTTTGAAATAAATTAGTATTCGGCATTGTCGAATAAATATGTATTTACTGAATACATATTTATCTATACAGAAAGTTAAATGAAGTTTTATTTATATATATAAAAAAAAATGGGCGTAACACTTATGTTATATCTCTAAAGGGTCAAATAGGGTGACTTAAATGATTTAAACAGGCTCATTGACAGAAACCTGGACCAGACCAACGGATCTAAACCCATCAAGTCCTAAACCTCATTGTGAATTTAGATTGGTGTTACATATAACGATGCCCATTAATTTCGTTCAGGTTAGATATTATTATGCTTTCGATTTTTTTAAACCTTTGATTTATATATCTTGAGACTACCCGTTCAATGGACGGGCCTGAGCACTAGTATAATATAAAATGACTTTCATAAGTTATTTTAAATATGTTATTTTTATTGTTTGAAGATGTGGCAATCAACCAAGTATTAAAACAAAATCGCAATCTCCAAAAAATGAAAATAACATTAGAAAACAAGGTTTACACGTGAATAGTGTTTAAATTAAGGGGTCCACCTCTATTCCATTTTTTATTTTAGATGTGAAGTGTGAACTTCAACCACGTCTACGTTTCAATGTTTCATTGCTTAGTTTATCCTTTTTGATCACTGAGAGTATACCTGCATAATGCGGTGACAAAAATGCGGTGGTGGTGATGAGGTGGCGAAGACAACAACAAGTAATGTAGGTACTTGATGCAAGGGTAACTGATTTAGAAGAGTAGTTAAGATATATATTATAAAATAAAAATTGTTGCTTAAAAGTATAATGGTCATTTTTACATTTAACACTTTATAAAGAGGGGTTCATTCAATGTTCTTTGACTTCGCAACTAACATTTTTTTAAGTTTGTTTAAAAAGAAAGGGGGAAGTAGGGGAGATAAATTTTAAAAGATAGTATAGATTACTGATGACCAAAGTGCTTCTTACTTTTCCCTAGACCTAGTTTTGAGTTAAAATGCTTTAGAATCACCCGATTAACTATTATTTTAATATACACATAGATATATATGAAAAAGTTATTTTAGCAACTTTAAAATAACAAAAAGTTTTAGACACATTTTTAATCAAATCTATTCATAAAATAAGAGTAGTGATCAAGGGCTAATAATCATAATGACTTAAATTGTAAATAAACTGACAGAAAGAAAATGGCAGTTTATGCTTACAAAGGGTAAAATTGGTATTTTTTTTCTAACTAAAAAATGAAACGGATGATTATGAATGAAAACTAATATGCTATCTGTGCGTTGCAGCGGATACCATTAACATGGCGTAAATGAAAGAGAGAAAGAGATATATATTGAGAGAGAGAGAGAGAGAGAGTTGCGTGTGTGTGAATGGCTACAAATGAAAATGACAGAGAGTTGCGTGTGTGTGAATGATACAAATGAAAAGGGGAGTTTTTTTGTGGAGGGTAGTTTAGACATTTTCCCCATGTAACTTTCAACATGGGGGGCTATTCTTTTTAGTATGTAGTATAGATATGCTATTATCTCTTTTGAATTTCTTTCTCTACTCTTAACTTTCTTTATAAATGGATTATTCCCAAAAAATATATATATATCTGCGAGTCTCACAATTAGTTACAAACATGAAATATTGAGATTGAAATTAGTTAAGTGAATGAAATAGTTGGTGATTTATGTATATGTGATTACCAACTATTTCATAAACCATTTTTTTTTATAAATTATTTGAATATATATGCTTGACATGTATACATGCTCATAGCATTATTCATACACATATACTCAAAAAGTTCATGTCTTCACATAATTGTATAACCGATGAAGATCCATGTCTCACGTGATTATAAAATGTAAATTGCACCTTACTAACTCAAAAAATAATCATCATGTAAATAATAATCAATGATTGAGCTTGATTTAAAAGTTTTCTATAGGTTTCTGCAGTTTTTTTGGTTCCTAAAATAACTTTTCACATATATTAACTAAAAAGTAATTACAAAAAAAAATAAAACTGAAAGTATATATCTCCATTTATTTAATTAATGTTTTTCTTAGATATTTTCCACATTATTTTATTCTTTGCAAGCAAAACTTGGCTATAAATAGAGTCTTAACATTAACGAATCAATGCATACCGATATCAAAATAAAACTTAACTAAACACAATATTACCTCACACACACTCGATCTTTTTATTGTTGGTACGTAAGTATGGCAGCTCCAACAATTAACGTGTTTGGCGTCGTTGTGACAGGGGAAACTAGGGTCGATAGGGTCCTCAAGGCCAAAGAAGACCCGAACGCAGGGGGAAAGCGTGATCAGGCGGTTGCATATATCCGGGAACAAAAAAAAAATTCGGGATGGAGTTTCCACACTATGTATCTTTTATAATGCTACTGGTGAGAACTTGTTTTATGTTGAAGACAACTCCTCGTACGGGAAAATCTATGACTCGTATCCGGTTATTGTTCACAATGGCCAGTGGGGTGCGTTTCTGCATATCAAAAAGCCCGGCGAAGCAGCTGGCTCGGGAGCATTTGTAGTATATAGTGGCAAGTACAATGAAACAGATTATTGCAAGCATCTAATTGCTTGGGATGTCCCTTGGGACAAACTCCTTAAATACCACCGTAAGTATATATATATATATATATATATATTATATGTTAGATATATTTAAAAAACCAACTCTTCGTAGAAGAGTTGGCCACCAGCTGCCACTTTCTAGGAGCAACCTGGGTTCGAATCTTGCCAGAGGCAAAATTGAATTTAAGTGGTTGACTTACCTTGACACTATCCTTGCTGGGGTTATGTGGGTACCAATTCGGTACATGGGATCAAACGGTTCCCATCAATCTACCGTTTTTTTATAAATTTTTTTAAAAGGAGTTCATTTGTAAAATATAATTACATATATAATATATAAGCCGCATGCAGTATATATATATTTATATATATAGATGTATTATTAGTATAATATATATCTATATATATATATATATATATATATATAGTTACACTTAATTAGTTTGCTGGAAACGAATAATTAAGGAAATTAGTAGCTAAGGTAGCTACGCGTACGTACTTGAGTAATTATTCATCATTCATGCATTATATTCATGCGTACGTATGTACGTACGTAAATCATGAATATTAATTTGTCGAACGTACGTGTGCAGGCCTTTTGTGAGATTTATGATGATAAGGCCGCCATTAGCAAGTCGGAAGTGTATAAAAAATTGGAAGCTGGTCACCGACAACATTCAACTACAAAGAAAGGAATGGTCATAACATCGTCAGTTGATGAGGGTATTTGTCCTTTGTACGAAGCACAATTCACTCTTGACGAAGATGATGCAAATGGAGGTATAACATCTACTGATGCTTGATGAAATATATATATATATAGTATTTCATCATCAAGCAAGCTTTAATAATTCTACATATATATGGTTTTAAACTTAAATAAGGTTGCTAGTTAGCTCAATATATATGTAAATATAATAGTAAAATAAATCCACATGTGTGTATGTGGCAACGATGGCCTTGTAATTATATTAAATAAATCACATGATATGTATCTGTGTGCAGTGCATGACAATATGCCTTCATGTGTATGTTGTGGTTTCAAAATAAATAATAAAAATCCACATGTTGTATATAATAAAGCATGTCGATCTATTTATATTTTAGATGTACGTACGTCCCTTACGTTAGTTAATCGTTTCAATTGTTTTCATGCATGCATGGTTGTCGACGTTAACCAAACATTGACCCATTAATTATTGGTTGCTTCTTGTTTTCATGATAGTTGACATTAGTCATATTTTATATTAGGCCCTTTAATATATTTGTATTGTGTCGTTTGATCGGGAATTTTTTTTTAAAACGGACATATTTGACGGGTGGTTTGTCAACCAAGTTTTGCCCAAAAATTTTTATGGAACCGGATAAACCGGTAGTGGCATTACCGGGTTCAAAAAAGTGGGTCGAACCCGGTATTAGCAAAACCGGGTTCAGAAAACGAATCTCGAGACCGGTAATGATAAACCCGGTCTCGCAGTGGACTTGAAAGCTTATCATCTCTAATGTGTATGTCTCAAAGTATAATACGTACCTATAATAAAATGTATGAGAATGGTGACTTATCGGACATAAATTTTATGTGGTGTGCACTTTAAGTATCACGGTAGATGAGACTAAAAGGTTTCCAGCCATTTACTTTTTTCTATAATGAAACTATGAAAGTTTAGAATTTTTAAAAAATAGTGTATTGATTATTATTTTTTTATATTTTTTGGTCAGTTACAATGCTACATAATTATAAAGGTAGATATTGGATGGGGTCAGAAACCATGGTAAGCCCAATATCACATATTTTTGTCTATTTGGATTAGATCAGATTCATTGTCAATCGGAATGTGTCCTCATGTTTCAACTGAGCCAGTTCGTTCCGGATGCTCATTCATGTTTTACAGCATGTTATGTTGACATATTCTTCATTGTTGACGAGTTCATATATATCTCAAACCCACCCCAAGTACCCATTTTATTTAGTCATAATTGTGTTGAAAAATTGAATCTTAAACCAAACCTTTTTATTAAAACGGTTAGTTTGTCAAAAGATTAAAGTGAAAAAGAAATTGTATTGATGATTTGTATTGATTATGAATACAACTTGAAGCCCTATTTATACTATGAGTTTGATGAATAAATAAAGAAACGAAATCACAACTTTGATTCTGTAACTTGTAGCCGAAGTCGAGATCTTCTTATTTTAGGAAGTGATGATTTGATCTATCCAATTCATAATTCTAACACTCCCCCTCAAGTTGAATAGTGGGATCACCAAAATTCAACTTGCCTAGACATTTTCGGAACATAACTGATCTTACTGCTTTAGTAAGGATATCTGCAAGTTGATCTTCTGACTTAACAAACGGCAATTTAATGATTCCACCTTCAAGCTTTTCTTTGATAAAATGCCGATCAACTTCAACATGTTTAGTTCTGTCATGTTGTACAGGATTTTCCGAGATTTGAATGGCTGCTTCATTGTCACTCATAATCCGGATACTTTCTTTAGGAGCAAAGCCTAATTTTGTCACCAATTTCTTTAGCCATAACGCTTCTGCTAATCCTTTGGATATACCCCGGAACTCAGCTTCAGCACTCGACAAAGAGACAACCTTTTGTTTTTTACTCTTCCATGTGACAAGATTTCCTCCTATCAAAGAGAAATATCCTGATGTCGATCTCCTGTTTCCTTTGTCTCCAGCCCAATCAACATCTGTATATATCTGAATATTAAGATGACCATTTGCTTTAAACAAAACTCCATGACCAGTAGTTCCTTTGAGGTATCTGATAATTCTTAGAACTGCATCCATATGTTCTTCTTGAGGTTGGTGCATGAACTGACTTACTACTCCAACCGCATATGCTATATCTGGACGAGTATGAGTGAGATAAATCAGCTTTCCCACCATTCGTTGGTACCTGTTTTTATCAACAAGCTTACCATCTAATTTCATAAACAACTTCTGATTCATAACCATGGGTGTATCTGCTGGTTTACAATCAATCATCCCTATTTCTGCCAAAAAATCCAGTATATACTTCTTCTGACAAATAAAAATTCCTTGTTGTGATCTCAACACTTCAATTCCAAGGAAGTATCTTAAATTTCCCAAATCCTTCATTTCAAATTCTGCACATAAATCTTCTTTTAGCTTCTTGATTTCACTTTCATCGTTTCCGGTGATAATCATATCATCTACATAGATTATCAAACATGTTACCCGATCTCCTTTATGACTAAGAAACAAAGTATGATCAGAATTACTTTGCTTATACCCATATTTTTTCATTGCCAGTGTGAATCTACCAAACCATGCTCTAGGTGACTGCTTCAATCCATACAGAGACTTCTTCAACTTACAAACTTCTCCTTGTTTGAAATCGTCAGAGAAACCAGGTGGAGCTTCCATATACACTTCCTCTTTTAATTCTCCGTGTAAAAAAGCATTTTTAACATCAAATTGATGAAGAGGCCAACCTTGATTCGCTGCGACAGAAAACAAGACTCTTACTGTATCTAGCTTTGCAACTGGAGAAAATGTTTCAGAGTAGTCAATTCCATATGTTTGAGTGTATCCCTTGGCAACTAACCGAGCTTTATATCTTTCAATTTCACCATCCGGTTTATACTTAATTGTATAGATCCACCTGCATCCTACTGGCTTCTTTCCTTGTGGCACAATACATTTATCCCATGTTTCATTTTTAACTAGTGCATCCATTTCCACATTCATAGCATCTTTCCATTTATTTACTTTCAAGGCTTGCTCTAAGTTTGATGGAATTTCTTCTGAATACAATCTTGCTGTAAATGCTTTTGCTTCTTTAGATAGATATCCTTCTGCTATGTTAGCCATCGGATATTTAGAGCTTCTGGAAACTCTTTCTGGAGAGTACCGCTTTGCAGGTATTCCTCGAGTTGACCGGGGTGGCAGAACATACTTTCCTGGAACTGTAGTTGCTTCTTCTACATTTTCCTGCACATTGATGTCTATAGAACCTGGCATATTTTGATCATCGGAAATTTCGGAATCCAAAAGAGGAGAATCAGGAGAATCCAACTCAGGAGGATCCACATAATTACTTACCTCAGATATCAGGCTCGGGTTTATATTGTCGTTAGCACTTTGTAGAGAGGACTGTACTTGTTCTTCATCAGCTGTATTATTCTGGGGCACTTCTACTGACGTATACTGTAGCCAACTCAGTGTGTCACATTGATCCTCCCCATGACCACTGACTTGTGAAGAGTAGAAATATTTGGTTTCTAGAAAATCACAATTCATTGTGGTAAACATGCGACGAGTTGTTGGATTATAACACCTATACCCTTTTTGGTTTACTCCATACCCCAAGAAAACACACTTTTCAGCACACGGATCAAGTTTATCACGATATGACTTAGGAATGTGAACAAAGACAGTACATCCAAACACTTTGGGTGGAAGGGTAAGAGTCTGTGGAACTGTATGGTATTCAGTGAGTGTTTTCAAAGGAGTTTTCATGTTAAGAATTTTTGTAGGAAGTCGGTTAATGAGATAAGTTGCAGTGGCTAGGGCTTCAGGCCAAAAACTTTTAGGAACATTTGATTCAATTACTAAAGCTCTAGTCATCTCTAACAAAAGTCTATTTTTCCGTTCAGCAACACCATTTTGTTCTGGGGTATGTGGACATGTGGTTTGATGAATTATTCCCTTGGATTTAAAAAACAGACTCATTTGTGTGTTTATATATTCCCCACCATTATCTGATCTAACAACTTTGATAGATTGTTGAAACTGAGTTTGAATCATGTTATAAAAAACAACAAACCTATCATATACTTCATTCTTATTTTTCAATAAGTAAATCCAAGTCATCCGGGTGCAATCATCAACAAATATTACATAATACCGGAAATTTTGACCTCCAATAACAGGAGCCGGACCCCAAACATCTGAGTGAATTAATGAAAAGGGTGCTTTAACTCTAGTATTACTAGGTTTAAAGGTCTGCCTATGGCTCTTAGCTAAAATGCAAGTTTCACATGAGATTGGTTTATTGGAAGGAAAAAGATCAGGAAACAAGGTGTGTGAATAACTACCAGAGGGATGTCCCAGTCGTCTATGCCATAACCATGCTTCTCTTTCACTTGTTACATGAGCTAACATCACAGTTCCACTCGGAGTAACTTCATCTACATAATACAGTCCATCTTTCTCAGTGCCACGACCAATAATCCGTCCCGTCCTGATATCCTGTAAGAGACAAAAGGTTGGATGCATGAGTACTGAGCAATTAAGTTCTTTTGTCACATGGCTAATAGACAAAAGTTTGTGTGACAAGGAAGGAACATATAGACAATTAGACAATTTGATTTCCGGAGAAATTTTAATTGTTCCTCCGGTTTTTACATCCATTTTTCCCTTATAATGAGTTCTCCTAGGTTTAGAAATTTCTGAAAAAGCTGATAACTCATATGTCATTGTATCCGTAGCTCCACAATCAAATATCCAGGGCCCGTTTAATCTTTTAATAGTGCTTTGTGCCATATGTGCCGATCCACAAGTATCACGTGGGCTTAACAAATTCGGTGGTGGGCTTGGTGGACCTAAATTCGGTCTTTTTAATAAACTTGGTGCCGATCCATAAGCATCACGTGGACTTTGCAAATTTGGTGGTTCCATTAAATTATGTGTTGGACTTTGCATCACGTGGCTTAACAAACTCATTGGAATGTTTTGTAAACAATTATTTATTTTTCTAGACACCGACTTATTTATGGATCCTTTATTATTTATATATGGAAAACAAAGTATTTTAGGAGAGTGGGGATTTGGGGTTATTATCAACCCTTTTTCCTTGTTGCCTCCCACCGAGAACTCATCCTCCACCACTCCTTCGTCTCCAGCACCCGCCATCCCCACAAAACCACCTTCTGACCGGCGACTAGTGGTGGTATTTTCTTTGTTGCCGGAGTTTGCACCGGTAAAAACACCTTTATTTTTTTCGATTTTGGAGGTTCTTGTACTCTTCTTGTTCGGATCCGCCCACCAATCGGGATATCCGACGAGCCGGAAGCATTGTTCTTTTGTATGTCTAAGCATACCACACTCTTCACATGTAAGGTGAGATTTATCATCCCATTTTTTTCGGCCGTTGTTTTGGCGATTCGCTCTTTTTGGTTGTTGATTGATATTGGTTTTCAAGAAATTGATATTGGTTTGCAACAGATTGGATAATTGATTGATATTGGTTTGCAAGAGATTGATATTGGTTTGCAACAGATTGACTAGTTGAATAGCCAAATTCGAAATATGGTCACCGGCACTTTCTGCCATGGTGACTTAGGTTTCGTTTTTGGTGATTGATGAGTTTTAATGGGTAGATGATGATGCCAGAATCGATGTCTCTGATACCATGTCAAAAGATTAAAGTGAAAAAGAAATTGTATTGATGATTTGTATGTATTATGAATACAACTTGAGCCCCTATTTATACTATGAGTTTGATGAATAAATAAAGAAACGAAATCACAACTTTGATTCTGTAACTTGTAGCCGAAGTCGAGATCTTCTTATTTTAGGAAGTGATGATTTGATCTCATCCAATTCATAATTCTAACATAGTTAACTAGTTGTGTCGACTTTTGTTATCCAATGCAATTCACCATCAGGGCCGGTCCTAAGTAATTATGCGTTTGAAAATGCTCTTGATATCTACTTTATTGATTCTGTATAACAGGATTAGTAAATCTTCATTGATCTATATTAGAAGCTTTATTCTGTACGATATGAGTGCATTGCTTCAACTTCAGCTATTTGGACAATGTGAGTTTTTTGCGATAATAAGTGATGCAGAAATGACCCCGAGTCATTTCCACAAAAAGGCTTGGCTCGTATATTTATTAATCAAAGATCAGCAAGCAACCATGTACCCCTGGATATCCTTTATTGGCATTATACTACTGGTGTATGTTGATCTTGATACTAATTCGAGTATTGAAGTTTTGCAACCAAGACAAAAGTCGTTGTTCTTAAAGTTCATTAGTGACAAAACAAGCCTTGATCAACAACAACTCTTCAGTAACTTCATTTCAATAGTGCTACTGACCAGTGACACTTCAGCGAGTATCCGTCAGTTGCACTCCTGTGAGATGCTCCAGTTTCAAGGCTCCAGATGGATCCTCCAGATCCATTCTCCAGTAAAGATTCTCCAGATTACTTCTCCAGTGAAGATTCTCCAGATTACTTCTCCAGTGAAGATCCTCCAGATGCATTCTCCAGTAAAGATCCTCCAGATGCATTCTCCAGTGAAGATCCTCCAGATGCATTCTCCAGTGAAGATCCTCCAAATGCATTCTCCAGTGAAGATCCTCCAGATGCATTCTCCAGTAAAGATCCTCCAGATGCATTCTCCAGTGAAGATCCTCCAGATGCATTCTCCAGTGAAGATCCTCCAGATGCATTCTCCAGTGAAGATTCTCCAGATTACTTCTCCAGTGAAGATCCTCCACACCAGTCTCCAGTTTCCAGACTCCAGGCTCCAGTCTCCAGTCTCCAGACTCCAGGCTCCAGTCTCCAGACTCCAGGCTCCAGTCTCCAGTCTCCAGGCTCCAGTCTCCAGACCTTTGAGAATGTACTACAACCCATTCTTCTCCCCGGCAACCTTACAATACGATTTGGCCCGACATATGTTGGCAATGGATACATGGAAAGAGAAGCTGTACAACAAATGGAGGTCCATCCCTCTGTACTCCACCCGCGACAAGTCCTAGGTATACCTGTGCATGAGCATATCGGTGTTGGCATCTCTGATATGTTCATTTCTTCCCCAAATACTACCAGAGTAGTACTTTGTTTCACAAACTGGTAAGGCCTTTTCGACCTTACATTTCTTTGGGCTTTCGAGGACGATACTTTTGTAGACTTTTTCTTACGACTATAAAGCTTGCAAATATAAGCCCATGAGTCTTCTACGTGCTTCTCAAACTCGGGTCCATGATTCATTATCGTATCAACCGGTTCCACCCTGTTCGAGGTTGAGACCTCATAATATGCGTCACCAATCGGATTGGGGTATAGTGTAGGCGAGTCTGACATTGGACGTTTGCCCAGTGCCCTGTTAACCTCCTCGGAAGATTCTGGTTGGAATGATGGTTCCGGTTGAAATGTTGGTTTCAACTGGAATGTTGCTTCTGGTGTATCGAAAGAGAAGTTTTGATATAAAGGGTTCATTGGGATTGGAGATAAAACTCCATGATGTACTGTATCAACAAGAGTTGGGAACGATGCGCTGACATTTTCTGTTAAGGGTTCTAGCTGAGATGTTGGTACTGTATTTTGGAGAAGCCAGTTTTGGCAAAAATCATCGATTGATGTTCCCCATTCACCAGTACCAATCATCTGGTTTTGCCTTGCGTCCATGATTATATTGAGTTCTTCTTATCTACAATAAATTTTGGTCAGACAATTGACATAACAAATACATAAGAAACATTATCAACAATATTATTCTGATTTAAAAACACATTCTGGACAACTTAAGATATGATTTATAAAAATTTATAACAGATTCCAAATATTTCTATAAAATCCCTCTTGATTTCAAGAATTAGGAGTTCTGTCAGAACTCGACCCTGACATGTTGCTTCCACCAGCAACATCTCTCCTCAGAGATTGAACATTAAGATCTTCCTTTTTATCATCTTCTTCTTCAGATGACATAGCGAAGATGGACTTCTCCCTTAGTGAGAGATTGTCTTCTTCTTGTTGCGCTAAGACTTTTGCAAACTCCTCATCTTCTTTTATTTGACGGTTCACAAGGATAGTTTCCTCCTCTGTTAAAAATTGAGATAAAATTTTTGCTAGCTTTTCATCTTCAGAAGTTTGCTTCTCAAAAAGGTGGACATCTTCGTCTACCATCACCTTGTAATCTTCATATGAGATACCTAACATCATGGCCTCCCGCTTAATTCTTTTGACCCTATTTGTTTCAAGATTTTCAAGATTATCTTGAGCCATTGGCCTTTTGCCTTTTGGATCGCTAGAAGAGGCACCGGAGTTTTTCATTGTC
Organism: Erigeron breviscapus; assembly: GCA_034093135.1. Taxonomy (NCBI): domain Eukaryota; kingdom Viridiplantae; phylum Streptophyta; class Magnoliopsida; order Asterales; family Asteraceae; genus Erigeron; species Erigeron breviscapus. The sequence goes on along the minus strand of CM067167.1, from coordinate 248,784,163 downwards.
TTATGATAAATCGGTGGAACAATATTGTTAATTAAGCGAACATGAATTAAAAGATAAATGTTTTATATAAACATATAAATATACAGTATATAAATTAAGATGAGTAAAAGAACAAAAGATAGCTTACCAGAGAAGATCGGAGAACTAGCGAGTTATGAGCGGAATAGCTTACAACAGAATTACTAAAAGAAGAACTAAAGCAAATAAAAGAGATAGAGAAATAAGATTTTGTGTACATTCTCCTTAACAAAACGCGTTATTATATAGAGGTTAAAAAGCATGCGTGACCTGGAAGAACGGACAGGTGTCCATAAAGTACAGTAGATTGAAATAATTGTTACGATGACCGGTTAAAAGTACACGTGTCCAGAAACTACAGTAATCTGTACAGTATTAAGATATTTTAAATTTCGTTCAAAATCAAGAAAAGTTGTATTTCATTATTCGTACAATACGAGTACAACTCGTTACATTATTCAACGGAAATACAACAATTAGAAATACAATATATTTAAAAACCATACAAAGAAACCCATGTGGCCACAAACAGTAGAGGAACTACACCGAGGATAAATAAGATCAACCATGGGTAAGCTTCGTCCCATGGAAGTTGAGCCACAATAATCAACCAAGCAAAGATGATTATGTAAATCATAATCATGAATGGGTTCAACATTTTTGGATAAGAGTTTGGTTAGATTTTAAGACAAGAGATAATGATAAGTTGAAATTGTATGAAGAGTTATGTGTTGTGGTATTATTTATATAAAGAGTCGTGGTAATAGTCGGAATGAAAAGAGAGGGAAAAGCGAATTTGAATTTTGAAAATTTGAAAATTTGAAATTCTAATTTTAAATTAGATGAGTTAAATGCATTATTCTATCGTATTAAAGAAACATAAATGCAAGTAAATAATATTGATCATGGCCATTTAATAAATTGGCATGACTAGTTAAACCACACCGAATCAATGATGATGAGAAATATATATAAACAAGGGAAAACCTAAATTACCTAATGGTAGAAAACTTCTAATAGAGGACGCTCTATTTTAAGTTTTTAATAGAGGACGCTCTATTTTTACCCAAAATCAACAAGAAAATTGTTGAGTTTATATATATCATAGTGGTTATGATACTCAGTCAAGAACTGATGAAAGTGTAATTATTTACATATTGTAAAGAAAGATCATATATTGAAGAAACTGCCAAAGATCCATTTTTGGTTTGCATTATAAATGTGCCTCATGCACATATGGCAGTCATAGAAAAATATGATGATTTTAAACTTATGGCATGACAGATTAAGCCATTAAGGATATCCTATGATGAAAAGGATCCACATGATCCTAAAATGATTAAAGGATACACATATCCTAGCATGATACCATTTAGCATTTAAATCGATGCATCGTCTAAATGGTTATCAATTTGCAACTTGAAGTTTGCACATATGGCTTAGCTAAAATAGTAAGCATATTATTTGAGATTGGCAAATTCAATTTTGATAAATTTTAAATGATCATTTGAGAATGAATGACTTATAGTTTGGTGGCATAATATGAACTCGCATCATGCAAATAGCTTATTGTATTTCCTCCCCAAAATGAAATTGGTTTATGGTCACAAAGATATGAGACCACAAAGAATGTTGGATATAATGTTGAAAAAACATCGATAAATGAAGTGCCCTGGAAATGCGTAGACTTATGCTTTGATTCAGTTCGAACCTGTCAACTTAATCGACAGTAGTATGGCTGTTTTGGGTATGAGTTGAAACATGTAAAATGTATATGTTTTACCAACATTAGGGGGAGATATTCCCAACATTAAGGGAAAGATAGAAAATTGCCATTACATACATCATAAAATGATATAAAACCTTCCCTCATCATAAATTGATATAAAACCTTCCCTCAGGAAGTAAACAAGTGAAACCTTCCCACAGGAAGGAGTGAATGATAAAACATTCCCTCAGGAAGTAAACAATATGATGTTGAATGGATCTCCTCAACTTCTAAAGATAATGATCACAATATTGATTTAAAAGTGTAATTAAAGCATTGATAGTCCATGTTGGTCATGAAATAATACATCATTTAAGCTATTGGTAAAGCGTAACTTATGTAGTATGTGTATGTACTCGAATGGAATATATGATGTATGATATGTGGATCACATGTGGAGAAAATAACAAGTTTGTTTACGCTATAATCGAATTGATCTAGACACTTACTATGATAAAGTCAAAGATATTGGTTTGCGATATTGGGTTATGTCAACCAACGAATTTAAACGAATTTAAGTAATGTGATCATGAGGGGGAGATGATACGCGTTGCACTCTTTTTCCCTTAACCATGGTTTTTGTCCCATTGGGTTTTTCCTGGTAAGGTTTTTAATGAGGCAATACTGTAACACCCCAACATGGCGGAATCATGGGGTATCACTTAGAAAAGCACAGCACATGGGAATTATGTAGAGTCAAACTATATGAAAACATAGGATTGAAACAATCCTTAAACTTGTACAAACGTATATAATCATCAACATTCATCGAAATACATGTTCAATCAATAATAAAAGGCAATTCAATCGATAGTAGTTAATCCTAAAAGTAACCCATAAAAGGGAAGTAAGGATCATGGATCCAGAAAGTCCAAAGTTAGTCCAATCCTAGCAAGTAAGCATGCAATCATCCATTTTGTCTCTGATTAACTTGATTACCTGAAAAGTGTACTAAAAAGCGTCAACATAAAGTTGGTGAGTTCGTAGGGACAAGTAACAAGGAATAACCGTGTCGGATACAACCGTTAATAATAAGTGAGGATTAGGAGAACTAATCACATCCAAGGAAAACCTATAAGGTTTCACATTATCACAATTCAATACAAGTCAACGTTCAATAATAACGATTCCATATAACGTTCAACAACGTTCCATAACAATCAATAACGATCAACAACGATTCCATATAACGTTCAACAACGTTCCATAACAATCAATAACGATCAACCACGATGCGACTTACATAGTTAATAATTAACAATGCGCTAACGGTGCGACTTACATAACGAGTAATGCGCTAACGATGCGACTTATATAATAAATAATGCGCTAACGGTGCGACTTACATAGTAACCAATGCGCTAACATGTTCACATAAACAATTCAATCATACAATCAATCAAATCAAATCAACAATCAACAATTAAACAAGCATGTACACTTTTCAGCCCGAATCTCAATTGAGTAGGGAGGGTTTACGAAACTCACCTGACGTCCTTAGATCAATATGTATTCTGAAAATAATCCAGTAATCACAGGAGTAGTCCAAACGTCTTACACTGTCAACAAATCAAATAATAAATACTAGAACTTAAAGTACTTGCCTATACCCTATACTTGTGTCTTAAGAAATGTCATTAGCTTCCATATGTTCAGAAACTATTTTACTAATTTGTTTAGCAAATAACTTATGACCTGAATGGATAATTAATAAGATTAGTTAATAATTAAAACCATTGTACCAGATTTGTGATCATTGGTAACTAAATAAATAATTCAATATATAACTTTGATGAAATTGTATGTAAAGTATATGTTTCATGCCATGACACTAATTACTTTAAGAATTCATGTAACATTAATTACTAGTGTCTCATGAAATCTGTAAACGATGTTGATGATGTTAATACAATATTAAACTTGGCACTTAGATTAAAAAGTTTAGTTCATATGGAGATTAAAAGTCAACCGAGTCAAAAGTTGAAGTCCACCAAGTTAACTAATTCAGTAACTCACGAACTCCTTAAAATTGCACCAAATTCAATTTGTTGAAAACTATATAGTTTAATTGTACATTATGACATTCATGCCTTGTGTGAAGATTAATAAATAACTTCCATGATTTATGTTTACTTATTTATAAATAATCTATTTGCCTCAATGTGTATTAGCTTGTTCCTTTGACTTTCATTTGACCATAGTGTAATTAGATTGATGGGTTTCGAATTTATAAAATTAAAGGCTCTGCACACACCACCTCAAGTTAGTGTTTAAATCAATTTCCATTACAAGAAAAAGTGGCTTCGAATTGTACATGGATTACGGAATTATAACAGCAGCATGCCAGGTTTAAATCAACGATTCTACTCGATTTTTAGGACAATCCATGGTGTGGTTTTTATGTCTTTAAAACTTAGATCTCGTAATGACTAAGAAGCCTCAACTTTAACTACATATAATTAAGCTTTTCGACCAGATAACTAGATAACTACAAGCAATCGAAGAGGCTCAAGATACTTACAAAAACTGAGTAAAACCGAGTTTGTGGGCTGTTCACCAAGCTGCTACGGATCGAGCCCCATTGGATGCATAAAACCGTGCTTTAAAGTTGATGCGTATAATCAGAACAAGTAGAGATGAAATAGTGTTTTTAAACTTTGATTTCAAGTGTGATTCTAATGAGCCTTAGCTTGTGATTACTCCTTTTTATCTTTTAATATTCGATCAGAGAAGGAAAAGCAGAGCATGACTTAAATCTAGGGAAGTAAATTAGATATGATTTGGGCTTCATTTTATTGGACAATTTATAATTTTCTTGCTCTTCTTACTTCGATCAGAATGAAGAAAAATAAACAAGAATAGGGTGTGTGTCCTTGAGTTTAAAGAGAAGATAAGATAAGGAGTTTGTGAGGTGTGTGTTTTATACGAAGGATGAAGGAGCTTGGTGGTATCACATGGAGCACAATAATTAGTTGTGGGTTGATTATCAGTAACAATAATAATACTAAATAATTGTAGGAAGGGAATGTCTTTTATAAAATATGTGGGCTCGACCGAAATAATCTCAACAAGGCAACAAAATGATAAAGTTGAAGTAATAGAACACTTCTTGTGTTTGTCGACATAAGATAAATATTTTTGGTTAAATAATAATCATTGTTTGCTAAATGTTTAGTCCGCGTACATTATTTCTAATCAATTGATTGAGTCCATTATTAATAAAAAAAACCCAAAATAATTCACGGGTGTTCACCTTTTCATAAAGGTTGTGTCGGCTTTTGTCCCATTAATGGAATTATTAGATAACCACCGACACTGTGCCACCGACACTGTTTACCGTACATTATCTTAAGGTTTTGTTTTACCTGTTAACACATTTACTCAATTATCGTCTATAGTATACTTTCCTTATCACATATGGGCCAATATCATGGTCTTGCAACATGAGCTTAATTCTAGAAATCCAATTATGACATTATAATTGGCCCAATTTACAGATAAATGAACACAATTAGGCCCAAAATTTTTGTTTATTAAAGTAGTTAATCAAATTACAAGTACAGTCAAACGGGTAAAAATTACGGATGTTACAAATTAAGGATCAAAAGTATGTACTCTTTTTCCTTCATTAGATTTTTTTGTCCCATTGGGTTTTATCTAATAAGGTTTTAACGAGGCATAATCTTTCTAAAAGACATCCAAAAGGGAATGTCATACATGTTTGTGGATCTTGCAGTATTTCTTCAAGTAACAACGCTCCAACAATTTTGTATAAAGGTGATGCAGCTTGTATTATTCAACTTAAAGAATGGTACATCAAAGAAGAATAGAGATATGCAGATTTGTTTATTAAGACATTTCGAGTCTTATCATTCAAGGAGATACAAGAATTTTGGATATCAGATTTCCTACTTATAAGCTTTGATCCACATCATCCAGATGATACATGTCAAAATAAGGGGGAGCATTACAAGTTGCACTCTTTTTCCCTTCACTAAGTTTTTGTCCCACTGGGTTTTCTTAGTAAGGTTTTTAATGAGGCAACATAACCGATCCAGAAGTATCAGAGAAGATAACACGTGCTGCACTCTTTTTCCCTTAGCTATGGTTTTATCCCATTGGGTTTTACAAGCAAGGTTTTTAACGAGGCAGTATTTGAAAAGTTTCAGACAACATGAGATGTATGAATTATTGATCAAATAGTAATATGTCTGAGGGGGAGTGTTATGAATGATTAGTTTAGCAGCCATATACTATTTATTATTTTGTTTCTATACACTTTATGCATTGTATATATATAGACATATCATCACCACATGATAGAAGCCATCTAAAACATTCCTTTGCTTTTTTCAAGAATAGTGGAAAGTTAAAGGAGGCCATCACTCTCTCTCATACTCTCTTTTTTTAATTTCTTTTATAATTTCATCTATTGCATATTCCTTCAGCCATGGATAGGCTGTCACACCCCGTTGTAGCGGAAATACAGGGTTAACAAGTAATTGCGTACTAATCAGAAGGTAAATAGAGATTACATCCATTAATCCAAATACAAGTTTATTACAAGTATAATCGTTCGGAAGTGGACCCCAATACACGGATACAAACTATCCTTAATTGGAAATGGGCCCACTAAATACAAATATAACATATGGACAGCTAAGTACAATTAGGACTAATAAAGCTATAGTCCTCAGAGGTCTGACGATAATTGTACGTCCAATGTTCAAAAGATGGCTTCAAAATGCCATATACGCTTCCAAATACTTACTGTTGGTTCCCTGAAAAGCATGAAATTTGAGAGGATCAACTATCGAAATAGTTGGTGAGTTTACAGTATGTTTGACCAAAAGTTTAGTTGTCATTGATACAACACAATGACCTATGGTTATAAAAGACCAGGCAGTTAGAATACGACATCTAACAATACTTTTATAACAAGACAGACAGTATATCAAATCTGACTCATCTCTTTTACTTCATAACAAGACTGCCAGTATATCTAAATCTGGACACGTCATATACCACAATTTAAAATAAGATAGTAGGTATATCAAATCCAAACTCATCTTATATCACGTCAATCAGTATATCTAGATCTGATGACAGCATATGACAGTCAGAATACAACATCCGACAGTATCAGCCAATATGCCTCGCACAGGTTTCCGTTCTAAATGGGTGCGGACCTTAACCAAGACAGTCAGAATACAACATCCGACAATTTTACCAATAGGGGGAAACATTTTAGTTTTGTCAAACACAAGGAAACATTTTAATCAGCCATCACACGGCAATTCTAACGTCATTTTATCCAACATTTAATAAATGACACGTATACACATTTTCGACAGCCTAACATGGCAAATTTAAGTCAAATGATCTAAGTATCCAAATCACATGGCATACTCACAAAACAATCATTTATTTAATAAATAGTGTATACAACAGTACATGCTTTTCAGGCCCAAAGTAAAAGGAAAAGGGGCGCCATAAACTCACCTTAGCGATCTAAGTGCTAAAAGGTATAATGTAGCTCGAAAAGATCCACAGTCAATTCTCCTGGTTATCCAAAACCTATGATATCATTACCAATAATGAGGATCAAATCTCTTGACGACGAGTATCCTACGTACAACTACTTAGCTATAGACCCTAGAATGCCATAACCGAGAACGTGTTTCAAACATTGATTTTTATCAACTGAAGGTAAATAAAATTATTTAGACTTAAGGATTTAAAGTTATTAACGTTTAAAAATCGACGCGCAAAAACTTTCCAGAAGGTATCCACTGCGCCGCAGTGAGCCAGAACCATGCTCACTGCGCCGCAGTGGGCTAAATCGAACCAGGACCAGTACAATGGCACTGCGCCGCAGTGGGGAAGGGCTGTGCCCACTGCGCCGCAGTGGCCACCCACTGCAGTCAGCACCTGCAGCTCTAAGTGCAGAAAACCAACCAAAACCCTTCAAACTTGACCCAAATCAACCCAAAACGACTTGTAAGAGTTTGTAACTCAATTTGAAGCAAAACTAAACATCACTAACCATAATTACACACAATCCAACCCATAATTTCATCCATAACATTACTAAATCTTCCGAAACGATCCAAACAAACTAAAACCCTAATTAAACCCTAAATACAATTTAAATTGTTTTAGGCCATGTAAAAGCTCGAAATGACTAGAAAAGAGTAAGTAAACATAAATAGATGCAAAAGGGATGATTTAGACTTACCAAAAATTGATGTTCTTGAATGAAATTTGGATGAAGATGATGAAGATGATAATAAACCTTTAAAATTTCCAAATGATTCCTTCTCTTGTAAAACTAATTTAGAAAGGAAGATAGAAGAGATTGAGATTTTTGGGAAAATGTTTAAGTGAATTGTGTGTATGTTGTGTTTGTGTGGTGTGTGAGAGTTTTGATCAACAAGAGGCAGGGAAAGAGAGGGGGGAGACTTGGTGTTTCCCTCCCTGCCATACCTTTCCAAATTCGGCCCATGTGGCCAAATTTGATAAAATACTTACCCCTAATTTGGTAAAATGCTTACGATTAAATACCGTTTGACTAAAAGGTTAAAATGTAAAGTAAAGGTATTTTCCCTCGTCTCATTTTAGTCGAGACAAAAAATAAAATTAAATAAACTAAACTTTTAGAAATATTTCGTTTAGACAGTCTAATTACTGTGTTCAATTATAACATTTAAATCTTTATTTAACGTTATTTTAAGACTCGGCATTCGTCTAAATAGCTAATAGTCTACGTCATAAGGATACGTCTAATTGAACTATATCAAATGTTCAATTAACTAATAATTTCCACGTCATAATCTCTAAATTAGACGAAATTATAATAATGATCGAGATTAAGACTAACCCGTTGTTAATAAATTACGAGTTGTCACACACCTCACGCCAGATTCGGCTTCATTTGAATTACTATATCCTAAATTTATAAAAGAACTATAAAGTTAAAAGGTAAAAGTTGAGTTTGTACTAACAAAGAGGGGTCTTATTGATAACATTGAATATAAAAGTATGCCATCATAGTGGTAGTAGTAAAAAGAGTGATCGACTCATCAGTCATCATCTTCCTCGCTCCAATTCTCTATTAAAACACAACCTGCAAAAAAAAAATTAACATAATTTTAGTGATTTGTTTATAATTTATGTATACATCAATAGGGATGAGCGAAAATCCCAAAATACCGATACCGTACCGGAACCGACCCGGTACCGGTACCGAAATACCGATACCGCTTGCTATTCGGTACGGTATTCGGTTCCTAGTTTTAGCAAAAACCGGTTCCGGTACCAAGCGGTTCGGTACCGGTACGGTACCGGTAATACCGGCAGTGGCGGAACCAGGATCGAATGTGACCCGTAGCACAAATTTTTCTCATTGACCTCGTATCGGCGTAAAGTAATGTGAACTTTTTTTCTTTCCACACATATAAGTGTGAAAAAGTTATAATTTTTCAAATTTTTTCACACTTTTACATGTGTATACTTTTTAAACATTTTTAAGTGTGAATATATTAAGAAATTTCTTCACACTTCTTTAAAGTAAGTGTGAATAAATGAATTTTTTGTTGTAGTGTTAACGTGTAGATTGTTACGATTTTTAGCATTTTTTTGGATTATTTTCTATTTTTGACGGGTTTAAAGAGTTTTTGTTAAGAAAATCTTTTGAAAGTTTAAAGTTAGTTAGATTGACCGGTATCCCATATTTATTTGACCCGTAGCACCAATAAAAAATACATCATTTTTCAGAAAAATTATACTACAAAAATTTAAGCGGACCCGTAGCCCGGGCTATCCCTTCTTTCAACGTGGTTCCGCCAGTGAATACCGGTTCAAATACCGGTTAGATTTTGATAGGCTTTTCTAGGCCCATGAGGATACTGTCAAGCGGTTTCTATAACATAGCTACCGTTAACATAAACCATTTCAATACCAAGAAAAACCCTAAAAATAATCAAAACCTAAAACAATTAAGAGAAACTTGTGGATTCATCTTCATCTCCAATTCAAGTAAGTTATTTCCTTGTAATATTCGAGTGATCGGCTTGATAAATTGTGCTTAACATTGTAACTTGTATACTTAAATTGCCTCAAATTGTTTAATGTGTTTAATATACAATATTTCTTATATATTATATAGTACTATTGTTTATATATATAAGATAAATCAGAAAATCGTTGCCCCTTACTTATTTGATGCTAAGGGCTTGTCGCCCGGTGCCACAATTATAAAAATTTCGTGGTCACCACCACAATTACATCAATATAAATCTAATACACTACACTTCTAATGGTGTTTTAGTGTATTAGATTCCAATACACTCCCATTAGGAATGCTCTTAAAAGACAACTGAAGTAGAACTCAAATTAATGAGAGACTTTAATTTTTTTTTTTTGGTTTCTTTTAGTGGCTATCTTGCTCCAAAGTAAGTTCAAATGACATCTTATACATCTATATTATATTATTAAAAAAATATTTATCTTGTTGAAAGTTACATGAAAGAAAGTGTTTAAAATGTCATTAATGATTAAATTACAATCAGTCTATTTTTTTAAATATCTCTATTAACCTTTTACATCAATTATTTACATCAATTATCTACACACTCGACGCCCTTACCACCAACAATCGCCCCACCACCACACCGTCGCCACCATGACTACCCCGCATTGCACTGCGGTACCGTGCTAGTTGTTTTGTAACTTAACATGCTTGTTGTGCTCTCACATTTTCTAAAAATTTATGGCTCCTAACATATGTAAGGAATGAGAAAATTTGAAGGATGGTATAGAGACAAATGCAACAACGTTGATGTACTTGTTTAATTATAATTATTACTTGTATAAGTTTAATAATATGGTAGTTTAATTTTAATGATGTATATAGTAGTATTTATTTTAATATGTGATGTAATGTTTAATTATTATGTAACAAGCATTGTAACCCGGGCTTTGCTCCGGGAGACATAACGGTACGTAAGACGTACGTTGTGTATAAGGTCGGTGATACAAAAGTAGTACAATATATTGTTATACATGTATGTTCATCGTGTAATTGTTTTAGACTTTAGTTACCTGTTTAATTACCGGGACCAAAAGTATAATTATTTTTAAAAGAGTTTTTGTAGAAAAGGGGGAAAAAAGTTAGACCAAAAAAAGAACTAAGAAAAAAAGAAATTTTTTCTTTAAAAAAAAAAAATGACGTCAGCGTCAGCATGACGTCATCAAGTTACTATTCATAAGCCTTAATTACCGAGGGACAAAATATAATTTTTTTAAAAGAGTTTTTGTAGAAAAGGAGGAAAAATTAGACAAAAAAAGAACTAAGAAAAAAAGAAAATTTTTCTTTAAAAAAAAAAAACTGACGTCAGCGTCAGCATGACGTCATCAAGTTACTATTCATAAGCCGACCTCAATTGTAATATATATTAATTAATGTTTTATTTTTATAAAAATAAAAGTTTTTATTAATATTTAAGTTAAATTAAAATAGAATAAATTTTTTTGAAGAAAAGGTAAGAAAGAGACAAGGAAGAGACCTTATTATGATTTATGGGTGATAGTTTTTGGGTATGTTTAGGAGAAAAAATAACTGATATAGGAGTGAGGAAAATGTCTTTAAGAGGCCTTACATAATTTGGTTTGGTATTGAGTACTGTAATTTGATTAGGCACTCACTTGGCTCATTATAGTTGAATTGTAGAGCATTTTTAAGATTGTAGAAATATTATTCAAGAAAATAACATTTTATTGATATAAATTCGAATTACAACAAAATATTACAACTAAATTAACAACTAACTAATCAATACAAGAAAGTAAATAAAACAGAAACAGTAAAGAAGAAGGCAAAAACGGGCTGAGGGTTCTGTTAAACAGAGGTCCCTTAAAACTGATTTCGGGCTACCCAAGTAAACCCATCAGTTTCCCAGGGTACAACAGCCAAAGCAGTATGTACTGCCGGAGTTAACCAACAACCCAGAATTATACCTTCAATAACAGCTTGAAGAGAAGAAAGTGAAAAGAAGTCTGTTGGAGATCCAGAGTGAATGTTGTGTTAGTGTTGTTATTGTTAATCTGATTATTACTATGAGATATATGTATATCAGATTCTAAGTGGAAGACACTTGTTAACCTTAGAAGGTTAACAACAGGTGTCACTTGCTGAACTAATGCAAGTGTTGTTCCAGGTGTTAAACCAGGAACAACTGAACCCACTTAAGCCATAACAACTAAACACTTGAGCCATACTGAGTCATGGAAGCCATAATCGAGCTAGCCAAAAACAAAGGCGGCTCTAAAGCGGCTCGCGGCGATGCGAGCGTGCTAAGTGCGCCACTAAAACGCCACATTACGCCTCATCGCCCATGACCCCGGTCCCGGGCGCGTCGCACCCTCCTTACCCACTTGGGGTGTAACCCCTTATAAGGAATTATTATTCCTCCAACACTCCTCCTTATAAACACACTTAATGTTTATACTTCTACCAATGTGGGACAAACCCACATTAGTTAAATACACTTTCAACTTCATTTTAACATATCTATTCACTTGAATATTTTATGTTATATTATTTAAACATATTAAATAATAAAATACATAAAATTTCCAACAATCCCCCACATGAATAGATATGGTTATTAAAAATAAATTGATAGAAAGATATTTTGAACATTGTATGAGTACTCCTTTTTGACCCAATACATTTTACCCTGTGCCTTTTAAAATCCGTTGCCAAACCTTGCATACTAAAACTTCTCTCGATGGCCCCAACAACGAACCCCACAATGTATTTTCGTAGATTCGTCACTGCTTCTGAAGACCCAAAATCGACCCCATCATAAAATTAAAAAGAAGGGCCTAACGAAGTAAGAGATATATATATGGCTCAAAAGTCAAAACACGTTGACCTTGACTATATTGGCATATAACTGCCTTCAAAAGAGGCTCCTATGACAACTGATTATAAGTAAACATCTACCATAACCCTGTAGCTCTTCCTGACTCTTTCTCACTGTCACATCAGCTTTTCTCTCTCCTTAAATCACCCTTTCTACTCACTACCAACCCTACCTCTTCCTCATCTCTTCCTTCACTTTTATTTATCTATATTTTATCTATACACACACACAAACTTAGGCAGGGACCACCACCACCTCTTCCTCACTCGGCGGTGTGGGGAAGAGGTGCTCAAGGAAGAGCTCAAGAAGAGCACGCTGCCAACGCAAGAAGAGCACGAACAAGCCACACCGAGCATCCCACGCCGGGGTTGGCACCGGCCTAAGTAAACATCTACCATAACTAAGCAATGCTACCTATGTATGCTTCAAGTTGCACCACATCCTTCCATTATCATATGATTCATATCAAATTAGTAAAACATTATAAAAAGCTAGAGCATGTATCATTCACTCAACAGAACACAATGTAAATCCTATCTTCGTCGTCTATTCCTAACTCGATCACATTAAAGATTTAAAATTGGATGTCGTGGACAAGTAAGAAAACCAAGTTCAAGCCGCCATCTCTTCAACTAATTAAATGATGCCATGTTCACACCAAAGAGCATCAGAGGAATATAGTACAGAGTATATCTTTAGGCAATGGTTTTAAAGGTGCAAGTCGTGTGATAATGAGCATTGCAAGTTCCATTTGCGCATGTTCTAACATATGATGCTAAAAGAAACTGAAAAAACATGAGTTTGAGCCATTAAAGTTTTCTTTAATCTATACCTATAATCCTTTATAAAGCAAACTACACCCCATCTTTAAGTAATTAAGAACTTAAAAAGACTATATTACCCCTTCTTCTTTTACATCTTCTATATATCACATACACATATTAGACTAAAATACCCCCAAAAAATTTAACGCAGAACATGTTATAATTTATTAGTGTCGCTGCAACATGCGGGCACCCATCTAGTTAACTTAATTCAAATCTAATCTTTTCTGTGATTTTATCAAATAAAAATATTATTAAAAAGAGAATTGAAAGAAAATAAGTACAGAATCATGATACACTACAGAGATTTTGGTTTTTGCAACGAAACTTTGCGACAAACACATTGTCGTCGCAAAAAAGCCACTAAACGAAAAAAGGACTTTTTGACTATGGGAGTCAAATAGTTTTTCCGTTAAAATCATTGTTAGTTAGCATTTATATATGGAATTGGAATTTGGAATCATACAAAATGAAAGATTCACCACATTAACCGACTCAAATTACTTATCTACTAATCGGTTTAGCCAAAAAAGAAACCAGGGAGCCAAATAACGGGCAACCTTTCTTGAACAAACCTTTAATCAGTAATGTATTAAGTTATTTCCAACACATTTAGGTGGCGAACATTTTCCAAATCCAATTTAATCAGGCAGCATGCTAAATATTCAGTTAAAAAAGAGGTTGGGCCATTAAGTTCTTAATTAGAGTCTCTTGGCTGGTCAAATCAGTTATCCATACGTATTTTTGGGTTGGCTCACAGTTCCTTATATCAATTCAAGTCGGTAAACACAACTATAGTAAAAGAGTGATCTTTGAATCTTTATGTTGTGTCACAGGCCCCTCAATATATGTTTGCAGAAGGAAAAATAGAAATCAACCATATACATGTATAAAGTAAAACTACTATACACATGTATAAAGTAAATAAACAACACAAATAAAAACTCTAACGTATCCTCTTATCTGGCACTCAATATTCCCACGTTCCATGATACCCCGTCTAATTTCAACGTTGCCACAAGTTCCATCCATAATACTCGGTCACAACCTAGAACAGATCTTCACGTGACCCACTTGCTAAATCGTAACCTAACTTGACCCGTACTCTACCTGTAAACAAACCCGATTCACCCAACAGTTTGTGAATATAAATACCTCATTCGAAAATCTTCCTTCTTAGTCGAGCAAGAGTTAGTATAATTGAAATCATTAGAAAAGCGTAAACAGTTCTCCATCATCTCAAAGTAAGTTACCCTCCAAATCCTAATAAAGTGCAAGCTACCAACAAGTACCATGAAGCCGACAACAAAACCGGAGACCAAACCAGCATAAAACCACGACCAACCTTGTGACCCTTCTTTACCTTCATCCTTTCCAGCATGATATTTTGATAGATCGTTTTCTTTGCAACTCCTTGATAGTGACGGCCCACATAGCTCAATGTTCCCTTCATAAATAGTATATGGATCACCTAACGTTTGTGTAACACCCCAAGCCGAGGGCTCGAAATGTCACGGAAATCATATAGCACAAGGTGGAATTACAATAGAACAAACTAAATGCAATTAAAGATTCAGTGAATCCAAAACAACACGAAACAAGTAACAAGATACAACAGGACCAATGATAACATCAAAAGATGGCAAACGATCCTAAGTATAATGCAAAAGGAAGGCCAATGAATCCTTGATCCATAAAGTCCACAGTCCGGGTTTACAGCAAGCAAAGCCACTAAACTCCACGCCCTGGGAGAACCTGATTACCTGAAAAGTGTACTAAGCATAGTCAACACAAGGTTGGTGAGTTCGTAGTAATGGTCCATAAAGAACCAACGTCAATAATCACAATATACGAGTAGAGGCTAGGCATGACTTACAGCGAGCCTCTAAGCAACACAATATCGTCCAACAACAAGATTACACAAGACAAGTAAATGTGTAATGAGAATGCACAAATGATATATGAATCAATGTAAATGTCAAATGCATGAATAAGCCAACATGCCTATCCTATGCGTGAACGCATGTCACCAATGCAACGATACCCTTCTGTCATCACAATGAACAAGGCTGTATCTCAAAATCATCGAGATATATATGTCTATATACTCGGAGTCATGACTACATCCAAAATGGGTGCATACATCTATGCACCAGGATGTCGGCAATCCCCTGCCGAGGGTTATCAACAATGTATGCAATGCTTACAGTCAATGTAAATGCATAATTCGTAAACCAACAACCAATACCTGGCAACCTGTGCCAACAATCAATCTCCGTCAAACATAATCCAACAATCAATAAACGATAACGGAGCACACTTGTCAACAGAGGGACAAGGCCGCATTTCAATATACACAAGTCAAATCCCCTGACATTGGGACTTATGCACAACATATGCATCAATCAACATTAATCAATAATCACAGTTTAAACCAACTATACGTACATATACTTCAGAGGATCCTACTTTCTTCGAGTCCCAGATGCTTATATATAGGGTCACCCGCAGCCTTCCCACCACATCTAAAACCCAATGAAGGCATAACCGACTTCCATGTATGTACGTCTATCCTAATATAAATGTAATACATAACTAAACGTAACCCAAGTCAATCAGACTAAACAAACTGTCACATCAATCCAACAATCCAGTCAACTATCAACAAATCAATAAATGCAAATAAACACGCCAGGTTTACACTTTTCAGCCCGAATCTCAAGCGAGTAGGGAGATACGAAACTCACCTTGATCGGCTATGAAAAGTTAAGATCCGATTAGTATGAGATTACAAGCGCCCAATAGGCTCCACGTGTCCAAGACCTATAATTATAATGTTCAAATTTATTAATATATATCTATATATATTGTACGCCATTTAATATACTCAAACCCTACTTAGGGTTTTAGGACATGACTTACGACATTTGAAAGGTTTTCGGGATCCTACAAAGTCGTTTAAGTAATCAGGAATTAGTCTGTAATAACTTATGGTCACCAAAGGTCGTCTCGTGTTCAAGTCGTTATTAGACACACATATATATATGTTTTAACATATCATATATAATTTAAGTTGAAGGCTCATTTAGGTCAAATAAGTGATCCAATACTTTGATCAGCTTCCGGGGGCCTGAAAGTGTGGTTTAGGAAGGCCAGGGGTGTTCTAAGTCGAAGCCGGGCTCGAGTCTAAGAGGTTGGAGGTTAAACTAGCAAAACAGGAAAGTGGCTGAACCCAAGCACCGTAAGCTACGGCCTCCACCACCGTAACCTACGGTGGAACAAAGTCTACCAGCGTAAGCTACGGCCAACCAGCCGTAGGTTACGGTGCCCTAGAAACCAAGAAAATGGCGTCTACACCAGCGTAAACAGCAAGTTTCAGCGTAAGGTACCAAGTCGGCGTAAGCTACGCCCTTCAGAACCGTAACCTACGCCTAGCCAAACCACCACCAGCGTAACCCACGCCCAAAGTGGGCGTATCTTACGCCTGGACAGAACCAGTTCAAGAGCAGCAGCAGCAGCAGATGCAGAAAACGACCCAAAAACCTCAAAAACTCAATTTTAACTTATTATGCGACTAGGGAGGGTTCCATAAATCGTTTTGGGACATGATTTGGCTGCAATAAACATAACCCACTTCCATTTTCAACTCCAAACATCAATCTTCAACTCAAAATCATTCTTGACCTAATTTGATGGTTAGAAACCCTAGTTCGACTAAAAACCCGCTTTGACTAAATCTTTGGCTCAAGAGTGTTCAAATACTACTAGAAACATAACTATGACAAGAAAGAAAGGTTAGAAGACAAGTTTTACTCACCAAGAGCTCCACCTAAGTCAAAATCCGAATTTGAAGGAATCCTTGCGCTTGAAGCTTCAATCTTCTAATATGATGATAAGGTGTTGATGATGATTATTATTCTATCTTGATTCCAGCTTGAAACTCCAAATTTTGTGTAAGAATTAAAGGGAGGGAAAGAGATTTGCATTGGTGTGATCTTGGAAGAGAATAAGGAGAGAGGAAGGGAAGATAGAATGAAAGGATAAGGTGGGGGCATGGGTTGGGTAACTAGTTGGGTAAATGGGTCGTGAGTCTAACCCATGGGTCGACCCGACTATACTTGTAGTTCATTTAGATCGTCGTCGTGTGTCGTCTATTATCGCATTGTCCATCTAGTAGTCAAGCGACCCATTACGCGTTTGCCCGTCATTTAGTCTCGAAATGAATTAAATTATTTATTAATTGATTTAACTAGTCGAATTTCACTCAAGCCAAAAGGTCGAAAATCTCGGATGTTACAGTTTGAAACTGATTTCCAACTGGATATTGGCCACTTAAGTTATTGAAGGATAGGTTCAAGTAGCTTAGAAAGTTCAAGCTAGCTAAACTTGAAGGAATTTGACCAGACAGCTTATTCATAGACAAATCTAAAGATTCCATTTGCTTTAGATTTCCAATCGTTGCCGGAATCTGCCCGCTTAGTAAGTTTCTGGAAAGATTCAAATTCTTCAACGCCACAAGGTTCATCAAAACATCAGGAATCTCACCAATAAGTCTATTGCTTGAGAGATCCAAAGATATAAGAAACTTAACGTTTTTGGTGTACTTCAATTGAATGCCCTTTACGTAACTCACAATGTTTTCTTCATATCTAGTATTGCTATCATTTTGTGTTGGGGGATCTTGATCTATTCCTCCTTCTTGTGTCCGTGATCCTTTAGAGGAAACCTATAACAAGGGTCAGAAATAAATCGCCGTGTAACACGGGTAAAAAACCAATGACCGGATATCTCTTTGTATCGTGATATCACTTTCCGAAAACAACAATTCGACCCTATCTGCCTGGGTTACACGAATTTTGTTTTGGGATAATACAAAGAGTAATGTTCTAGATTTTGGCAGAAATCAAGAACCCGTTCGCTAGAAAGCACTTCGTGTTTTGACTATTTTCTCATGTATCTTTTCTCTAAATTATAGAGACACCCAAACTAAGCACATCAAACACATTGGTTGATTATTAAATACAGAGTAGTTTCAGTAGTATAAGAAAACTACACTATCCTCAGCTTATTATTGTTTCTTTTAGAGACACCCAAAGTGTTGCAATAATAATGAACTAAAACAATTCACGTGTATGTTATTCTCTATATTTTCTGCATGCATGGAAGTATGCATATATATATAAAATATGGCAAGGCATAGTCATCAAATATGACTTTTGTAAATGAAATTGGCAGCATATGAATTGTATGTGAAATGAAAGTTGAAATCGACATCTACATGTGCAGCCAACAACTTTCACTTTTTCTTAAAACTACTTTTCATTTTCTTGTAAATCTCATGTCATCAAAATCACTTTTTGATTTCTAAAGTTAGTATGTTCCAAGAATAGTTTAGGTACTTTTCATTTTCTTGTAAATCTCATGTCATCAAAATCACTTTTTGATTTCTAAAGTTAGTATGTGCCAAGAATAGTTTAGGATTGCTTTTCACGTTTTCAACTTTGTCTGCATGTTTCATTTTTCCTTTTTCAAAGTTATCATGCTTGCAATCATGTCATGCCTTTCATACTAAAATTCATATGATCAAAATAAGTTTTATGTCATCAAATAATATCGTCCATTATTACAAATCTTTTTGGGTCCGGGATGCCATTTACTTAATGGGTGTACACTCCGTACCTCCAAACCCATTTCCAAGTGTTATAGCGATATCCCTCAATTACACTAAATTAATAACAAGAAGGAGCATTGTTGACGTATCATGTCATAGTTTACAAATTATCATTAGTCATGATCATACCAGTTAAATTACAAAGCAATGAGGGATATTCCAGTTATTGCTATTATTTGCCAAGTTTAAATGTTGAAGAGCGTTGTTTTGACAAAGTTCCGGTGGAATCTTACCCATGAACTTATTTGATTGAAGATTTAAGATTTTAAGCTTTGATAACTTTTTTCCAATCCAAGAAGGGATGTTACCAGTCAACAAATTGTTCCCTAAATCAAAGGTGACTAAGCTTGTCAAGTTCTGTAAAGCCACCGCGAGATTGCCTTCAAATTTGTTGTTGCCCAAGTGCAATGATTGGAGATATGATAGAAAACCCAATGAATTCGGAACATCACCCGTTATAGTGTTATATGTAAGATCCATCACCCGTAATTGAATCAAGCTCCCTAAGCACTTGGGAAGAACTCCAAAGAAGTTATTATTGGATAAATCCAGTATTTTTAAACTAAGCAACTCACATAACTGTGTGTGAACGCTTCCAATTAAGCAATTATTCCCAAGACTAACATAAAGGAGACCTGGATTGGATTAGGCAATCATTAGTCTAGTTAACATTTATAAGACAAGTTGAGTTGAGTTAGGTTGGACCAATCGTTAAAGTTGAAATTTCTTAAAGACGCAAAATAATTAAATTTGGTCTGATGCAAATATCCACAAAAAATATCGTGTAAATAAGTTTATCTGTTTTAACTGAAAATTAGTATTTTGATAAATATTAAATAAAAGATTTAATTTGGGTTACATGAAATCAATTACACACCCCCAAAATAAGTACGCCATAGCTCTTTTTCTTAGTTTGATTAAAACCAAAATGTATGGTACAACTTGTTTATATCGTTAATTGTATTTGATCAAAATCTAACAAGTTATTTTGTTATTTAGTGATTTTATTTGCGTTAATCATACCAGAATATTTTTTTTCAAGTATATACTAATCTCTTTTTACTTCTTTTTTTGAACGAACTGCATTTTTGATCCCTGTGTTATCACACCATTTGAACTTTGATACAAACATGTGAAAAGTGGCGAAACGTATCCCTGTGATATCACACCTGTTGCAATTTTGGTCCAAAACTAAATGACCGTTTATTTTTCACCGTTTATGAGGCCATGTGCCACACATGTGATGGGCAATATTGTCTTTTCATATAAAAAAGGACCATTTTTGCAAATCCATTTTTGTTTTCTTTATTTCTTTGTTCTTCTATGGTGCTTCTTTCTCCACTCAACCTATCAACCATTATCTATTCACATCCTCAAAAACACCAACCATATTCTTGTTATTTTCCAATGTTCAGCATAAATTCAAAACAAAATACAAAATATGTAAATTTACTCTTCCATAGCATTCTGGTCTACTTGGTTTGATGTTGATGCACTTTCGAAAAGAGACCCCTAAATCTATATAGCCATTTTCCCCGTCGAGATCCGCCACACACCACCACTGTTACAGACTTACAGGGCCTTGTCGCTACACCGACCTTACCTCTATCATCAAGACACACACATCCGCTACCAAGATCAGACCACCCATACCACCACCATCAAGGCCTGACCAAATATTTGAGGATGGACTTACAAATCTAGAAAAAAGACATATTTATAGATCTATTCATACATACTTCCATACATATATATATATATATATATATATATATATACTATATATAAATATATATATACTGATACTGATATACATATATAAATATATAGAGGGGGAGCGAGTGACGAAGAGTGGAGAACGAAGAGTGACAACAGCGGTGTGGTGGTGGCGTTTTCCGGCGGTCTCCGCCGGTGTAGCGGCGACAGTGGTAGTTGGTGATTTTCAAGACGTTTCATTTATCGAAGAAAAGGCCGAGATTATCCAATAAAATCAAACCATACTAAATCCCTAAATCGCGAAACCACTTGTCAAATCAGTAGTTAATTAAAGAGAAATACAGCAACTACATGAATCTTCAACAAATGGAACACATAAGCAGCGGATGAAAACAAACCCCCTTTTTCTTGATTAAAGAAATAAACCAGATCCAAGAAGTTGAGATGCAAGGAAAAAGATCTCAGAATTAGCAGTGGAAGATAACAATAAAATAGGTACATAGAAATAACACACACATGTATATATATGCATATGTATGTTTATTTAATATATGAAAATAGGTTTGAGAAGTATTCTTTTTGAAGGAGATCTGGAAATGAATTTTGGTATATATATGGGTGGCAGGGCGTAAATGACTAAACTACCCCGCATGTGAGACACACATGGGGCATTAACGGTTGAATTCTAACGGCACGTTACTATTGGACCAAAATTGCAACAGGTGTGATATCACAGGGATACGTTTCGCCACTTTTCACATGTTTGTATCAAAGTTGCAAATGGTGTGATAACACATGGACCAAAAATGCAATTCGTTCTATTTTTTATCATTTTTCTATAATATAATATGAGAAATAAATGTAATTTTAATCGTGTTTGTAAGAAATAATAAAAAAGGACAGAAAATGTTACTACTAAAATGTTACTACTCAACTTGTCATAACACTCGTACGGTGTACGGATTGACTTATATATGTCGTATGATAGATTACAAACATTTTAGTTCAATAATATTGCTTCTTGCTTTGTAATATAATTATTAGAATCTATAATTCGATAATATTACTTTGTTATATCTCTTTATATAACTAAGAGAGGATATATTTTTTCCTAGGTGTTAATTTTAGTTTTTTGCCACAATAGATTTTTAATGAGTTGTCATTTTTTTCATTAAATTGTTATATTTATCTTGCCATATATGATCTTAATCATCAAATCAAATCATAATCATTAATATAATATGAGTGCAAAGATGTTTATATACATTATACTATGTTTTTTTTATTAATTCAATGATACTTTTTTTTCAAATGAGATTTTTTATTATATTATGTTTATTCTTTTGAAAAGTAAGTAAGTAACTCTCAATGCCGTCTTCCACGGGTTTTGGGTCCTAATAACGTCTTCGACGGTGTTTGGGGGAGGTTGATATGTAGACAGTTTTACCCCTACCAAAGGTAGAGAGCTGCTTCCAGGTTCTACCAAAGGTAGAAAAGGACCTCCAGCCTTGCTGGGCATGAGGATCGAACCCATGACCTCTGTTTCCAGAGGCAAGGGCTCCAACCACTGATCCAACCCAGTTGGTTTTTAAAAGTATTTATTATATTATATTTAAAAATATATATCATAAAAAAGATTTTTATGATTTATAAATATTTATGTTTCATTAGTCATGCTTTAACATATTTGACGTATATCATATATTCATAAACTATAATTTTATTGTCTGTATCAGTCGTATTGACAGTTTTTTATATATCATAAATTATGAATAATAATAACTATCAGTTATTGTATTTTTTATTTATGTTTTTTAGCCCACAACGTGCGAGTTTAATCTAGTTAAAAAATATTGTTGAAATGAGCATCATGGGTTGAAGGGTATGATTACAAACATGTCGGAACATATATTATTTTAATAAATAAGCGACTGAAATTTATATTAAAATAAATTATTGATTTAATAAGATTTGTACAAAGTTTTAACTCATTAGTCGTAATTGAAACATAAAAATATTAAAGATATATTAAAATATGTAATTAGTATATATCCTAAAAACCGTGAATCGGTTTTCGTGCCAATTTCTTTAATTTCTTTTCTTCCTTCTACTATTTATGCCCCTAAGCTCTAATACTCTTACAATGAAGGTCCTCATCAGCTAACGATCGTTAATTTCGTTCGAATGTTTAACGGAAGTTACGAAAATTGTTGCAAATCATGTTCTTTTTTCTAACAGGGGGCTACATCCTTTTTTCTAACGGGTTTTAACGATCGTTAAATGCTATTTGAGTTTCTAAATAGACGGATTGACTTATGTTACACTTTTGTAACTAATATCAAACATTACTTCTAACTTAACAAAGTCTAATTACACTATGTCCAACTTCTTTCACTTTTATGTTGTATGACAACTACAATTCAATGACAAATCACTAACAATTTTGTAAATGATCCTAAAAATGTAACACCCCAACATGGCGGAATCATGGGGTATCACTTAGAAAAGCACAGCATGACATGAGAATTATGTAGAGTCAAACTATATGCATTCAATAGATTGAAACAATCCACAAGCTCATTCAAATACATTACAATAATCAACATTTATCAAAAATACACACTCAATTCATACTTAAAAGAAACTGTTCAAACGATAGTAGTTGATCCTAAGCATAACCCATTAAAGGGAAATAAGGATCACGGATCCAGACAGTCCAAAGTAAGTCCAATCCTAGCAATGCAAGCATATAATCATCCATTCTGTCTCTGATTAACTTGATTACCTGAAAAGTGTACTAAAGAGCGTCAACATAAAGTTGGTGAGTTCGTAGGGACATATAACAAGGAATAAACATATCGGGAATACAACCGTTAACGATATACGGGGATTAGATTACCTAATCACATCAAGAAAACCCTAAAAGGGTATACGTTAGCACAACATCAACACATATCATGATTCAACACGTTTCAGCACGACTTACATGTCTTCCAAAGGCGTGATCATTACAGCATGACTTACATATATCCCAAATGCATGTACAACAACATGACTTATGTGTCTTTCAACAGCATGTATAACGGCATGACTTATGTGTCTTTCAACGGCATATATAACGGCATGATCACAACGTTTATGTTTCATACAATACAACGTTTAACAACAACGATTCCATATACGATTAACAATGTTTAACAAGCACGTTCTACAAATACGATTCCATATAACGATTAACAACGTTCAACAAACGTATATGTACACTTTTCAGCCCGAATCTCAATTGAGTAGGGAGGGTTTACGAAACTCACCTTGATTGAATATGCAAGCTAAATACAAGATATAGTCGAGTTATAATCGTCCAACAATCGCTTAGCGTGCACCACCTATAAATATATATACATTACAATTCACGTGTCAACCCTCATCTAAGTTTTAGAAGAGTAAATGAACCTTAGAGGACAATTGAGACTCGACTCGGTTACGTCACAACTCTCAAGTGTCTTAATGATTCAACCGGATGTAAACAAAGACACTTTATCACTTCATTTTTGAAAATGGCAATGGATTCAAGGTATAAGGATTATACCATGATAAAGTAGACTCTCTCACGATTCCAACGATAGGTCATACGTCTAAAACGGACTTACGGTTCAAAAGTTATGATTTTTCAAAATAAATTAAGTTTTGCTGTACTGAGGGATAGGTGCGACGCACCAAAGATGAGGTGCGACGCACCAAAGGCTCAGGAAACTCAGAAATCAGTTCTAAATTAAGCCAAACACGAACCAAAACCCTTCCCATACCATTTTAACTCCAGGAATCGACCAAGGGCCTTTCCAACATGTTTTTGGACATAAATATTCATATATACACATAATCAAACCCAACCCACTTCATGAATTCAATCCAAAACCTCAAAATCACTTCTAGATCATATCAAACCCAAACCAAAACCAACCAACCCATAACTCAACTTTTGGCTCGATTTGTGACCCGGAAACACTTGATTACAACTAGAAACATGTTAACAAACATAAAATGATGATTATGGAATGAATTTAACTTACCAAAACTTCTTGAAGCCAAAAGTTTAGATTTGAAGCTAAATGGATATGAAGAACACTTGAAATGAACCAAGTCTTGAATTCTTTTAAAGATGATGATGATTGTTGTTATAAACTAGTTAATATTACCTATTAATTTGATGATAAATCCAGAATTTTAGATTAAGAAGAGAAGAAAAGGATCGTGAGTTTTGGTTTTGAGTTCCTGGGAGAATAATTGAGTGAATGATTGGTATAATAGGTTAGATAGATAGATAGGGGTATTTATCCAGTTAAGGGGGTTAGGTTCATGATCAATAACAAACAACAAAGCTTTCACAATTATTCTAAAGTTATGTCGGCCTTTGTCTTATTAATGAAATTATTATCTAACCACCGACACTGTTTCACCGACACTGTTCCACCGATACTGTTTAAACCGTACATTATACTTAAGGTTTTGTATATACGTTTTCCCTGTTACTACAGTTACTCAATTACCGTCTATATTTTCATAACACATATTGGCCAATATCATAACCACATAATATGGGCTTAATTCTAGAAGCCCAATATCATATTATATTTAGTCCAATTTACAGATAAATGTACGCAGTTATGTCAAAGTTTTCATTTATTGAATTAGTTACTCAAATTACATACACGGACAAACAGGTAAAAATCACAAATGTTACATTATTCCCCCGTTAAAGGAATTTCGTCCCGAAATTCGAATCTAACTAGACTCGTTAAACAAATGGGGATACTTGGCTTTCATAGAGTCTTCACGTTCCCAAGTAAACTCGGGTCCACGTCTAGCTTGCCATCTAACTTTAACGAGTGTATACCGAGTATTCTTTAGTTTTCTAGTTTGTCGATCTAGAATTTCTATTGGTTCTTCCACAAACTTCAACGTTTTATCAACACGGATTTCTTCAAGAGGCACGTGAAGCGTTGGGTCGGCCAAACACTTCCTAAGATTACATACATGGAAAACATTATGAACTCCACTCAAGGTTTGAGGAAGTTCCAATCGATAAGCTACCGGCCCAATTCGTTCAAGAATTTTAAACGGGCCAATGTATCTCGGGCCCAACTTGCCACGTTTCACGAAACGAACCACACCTTTCCACGGGGACACTTTCAACAAGACATAATCACCGACTTCAAATTCAAGAGGTCGTCGTCTAATGTTTGCATACTTCATTTGCCTTTCGCGGGATACTCTCAACTTCTCTTTGATTTGTGAGATCACCTTCGTCGTTTCAATAACAATTTCGGGTCCAACAAGTTGGTTTTCACCAACTTCTGCCCAAGCTAGCGGTGACCTACAATCTCTCCCATATAATGCCTTAAACGGGGCCATTCCAATGGTAGCATGATAGCTATTATTGTAGGAGAATTCAACCAAAGGAAGATGCACATCCCAATTACCACCAAAATCAATGGCACAAGCTCTTAACATATCTTCTAACGTTTGAATCGTTCTTTCACTTTGACCATCAGTTTGCGGGTGGAACGCCGTACTCAAACCGAGACGAGTACCATAGATTTCTGGAACGCCTTCCAAAATTTTGAAGTAAATCGGGCATCCCGATCGGATATCACGGAAATCGGCACTCCATGCTTGGATATCACCTCTTTGATATACAAACGTGCCATGGTGTCAAATTTATCATCTTCCCGGATGGCTAAGAAGTGAGCCGACTTAGTCAACCGGTCAATTATCACCCAAATGGTGTCCCGACCACTACTCGTTCTTGGTAACTTCGTGATGAAGTCCATAGCAATTTCTTCCCATTTCCACACCGGGGTTGCCGGTTGGACTAGTAAGCCCGGTGGTTTCTTGTGATCGGCTTTCACTTGTAAACAAGTGAGACATTGACTAACATACCTAGCAATGTCCGTCTTCATTCCCGGCCACCAATACAAGTCTCTCAATCCAAAATACATCTTGTCGGAACCCGGGTGAACCGAATAAGCCGACTTATGAGCTTCATCCATCAATTTCAATCGCCATCCTCCAAGAATGGGGATCCACAATCGATCAACAAAATACAAACCATTATCGTTCTTCCTATCAAACTGTTCTTCTAGACCGTGTAAAGCTTCATCGGTGAAGTTCTCCGATCTAGTTGCCAATTCTTGAGCTTCGATAATGGAGTCACGGACACTCCTTAATACAGTGAAGCTCATGGCTTTAACTCGTCTTGGCTTCATACGTTCTTTTCGACTCAAAGCATCGGCTACCACATTTGCTTTACCCGGATGATACCGGATAACGCAATCATAATCACTCAATAGCTCAAGCCACCTTCTTTGCCTCATGTTCAGGTCACTTTGAGTGAAAATATGTTGAAGGCTTTTGTGATCAGTATAGATCACGCTCTTGGTGCCATACAAGTAATGCCTCCAACATTTCAAAGCAAATACCACTGCTCCCAATTCTAAGTCATGGGTCGGATAGTTCTTCTCATGCACCTTCAATTATCTTGATGCATATGCTATCACCTTATCCCGTTGCATTAAGACACAACCCAATCCTTGCCCGGATGCATCACAATATACAACGAAATCATCGGCTCCATCGGGCAAGCTCAAGATGGGTGCATCACACAATTTGTCTTTCAACAATTGGAATGCTTGTTCTTGCTTTTCTCCCCAATCAAACCTTCTTTCTCGTTGAGTCAACAAGGTCAAAGGTTGAGCGATCTTTGAAAAGCCTTCAATAAACCGTCTATAATAACCCGCCAAACCAAGAAATTGGCGAATTTCGGTAGGTGTTTCAGGTCGTCTCCAGTTCTTCACTGCTTCAACTTTACTTGGGTCCACATGAATTCCTTCTTTGCTCACTACGTGACCAAGAAACTGGACCTCTTCAAGCCAAAATTCACATTTGGAGAACTTGGCATAAAGTTTTTCTTTCCGGAGTAACTCTAAGACTTGTTTCAAATGTTCCAAATGATCTTCTTTGGTCTTGGAATAGATGAGAATGTCATCGATGAAAACAATGACAAATTGGTCCAAGTAGGGTTGACACACTCTGTTCATCAAATCCATGAACACAGCTGGTGCGTTAGTCAACCCAAAAGGCATCACCGTAAATTCAAAGTGTCCATATCTCGTTCGAAAGGCGGTTTTTGGAATGTCGTCTTCATGAACACGTAATTGATGGTAACCTGACCGCAAATCAATTTTGGAAAAGAAACGAGCACCTTGTAGTTGGTCGAATAAATCATCAATCCTAGGAAGAGGATAACGATTCTTTACCGTTAGTTTGTTCAATTCTCTATAATCGATACACATTCGGAATGTGCCATCTTTCTTTTTAACGAACAAAACCGGTGCGCCCCAAGGCGATTGACTAGGACGAATGAAACCCTTGTCTTGAAGCTCTTTGAGTTGGGCGGCCAACTCTTGTAATTCGGTCATGGCTAAGCGATAAGGCGCTTTGGCCACGGGAGAAGCGTTAGGAATAAGTTCAATACGAAAATCGAGTTCACGAGAGGGAGGTAAACCTGGTAGGTCATCCGAAAATACATCCGCAAAGTCTTTAACTACGGGCACGGTTTTCAATTCAATCTTTGTGATCTTAACACTATATACATTCCCATCCCATAGTTCGGTCGTTTCGCCTTGAACCACTAATTCTTCCCCATTTTCTAACGGAATTCTCACAGTTCTACTACCACAATCTATTATCGCGTTCATGTCCGATAACCAATCCATACCTACAATCACGTCAAAACTACCGATATCAAAAGGCATTAAGTCAATGTAAAATGGGTGATTACATAAATCTAACACACAATCACGAACAACTTGACTAATCCTAGACAATCCACCATTTACCATTTCAAGTTCAAAACAATAGGACAACGGGCTAGGATTAGCATCGATCAACGGAATAAATCATTGGAAATGAGACTATAATCGGCTCCAGAATCAAATAACACGGTAGCATATTGGTGATTGAGGAGAAAGGTACCTGCTACGACATTAGGATCACCACGAGCCTCGGCCGCATTCACGGCAAAAGCTCTTCCACGGGGGGCCAATTGTTGGCGAGGAGCTTGAGGAGGTTGTTGTTGTTGTCCTTGGTTTCCCCGGTTCTGATTAGGGCCAGCAATTTGCAACTGGTTAGGATGCACGGTCACTTGGACTTGTTGGCCAATAAGATTTGGGCACCGGTTACGGTAGTGGTCTTGACTACCACATTCATAACAAGAACCCGGAACCATCGGGGACGTATAGCATTAAGAGGGGCAACGTTCAAAGGACCATTCCGGGGGTTAGTTGGACAAAACCTTGAGGTGTGTCCCGGTAGGTTGCAATGAAAACAAGCATCACACCTCACTGTAGGCCAATGATGGCGATTACACCTAGGGCATAAAGGACGACCCCCTGTGTAACCAACCTGTTGAGGACCCTTTGTTGGTACTACTGCCGCAAAAACCTTTCCACCACGACCATGGCGCTTATTATCACGCCGATCATCTTTCTTGGTTCCGCTTGACTCGGCAACATCCTTCCTTTTATTGTCATTCTTATTATCGTTCTTGTTCAACTTGCCACCCCTAATGAGTTCCAAGGTTATGCTAGCGGTACGGGTGGTTGCCTCTTTGTAAGTTAAAGGCATGGTGGGGTGTGAGACAAGCACTCTCACTTCATGTGGCAATCCTGCAACATACTTCTCAACCTTAACTTCTTGGGTCTCACATAGTGGGGAATGAGTCTAGAGAGTTGGCCAAATCGGCGAGTGTAACCCTCATAGTCTCCTCCCTTCATGGCAAGTTTAGAAAATTCCACTTGCAATTTCCTCAGTTCATGGGCCGGGCAATACTTAGTAGTTATCATATTCTTGAACTCTCCCCATGGAAGATTATTAGCCACATCAATCCTCAATTCATCAACTTCTTCGTTCCACCACTCAAGAGCCCCACCTTTCAACATACCGAAAGCATAAGTGATTCTTTGGTGGTAGGCACAACCACTTCGAGCAATGATAGCTTCAATGCTCTCTAACCATTCCAAGCAACCCGTAGCACCACCATCTCCATTAAATTCCGGGGCTCCACAAAGTTTGAAGTCTTTAAACAAGCATCCCGGTTGACGAACATCATAATCCTGTCTAGGTAAAACTTCTCCTACACCTACACCGTTTACATTTACATTTTCTGGTTCATTTTGTATGGGAACCGCTTCATCTTCCGGTTCCTCTTGTTCATTATTATTTCCCATGGCCGCTTGAATTCGGGCCATAAGATCCGGCATGAGGTCATTTAGAGCTTGTGCGACAACCTCGGCGGTTATCGGGGGATTAGGATTACCCCGACCACCTCGGCCACCACGACCTCCACGGCCACCTCTACCTCCACGACCACCTCTGCCACCACGACCACCAACTACTCCTTGATCAATCGGGTCCTCGGGTTCATTCTGAGGTCCATAGTTAGTGTTAGCTCTCCTTGGTCTAACCATTTTCCTGAACACACGTTTTAGATTTACAGGTTAAGTCTCATAATTCACACTCGAATATTAAAATTTGACCTTCAAGTAATACACAATTTCCACATCAAGTTCTTATACATCATTTCATGAATATAGTTACCTCTACAAGAATATTATCATGGCAATAATCTAAGGCTTCAGCAATCATACAATTTACAATCAATAACACAATCACGAAAACATTCAACGCTATATAAAAGGGTCAAGTCATAACAAGGTGGGTAAAGCATAGTCCGAATTTTAACCTCAACATTCAATACATTAAAAGTGTTTGTATACAGGGTGTACCATCGGCTAACCCTCCACACCGTTAATATATTGAATGGATGTCAAAACTCGGTACCGATATGTTCTCTAAGTATTGGTCGGGTATGTATACAGGGTGTACCAGCGGCTAACCCTCCACCTAACCAACACTCATTAAACACACCGGGTTAGCTACTATACTTTATCCACGAGGCGCAATCCATGAGATCATTAACTTTGTATGACATAGGGTAACTTTCGATTTGTTGATCAATCGCCTCTACGGTTACCGAATGTTATACTCCATTAATGTCATCGTTTCATTTTGCTTAGGGGACAAATAATAAATGCTTCTAAAATTCAACACATCAACGTTCATCACAACATTTCCACAATTAACGGTGTATCCCGACACTATCATATACGTTCATCACAACAATTCTCACATAACAATCAAGTCATCATATCATAAGCAACCTACGAACTCCGTTTAAAATGTTTTTATGCATCATACAGTTCACGTTACACACATAAGTTCCCTATCATGCATGATAATATGAAATGTGGGTGCGATGGCTATAGACTAGGTAAATCCTCCTAGTTCTCTACAACCACGTCTCTGATACCATTCTGTAACACCCCAACATGGCGGAATCATGGGGTATCACTTAGAAAAGCACAGCATGACATGGGAATTATGTAGAGTCAAACTATATGCATTCAATAGATTGAAACAATCCACAAGCTCATTCAAATACATTACAATAATCAACATTTATCAAAATACACACTCAATCCATATTTAAAAGAAACTGTTCAAACGATAGTAGTTGATCCTAAGCATAACCCATTAAAGGGAAATAAGGATCACGGATCCAGACAGTCCAAAGTAAGTCCAATCCTAGCAATGCAAGCATATAATCATCCATTCTGTCTCTGATTAACTTGATTACCTGAAAAGTGTACTAAAGAGCGTCAACATAAAGTTGATGAGTTCGTAGGGACATATAACAAGGAATAAACGTATCGGAATACAACCGTTAACGATATACGGGGATTAGAATACCTAATCACATCAAGAAAACCCTAAAAGGGTATACGTTAGCACAACATCAACACATATCACGATTTAACACGTTTCGGCACGACTTACATATGTTCCAAATGCGTGATCATTACAGCATGACTTACATATATCCCAAATGCATGTACAACAACATGACTTATGTGTCTTTCAACAGCATGTATAACGGCATGATCACAACGTTTACGTTTCATACAATACAATGTTTAACAACAACGATTCCATATACGATTAACAACGTTTAACAAGCACGTTCTACAAATACGATTCCATATAACGATTAACAACGTTCAACAAGCACGTTTAACAAACACGTATATGTACACTTTTCAGCCCGAATCTCAATTGAGTAGGGAGGGTTTACGAAACTCACCTTGATTGAATATGCAAGCTAAATACAAGATATAGTCGAGTTATAATCGTCCAACAATCGCTTAGCGTGCACCACCTATAAATATATATACATTACAATTCACGTGTCAACCCTCATCTAAGTTTTAGAAGAGTAAATGAACCTTAGAGGACAATTGAGACTCGACTCGGTTACGTCACAACTCTCAAGTGTCTTAATGATTCAACCGGATGTAAACAAAGACACTTTATCACTTCATTTTTGAAAATGGCAATGGATTCAAGGTATAAGGATTATACCATGATAAAGTAGACTCTCTCACGATTCCAACGATAGGTCATACGTCTAAAACGGACTTACGGTTCAAAAGTTATGATTTTTCAAAATAAATTAAGTTTTGCTGTACTGAGGGATAGGTGCGACGCACCAAAGATGAGGTGCGACGCACCAAAGGCTCAGGAAACTCAGAAATCAGTTCTAAATTAAGCCAAACACGAACCAAAACCCTTCCCATACCATTTTAACTCCAGGAATCGACCAAGGGCCTTTCCAACATGTTTTTGGACATAAATATTCATATATACACATAATCAAACCCAACCCACTTCATGAATTCAATCCAAAACCTCAAAATCAATTCTAGATCATATCAAACCCAAACCAAAACCAACCAACCCATAACTCAACTTTTGGCTCGATTTGTGACCCGGAAACACTTGATTACAACTAGAAACATGTTAACAAACATAAAATGATGATTATGGAATGAATTTAACTTACCAAAACTTCTTGAAGCCAAAAGTTTAGATTTGAAGCTAAATGGATATGAAGAACACTTGAAATGAACCAAGTCTTGAATTCTTTTAAAGATGATGATGATTGTTGTTATAAACTAGTTAATATTACCTATTAATTTGATGATAAATCCAGAATTTTAGATTAAGAAGAGAAGAAAAGGATCGTGAGTTTTGGTTTTGAGTTCCTGGGAGAATAATTGAGTGAATGATTGGTATAATAGGTTAGATAGATAGATAGGGGTATTTATCCAGTTAAGGGGGTTAGGTTCATGATCAATAACAAACAACAAAGCTTTCACAATTATTCTAAAGTTATGTCGGCCTTTGTCTCATTAATGAAATTATTATCTAACCACCGACACTGTTTCACCGACACTGTTCCACCGATACTGTTTAAACCGTACATTATACTTAAGGTTTTGTATATACGTTTTCCCTGTTACTACAGTTACTCAATTACCGTCTATATTTTCATAACACATATTGGCCAATATCATAACCACATAATATGGGCTTAATTCTAGAAGCCAATATCATATTATATTTAGTCCAATTTACAGATAAATGTACGCAGTTATGTCAAAGTTTTCATTTATTGAATTAGTTACTCAAATTACATACACGGACAAACAGGTAAAAATCACAAATGTTACAAAAAACATGTTATAAATCTTACATATTATCGCACACAATAAACGTCTGAAATACCCTATTAATTTTACATGCTACCATATACATAAACGTAATGTCTTCCGGGACAACGCCCGGGTGACATATCTCGTTATATATAACAACGAATTAAGTAATGTTATAAATGTGTTATAGTTTTTATTATTTTTTTTTTTTTTGAAAGGTGTGGATCATTTGCTCGCAACAGGGGATCTAGCTTACATTGTCTTAACCGGGTCCGCGCTAGAGAGCCCCCTCACCCTCAATACCTAGTAGGAGGAGAAACTCCCAACTAAACCGCCCGAAGGCACGCTTTGCAGGACTAAAGTCTACTTCACTGGAGGACTTTATTTGTGAAATTCCTAGAAATGTCCTTCCCATGTCTCGAACTCGAGACCTCCAGCATGTAAAGCTGGTGTTCAACCATTGAGCTATAATGAGAAGTACAAGTGTGTTATAGTTAATCCTTAACTTTATTCTGATTATTACTAATAATTTTAGATTATATAGTTTTAATGAGTGGAAATATACATTGAAGTTAATATACAATTTTAGATCATATAAAGTATCTTAAAAATAAAATTAACTACATAAAGTATTTATCATATAGGAGTATTAAGTCATTAGTTTATTTATAATACATATTTTGTATTGATAGATATGATAACAATCTATACTACATTATAAAATATTTGTTTTTCCCATTTTTCTTACTAAAATAGTTGATAATCTTAAAATACGCTTCTCTTTTATTCAATATTTTAAACTTTCACTTAAATACCTATAATATGTACTTGAAATACCTATAATACCCTTAATGAATTAATTTACAACATCTACCATAGACTCCTAAAATAACCACACTACCCATTTTACATCAATAACATACACTACTCGCTGTCACCATATCGTGCGGGTACTCTTCTAGTATAATAATAAGATTTTAATAATTAGATATACTTGTATATTAATTAAATAATCATTCTAATTATGTACATGGTATATGAAAAATAGATTTATTAATCCGAGAAGGATACCCGCGCAATGCGGCGGCGGCGACGGGTGATGGTGGTGGCAGCGGTGGTAGCGGTAACCATGTGATTATTAATGTAAAAGGAGGTAATGTGGTTATTTTAAGGCTCAAAAGATGTATGTTGTAAATAATTTCATTAAGAGTTTTATAAGTATGTTAGGTGAAAATATTTAAATTAGTGAATAAAAGATAAGTAGTTTGAATAGATAAGGTTGAAAAATATTTTAGGGATATTTTGGGTAGATTTAGTGTGTGGATTGGGAATTTGTTGAAAGTTAAGGGTATTTTGAGTATTTTAAAGATAGAAAAGTTGAAAAGGGGGAGGGGTAGTTTGTTTTATAAAGGAGTATAGATAGACTAAAAGAACACATGTCACGTAAAAAATGTGTCAAATGTCAACATGTCAAACTTGTTGTAGTTTATTGGTAAATATCCATATGTTTTTATTTATTTTCTTTTCTTCATTTGTTCCTATAATGTAAAAAATTAAAATATTTTAAATTATGTTTGTGATTTTGTCAAGACATCTCAATCTCAATCTCTCAATCTCAATCTCAATCTCATCTCAATCTCAATATATACTAAAAGAGAATTTTGAAGAAGCATTTGGAGCTACCAGGATTCTTTTGTTTCCCCCTCTTTCTCCTCTTTATTAACATTGATTTTTTTAAAAACTTTTTTTTAACATTTATATTATAAAGTAATATCTTGTACATTTTTACAATATATATATATAATTATTATAACATATCAATTCTATTATATATATTATACACTAGGTTTTGCCCCGTGCGTTGCACGCGAACATAAATTTCTAACAAATAATTCAACAAAACTTCAATATAAAAAAACACTTTCATTGAAAACGAACATAATTTTTTTGTGAAATTCAAGTAAAATGTTAACAAAGCACAAAGTAATAAACATTATTAAGAAAAAAGTTATAAATATCAAGGTGTTTCTCCCCACTTTTTTCATCTTCTCGACACAAGCAAGAAATATTTCAGTATTCTCTTCTCATCTCTCTACACTTAAAAGAAAACAAGAGGTATGCCACATCATCTCTTGGATATAGGTTAAGTTATCTATCTACATATATATATATATATAACAAAGTCCTAAAATCATCTTTAAAGTAATAAGAATCGTTAGATGATTTCTAACTTTGATTTATGACCACTAGATCACATTCTTTAATTTCTTGTTAAAGACAATATTAATCCTCACACTTTAGATGATTAGTCAAAATATATTCCTTTTAAATTAAATATTAGAGATGCAAAGAGTAAAATAATGATAGAAAATAAAAAAGTGTAAATTAAAATTTTACTTTAATATAATAATATTAATTTTGAGTAAATTACACTTTTCGTCCCTAAAGTTGACACGTTTTTCACTTTTGATCCCTAAACTTTAAAAATTACAATTTTGACCTTAAAGTTGGCCAATTTTTTCAATAATCGTCCTTTGGCCTTACGGCGTTAAAAAATGGCCGTTAACGTACGCACGTGCTAGACACGTGAGGGCACTAATGTCATTTCACCTTATACCGAGGGACGAAAAGTGAAAAAATAGCTACTTGAGGGACGGAAAGTGAAAAAATAGCTACTTGAGGGACGAAAATTAAAATCATACAAATAAATTTATTCTTCCATTCTTTCTTTTCTGATCATCTTCTCCGATCATCTTTTCCGATGGATTTTCCGACTAGACATTTATTTTCCAATGATACCTAATAAAAACTCGACTTTGAATCCAAATCTAAACCACAAATAAAATCATTTACTCAAATTCATGACACTCAAAACACAACCAATCAAACAAATTATAGTTCAAACATGCCAGTCATCTTTTTTTTTTCTTTCTAAATTTTGATTTTAATTGAAAGGGGGACGGTGGATGGTGGTGATTCTAGGTGGCGGCGGTTGGTTGGTGGTGATTCTAGTCGGCGGCGGTTGGTTGGTGGTGAATGTAGACGGCGGTGGTTGGAGGTGATTGTAGACGGCAGTGTTTGGTGGTAATTGTAGGCAGCGGTGGCTGGTGGTGATTGTAGGCGGTGGTGGCTGGTGTTGATTGTAGTGGCGGTGGCTGGTGGTAATTATAGGCGGTGGTGGCCGGAGGTGGCTCGTGGTGGTTATAACGGCGGTGGCTGGTGTTGTTACAGACGCGGTGGCTGGTAGCGGCAGCTGTTGTTGGTGGTTATTAGGTGGTGGTGATTGTAGAGTCTTGGGGGTAAAGGGGAAATAAATGTCTAGTCGAAAATTATTGGAAAAGATGATCGGAAAGATGATCGGAAAAGAAAGAATGGAAGAATAAATTTATTTGTATGATTTTTTTTTGCATGATTTTCATTTTCGTCCCTCAAGTAGCTATTTTTTCACTTTTCGTCCCTCAAGTAGCTATTTTTTCACTTTTCGTCCCTCGGTGTAAGGTGAAATGACATTAGTGCCCTCACGTGTCTACTACGTGCGTACATTAACGGCCATTTTTGTTAGGTCCAGATTTAGTCCAGATTTACTGGACTCGCTCCAGACTCGACTACTGGAGCCTTACTGAAGATCTGTCCAGAAACGTGTTCTACTGGACCTACTCCAGACTTGGAATCTGGAGTCCCTCTGAAGATTTGTCCAGAAATAATGGAAGACCAGTTAGCAAATACTTGTATAGGAAATCTGGAGTATTCTCCAGATTAGCTCACTGGACTTCACCCCAGTCCAGATCAACTCTACTGAAGACATTCTCACTGAAGTCAAAGACTGAAGTCAGAATAAAGAAGACTTACAAATGGCGGAGTCCACTGGAAGTCTTACCAGATCTGTACACTGGAGGATTGTCAGTGTTCTAGACCCTACAAGTCTGAACACTGATATCGAGGATTGACTTTTGCCTTTACACACTTTCCAAAGAACAGTCCACTTGTTCTTTACCAAAGTATACGTGTGTAAAGATGGTTGGATAAAAGGATACAAAGTCATTTGATGTGACTTTATCCATATTCCTTATCCAATACATTTAATGTTCTTGTCGGATCATTAAATGTATGCAACCATATTTGTACGGCACAAAATTCACTGGTGAATTTTGTTGCCTATAAATACAAAGTCATTTCCTTGAGAAAAATACTTTTAAGCATACATTTTGCATTTAAGTGAATTTGTCCAAATACTCTCGATCTTAAACAGGGATACTTCACAACTTTAAGTATCTCGATCCAAAAGAGTTATTTGACAAATATAGATCATTTGTAATTCATAGGTTGTTAGGATACATACTTATTTGTATTATCTTGATTCCGCACAACCTTTTATTTTATTTAACATCATAAATAAAATACACCATTGAAAAATACATAATGTTCCACTTTACTTGTTTATTGCTTTAAGTCTTGTATTATTTTATTTATATACTAGTAATAATAGTAAATTATATGGGGGGGGGGGGGAACTATTCTTTTCTCCTTTTGGGTTTGTTTTTTTTTTTTTTTTTTTTTTTTTTTTTTTTTTTTTTTTTTTTTTATTCTAGTGATTATTTTGTTGTATTTTACACTTTCCTGGTTAACCATCGAACTTAAGGGACTCGCATTTGGTATCAGAGCAGAAGGCTAAACATTGCCTAGATCTGTTTCTTTGATGGCTAACCAAGAAAATACACAAGAAAGTTTTAATCTTGGTCCCGATCCTAATGCTAATATTAATGATCAAAATGAACCACCTATTGTTAATAACACTAATCCACCTCCTCCTACTCCTGCTTCTCCACACGTGCATGTGCACTACTCAAATAATCCTGTTCCTAAATTCAGTGGGAACAGTGATGAATTTGGTACGTGGAAGGCTAGGATGGTTTTGCATGTCACTGGTATTGAGAGGAACATGATGAAAATTTTAAATGAAGGTCCTTATGTACCAACATCCCCTCTCAATCCCCTTCTTGATCCTTCTGGATCTAGAAGAGGAAGGGAAAAGAGGGAGGAACATTGGTCTGAAGAGGAAAGGAGATTGGTGAATCTAGACACCCTTCTCAAAAACATGATCCTCGGGGCCGTTCCTAAAACCCTAATTCCCACACTAGTTCTTTTTCCTAGTGCTAAAACCATGTGGGATGAACTTTTAAACCAACATGAAAGAGGAGATGACACCATTGTCACCAGAAAGGTCTCCTTAAACAAGAGGTATGAGTCATTTTTTGCTCAACCTAACGAGGCTCTCACTGGTACTTACACCAGATTTATGAGTATCATAAACCAATTGAGAGGTCTTGGGGTTGAGAAGGACAAGGATATACTTCTGGAGAAATTTTGTGATATTCTACCCACCAAATGGTCTCACATGATCCTGGTCTTACGACAAGGTAAAACTCTGCACACACACACTCTCTCAACTTTATATGGAGCTTTCAGGTACACTGAAAAAAATCAAGCCCAGAGAGTGGTGGCAGAACAAGATGCTTTTAACCATGCCTCCAGTAGTCCTAATGTGGTTAGTCATACTGAACTACATAGTACAGCACTGATATCTTCTGAGAATGTATTTTCTATGAAGAAGATGGTGTCTGAACTCATGGATTCTGGAGAGACCAGTCAAATCTCTCCAGACTGTTGTGATGAAACTGATGATGACCTCATTGCAATGATTGCTAAAACGTTTAACCGTTTTAAGGCAAGAGCAAATAGGCCATCTGGACAATTTGCATCCAGATCTTCCACTGATAAGACCAATTTGACATGCTTTAAGTGTGGCAAAAAGGGTCATTTCATGAATGATTGCAGGTCCAACCAGTTTGTATCCAAGCCTGGTCCATTCTCTTCAAATAATAAGCCTGATGATAGCTATAAACTGAAATATAAAAAGCTTAAGGCCCAGATTGCTCTCATGGCACAACAAATTGAAACAATAATAAGTGCATGATTGCAACAACTGAAGAGAAGTGGGTTCCTTCTGATGAATCATCTGTTGATGAAGAAGAAGAAAGAGATTGCTATTACATGGCTCTGGCAGACGATGAGCACCTGGTGAAGGAAGATGTCACATCTGGACGATGGGTAGACATTGTTATTAAGAATGTTAGTGATTATGATTGTGCAACTGACCAAGAACTAAAACTGGACATAGCTGAAGCTCTTAATTCTGATTTGAATTTGTAGAAACTGTTAGATCTGATTGTGTAAATGGTCTAGAAACAGATTTTTCTGAAATAACTGTCTTAAAATCAAAATTAAAAGAACTTCAAGACATTGAACTGGCATTTCAAGCCCAGGTTCTGGTAACTGAACAATTGATTCAAGAAAAACAAGATCTTGAAGTCATTTTAGAGAAAAAAAAACTGGTAATTAAATCATGGCTAGAAACCAAAAAGCCATATGATGCTGGAGTAAATCAATTTCCTGCTCAAAAACGTGCATACTTAGATGGAAATAATCATGTAGCATCATTAATACCAGTAATCGATCGATTACCAGAGGGGTTCAGGCCCACCACTGTTTATGATGAGCCTGTAACTCCCAAGACCAATATTTACCCAGTTCAATCCCCAGAGGTCAAGACTGGAGCATTCCAGATGACTGCTCCAGTTAAAGAGGTTTATCGGAATAAACCTTTGCCTCAGACCAATCCCCTACCTAAGCCTAGGACTGGAAAGGATAAGGTGTCATCTGAAGAAAATATTTTGTCCAGGTTAGAGAGCCAGATTCAAATTCTGACTCGTCAATCTCAAAGTTTTAATGCAAGATTAAACTTTATTGAGGGTACTTCATCTGGCCCTAGACAAAATACAAAATCTTTTGCTAAGAAAGTTAAATCTATTTCTCCAGTTGAGAAAAAGAAAAAGGTTTCAAAACTATCAACCTCAGTGGTCTTTTCAAATAAGACCACTGTTGAAGAAAGTGAACTAAACCAGATTGCCCCAGGGACATATAAGGGAGGGTCCAGTGAACCCATCAGTCGATGGGTTCCCAAATCTAACTGATAATATCTGGTGTATGTGCAGGGCGATCGAAAGAAATATATCTGGTATCTTGACAGTGCTACTGGCAGGACGATGACTGGATGTAAGCCCCTGCTGGAGGAGTTCACCATTTCTGATGGACCCTCCATTACTTTTGGAAATGATGGTTGTGGAAAGACTGAGGGATACGGTGTTCTGAACAATGGACAAGTCAAGTTCAGACGTGTTGCATTTGTGAATGGTTTGAAATAACCTGATCAGTGTAGTCAACTGTGTGATGATGGCTATCAAGTTCTATTCAATATTGCTCAGGGTATCGTATTCAACAAGGACTGGAAGGTAGTGTTGATTGCTCCCAGAAAAGGGAATGTGTACGTGATGGATATGGAAAGCTCTCCTTCAGAGTAGTGTTTCTATACTCAAGCTGATGAAGACACAAACTAGTTATGGCACAAAAGGTTATCCCATTTAAATTTCAAGAATATTAATAAGTTGTCCAGAAAACAACTTGCGATGGGATACCTTCAGTTTCCTTCAAAAAGGAAAGGCCATGTCCAGGATGTTAGATGGGTAAGCAAAAACGTACCAGTTTCAAGACCAGACAGAATTTCAGCATATCTGAACCCCTTCATATGCTTCATATGGACCTATTTGGTCCAGTGAATGTTCAGACTCATGCTGGTAAAAGATACACCCTGGTGATCGTAGATGAATTCTCCAGATATTGTTGGGTGATCTTTCTGAGGTCTAAAAGTGAAGCTGCTGCTGAAATCATCAGTCTTATCAAGCAAATTGAGCTCAAGTACAGTCGAAAAGTGTCAGTTAAGAAGTGACAATGGAACAGAATTCCAGAATGCAACTCTGGAGTCATTCTGTACTGACACTGGCATCTCCCAGAATTTCTCATCAGCCCGCTCTCCAGAACAAAATTATTATTTTCAAACTACCCTCTGAAATTAATGCCATTGTTAGGATTTTTGGGTTTTTATCAAAGTAATATTATCCTTATAATATTAAAACGCAGCGGAAAATTGAACCATTTCAATGTGACAAATGTAGTTAAAACCAATTTTAACTATTAAAAGAAAACCCAAACAATAAGGATCCATCTATATGAATAACATACATACAAAACAACAACCATAGGGTGTTTAGAAGACTACCTTCTTCCAAGCTTATGAGAAGGTTGAATGAAGGAGATGATGTCTTCTAATGGCAAGTCTTCAACCTAGAAGTACCTCAAGCTAGTATACCCCAAGCTTCCAACAAACACCCAAAATTATGCTAGGAATTAAACTTGAAACCCCTTTCTTCCTTTTCTTTGGCCGATTTTACCAAGAACCAAAAAGAAGAAGACTTTTGTTCTTGAGAAAGTGAGAGAATACTTAGAGAATTTTTCTTACAAAATTATATCT